>JAQJVK010000001.1:177618563-178259813 GCA_035578135.1 Flexamia atlantica
CCCCTTTACCCCCACTTCCATTGGTCCGATCGGGCTGGTTTTTGAACTCATCCGAATAATTACTACTTTACACGCCTATGCCAAATTTCATTCAGATTGGACCATTTTTACGGCCGCTATCGTGCTTACAGACACATATATATATATATATATATATATAGATATATATATATATCTATATATATCTATATATATATATAGATATATATATATATATAGATATATATCTATATATATCTATATATATATATATATAGATATATATATATATATATATAGATATATATACAAATTTGAACGAATGGTGTTTTTGGTATCTGGGGGCACCAAAACAAAAAGTTATGATGGTCCCGCGCTTAGGTCTTACCATGAGACCTACGGTAATAGCTTCTTCCCTATAGGGGAAATTCGCTAAAATGAGTATAAAAAATTAAAAACAATCAAAATCTATGTTTTTGTACCATTAACAACAAAATACTAAGCAGAAAACGAAATCCAAGAAAAAAAAATTAATTTGGGCATAAATGGGTTAATCAACTGAAACAACTTGCTATAAGGCGTGACAGTGATGATTGTTCATTTTGTCGGCCACATTGGTCTGCTACAAATTGTGGTTTTGCCCATTGATTCAATTTTCTAAACTAATTCAGATGTCTTTGAATCCCAGCCGAAAGTATGATTATTTTTCATAAATAAGTAAAAAAAATTGACAAAAGTAAAGACTTTGAGACTTTTAAGAAATTTCTAATACATAGGTAATTAATATTTTATGTAACTTAAGAAATATTAAGTTTGGGAGCTGTAAACTTCAAATTTATAATTTTAAGCTTGGAAAAACTATTGTTATGGTTGTCATCTTGAAACTAAATTTATTTTTAATTTTTTTACCATAGTTTAAAGTGCTGGAAAAATTATGAGTCATAGAGTAATTTCCTAAAACAAGAACTCCAAAGCCCAAAGTTTATAAAAATACAATAACATGTTTACTGATTATACATGACAGTATATTGTCAACATGCAATAACCACTCTAGTATTTTACTTTTGGCTTTTTGGAAACTAAACAATAAAACAAAAAGCAGAAACTTAAAAACTATTGTGTTTCTATCAAACGTTAAAAAATGCATATTATATTTATTTATTTGGTTATTTTTTTATATTATTTCTATTTTTCAATGCATTCAAATTAGAAAGAATAAAAAATCAAATTTAATGAAAAATAATAAATAAACAATACATTTTATTTACCATTATTATATGTATTAGTATTTTATTTATAATTAACAATTTCATTGTGTTACTATTTTGTATGTGTTTTTATTATTTGCTATTTTGTCAATTGCATATAAGTTAGTATTTTTTCACTTAAATTTATTTCTTGAAATTTTTTGAGTTGGGACGGTGCTAACATTTATCTATGACATTGTTTTTAACCTAATACTATTATTGTAATAAAGAAAATAAATTCGTGAACGAGCATTTCCCGAAGATTTAGGGAAGACAAAAATCCCGTCCCGTCCCGTCCCGAATTTAAGAGGGAAGAAAAAAATCCCATCCCGTCCCGTCCCGTCCCGAACTGAAAATCCAATCCCGTCCATCCCTAGAAATAAGTTAAGCAGAAAAATTATTCTTAGGTCATAAGCAATTCAGAATACCTCTTGTGAAGTGACTGTTTTACAGGTCAGGGCGTACGCCTTAGAGTTGAAAGAGGCAGAGTATACTCTGAGTGTGGTGGTAAAGCAGATGAAAGCGGCTAGAGAAATGGCAAATGCAAATATGGCCGAGCTGAGAGCCGCGAGGGAGGAGAAGCTACGGCTGAGCCGAGATCTGCAGGTACAACTTGAATCAGGGCAGCCTGAGGGGGCCAGATGTCCCATTTTGAACGGGACAGAACCAGTTTTTAGCTATGTGACCAACGGGCTCCAACAAACTCTCAAGATGCCCATTAGTCCCATTTTGGCGTTTTTTTTAGAAAATTTAATCCAAACAACTCTTACATAAAATTTTCCTCGGTTCTTTCGTAAATAAAATTTTAGTTTTCTTTATTTTAATTGATCGGTCAAACTCATTTGTTTGTAAATTAATGAAATATGAAATACTATTATGTTGAAAATAATTTGTGATTATTATATTAGTTATGATTTGTAAAATAATCTTTTCATAATAGGTTCATATCCTAATGTAACAGTAATAGTAATGCACAGTTGCACAAGTTTGTACGATTACAGGTTTTAAAATAGAGAAATAAAGAATTACATGGTAAAGTTTAACAGAAATATTACCCAAGTTCACACTCTGGAAAGTGTCTAAAAACCCACAAAAATGCTCCTAATTTTTCCCAACTTTTCTGGGTAGGACCCCCGGATCCCCCTCCTTGTGTCAGTGTCCCATCTTGGCTTTTCCAAAATCTGGGCACCTGAGCTACGTTAGGTAACCCACTTGGTATCAATTACTGAGCTTTTTGTTGGGATACTGAAGATAAATATTATAATATGATACCTGATTCCATGAATGACATGATTATTTGAATCCCGTATCGAAATAGACATTTGAAACATTGAATGAATTTGAGAGTGTTCTGCTGGCCAGAGTCTGTCAACATCCGGAGGCACCAGAATATGGCCAAATAAAGCTGATTATGAAAGTTTTTTGTGCTGCATTATAGAATAAGGGATAAAAGAGCTTTTAGAAGAAAATTTTAATTACTGTTTCAATGAATCCAACTAGATTAGTAGAAGCCTTTATTTCCAAATGAAGATCTTGACTTCCAACTTTGATATTCAGGTCCAACTGGTGATGAAGCAAGGTCTGGTGGAGGCGCCTCTCAGTGGACATATCTCCGACTTTCAATATGCTGTTCTCATCAATCCAAAAATCGTCGAGAACATCAATCATCATGTCCGAGTATGTTTTTCTAACATTTACACTATAAGTTTAATGTAGAAAACCACCGAAATATTAAAACAATTTTTACATTCATTATTGACTTTTCAATCTTACTTTTATATTTTTATTTCATATTACTTAAGCGTACTGTATTTAAAGTACTGAAAATCTAAATTGTTAAATACTTTCAAATTATATCAAAGTTTGCAAAAGTAACAAACAATTTTTACCTAAGTATGAATTAATGTTTTTTGTACAGTAGACTCTCGCTCATCCGGATCGGCCTTGTCCGGACTCTCGCTAGTCCGGATCGGCAATCGTGATTTCTTTTAGCGGCACAGTATTATCTAGGGGTGTGCGAATATTCCAGCGGTCGAGTTTTTTAGGTCGAGCTTTTCAGTATTCGGCTCGGCTCGACTTTTTCAAAAATGCTCGACACTCGAGCCAAGCATTAGATAAGAAAGTTCTTTCAGAAAGATAATCATTGCGATCTATTTTTGGGCACGGTAAACCGGAAGAGCAAACAAAAAATAAAACAAATCCCCCCCAAGAAAAACATAAACAAAAAATATTCCCTAGTGATAAGGAAAGGACATTGACAGGTAACAAGAAATATTATCTGCATTTAAACGGAAAATGGAGCTATTTTTAGTGACCTTGGAGAACCTCAAAATACAGCAATAAAGTCTATTGTTTTATCATAGCTTATCTCTTCAACGGCATATCGTACAAGTTTCATTTTGGTGTCATTTGATTTATAAAAATAAGACAAAAAATATGAGCTGTCATTTATAGGTGTATGACTAGTAGTTTGTATTTTTGCACTTTGTAGTAAGGATTCCTTATCTCCTAATTAACTCACGCACGCTCGCACTGAGTCAGACAATGACAAAAAACCGGGCAGGGGCTTGGAGTAAGCAACCTCCACCCCCTCCCTCTCCGGCCACTGGTAAGGAGTGTGAGAGAGGTATCTGTTTCTTTCTTTCTCTCTATTCCGTCCTAATTTCTGATATTTCTTCTTTCTAATTTTATTGAACCGTACATTATTTTCTTCACAAAAGCTTAATGTCACTAACCTCTGTCAGACATTCTGCTACCTGTCAGTCTGACTGTTGCGTCGCGCGCGTATTTATTGAGTTCTGTATTGTTGATGAGTTCAGTTTTAATTTATTACGATGAGTTTTAACTTGTTTTAGACGCTCCCGTTTGTATTTGCGCGTGTTTTGACGAAACCGCTCGCCGTAACGGAAAAATTTACGAAGATTTGCTCGACTCTCGATAGTCCGGATTTTTCGTAATCCGGACCGGACGTCCGCCACATTAGTCCGGATGAGCAAGAGTCTACTGTACCAACTTTCAATACAACAAAATATTTAGTTACATCTTAGATAAACTACATAGTGGCGCAGCCAAATGCCTTTTTCTGTTCTCTTTTTCTGGTAGTGTCAAGTTTGTTGTGTGTTTTGCCATCCAAATTGCTCTGGTATTGGCTTTATCTGTTCTTAGGGCTCTAAAGATTTAATATTAATAAAATTTCCTTTGAAAATGGGAGTGCATTATGGGAGGCAAAAAAGCCCAACAAACTTTGCGCTGCCAGAATAAACAGGCACCAGCAAAGTTATAAGGTTGCCAATTTGTGTTAATTCTTTCATCTGCTGTTCATCTGTACGTAAAAAATACTGGTAAATAAACTTAATGTTTTTCCGATTAATTAAATTTGCTTTACCAGGCTGCAGGCGCTAAAAAACTTGAAGCTATGAAGCAAGTTACAAAATATCATAGGATAAATAAATATAAAGAATGGGAGTTCAAGAAGATGAAGATGGAATGTGAGGATTTGGAGGATAAACTTAACAACATTGAAAGCATAAAGGTGAACCAATGATTTGTTTTATTAAGAATAAAAAGCAGTTTGATCGTAATTGTTAGAGGTGGGCTTATCTTTATTAGGAACTAAAAAAAGTCGTCTATTGAATGAAGCTGACACTAAGTTTAGTTTTAGCGAATTTCCCCTATAGGGAAGAAGCTATTACCGTAGGTCTCATGGTAAGACCTAAGCCCCAGACCATGATAACTTTTCGTTTTGCAACCCCCAGAAGCAAAAAACACCACTCGTTCGAATTTTTAGATATATATATATATATATATATATCTATATATCTATATATCTATATATATATCTATATATATATGTGTCTGTTAGCACGATAGCGGCCGTAAAAATGGTCCGATCTTGATGAAATTTGGTACAGACATGTAAAGTGGTAATCGATTGGACGAGTTCGTGAACCAGCCCGATCGGACCACCAGAAGGGGGGGGTAAAGGGGGGTAAACCCCCTCAAAAATGGGTTTTTTGAGTTTTTCACATAGAAAAATGAAATTTATCAAATTTTTGTTGGCACCATTGAATTCAGCTCAAAAAAACAAACAATTTAGTACTTTGAATCACTGCTCTATGTCCATTGGTTACCGAGATATTGAAAGTGGTAAACACAGTACGTTGTCCCAATGTTAACCTTATGGGAAATAAGTAAAATTCTATATCTCGTTTATTTCTTAACATATCTTGATAAAACTTGGTAAATGGCTCCTTCTAGTTCAGATCTACTAAATATTGAATCAAAACCAACAAGTTTAAACATACCTGTAGCAGCAAACCTGCATACTCATTCCCCATGTTAATCTTATGGAGTAAACATGTCAAATCTCGCTATGTTAGATTATAATATATTGTTTTGCATTTGAAATTCGCTGAGTATGCAGGTCTGCTGCAACGGGGGTATTACTTTGTATTGTACATCAGTAGTCTGTAATAAGTCTCTTGACTGCCCAACTGAAACCCTAAAGAAGAAACCTTGATCTTAAGTGGATGGCATTACAATAGCAAATTTAAATTGTTTTCTTTTAAATTCTTTTTAGCCTCTTAGACTGCTAAACGTTTGAGGAATGAAAGCCCCAGCATTGCAAACTAGGCATGTCTCTCTAGGGGCTTTGTGCAGCTTACAGAAGGAATGGATTTGCAGGATGGGAAAGGTATGGTCATGGTCCTTCCCTCTCCCCTAAAGGAAGAGAGAAACATTTCCAACCCATCCTCCGGGCTCTTCCAGGGACAACCTATGGTCTAACCCAGACACTCCTAGGCACCACCTAGCTGTCTAGTTGTTAGAGACTGACTGAGGTTGGTTCGCCATCCAGACAAGCAAACACTTAGGAGTTTATGGACAAGCTGGGATGATGCAATGCTCCCTCCAGGCAGAGTATCCAAGCTCAACCAGGAATCAAAGTTCCCAGAGAGACAAAGAGGAACCAAGGTGAATAGGAAAAACTTGTCATTCTGGATAGCCATTAAATTTACCAATAAAATGACAGCTTCTAATTAATTACTGTGCCCATTGTCGGCCTCTATTCTAGTAAAAAACAGTTGGAGAGCTGTCTATGGCCTTTAAGCAACTTAATTGTAACAGAGCTTTTTCCTAACCCAATTTTTTTATATAGTTATTTAATGTTTAGGTGACTCTTGAAGTGAAACAATATTTAAAAGAGAAGGACAAGCCTCCAAAGGAGAAAGACACTCAGGATGAGGATGCACTTTTTCTGAAACAGGTTGGTTGTTGTTAATGTAGGATGAAGATATTAAAAACCACAAGTATGTCTGATTAATAATATAAATAATATCAGTATGGATTACTTTACTTTTAGGACTAAATCAAGGTACCTGCTCTAGTTATTTATAAAATCAGTAAACCAGGGTGTATAACTGTTAATAAATATTGAAGATGCATGCAGAGAAAACATGCTACACCAAGACCCATGTTCACCTTTCACTACCGGCCTTTTGGGAGATAGCTATTCTGAATATTTGTTAGAAAATATCTGAATTTTTTTACTGAATCCATATCATCTTAAGGTAATACGAGGTGATCTCCTGCAATTCACACAATTATTAAATTATAAATAAATAATTTCTATAAATAAATGGAGTCGAGAATATATATACCCTTCTAAGTGGTTGATTTTTCGGGTAAATGATCAAGTCACGCTCACTTGGTGGTTCATCATCGTTTGCTCCAAAATTAATAGAAACATTGTTAGAAGTTGCGTCGTTGTATCGGCACTGATCTTGAGTTTGATCGCTGACAATCTGCATTCTGAGATCTTTTTATGCTGCTCATCAGGAGTATTTTGCAGAACGCACTCATCATGTTGAAAATTTGCACTCAAGGATTAAGTTCTGCAAAACTTAACCAAAGTTAACTTCACTCAAGTGTTTGAGTCACGCTGTGTGTGAGTTCATTGCTGCAAGAGCCATTAGCTTTGATTAGTATTGTATCTTGAACACCAGTTTCGACGACATAGATATAAATTTGAGCATATGTTGGATGCTCTCCTTCTGACGGTTGTAAGGTACTAATTGAGTGATAGATTGTGTCATGCAATTTATAACATGAAAGGTATTCCGCCATTGTTCTCTTCAATTTTAGCTTTTGTGCTGGCCATCGCGAGCGCAGATGTTTTCTTTGCAGTTTCTGCTCAATCTTTCAGTAGGCTACCAGTAGGAAGGCTTTGAATGTAATTGCTTTGTTGGTATGCAGGTAGATTCAATTTTCCCTAATGGCAGCAGGATGAAAACCCTTTGCCGCTTCCTCTTTTTTCTCTTTGAAAATTTAGGGCGCCACATGTCTGATATGGTAATGTCATCCTGCCAAGTTAATGCTGCTGAATCCTTGGATTTGTTAGTGTGATTTTGTCAGTTTAGTTTTCCACTGATTGTTCCAGCTCTGCGTATGGAGTCTCTACTTGCACACCTTGCCGTACGTTATTCCACCGTGTCCGACCTGTAACATTTATTTGACGTCTCGTTCTTGGCATGTTTAACAGGTTACAAAATGTCTAATCGCAACATCATATCTTTGTCCTCTTGTTCCTTTTCAAACAAAACAAAAAAGCTTGGGTGAATCTTGTTACTCTAAATCCTGTGCAGATGATCAAATGTTCTTCTGTTTACATTATCACTTCTGTTAAAACAAACTATATTTTGAAATCAGTTTTTCATGTTTTTTTTTTATTTATATCGCCTAAATTAAAAATCTATTGCCAGTTTGCAAATCTGCACATAGAGAAATGTGTTTTAATGTATAATATGTAGGGCTAATTCTTAAAACAAAAAAGCCACCATGGCTACAAAGTTTCCATGTAACGTATTAATAATATAGATCATCAGCTGATTAATGTTTCATGTGGCTAGTATAACTTAAAATTGATATTTAAAACATATGGTTTATGGAAATTACATACTGAAAGGTGAATGTGGAATTGAGTATAGAATGGTTTTTAACTTAAGTTTCAATCAACTTTTTTTATTCCAGCATTAGTAAATCTGTATTTTTTAAAGTTGAAGCCCATGTTTCCATATACAAGCTCCCCATAGTTACAAGACATAGTAGGTGGAGCTTTATTACAATTTAAAAATTGAATGACCATTATACCCAACTTTCTTTGACTAGTTGACAAAAATATCTTAGTCTCAACAAAAGGACTTTTCATCTCGCAACCCATAGTGGAAACCAATTGGAGATTATCCAATCTAGATTTGGTCCAAATTATGTCTGGACCAAACCTAGTTTGGATTACCATAATGTTGGGATGGCAAAATAACTTTTACTGATCACACACAATTGTCCATACCACCAAATTACTTCTGCCGATCATCTTATACAATATTGATTTGATACTTTTATTTTATTCTAATTTGGATTCCAGGGTTTGGGTTAGCTGGGTTAACTGTAAAAAAGATTTGAATCCAAATCCCAAAATAATTATTTATTTTTATATCTCGTATTAATAATGAAAGTTTCTCTAAATCATCCAAGATGTTATTTTTTGGGTAGACTGAAGAAAACTACAAGAGCGCAGTGAAGAGTGTGACCGATGAGATCAGCGCTGTGCAGGCCAAGATCCTCCACTTCAAGCGGCTGAACGCCAAAGTCGACCGGAACATCCTGGACCTGAAGTGTGACGTCAGCGAGCAGCAGTACGAGCGGGACTTTGAGCTGGAGCAGAACATCAGCGACTCCTCCAGGCGCAGGTAGAGAACCAAACACCACTCGATATACTCACCAAGCTCCAGGACATACCTTTTAATACCCCCGTTGCAGCAGACCTGCATACTCAGCAAATTTCAATTGCAAAACAACATATTTTAATCCAACATAGCGGGATTTGGGGACGCTACCAAAGTCGGACAGCGTCAAATCAGGACTGTTTAAAATTCCCAAAACACCAAAGTCGGACAGTGCCAAAGTCGGATAGCGCCAAACCCGGACTGTTTTGAAACAGTCTCGATTTGGCGGGAGCGTCAGGTGCCAAAACCGGACTGTTTCATTTTTGCACAGAAACGTCAAAGTCGGACGGCGCCAACTCAGGACTGTTTTGAAACAGTCTCGATTTGGCGGGAGTGTCAGTTGCCAAACCCAGACAGTTTCATTTCAGACCACAAACGACAAGGTCGGACGGTGCCAAACCCGGACGGTTTTGTTTTTGAACCTTACTGTACCGAGCTCCTCCCCTTTGTTCTCATTGGCTCGCTGTAAAGGGGACGATGACAATTGGCTAGTATAGCGATTTTAAATTATCAGATTGTATATCATTTAAGAATAATTTTACGTTTGTTCCAACCCTTTTCTCGATCATAATTGGTTTTTCTGCACTCATTGTTGAATAATGTAATTAATTTCCTTTTGAACTAAATATGCTACGTAATTTATTAAAAATTAATTTTGCAATCTCAAGAATTTTAATTGTGTTTCATTTTTTACCTTCTGTAATTAAATATGAGGTAGGCAGAATTTTAATATTAGCCATTAATGGGCCAATAATGTGATTTTTAATTATCAGATTGTATTAATTAAAATTGATAAAAGTTAAATACAACCCATTTTCGACAATAAAGGTCAAATATCCTATTTGGTAAATTCATTTCTTCATACAAAAAAATGATTAAATCCTATACCCGTACTTATATAATGAGCAATAAATATATAAGAATACTCTTGCTTGCTCAATTACCTTAAAAACGGCTACCAGGATTACCTTAAAAGTCTTGAAATATCTAATTTCTGACTTAAAAAACGTCTCATGTAGGTTACTTAGCTAGAGAAATTCTAATAAGGTAATGAATTGGATTTTAAAGTCGAAACACTTTACATTTGAAGTTGCCATGCTAGCAACCAAATAAACAAAAAAAACAAATAACCTTAATGTACCGTACACTTGTATACAAACTACAGCCATAAAGGACAAATACGGCATGTGGGATAAAGTTCGCATGGAGCAATAAAAAATGTGCATTTATAAAAATTGTGACACTAACATGTTTTATAGTAATTGGATGAACTGGTAAACATGAAATGATACCTACCAAGGCTCGGACCACAAGGTACTCATTATATAAACACATTAGTCCTTTTTGGATTAATCCGCCGAACTAAAATATCAAATCTCTCCGCAATCAGTTGACGTGAACTAGTGATTCATAGTACTGGATTATTTAGCTTTTCAAGTCAAATTCAATGGTTGCAAGTATATTTTCTTTAGAGGTTACAGATTTTGTGAAATTTAAAAAACATGAATTTTTAACACTTAAAACCCCATAACTTCTGAACCTGATTTTTACAGAAATGCGTGTGGTGTCATTTTGTTTGACATCTTAAGCACTAAAAACCATGAGATTTTTATCAAAATCGTTAGAGCCGTTTTTGAGAAATTTGGATTTTTGTAATTTTTATGGGTTTTTATGGGGTAAATAACCTTAAAAATCAAAAATTCAAAAAAAATGAAAAATACGCCTGGAGATACTATGTCTTTATACCTACATACCAAATTTCATGAAAATCGGACCACTGGTGTAGTCTCTAGCTTTGTTTACATCCACACACATACATCTACATTCACACACAGACAGACAGACAGACACAACGCCGAAAACCACTTTTTTGGATTCAAGGAGCACTAAAACGAATATATCCACTAACAACTCAAATTCGAAAGTTTTTACGAAAACAATACTTTCTCCGTATACTATGTATAGGGAGGGGGGAGAAAGTAAAAATACACAATATTTTATGTTCCTTTGACGTGGTAGATAAGCAATTATCTCTTGCAACTGTATTACCGAGCGCGGGTGCGTAGACGGAACGTATCGATCGCAGGTAACGAATTTTGCAAAAAATGTTAGCGACTGTGAAATTTAATTTCTAAAATAAGCAAAGCCGTGTAATTTAATCGCGCATATTTACCGTTCGTGGGTATTCGACGTCTATGTTAACTGTCAGAAAATAAATGGAGGGCGAAAGTATAATTGATTTTTAGTAGCTCCAAGGAATGAGAAGGATATAATCAGACGTTCTTTACAAACCATTTACGGAAGGTCGGAAATAAATTTTCGAAATATTTTAGATTGTAAATTGCACAATTTAATTTTGTGCTACTGTATGTTTGGTAACGAAATACCATAGCAAAGTGTCGAATAATAGGAATCTGTATTCTATTTCAACAGAGGAAAAACTTGCTATAATTTTAAGGTGCGTATAGTTTATTACGTTACTAGGCCGGGAAGTACTATGTTGTCGGACGAGCATGATAGTTTGTCATGCGAGTACGGCAAAAATTCCCGGCCGTGTAACGTACGATATTTTTCATCATACTACGCAGAAAAAAACATAGTCTACTTTTCCAATCGGAACGTAGTCCTTGCATAAACATACTTCTCAAACCTTCAGACCTAACCTATAACAAGCAGAACAAACATTTGCTACGGATGAAAATGTAGGATTAAAATACCTACCTGGGTAGGTCACCATTTCAAGTAAAGTATATAAAGTATCTATGCAGTGCTGCCACTACAATCATCTCAAAAGAAACCAATAAACCACCAAAAACAAGCATTAAACGTCGGTTTTCTGCAAATCAGCTGATTGTTTACCTCCTTCTTATCCGGCCTAGGCCGGAAAACGTTTATCCGGCCTAGGCCGGCAATGGGTAACTTTCGAGCCAACAAAAAGGAACTGAAAACAGATGTTTCTGTGTTAGTATGATGACAAATATGTTCAATTGATCATTTTATCCACACTTCAGGCTCTAAGGATATGTTAAGTGTAAAGATTAGCGATTAGCAAATATTTCTGATTAATCGGAATTATTACTGAAAATACTAATCACTAATTATCACTGAAATTACTAATCAGCATGTTTAATTTATTCCTCGCGATCGTCAATCACGCGCGATTAAATTTTACGGCCGTTTGTTTATTTTGCAAAGGAATTCGCATAGTTATATTGAATTAAAGTTATATACTTGGGCCATTTTTCCGCGACCTAATAAAGAAGCGCGAGCGTCTTTCGCAAACCTACTTCCGCCGCTTCCGCGCCGACTACGCGTCAATGTTAAATGCGTGCGATCAAATTAAACGGCTCTTTGCTTGTTTGATATTTCTAGATAAAGAGCTCTGTTTCTTTTAAATACTAGAAGTCTCTAGTACCCCATCACATAACTTAAGAAAACTCAGTTTACCATGAAAATAGGTCTACTGTCTGTTGTGGTCCTCGAACCAACAAGTGCTCATTGAATATCCATATCAAATTTCACCTCAATTCAACATCCGTTATTCATAAACTTACGTTCATTCCCATTTAATAACAATCAATAATAGTTTATTTCCAATTATCCTTTATCATTTTACTAGCCACCTTTAACTGATAGCAACTCGGGCTTACGCACAGGCATCTGCCCATGTAAGCCCTTCCTTGTTGAATTGCTTAAATTAATGTTAATAAAAATTCAATATTATATAGTTGCCAAATAATTGATGTTGTATCTAATGGGATAAATAAACGTTTCATTTCATTTCATTTCATTTCTCTGATTGCTGATCCGATCTATTGTGGGGGTGTACAGTGTGTTAAGTTCAGGTTACTGCTGATAACGAAGGGGGTCAGCCCAATTTCGGGGGGGGGGGGGGGGCTAACCAAATTTGAGGAGAGAGCACTATTAATTTAAGGCTTGGGAGTTGGGCACCCCATGCACACAAACTAACCTTCAAAGCCGAAATATTATTGGTTACTAAATGCACCAACAAAGCAATAAAAGTAATTGCATCAAACATTATAGATTCGTTTTAAAGCAACTTTCATTTATTGGTTTTTAGTGTTAAACTTCGGAATCATAAAATAATTATTTTTTGGGTACTCTGGATTTGGAGTATTCGTAAAAAACGTGATCAGAGATCAAAGCAGTGTTTTCTGTTAGAACATATTCGAAAGTTACATATACCTCAGGTTGGCGTCTCAAATACTAATTCAAATCATTAACTGATTGCATTCAATATGAATATCATCACATTTCCTCCTTATTTAATTAGTACCTGGTGATCCAAGCCTTGCTCGGTATTATTTGTTTTATGTTTACCATTTCATCCAATTACTATAAAAAAATCGATATGTAATATTCATAAACAACAAACACACTTTTTTATTACTCCATGTAATCTTCATGTCACACGCTGTATTTTTCACAGATGACTGTAGTTTGCAAATATGATGACTTTATTTGATTACATTTTCCTTGTTTAATTAGTTGCCAGCATGGCATACCAGCATGGTATACCTTCAAAATACATTTTATTATGTTATTAGATTCTCTCTGCTAAGTAATCTTCATAGAACACGTTGTTGAATCATATGTACATTTTAGCTAGAAATTGAACATATTTCAATATTTTGTCTTCACAGTTCTCTGTTAAATATTAATAAGATAAACACTCTCATTATCTCTCATTCATAATTGGCTTAAAATACCTTGTAGGTCACCATGTAAAGGAAAAATATTAAAAAGTATCAAAAGTATAACAACAAAATGTAACATGTTTTATTGAAGCAATGAGTAAAAACTGTAGTAAAATATTATCTGATTGAATTTCAACCTTTCGACCTGTAGGCGATCTCTAATATATATAATAATAGAGCCATCGATCTTTATTTGGAGAAAATCCTTGGAAAAAATCAAATTTATGTTGGTAGTCCACAGCGTGATCGCTTGAAACTCATTTAATTTCAGTAAATTAGATGAGTCAGATTCAGATTACAGCGAGGTTCTTTCAGAGAAAGGTGTTAGACCCAATTTTACTGTATAGCTTGATAAGAACTAAAGATATAGGTCTTTAACCAAAGACAAATTTTGGAAAATAATGAATGTTAGTTGGAATTTTATAACACGCCTAAAACACGTCCGATTTAATTTACTTGTCCAATTGCACATTTGAATTGATATTTCTGGATTTACAGTACTATGAAAGAAACAAAATTGGAGTTCTAGTTTCTCTATAAAGCATACATTTTCTTCAAACGAAGGCTATTAATTACAATTCAACATTTGAATATTGGGTTTTATTTTCCAATTCAATTAATGTATTGAACTACAACACTGTTTCAAAACTCAAAACTACTCTTGAATATTTCTTTAATTTCTATTACAGTGCTATGGTATAGTACGGTATACCGTAGTATGGTACTATAGTATGGTATAGTATAGTATGGATAGTACAGTACTATGGTGAGAAATAGAACCCTTCCATATTCCTTATGCGGATTTACAACTAATTTAATAGCAAAAGGGTTTTAATTTTATTATTAGTTAGATTTTGATTAAATATATTTTTGTGCTTACTCAGCTTAAAACCTAGGTTTGGAAACAAAGCTAAAAAAGGATTGGAAAGTTTATTTTTTTCAAAAGTTTCAAAGCGTATAACTCATACTCGGCATACAAGTTACGTAATATTTTATTCTCTAAATCCAATTCAATTTCTTGAAGTGAATAAACTAAGTGTATACTGTTTATTAGTTGACTGCACAATACGGAACTTGGAGTGGCTGCTTGATTTTTAAAATATAATTAAGTTTGAAATTTTAGTAATAGTAAGTTCTGCAACATATTTATATTGCGAATTTAAAGGTGCTGCTATACATACACGTCACGTGCGTCCACACGGGGCCATAGAAGACATATACGGCCCCATAACTTCTATGGCCCCGACGTCCACATATGGCCAATACGGCGATTCCGGAGAGGGTTCTATACATATTCGCATTCGCACGGTATGTAACGTCCTCGATCGCATGCGCACATGAGGATGCGACATCCAAAGTCACGGTGAAAAGCGGATTAAATAAGTACCCCTGGCGAGAGAATCAAGTATATAGAATACAGATAAATATGATAAATATAAATTTTTGTGGTTACATGTGTAATAAAACACAAGTTATAAACTTAAGGTTTGCTGTTACTGTAACGTTTGATATTAACACCTTTATATATTCGTAACCCTTTTATTTTAAAGGGGATACATCTTACTGGCATTTATAAGATATTATAAGCGATAAGCATCAATATAATTAATATAAATAATGAACGCCAAAAACAGCACTTGGTACAGTTTTAGTATAAAATTTTCTTTCATAACAGCCGCTTGGGCGAATGGCATTGGTAGAGGCTATAGGCTACGCGTCACGTCACGTCGCGCCCCCATTTGGCCAATTCGGCCGTGTAACTTAGAAAATGGACTTTACGTGATGTGATGTCACTTTTATGCATAGCCTCACCTTAATTAACACAATTTTCAATTCCAACCCACCACTCATTGAAGGTTGAATATTAGAAACGTCATTCACAGGTACTGAGAACGGACACGACAATCAACAAGCACAAACTAATTCTATCACTTGGAACGGCCAAAACACATTCCGACTGCAACATTCCTTAGAACTAACAGGTCATCCCGGCGTAGTTACCGATGAATTTTTGGCCGGAAATATTTGAGTTATTAGCTGCCATTCAACTCAAAAAGTCTAAGTTCCTTTTTAATAAGGGGTGGTTATGGAAAAACAATTATAAATTCTGGTTAATTTGTAGTAAAAAAATAAAATGATTTCAGAATTTTCAGACTTTCCCGTAAGTCACCTCCTTATTCTTAAGATATGCCGCATAAAACATTTACTAAACTCAAGAGTTAACAAAATTGTTGCTTCTAAGTTAATTAAATGTTTTTTAACTACTCCATGTCTTTGGTAGATTTCAAATGCGGCCCGTTTAAACAGTTTTAAAATTCATGGTAAAGAGTAAAAGATGCAGGTAATTGATTAGTGTTGATTAAAATGCCTTTGATAAATTATCTGTGCTCAGTAAGCATATTTTTTGTAAAACGATTGTGATCAAATACAGGGACAGTCAATTGTTTGACATAATAAAATGCCCTAAAGATTACCCAGGAATATAGTAAAAACCTGTTATCTAACTTGGTCTTGGTAAACCGGATTACTGGTGGATCTAAAAATAGGCCTATATTAAATGACTCATTGTACGAACTCGATTAAAAAACTGCCACTTCATAAACAAGAAAAATCACTAGGACGTTCACCACAGTTAAGAAAATATCGTGTAAACGTATCCAGCTGTTCTGTGTTTCAAATGTCCCTCGACGGAGGAGCGGGATTCTCATAAAACAACCAATAGAATTTGGGGGTGTGGCCAGCGATGTATAAATACATCGATGGGTGTGGCTAATATGGCGGAGAGTACAGTCAATGACATAAATCGGGATGTGGCCAAAAGTGCTTAGTTCCGTTTGTGCGCGAGGCGCCAAACCCGGACTGTTTTGAAACAGTCTCGATTTGGCGGGAGCGTCAGGTGCCAAAACCAGACTGTTTCATTTTTGCACAGAAACGTCAAAGTCGGACGGCGCCAACTCAGGACTGTTTTGAAACAGTCCCGATTTGGCGGGAGCGTCAGGTGCCAAACCCAGACTGTTTCAGTTTTGCACAGAAACGTCAAAGTCGGACAGCGCCAACTCAGGACGGAAAAACAGTCCAGAGTTGGCACTGTCCGACTTTGGCACTGTCCGACTTTGGCGCGTTCCCGAGATTTGACATGTTTTTGTAAGCTCCATAAGAATAACATGGGGAATGAGTATGAGTATGCAGGTTTGCTGCTACTCATGTTTAAACTGGTTGGTTTTTATTCAGTATTTAGTAGATCTGAACTAGAAGAAACCATTTACCAAGTTTTATCAAGATATGTTGAGAAATAAGCGAGATATAGAATTTTACTTATTTCCCATAAGGTTAACATTGGGACAACGTATTGTGTTTACCACTTTCAATATCTTGGTAACCAATGAACATAGAGCAGTGATTAAAAATACAAAATTGTTTGTTTTTTTGAGCTGAATTCAATGGTGCCAACAAAAATTTTATAAATTTTATTTTTTTCTATGTGAAAAACTCAAAAAACCCATTGGTGTGGAGTTTATCCCCCTTTACCCCCCCTTCCGGTGGTCCGATCGGGCTGGTTCACGAACTCGTCCGAGTGATTACCACTTTATACGTCTGTACCAAATTTCATTAAGATCGGACCATATTTACGGCCGCTATCGTGTTAACAGACATATATATATATACTAGTAGTTATACCCGCGGCTTCGCTCGCTGAAAGGATACAAAACTAATGTTTGGTTTAATTATACGTCATTTGTAATGCGCAACTCTTACAAATTTCCAAATAGATTGACGATTTCAATAATTTTATCTGAACTATACATTTTTAAGCGCTTAATTACAAACTTAAGGTTGCATCTCCATCCCAGATGGACATGAGAAGATGGAACGTTTCCTTGATGAATTTTCCTTTTTCGCTCAAATGTTATGAATTGGCTACCATGTGCTAACATAGCCTAATCTAATTTTTCAGTGTAGCCTTAAGAATCCTGAAATGTCCTAGTTAATCTATTATTTAACCTATAAAATTGGGTTTCTAATAGTTTGAACAAAAAATTATCAACTTCAGGGGTTTAAACTCAGAACTTTCATTGCACCGCCCTTTTCCCTAAAACCTGTCGGCCAATTTGACATAAAAGAATAAGAGGTATATGTATGATGTATAGCTGATGTAAATACCACAAATTTAAAGGCCGCAAATTTCAATACTGAAAATGCGGACTCTATAGACCTAACATCTGAATTTAGTATGTTTATTAATATACCAAAAACTGTTAGAAAGTCTATAAAACTAATGTGTAGGCCAAAAAATGAGACACCTAATTCTCCAATTTTTTTCAATCATTGTAGGTTCGATTACGGGTTTAGCAGCTTGAGGCGAAAATTTTCGGTAGAAATAGTATATTTGATTGAACACAGCCTAAATCGCTCTCGGCCAATACGCAAACTCTCCTAAAATTTAGTTCAGAAAAACCCCGATGCTATAAAAAATAACTGAATGATATGTCCATGCAGTCTCAAGACTTAAGTTTGATTACTTCGGGTGATCCGTGAAAAGCGAGTAGCGTAGGTATGTGGTATATGAAATAGTAGTTTTCATTACTAGTCTCAAAAGTGAACTATTGCGGGGCGAGATTGGAGCGTGGAAAAAGCTATCGAGCCCCGCAATAGCACTTTTGAGACGAGTAATGAACATTATTTTTTATTACGATAATTACGATATCGAAAAACTTGTAAACAACATGAATATTTTTAACAAACAATCCGTCACAACGACTATAACCTAACTGACAATGTCAGTATTTACTAAGCGATGAAATGGTTTGGTTTGAACAACAATGCAACAGCTGATCGGCCTAATGCAACAGCTGATCGGTCTGCACCGCAAAATCCCATAACGGTTACTTTCCGTCCACCACATACGAACGGAAAGTTAACGTTATGTAATTTTGCCGATGCAGTAGCGGGAATAACCTATTTTCTTAGCTCATTTTACGTTTAGAAAGTGTACTTTCGTGTTTAGAGTAATGAAAAATATTTAATATAAGATTAGCGTGTTGTATAATTTATTGTTTTCGGAAATGGAATTCCTATTTTGTTGTCTCTTTAAAATATTCTAGAGAACTTCTATTGATATTTGTTAATCATAGCTCTCAAGCCATTGAGAGCTAAAAAGGCCGCCATTTTGAATTTTTGAATCTATCTTATTTTAGCCTTTCCAGATGTAGCATTTTAAAATCATTCATTAGTATGCATCTAGAGCCTAAAAAAGAATATTTGAGCCAAGATTCATGGCCCAAAGCCCTACATTGTTTTAGAAAATAAGCTTTGAAAAATAAAAATGGCCGCCATTTTGAATTTTATGATATACCCTATTTTAGCTTTTTGAGATAAAATATCTTAAAATCCTTTCTTAGTACGCATCTAGAGCCTTTATAGAATATTTGTGCCAAGTTTCATAGCCTTATAGTTTTTGAGAAACTGTGATCAGTGAGTCAGTCAGTCAACCGTTTTTGGCTTTTATATATATATATAAATTCAAACGAATGGTATTTTTTGCTTCTCGGGACCCTAGAATGAAAAGTTAACATGGTCTCGGACTTAGGTCTTACCATAAGTACTACCGTAATAGCTTATTCCTTTAAAGAAATTCGCTAAAAGGCTGGTTGGAAAAGTCATACGATGAATAATAATGCTTTTAACAGGTTCCTTTCTATATCTCTTTCTATATATATCTTGAGTTATCTCTTGGAATCAAGGTGTCGAACAAATTATTACCCATTTCATTAAGCACCGACTGGGCTTTACCTTGGATAAATAACTAAGCAGATTCAGAAAAAAAAATATTTGCCAGTCAGGGCATGTAAGTTTCAAATGCCTCAAACAATATATAAGAAAGTCATTTTGGTGAAGGTTGGGCTCTTGCCTTGATTTGTAACATATGAGGTTCGGATAGGAGAATCAACTGGCTTACCTGGTGGTTAAAATTGCTGAACAGCACACAAAAACACAAAATAATACATGACTTTCAAACCCACTGGCTCCTTCAGATAAGAAGAAGTTTATTAGAAAGAAACATTTCTAAAGAACAATGAACTACCTCATATTCATATTCTGAGGAAGTAGCCACTGGCATTAAAAATTAAAGTTTAATATTGTGTTTGATGTGCTGCTCAGTAATCTTAACCACCAGGTTGGATAGGGGCTGATTCTCTACCTAGATAACAATAAAAGTAATTTATTTTCTTGTAGTTTTTGTAAAATAAATAAGGTATTCATCTCAATTTTAAACAACACATATTACTCAAAAAAGTTAATGCATACATATTTTTGTGTTTAATTGGATTATTGTAGCTTACATTTAAAATATCTAAGTTTCTCAAATTTTATGTTTGAAAATAATCAAAACTTTATAACATTATATTGATAATAGGGGAAAATTTTAAGTAAAACAATCATAAAAATATTTATACCTTCATTGTAAACTGGTGTTTAGATCCACCACATTTTAATATCCAGCAAATGGTTTTGACTGAAGCAACAGCACCACACGTTTCAATGTAAACAAAGCAGAAGTTATTAGATGCCAATGCCTTTCTAATGAAAGATATATTATGTTATTTTTTTCTTTTTTTCTTTTCTTTTCTTTTTTTGTTATTTTTTTAAAATATCTTTCCAAGTCCCTGACATCAAAACCTTTAATTTGAGCCCACTTCCATCATTCTTCAACTTAATTTCTATTAACTTTTTTACCTACATAATTATATATATATTCAGTGCTTGATTTGTGGTGGAACGGCGTTCCGGGACCTCTTTCTGCCGCAAGAGTCGATTGTGTGTAATTGGCCGGAGTTTTTTTGTAAGAGACGATTGTGTGTAATCAGACGGATAATTTGCCGCAAAATACAATCATGTATAATCGGCCAGAGAATTTGCCATGAGGGAGGATCGTGTATAATCAGTCGGAGGTTTTGTTGTAAGAGATGATCGCGTGAAATCGTACAGAGAATTTGCCATTAAAGATGATCTTGTATGATCGGCCGGCGAATTCGCCATAAGAGAGGATCATGTGTAACTGGCTAGGGTATTTGTCGGAAGGGACGATTGTGTATAATTGACCGAATTAATTTTACCAAATATAACAAACGCTTCAGATGTATGGAAATTAGCCGTGGACTCTCAGCCTGAAATTAGCGCTCTTTTGTCTAGTCTTTTAAGCCAAGCCGAATGTTGAAAACGCTAAAAAGACTCAAATACTCACACAAGCCATCATAAAAAAAATTATACAATTTCTTTAAACATTTTATTTTCTAGTACAATAATGCTTTGTTAGTTTGCAGATTTATACAAAAAACCTCAATATGCTGGATGTAAATTCTTTGGTCATCTTCCACAAAACATTAAATCAGAACAAAACTTGAGACCCTTTAAAAGAAAACTTAAAGAATACCTTATTAATAAAGCAATTTATTCTTTTGCCAGCTATTACAGCAGTTAATCGATTATCAGTGTTATTAAAATAAGTCAGCTTTCCTTTTAAGAAAATATTGTATTTCTTAGCCTTTTATATTTTATTTTTCCCTTCTAGGTTTAAGATTATTATATAATTTGAATTTCTGTACTTTGACACTATTCAATTAAATTTTTTTATTACTTAATGAATAAAGATGTTTGAATTGAATTGAATTAGTTTTTAATCTACCGATTCAAAAAATTTGAGTTAGATAAAATGTGACTTTTTAAATTGACATAATTATTCAAGTAGACACATAATAACTTGGGTGAATGAAAGAATGATGGAGTGGGGGGGTTATGTACAAACTGGTAAATTACAGTTCCGGTACCTCAATTCTTACAAATCAAACACTGAATATATTTATATACTTACTTACTTGATACTTCTTCTCTTTCCCGTTGACTCGATGAGTTTTGGGAGCGTCATCTTGTCCTCCATTAATGGAAGGGCATTTATTCAAGGCTTTTAGGCTTGTTCGGAAGGTTAGGTTGGGTTGACAAATTGGAGTCTGGCAGGTAGTTGGAAAAAGTAGGCTATATTATTAATTTGTTCTTAAAACAAATCATATATATATATTTATTTATTTGTATATAAACAAATTTGTATAATATTTTCACAGGATGGCTATGATTATGAAACGAAGTAATCTTGTGGCCAAGATTCAGCAAGTACACAATGAAAACTTGGTCTTACAGACAGAACTAGAACTACTTCGCCTCAGAACTTACCCAACACTCAAATACAAAGCACCTATTTAGAATTTAAGCATTAACTGAGGAATGTATAGTTATGATTGTTTTTTTAATGTTTTGTGTTACTATGTTAATAAAAAATGTTTTGTTGAATCTGCAATTTTCCTGTGATTTATTCCTACATCATTCTCTAGCAATATTCGTTGCAATTGAGTTGTAAACTCTAGTCTGTGGGATTGTATTCACCAGTCATTTGTTCATATCTTATGCCTGGTTTCTACAGTTACCAGACAGTATAACAATAGAAAATAACTCTTCTGTTTCCTTTTGTTTAATGTGTTTCTGTCCTACTGTCTGGTCATCGTGGAAATTGGGCTTTAGACATTTATACACATCTTCCAATGATCAACTGATTTGTGAAGAAATTACTGTATCATCAAATGGGTAAGTGGGGATCTGCTTAAACACATAGTCATTATTTTGATTGACCAACTAAGTAAATTTAAAATGCTTTTTTGCCATCAGCAGTTTATATATATCTATATATATTTACTTATTTAATACGCTAAGGGTTTTTTTTTTGTGATAATTACTCCTCCTAAACTACTGGGCCAATTTTAATAATTCAGGTGTCATTGGAAAGTGCTTGGCGTGTAGTTTTGCAGGAAATAAAATTTATGAAGATTAAACTAAAGGGAACGGCCCTAGGCGCCCTTAAAGTTTCATAATTGTCCATAAGACGTAACAGGGGAAAAGAAATTTCAGATAAAGCAGCTGATGCAGTAAACAAAGTTTTCCACCGAAGCCATGTCATTGGAATTCAAACCATTGAATATTTATACTGAAGTAGACTATGAGTTAGTACAGTTAGATTTTTTTTAACTAGAAGTGGTCAAGACGAGGTGGAATATCTTTGGCAGTGAACGTTTTTGTTTGTAATATAATCAAGTGTTTCTACTTGTCAAATATTGGGGTTAGGTTTAATCAAAACAAACAATATTCTAAGCCATTTTATACTTTGGATGGTAAACAAAGGGATTACAAGATAAACAGAAACACATGATTTTACTTTAAACAAAAGAAGTGCATTGCCAAAGATATTCCACCTCGTCTTAATCGCTTCTAGTTAAAAAAATCTAACTGTAGAATGAGCCATTTCAGTACAGGTTAAG
Source organism: Flexamia atlantica (assembly GCA_035578135.1). NCBI lineage: Eukaryota > Metazoa > Arthropoda > Insecta > Hemiptera > Cicadellidae > Flexamia > Flexamia atlantica. Next base: position 177,641,651 of record JAQJVK010000001.1, read on the forward strand.
GTTAAGAAAGGTTATAATTTAAACCCACAATTTCAAAATATAATTTACTTCTTCATTTTCAATTAAAAAAGCAACCCATTTAAATACGAGTGTGGTATAAACCAAATTTGCAGTTGTTTTTTCAAATAACTGTATATTTGATGGTTATCAGTTTGTTTATGTATAATATTTGTATTTGCATAATATGTATAATATCAGTTTGTTTTCTTATATTGTGTTGCCTGTAATAATTATTTCTATTAATAATTTAAGTATGACAAATTCACTTTGGTTAACTTGACTGAGTATACAATTTTCTTGGAACTTTCGGTGATAGTTAATGTGAAGTTTGTTTGTGAGTAATGATCTCTAAATGAAATGTAGCAGCCGTTTAAGGTGCTTGATCAAGTTAATTAAATATAACAAATTGTAAAGTTTTCATAAATGGTTTTCTCGCACTATCATTGGTGCTAATACAATGATAAAATTGTATAATGAAATTTCATCAAATGCAGATGTAGATATTTTTAGTGCATCCATAAATTCTTTCCGTTCGTCCGTTCAGTTGCAACAAATTCAATAAATATCCAGTAATTAATTCGTTCATGTTATAATTCCAGTGTTACGCTTACATTAAATTATTTAAGTATTTATAATATTAGTATTATATATTGTAATGTTTTGCATTCAGTAGAGTAATTAATAAGTGTTTCTCATTATGTTTGGGCATGTGAAAAAGTGTTTAGGCTGAAATGAAGCAATGTATATTTATTCTGCAAATGAAAAAAACTGTTGGTCATTCGAATCTCTACCACTCATATATTTATATTTATAATGCTTGTCAAAATATTAATGTTGCATTGTAATTGGGCTTGGCCTGTTTTATAACATTTTGTTTTGTAACATTTATTTTTTTAAATAAATAAATAAATCTATTTTAATTTTGTTCAACTGTTAGTCTGGGATGGTATGTATACTCCGTTCGATTGACTTGTAAAAATTGAAATAACTTTTGTAAATTGATAGTGAGTACCTTTGGATGAAAAAATGACTTGTTGACATTTTTTTCATCCTTATATACATCCCAATCCAAGATGGCTACCAAAATAGAGAAAAAAACTAAAAAAACGAGGTAATCTTCTTTAATGATTCAGTAAATTAATCCCTTGCACAGTGTATACGTGAATTTTGTGTCATAAGACCACTGTCAATAATTGAAGGGAGGTAGGACCTTCACTTTGACTGAAAAAACATTTTTTAGCCGCCATCTTGGATCCGCCATATTGTATGTAATATATTTTTTCAAATGTAAACATTGTTTTGTGACCCATTATTTTAAACTAGATTTTCACGCTGATTGCAATGCCGAAATCCGTTTTTGAAAATCTTTATTCGTTTTCAAGATATACCCAAACAAAGATTTTTCTCATACAATCCTTATGGGAGTTTTATGCATTGAATATTTTTAAGGATTATATTTCTTATATCTCCAGTTCTAATCAACTTATATAGATCGTTTGGGTCTTAAAACACTCAATATTATAAATGCATCAATTAGAGAAACTGTTAATTTGAATCAGACCGGAAACAGACTGAGTTATATTGCATAATTAAAAATAAAATTTTTTTTCTGGAATTTACTTTTGTTAAAATTAAATAACTCAGGGTTTAAGTTAGATAAATTGTTCGTTCTGGACTTAAATTACTCGGAAAATAATTGGCTTTCATATGAGCTATAGTAAATTGGAATCAGATGAATTTCAGGTGAGTTATGATCCTTCCTTGAATTTAAGATTTATTTGCTTACAGAATTCCTGTTACGTTTAAGGGTTATAACTCGCCTCTAATTCAACCGATTTAAATTATTAATAGTTTAAATTAAAGCCAAAAACAATGTGAGTAATTTAAGGTCTTAGCAAACTTCAAGCCTCTGTTAGAATGGGTGGTACTAAACATTAAACAAGTATTTACGCATTTCGTTATAGCTTCAATTTATAGCTTAACTAAACTAAAAATGTGCAAATAAATAAATTCTACATAGAATGAAGGATCATAACTCATAATTAAATTTTATGTTAAATTATGAATGATAATTCAATCTCTTTCCACTCTGATTCAAGTTAACAGTTTATTTCATTAATGTCGTCATGTCATTGAGTGTTTTAAGACTCAAATGACCTTCATACTTTTTTTAGAACTGGAGATATAAGAATTATAATCCTAAAAAAATGTAAAGCTTGAAATGTCCATTAGGTTTGTACAGAGAAGAATCTTGTTTGGTTATAACTTAAAAAATAATGAATATTTTCAAAAACTGATTTTGGCATTGCAATTAACGTGAAAATCTAGTTTGTAATGATGGGTCACAACACAATGTTTACTTTTGAAAAAAAAAATCACATCCAATATGGCGGATCCAAAATGGCGGAAAATATTTTTACCCAGTTAAAGTGAAATTCCTACCTCCCTAAATTATTGGCAGCGGCATTATGACACAAAATTCGCTTATACACTGCCTAATTGATTTATTTTCTATGTTTCTATGTTTCTAAAGTGCTTTTGACACCATATTTAGATACATTAGTTGAAATGGCGACCTACCCAGGTAGGTATTTTAAGGCAAGTATGAATGACAGATGAGTGAAGGATGATTGTGGCGCGATCTTGTAGTCTTGTTACTGACTAAGGCCGACATATTCCTTAGACAGGACTGTTAATTAATCTTGGACACCATCTTGAAAATGTTGCTTTTCCGGTGGTGATATTTAGGTAAACATTTAGTAATTTTATTAGCATGTATAATATGACAGAAAAACGCACAAGTCACTCTTATAGAAATTTTCCTAGTGTAAAATGGTATCTTTCCTTTACTATAACCTTTTAATTTTTTAGGCTCGATCATAGCGTTATGCCCTCTATTAGATTTCGGAGGTAAGAAGATGAGATAAAAAATGTCAACAGGGCGTTTTTTACTACTAAATATATTGTTAATAATTTAAAATCAACAAATAAATTTTTACATGCAAATCGAACGGAAGGGTTTAATGCTTACATATCACTCCGCACCATGTGATGTGTTATAATTATCGAAAAAATCGGTATTATTAAAATAATGTATTTACAATTCTTTTAAGTGATATCCTGTGGTTGTAGTAAGGATGTTTAATATAAACTTGAACTATCTATGATTTCACCTAAATCAAATAATCTCCTGAAAGATGAAAGAGTATTCATAAGAAATATTGTTTTTAAAGAACTTTGGTAAATAACCTCAGGATCACCCGAAGTAACTTCAAAGTTTAACTATATCATTATAAGAATAATTCTAGAATACTGTGCCAATATTATTTTATCTAGAATTAAATACACATGGTAATTGCTTGATTCCGAGCAACGGGTTTACAGTTCGCGCATTATATCTCCGGCTATGGTTGCAAGGTGTAGGGGAAAAGGGAATACTTTTCTGAAAACATTATTCTACGGTCCCTCTGTTTGTCAAACGCTGTGTTTACCAAAATCATGTTTAAAATATCATATGATATGGTTAGTAGCGTAGTGGCCATAGCCGGAGATATAATGCGCGAACTGTACGAGTATAAGTAACCAGTCCAATTCTGTTCTGTTATTCAAATTTTTGAAATATTATAACTATTTTTTCATAAACCATTTATTTTGTGAGTTTATTGAAGCATCATTGAGCTCTATGTATACAGTGACAATAAAAAATATTTAGGCCTATTTTCAATCAATCGACAGCAAAATTTTGGGTCATAAACAGTTAAGCTATGCATTGCATGGCTCAATGCAAACATATGGTATAATTTCTGTTTTCCGTTATATCAATTCAAAAATGTTAAACAGCTGCCACTTTAAACTTTACCCATTGGATCATGTCGATTTTTATTGTGTACACTAACCTTTGCTAATTTAAAGTTCATACCGAGTTTCAAAAGAATCCTTACAAAAACTTTAGATGTAACAAATTTTTTCCAAAATGGTGTAGGCCTATATTTAGATGAAGAGGAATTTTAGGATACCTATATATTCATATTAACTTTTTTCTTAGTTTATTTGTAAGTAGCCCATCCCTAAGTACAGCAAAGTGTTTTTTACACCTGTATATGTGAATAAAGATTAAATGAATAAGAATAAGAATAATTTATTTTCTCCATATTTACATTACATTAATTATTACATTTACAGATTTTCCCTTTATAAGAAAACAAGAATCACACAAGAACACATAGTCTTCTATATCGTTCTCTCAATGTCCTCATAACACACTCGTCAGACTGACTTATGAAAGAAAACTCTAATACAACTACTTATTCACTTAATACATTAAAATAAACAGTGAAAATTAATAAAAAAAAAGAATATTCTGTCGTACACTTATCATAGAGAAAATATAGGGCCTCCAAGGCTTAGCCTGTTTGGAGGTTCCTTCACTTCAAGTATCAAAATAAACATTCAGCGTTCAGACAAAAAAAACCATATAAAATTTAACAAAAGTGATCTCCTAGTAATAATTAGTGCCATTTGATTTAATTTACAAATAATAAAATACTATATTATCTTTTTAAATGCAAGGGACAGTGTTTGTAGCGGCATAAACATGACTAATTCAAAAATAACACAGAGTGCTCTTTTGACTTTGTTAAAACTGGAAGACCAAATTTAGTTTTGTAGATGTTGAGTTGATTTCAATAAAATTAAAATTTTGCCCTATTATACTATTTTAAATTTTGTGCATATAAAGTTCACCCCCTAGTAGGAGGGTTATAACAAGTTTTAAATCAATTATAATTTCGGGTTTGTATATTAAATATAAATAAATTGTCAGTAATTTATAATTAATTATACTATTTCAAATGTAATCTGTAACTTTGCACTTAAAAATAAAAAAATACAATAAAGTTATTTATTTTAATATTTTAATGATTCTAAAATAAAATGTTCGAAAATCAATAAAACAACAGAATGTCTAGTGAAGAGCTTACACTTGTCACTGGACACGACACTGTCATGATCCTGAGGTGGATTGATTGATCGTATGTTCACTGCTACCATCACTTCTGATTCTCACAATTCTGGTCCTTTCGTAAGACTACATTTTGCTGAGGAATTTCAGTTTAAGTTTATGACTTTTTAACTGGGTCCATAAAAAAAGAAATAACTTGACAAGTAGTGTTAAGTGTTCAAGCAGTGAAATTCCCAAACGTTATTTCACAAATTTTCAAAAGTGACAACAAATGTTTATGAAAGAATCCATTTTCTAAAAGTACTGTAAATTATACAGACAGTTACATCATTGTCAGCTTCAACTTTTAATCAACCTCTGTTCACCGTTTCAACATTGCAGGACCCTCGTCTTGTAATGTTGCAACAGTATCATTAAAAGTTTTAGATTTTTCTTTTATAAACAATTTATGAATGGAAAAAAACTTGGGTTTCATTAAATAATAGGTCTGAGGGGTATCTTTTGCATTTTTAAATCCAGCTTTTAAAATAAACTTTTGAATCACAGTCAAACTATGAAGGTGTGAATTATAAGCCCTGCCCCAAGCTAAAATTCCATAAGAATAAATTGATTGTACATATGCAAAATAAGCTAATTTAATTTCATTAAAACTTAAAGTATCACTTAACTGTCTAAATGCAAATATATATTTCCTTGTTTAATTTTTTAAGAAATTAATATGGTCCGTCCATTTCATGCGTGAATCAAAAATTATTCCTAGGTATTTGTAAAATGAAACTTTTTCAATTGGCGCACAAGAGCAGCCACTGCCCAGGTGGTTGTTACAGTCATGCAAAACTAAATCATTTAAGTTATAATCTGTTTGAGATGTGAGGGAGACAGGCATAAATTTAGTTTTGGAAATGTTGAGAGATAAAACATTTTGATCCAGCCATTTTTTAACTAATTACAGGTCAGATACAGACTTATTCCTAACATTTCCCCATGACTTGCCTTTTATAAAAATTAAAATGTTATCTGCAAAAAAATAATTTTCTGGAAATTGGAAATTTTGAAATGTTATTGATGTATATCAAGAATAATATTGGCCCAAGGGTACTACCTTGGACCACCCCATATTCTACAGGAAGCTCATGACTGTTAATACCACATACAAAAACAGTCTCCTGTCAGTGCAAAGTACCTACCACCCTCGTGGCGGAATATCGGTTAGGGTATTAGTGAACCTTTTTCGTCAGTTCGGTATGTGGTGGAATATCGGTGCACCTATGGTGAGACACCCTTTAGTTTACTTTTTCAAACAATGAACTACTACAAGCTGATTGTAAACCAGGAAAAAGGAAAAAAATATTATAAATTAAAACCAATTCATCACATGTTCAGCCCTCCTCTTTATATTTTTGTCCTTAGGCAAAACTTTATCAAAAAACTATTATTTTTCCTGGGATTTCCACACCAAGACCTTTTATTAAAGTATAGGGTTGATGGGGCTCACGAATAGTTTTCTCAAAAGTTATGGGTAGTTTGGGCTTAATATATAGATAAACCTAGGAACTATAAAATGTTTTTAGTTTATTAACTTTCTTGTTTCTAGTTCTATGCTATGGACTTGGACTTGGTCATAAAATATTCTTATGAATTCCTTACTTGTAGATCCTTATAAATCATATTTTACAATTTTTTAATTTCTATCACATAATGTCAAAGTTTGATTAAAATAAACAACTATAAGAATTTTTAAGAACTAATAAATTTATTTTAGTTTTTATTCTCTTCTGAAGAATAAAGAAAGATCTTATCTGAAAGGACTTAAAACCAAGTATAAAAGAAAGATTAGGAATGTAATAAGCATTATTTCAGTGAAATGGAAGGAATGTTTGAAAGCATTCAGAATAGGACAATCGATACAGAAGCGACTCGGACGATGGCTGAACTGGGGCAAGAATGAAACTGCTGAATCATTTGGCTGTAGAGAGCCAGACACCGTGCAGCCTGCAGACTAAGTTGATTGCTTTATGCATTTATCCTAATTGAATTTGAAAACAATGTAGGCTTCTTACCTGTTGAACAAATTTTATCATAAGATTTAAATTCAACATAAAAAATAATTGCTGTATAAGGGTAGTGAAAAAATGTATTTTTAGGGGATCCTTACTGGGAGAGGAGCATTTTAAAAAGTTTGATGTAGTTTCATTTTAATCCCATAATTTAGTTAACTAGATAACACGTAGCTCGAAATTGAGCAAAAAATCATGTAGCAAAAGAATGAACAGCCTTCTTATATACTTTTAAAGTTTAATAAAAAGGGCTAAATTTAATAAAAAAATTATGGCTAAACTACTGAAACCTTTGAAGTTAATTTAATTTACCACAGAATTTCTGGTGATGATAATTTTTTGGGAAACACCTTCATTTTCCTAAGTTCTCTTGTTTCTGAAATGTATATTTTAATTCCGGCAAAAGATCGAGCTTTGCTTATATCAACATGAAGCTGATCGAGAGCAAACACTGACACTGTGAGCAATGACCTCTGTTGTTTCCCTAAACAAACAGTCCCTACTGCCCCTGCACCTTATTGATAATGATCGCCAAAACAGGAATTAAAATTAACGGCTGTCTTTGTAGGGAACCTTTTTCGATTGTGGCAACTACGCGTAAATGACACATTATCTCTACCAGTTTTTTCATTCTTGAAATGCAGCCCATGGCAGTGAAAACATTTTAAGTTCATTGGTCTGAGGTCGGAAGGAGCATCAAATGTTATGTCGAGACGGTGATGCCAGCGGTTGCGGATTGTGTTCCCTCCGACTGGTCAGTGTTCGTCTTCTTCTTATAGGTGGCATTATAACTGTACCAAATCCAAAAACTAATTGGCTCAAGTTAATAAAACTGCAAAAACACTTTGCTGAAATGTATTGAGATATCGAACATTGTAATTACATGTAAAATTAGTGCATAACTGCAATATTTAAGCCCTTTAGCAACACTTCATAACATAACCTAAATTACATAACAAATCTTATTTTAAAGAAAACTGTTGAAAACAATTTGTTGTCTCGTTCAAGAAGCCAAAGCAGCTGTAAAAATTAAAAGTGATCTTTTCCAAAAATTAATTATAAGTGCTGCACTCTGTGGTTTACCTGTAGAACTATCTCAGAGCTTGACCATATGTCTAGCTTGTAAACAAAGTGAACTGAGCTTGCTCAAATGTCGATGAATAGCACCACTGTTCCAAAACTTTAGCCCTTTAAAGTACTTTAGTGACGCCCTTTTTTAAAATTCTGAGACGTATTGACAAATCTACATAAAAATCCCTTTAATTTGACACCTCAAACGTTAAAATCCAAGCAGCCGTAATTGAGGATGGACTGTGAAAAGAAAACCGCTTGCGTATTAATATATGGATAACTTAACTTACTGTACCTTCAATTTACAGCTGGTGACTTCTAAGCTGGCACTTGACCGATCGATACTCATTCGATACTAGCCTAGTTCAAAAACGTTATGTTTCGTCAAGCGGGTTGCGGCAACGTCCTCGCGACCCGCGTGAAGGCGTTCGTCAGCGGAAATGTTTGCAGTCCGGCCTTTTTCTTATACTTCCACCACTCCCCATTCACCCCCGCGCCTATACTGCCCGCGTAAGGCCCAAGTGCCAACTTACAAGTCACCAGCTGTACCTCCTTAACACTCTAAACAAACAGTAATTGCAATTATGATTTAAAAGGTCAAATAAATAAAACAGTTAAAAGTTAACACAAGAATTTAAATAATGTTTTTTAAACATTTAAAACAAAGATAAAATTATAATTGATGTTTTTAAAATTCAATAAAATAAAGCTTAAAATGTGTTTGAATGTTTTGTGTTTATGAAACTACACATTTGAGTCTTAAACACTTCTGGGTGTGCTACTTATTTGTTATTAGTTTTCCTGGTTCTCCTCAGTTTCTCAGAAACGTTCTAGGGCCTATAGAAATCGAGGCGAGAGTTTATTGACTTTTCCAAGCATTGATAAAATCTGTGTTTTTATTTTGAAAATATATCAGTTTTCACTCCCTCATCAGTAGTGGCGAGGTGGCGTTTCTGGCCCAATCAAACTTTGACAGGCAGTCAATTTTTTGACAGCTACTTCCGGTCACGTGACCGGAAGTGACGTCATCAGCTGTGACGTAGCTGTGACGTGTTGGTGGTGGGTATTTAAAGTTTAAATGCCCTGCTGTGCTGAGTATTTAAATTTTAAATGGCCGGAAGTGTGTCAAGGTCGATTGGGGATGTTTTTAAAAAAGATCTTGCATTTTCGGAAGATCCGAAAATGCAAGATAATTTTTGTTTCTTTTTACAAACTGTTGTTTTGTTGATTTTCACGTCTGTTAAAATACCATGTAAAAAATGGAATTGACAAATTAACAAGAAAATATCCTGCTACAAAGTATCCAAATAAAGATGCAATTACATAAACATAAACTTTAAAATATAGCGAATGTTCTTCCTTTTTATCTGTTAGCATTTCCTGAACAAGGTAACCAAAATTGTAACCACATAAAAATGAAAGTAGGCAAATAATAAATTTCGACGGGTTCACAAAAACCAAGTTGTAAAGTAGCGAATTTCTTTCTTCTTCCATTGTTGAATTTTTAGTCGAAACCAATTAATGATAACATTATTGCTTGCGCATCAGAACTAACAGTTGATGAAATTTCATTTACTTGTAGACTTGTAGTAGTTTCATTTGTAGTAGGTAATTGTTCGGAAGTTGGTGTAGATGTAGAAGAAACAGTATTATCTTGAAGCTCAGAGTCCATGTGTGCTCGGGTAAAGAGCTGAAGCTTTAATGACGTGTGGTAGCCGTGTCCTACTGTGCATCAGGAGTTGTTGGTGGTGGGGGGTCGTTTGTTTCTTGCACTGAAATGTAGATGGAATCATAACTTTCTGGAGGATGTACTAAAATTTGTTGTATAGGATCTGCATCAATAGGAAAACTTTGCGTTTCAATGCAAAGTCCATCTTTAATAAAAGAAACATATAAAACAGAACTCATGTTTATTTAGATGTTTACTCTGCCAGTTCTACTAGCAAACTGATGTGTCAGTAGCGGCGCTGCAACCTCCCTTGACATGTGCAGCTCGGAACATCTGCCCTCCCCCCACCACCATGAGAGACTCCTCGCAATTTTTGGATTTGTAGTGTTAGTTCTAACGTAGGTGTTGTAGGGTGAACATCTCAGTACTAAACAATTGTTTTTAACATTTGTCTTAAAATACTTATTTAACTTTGTACAAGTTACAATATTTTTAAAGATGCTACTTTATTATATTACCTTAATACTTAGTTATAATATTTAGTTAAAGAAATCGAAACTGTAGTTGCGATTAAAAATAGAAACATGGTTTCTTAACATTTGCCTTAAAAATATTTGTAACAAAATATCGTAAGAAAATTTTTACAACATATTTGAATTAATATGTTTGCAAACCCTATCATGCGAGTTTTAAAAGATAAACGAGACCGAGTGGGCCGGGTTTGACCTCGCATGCTTTCGCTTGTTGCCGACCAGTTAGCAATACAACTGGTTGACCTTGCGCCGCACTTTCGCTTGCGGCCGGCCGGCGAATACAGGTCGTCGTCCTTGCTGCATCACCCGGCACACCTGTCCTTGATTGTTTAACACACTCTACACTCTACACTCGCCAAGTTATTCTTTCCTTTGCCACCGTCCTAACAACACCTACTTCAATTTCACAATGAACCGCTCCGAGTATACCGAGATTTGGTATAACTGGTTTTCCTATCTTCAACTGCTTGGGGTACGAATTATTCAATCGAACAACAATCGTGATTGGTATGATGTTACAACCACTATTGCTCGAAAACCTTTTCAGCCAGTTTGGAAAAACATTCTTACCGGCACCAAAATTCGCACCGAACCACCCAAAATTCGCACCAAACCACCTCTATCACCTGTATCTTCAAACGTACCCCAGCAAAAATTTCATCTAAAAAAACTGAAACTTAACCGAAAATATGAAATCTTAAGACATTTATCTTCTTCTATTTTCATTTTTAATTCTGAAAAAACCAAAATTTATGTCATTGACATTCCCAAAAAAATTCCTATTCCCCTTAACCCTCGACACTTGATAATAAATAAAAAAGGTGCCAAGTTAAACATAAATATTACCGAGTAAAACCTTTTCCCACCTCCAAAGTCCACCCTGGTGGCAAAAAAAAGGCCCTTCTAAGGGCCGACCTAAGACTTTCGAATTTAGGGTTAAGTTTAAGTATCAACCCTTGGTGACTAACAAGGGGTGGTTTGCGAAAGCCCCTATGGGACTTAGAGGTACACGGACCTCTTGTTAGTCACCAAAGGTTAAGGCTTTAGCGAAAGCTCCCCGCTATTGACTCAACCTTTGGGACTTAGAGGTATGTGAACCGCTTGTTAGTCACCAAGGGTTGAGGCTTTAGCGTCCAACCCTTTGTGACTTAGTGGTACACAGACCACTTGTTAGTCACCAAGGGTTGAGGCTTTAGCGAAAGCCCCCCGCTATTGACTCAACCTTTGGGACTTAGAGGTATATGAACCGCTTGTAGTCACCAAGGGTTGAGGCCCTAACTTAAGCCTAAATTTGAAAGTCTTAGGGTGGCCCTTAGAAGGGCCGATTTTGCCACCAGGGTGGACTTTGATTGAGGAGGGGAAGGAATATAAGGTTTAATTTAATATATTTATTCTCAATTTTCCACCCTCCGCTGTTACTAGTACAAATTTTGGATCTGTTGGGACAAGTGGTGGTTTGGTTTTTGGAGTTGTGAGGATATAAATTTTCGTCCTCTCCTCGTTGTAGATATAAATTTTGTTTTCTTCAATTCTGTACAGGTTATATTTTTTGTTTTTCTTTAATTCCTTTAGCCTGATGTTCTTTACTGGTGCGGGATGAATTGTTTGATGGGTGGGGGTTTCTTTGATTGGTGCGGGTTGAATTTGTTGGGGGGTAGAAGAAGGGTGCAGTCCGCACAACTCCATCCAGTCTTCAGTTAAAATGTCGTCACAAATTGGAGCGATCGGAATCTCTTCAATTTGCGGCGTTAATGTTTCTGTAACTGGTGTGGGATTCTGAAATAATTGGGGTTGATCTTCATTAACAGCATCAGCTATTATTTCGTTAATGAAGGAGGAGAGGACGGGAGTAGAAGATTTTTGCGGAATAAAATCGTTGATTGCAGAAAGGCTGATCGATACCGGGATGGAATGTTGCTTCATCAGAGGTTTCTTGAGCAGACCCAGAAGAATAGGGCAGGATGAAGAGGCAGATGAGGAGTCCATAATTAGATAAAGGAAATAATAAAATGGATATAATGAAATAGAAAAACGTGGGAATGGATAGTAACAGCGATGGTGGCGAGTGGCAGAATAACACAAGGCGGGCGAATGGGGTTCTTATAGGCAGCAGACACAACAACCTTGTAGTCAAGGTAGTGACCAGGTCCAAGTAGGCACACAATAACCTTGTAGTCAAGGTAGTGACCAGGTCCAAGTAGGCCAGACGAAGTTGTGAGAGCGGTGGCTAGCGACCCGGCCAAGGCTACCGGCCTTGGCAGAGCGACACGTTGACCTACTAGTCAAGGCTCGCTAGCGAGGTCGAGTCTCAAGCTCGCTGATATAAGCAAGCGCGCAACGTTTCTCTTTGGCATTACGGTGAAGGTGTAACTGGTCCGCTTACGTGGAGGGTTATGCTGTAACGTAATGTTCGCCATGGTGTGTGGGATGGCTTATGTCAAGCACACACTGCGTTCGGCTATTGTGGGAGAGGCGCCCTCCTATAATAGTCGGTCGCAATGGCAATCCACCTACCTTTCCATTTCCTGCGTGGTTTAATTGTCAGGGTTAATATTACGGTGAGGTGTGTGAGTTCGCTTACGTGATGATCACACCGTAACTGTAATATTAAGTTAGGTGTAATATTATAGGGAGGTGTGTGAGTTCGCTTACGTGATGATCACACCGTAACTGTAATATTACATAGTGTAAGATAGAATAGGGGGAACGTTAGGTAGGGGTTAAGATATGATAGGGCGGTGAGGTGTGTGAGTTCGCTTACGTGATGATCACACCGTAACCGCATGCATGATAGCATTTAAGGGGTAGCATAAGTTATAATAAAGTAGTATAAAATAAAGTAGTACAATAAGGTAGGGACCCCACGCTTCCCCACCCCCCTTTTTTTATAATTTTTAAATGACCTTGACCTAGTTTTGATTGTTCTACTTTCGGACTTAGAATTATTTTAAATGACCTATTTTTTAGACTTAGATATTTTAATTTCAAAAGACTTACTTGTTTGACTTATATATTGATTGATTTTAAAACTCTACTTTTGAGACTTAAATATTTTGTTAAAGTTTTAAATAACCTAAGATTTTAGTTTTGTGTTGTATCTTTTATTAAATAATTATTATTTTTAACATTTGGGTTTTTGTAAATGTTTTAATTTCTGTTGATGGTGAGTTTAGTTTTCGCGTTGGTTATTAATATTTTTGAGTTTTTGCGACATAACTTTTATACCGTTGGTTTTATCAAAAAATGTTACTGGACCTTTTTTGTTTGTCTTTTAATTCCGCTTAATTTGACTACCCGCACGATAGATTTGGAGCATTTTTTGTTATATCCCCCCCCCCCGCGAAACCCCCTCCCCCTCCCCCCCAATGCTCCAAATATATCGTGCGGGTAGTCAAATTAAGCGAAATTAAAAGACAAACAAAAAAGGTCCAGTAACATTTTTTGATAAAACCAACGGTATAAAAGTTATGACGCAAAAACTCAAAAATCGAGGCTATAGCCTTGGGCTCACAGTATATATAAGGTGTGCTGTAGTCTTGTGGTTACATTTGCCATGGAATCCCTCATGATCTTTAGTGCTGTGCACAACTTTGTCGAAGCCAAAAAAGTACTATGGTACATAAGAACGTATCATAGCAATCTGAAGTGTATTAGTGGAGTACTTGAAGCTGTTAAAGCAGACGGTACAAAAATCTGTTGCACTTCGGATTCTATGGATTACGAAGGACTCGAAACATGGGTCCTTTATTATGTACAATTTTGTACAAAAATTCACATCAAAGTTGACACGGACTAAAGGGGTTTTCTAGGAGGAAAGAAAAGAATAGATACCAACAATGCATGTTGGTAGCTATTCTTTTCATTCTTCCGCTAAGATTTAAATGACCTTGACCTACTTAGGACTTAGAAAATTTTCACTAAGTTACAATTGACCTTCAAAATAAGTAGGTCAAGGTCATTTAACTTTAAGCGGAAAAAAGAGAGGAACAGTGTTATTAATTAACACTGTTCCTCTCTTTTTTCCTAAAAGGCAGGGGGAGAAGTTCCGTTAATGTCTACTTTTATGTGGCAGAATCATATCCATCATCATCTGATTCATTTTGAAAGTTGATGTAATCTACATCAACCCAAAGATAATGGAATCCTTGTTCAAAAGCCATAGTATCAATGTATGTTTCAAGTGTTGAAAACCAATTCGGATCTACGAAAGGGTTGATGGTAACTAATAAACGTTGATATGTTAAATTTACCATTCTTTCCCCAGTAACATTAATCGTAAGAAAATTAATATTCTGGAGGACATGGATTAAATTTAACATAAATTGAATATGTTGTTGAGGAGTGCAAAAAACATTGTAAAACATACGGAAACTTTCCATGATTATCGGTGAGGGAAGTGATGCCTCTTCATATAATCCACGGTTTATATATACATTTTCCCCACCATAAAGTTTTAAAAGTGGGTCAAGGTCATCTGAAGATACCCTATGAACGGGGAACAGAGCAGTAAGTGGTTAGACCACAAACTGCTCTGTTCCCCGTCCCTATTTAATTTCTCATAATTATATGTGTTTATAAACACATACAATTAATTTCATATTTTACCAGGGGGCAGAAATTGCAGAGATGACATTTTTCTTGGGGTGCCGGCATTTGTAGTTTATACCCAATTATTCCGCTTCTATAAGCAATAGTTCGATAAAGCTCGTCCCCCGGGCCGGCAAGAGGAAGCGCCTGAAAAAAAAAATTATTAATTTAAAGAAATAAAAAAAAAATAATATATTGTTAACAAAATAAACAATGCAGTTAATGAAAAAACGTACCATGTGACATACGGCACATATTCTGCCAACATTTGGCCCTTCAAACCAAATTTTGGTTTTGTAGACGCATCGTCTTTTATGCTCATAAATGAGCTCTCCTTGCAAAATTGGCGGCAGCGGCTCTGACACCCTTCTGATATGCCGGAGCATAGGGTTATCGGTGCAGATACGCTGCAGACACAACTCGTACAAGGAGCTAATAGTTATGGTCTGGCTATGCAAACCTCAAAGCTTTAAATACGTACCAATCACCTTGATGGCGAAGGTGATTCCCCCTCCCCCCGGGTTTCCACTATATATTGAGCGGATAGAAGCTTTATAGAATTAATAGTTTGCTACATTTTGAATCAACAAAACGTTATGGAATCTTTCCTAAAATACCTGATTGATCAAAGATTAAGTAGAAACCGAAGGGAACAAAGAAGACAACACAGATTAAAAAAAGCTTTTGAAAAATTAAAATTAGTTGTACCGGAAAGTCAAAAACAAAAAAAAATTAACAGACAATCTATAGTTCAAAATGCAATAGATTACATTAAAAAATTGGAAGAAGACTTGAAATTACCAACATTTAACTTAGAACAACAAGAATTTGAACAATCCGAACAGACATTTTTACAGGATATAGAAGAATTCCAACAATTCGAACAGAAATTTGTACAGGAAATAGAAGAATATCTTCAAACTTCGCAAAATTTAAACCAAGACATTTATGAAATTTTGTATCAACCTTTTGAAACTGTTTCCTTGCCAGTGTTAGAAAGCTTGGATGAATATTTTTTTGACGTCGAAAAGTAGAGGGGGTAAATGGGTGGGGAGATGTTATAAAGGCAGGGTAAACAGAGTAATCTTTACTTTCTTAGGATCCAGCGCTATGGCAGGCACTTCGTCTTCGTCCAGGTCTTCTTCCTCGTCATCAAGAACATCATCATCATCTGTTGTTTCTATTGTGAAACAAAAATCTCCTTCTCCAAAAAAATCTTCACCGAAAAAATCTCCTTCTCCAAAAAAATCTTCACCAAAAAAATCTCCTAAAAAAATTTCTGAAAAACTTCAAAAACTTCAAAAATTAAGAAAATCCTGTTTTAAGAAAGAACAATGTGCTCATATTTTAAAAAAAGGAGCGAACAAAGGTGAAAGGTGTGTGAAGTTGTGTAGTGTAGGTGAAAAATTGTGTAATTTGCATAACAAACGTGACCCTTCCGAAAAAGTCAAAATTCAACCTTCTAAAAAAGTCAAAATTGAACCTTCCAAAAGTGAATTGCCAGAAAAAATTGAAAACTATAAAAGAATTAAAATCAACAGATTGAAATTAAACCACAAATATGTTTTTGTAAAAAGGATCAGTAACAGGGATGTTGTTCTTAGATGTTGTGATGAACTCTACTTGCTCAAATTACCAGTAAATCTTCAAATTCCAAATATCAGTAATGTTCATTATTATTTAGTAAGAAAATCTCCATCTGATAAAGTTAAATGGTCAAATTAAACACAAGACAGAAAAAAATGGAGCGGGGGAATAGACCACTTTGTAATTCCAAGAGAATTACTTAGCGGTCTATTCCCCCGCTCATAGGGTATTTTTGAATGACCTTGACCTATTTTCAAAATTTACAATGGAGGGTTAATTTCTTATAAAAGCGGGATAACAAAATGACTTTTTACTTTTTACAATCTAGTCCTAAAAAGAACAATGTTCGTATATTATTAAAAAAGGGTAAAAGATGTGTTGTGTAAATCAAACATTATGCAGTGCGCACAACAAATACCTCCTTTTGTTAAAACTGAGAGGTTAGTGTAAAAATGAAATAAAAAAAATAGGAGCGGGGGAATAGACCACTTTGTAATTCTAAAAGAATTACTTAGCGGTCTATTCCCCCGTTCATAGGGTATTTTTTGGTGACCTTGACCTACTTTTTACACTTATAAATTTTCGCTAACTGCTATTGACCTTGAAAATAAATAGGTCAAGGTCATTCAATAATTAAAAAGAAAATGGAGGTGTACGGTTTTACAGAACCGTACACCTCAGAAACCTAACAGAAGAAAAGCTAAATCTACCTATATATAAATGACCTTGAGACTTAGAAATTTTCGCTAAGTCTTTTTTTTGACCTTGAAAATAAGTAGGTCAAGGTCATTCGATAACTAAAAAGAAAATGGGGGTGTACGGTTTGACAGAACCGTACACCCCCGGAAACCTAAAAGAAGAAAAGCTAATTTACAATACAATCTGCCTAGAGTTTAAGAATTAATAAAAATAAAAAAATAAAGAAATAAAATTTAGTTTAAAAAAATAGCTAGACAGCCCAGCGCTGCACATCATGATTACAGTGTGATCATCACGTAAGCGAACTCACACACCTCACCATAAGCGCACAACGCTAAGCTAAAACAAAAATGTTATTTTGAAATAGCAAGTTGCTTAATTAAATTTAGGAAAAAATGTTATACAAATATGTTTTTTATTTCCTAACACTAAAGGAGCCAGTGTCTCGCCATTAGCGACGCAGAACAACTGAGGTCTACGAAACTCCGGAGGTAGGCGAACTACCCATCCAGCACGTATAGAGGTTGTAAGTGACCCGCTTTGGTGAGCGTAATCACTACAAAAGCGGTAGCCGGTTTTACCATTATTGGTTTTACCATGCAAAAGATGGAAGGAAAAAAGGAAAGGAAATTGGAATTGAAAGGTGTCCCTAACTAAAAAGGAGTACAAGACAAGAGAGGGAATGCCCTCAACAAGCTTGTTGGAAAAAGGAAATTGGAATAGAAAGGTATTAAAAACATATCATATAACATTCCTAAAAACAAAAATTTTATTTTAAATTTAAACATTCCAGGCAGAAATATATTATAAGTAAAAGAAAGATTTTAAAATAATACTAACTACCAAACCAGCAAATTAAAAACAAACTACAAACCCTAGGGTATCTACAAGCACAAACAACTACCATGCCTTAAAATTAATCAGTCCTACGTCAAGATGTTATTATACAAATAACAACAAGATATTTTCACCAAACAGCAAAAATGATAAAATGTTCAGGGCGCCTTCTGAACATGTTACCACCTCACTGTCTAGCGAGCAACTGATGCCGAACCACACGCGCAGATCCCGGACCCCAACTCGGCTTGAGGTCATCCCCCCTCCTCGCTTACCCCCTCCCAAACCACAGGACCCTTACTGCGGGTTTGGTTTCCATCATTCTTTTGCCATTGTTCCAACAGGCAACAACATTTCTTTCTTTACTTTACATTGGATTTGTAAATATTTTAAGTGTTAAAACTTCTCAATATTTAATATTTTAGGACTTTGAAAAATTTTCAAACCTATCATTCTTTTGCAACTGTTTAAACAGGCAACAACACTTCTTTCTTTATTTTTACTTTACATTGGACTTGTAAAACTTCCTAATAATTAATACTTTCGGACTTAGAAAAATTTTCAAACATTTGCTTCAACATTTATTTTACAATATCAAGTTTCTTTTATAATGCCTCCAACAGACAACAATTTTCCTTTTGGATGTACAATTTGTGAAAAAATATATAAAATAGTTGAACCAGAAGACTTAACGGATGACGAAAGTATTTTTGAAAATAGTTTGATTCCAGTAGAAGATACATCTGATGCTACATCCGATGCTACATCCGATGCTACGTCTGATGCTACAAGTGATGAAGAAAATATTTTGGAAGTACCAGTAGCAATAGGCGAAGAAACACCGTTAACACATGTTGTAACAATTAACTATGATCCAGTACAATATATACATGCTCTTGTACGGCGACGTTTGTTTTCGGCATCGGACATGGAGGAAGATGAAAGCGATAACGATTTGGAAATAACATATTTAAACAACAGCAATGATGATCACACTTACGACGCATAATATATGTATTATTTTGAATTTAAATTATTTGACGTTGGCACTTAGATTTTTTTTAAAACTTCCATTATTTGACCTTGAGACTTAGAATTTTTTTAAAACTTCCATTATTTGACCTTGAGACTTAGATTTTTTCTAAAACTTTCATTATTTGACCTTGACACTTAGATTTTTTTAATACCTGCATTATTTGACACTTAGATGTTTTTTTAAACTTGCATTATTTGACCTTGACACTTAGGAGTTTTGAAATATAAGACATTTAACTGTTATTAACACTTTTTGTGTTTAATACAGAAAAAGTGGTGGGGGTAGTGCTATAAATAGGGGTAGTTTAAGAGTGGTTTTTATTATTACTGCAACTTTTGTGGAGAGCACACCTACGTCATGTATTACTGCATCAGTTGTGAAGAATCTTTTGAAAATGAAAACTTACTACAAATACACAAAGAAGTGTACCATAACAACGAAACAAGAAACAATGCAGAAGAAGAAGATTTGGAAGAATTAGATCAAATGCTGGCTACCCATCAACAACAACTAAATTCAAGACCAAGTGTTATTCAATACGCACCCGGACCATCTTTGGATGTGGAATTATACGCCCGAGCTTTACCAGGCAGTGTAGTAACTCATTTTAAGATTGACAATGCTCAATTGCAACTAGCACAATTTATATTGAAAGCAAAAACATTAGTAACAGAAACATTGAAGAATGAACTAAGAAGATTAAATTTTATAAAGTTTGGAATATTATTAGATACTGTATTTACAAATGTTCAGAATGAAACATCACCAAGAGGATTTTTAACTAAAAACAAAACCATCATGTTTGCATCGGATATAAGCTCAATTGTGGATGATTGTTTTGAAGAACTTTTAACAAAATTACAAGAACATGAAGGAAGAGGTTCTGGATGGAGTTTGTTAAGTATAATAAGCTTAGATGTGAGAGTTCATAAACATGGATATGGAATGAGAGGTAGTAGTTATATTGCTTTGCCAAGGAAGATTCGAGTAACCAAATCTTGTGTTAATGTACAAAATGAAAATGCTGAATGTTTCAAGTATGCAATGCTTGCAAAATATGTAGAAGATCATGTGGAACGACCGAGTAGAGCATACGATGAGGTTTCCTATATGTATAACTTTCAAGGCATGACTTATCCTGTTTCAATTCAAGACATATCAAAATTTGAAAAGAAAAATCCTTTTGCATCTGTAAACATCTTTGGCTTAGATTCATCCAACAATGTCTATCCCTTACGTATAACACCCACCGAACGCAGAGATCATACTGATTTATTATTTATAACTAAAGGTGATATCTCACATTATGTATATATTAAAGATTTTGAAGCTCTAGTTTGCAAACAGTTATCAAAACGTGAACAACCAAAAACAACTTGTAAAAGATGTTTCTGTTTTGTAAACAAACCTTTAAGAAGAGGAGGTTCAGAATGGTTAACAGAACATAAAAGATTATGCAATGGAAACTATGAAGTAAGAATTAAATTACCACACCCTAGCAGATCACAAGTAAAATTTGATAAAGTTATCCAACAATACAGAATCCCCGTTGTAGTGTATGCAGATTTTGAATCTTCATTGCTTCCACTTGAACAAGAAGAAGGAGAGGAAATTACAAGCAGAACAAAGTATCAACTTCACAAACCAAACAGCTACTGTTTAATAGTAAAATCCACTCTGCCTGAAGAACATCTTCAAGAATATGGTTTGACATCTACACCAAAGATCTATCGTGGAGAAGAAGCAGCTCGATACTTTGTTGATGATTTATACGACATCGCTGGGAAAGTGGAAGCAATGTATAGCAATGTGGTTCCTATGTCACCTATGACACCGGAAGATATTTATCTTTATGATTCGACAACAACATGCTATTTGTGTAACAATCAATTTACAGAAACTAAAGTTAAAGTTCGCGACCATGACCATCTGACAGGAGCCTACAGAGGTGCAGCTTGCAACGGATGTAACATCAACTACAAACTACCATCTTTTATTCCCGTGGTTTTTCACAATCTTAGCGGATACGATGGACATTTTATCATTCCTGAATTAGCAAGAGACAACGGTGAAATAGACGTTATAGCACAAACTATGGAAAAATTTATAAGCTTTTCAAAAAAGGTGGGCAAAATTAAACTTAGATTTGTTGATTCTTTTCGATTTATGCCTTCCAGTCTTATTTAAAAAAAAAGACTGGAATTTAAGAAGACAAAATTTAAGAAATTTAAAATTTAAGAAGACAAAATTTAATAGAAACGAGCAAAATTGTACCTGCAGAAAAAATGGATTTGGTTCTTCGGAAAGGAGTTTTCCCGTATGATTACATCGATGGACTACATAAATTTCAAGAAACGTCACTTCCTCCACCAGAAGCTTTCAAAAGTAAACTTACCGATTTGGACATTTCACCTGAAGACTATCAACACGCATGCAGAGTTTGGGACGAATTGGAAATGAACACTCTGGGAGACTATTCTGACTTTTATGTAAAACTTGATGTGACCCTTCTCTGCGATGTGATGGAAGAATTTAGAAACACCTGCTTTGAAGCTTACGGATTAGACCCTCTTCATTCTTATACTTCTCCAGGACTAGCTTGGCAAGCTATGCTAAAAGAAACAAAGTGCAACCTTCAATTATTAACAGATATTGACATGGTGTTGATGATCGAATCGGGCGTTAGAGGTGGATTGACCCAAAGTGTTACTAGACATGTTAAAGCTAACAACAAATATCTTCCAAACTACGATAAAGAAAAACCATCAGTGTTCTTAGGATATTTCGATGCCAACAATTTATACGGATGGGCCATGTCTAATCCACTTCCTTTTGGAAACTTTGAATGGGTTAATCCAGACTCTATTGGTGATATTTCGCAAATTTCAAAAGACGGAGACACCGGATACATATTGGAATGTGACTTTGAATATCCAGAACACTTGCATGATCTTCATTACGATCTTCCGCTCCTTGCAAAAACAGAAGTTTCACCAATTGGCAAACATCCAAAATTAATGATGACTCTTGAAAATAAACAAAAACTCACTTTTGGGTTGTTCAACAAGCACTCCAATTGGGTTTACGTATAACCAAAATTCATAGAGTTTTAAAATTTTCCCAATCTTGCTGGTTAAAACCGTACATTGATTCAAACACCAGAAGAAGAGCAGCTGCAACATCAACATTTCAAAAGGACTTTTTTAAATTGATGAATAATGCGATATTTGGAAAAACATTGGAAAACAAAAGAAAACACAAAAATGTTAAATCAATTACAGATCCTATAAAACTAGAAAAACTTGTACAAAAACCAAACTTTGGAACATCCGTTATCATCAATGAAAACCTTGTGGCAGTATCTATGAAGAAGACAAGCGTGAAAATGGATCGTCCGTTGTACGTTGGAATGTCAATCTTGGATATTTCCAAAACCCACATGTACGATTTCCACTACAACAAAATGGTCGCCTTCTACGGTAGAGATAACATCGGAATCGCCTACATGGACACGGACGCTTTCATCTACTGGATTCTTACTGAAGATATGTATTTGGATCTTCGAACATTTGTTCACAAAAATGAATTTGATTTTAGTGACTATCCAAAAGATCATTTAAATTATGACAATGATCGGAACAAAAAGAAACTTGGAAAATTTAAAGACGAAGCAAATGGAATTTTACTGAAAGAACTTATTGCACTAATGTCAAAATTGTATTCACTACAATTGCATAAAGAAGAAAACAATATTATTAAAAAAGCTAAGGGAGTAAAAAGTTTGTATCTTAAGAAGAATGTAAATTTTGAACACTACAAGCAATGCTTATTTGAAGAAACGACTATAACTGCAAAATTCAACACCATCAGAAGTTTCAACCATCAACTGTACAGCGTAACAGAAGTGAAAAAAGCACTCTGCTCCAATGATGACAAACGACACATTCTTCCAGACAAAATTCACACGCTACCATTCGGCCACTACTCTCTCAATCCTATCAATGAGTAAAAAGAAAAAGAAAAAAAGAAAAAAAAGAAAAAAAATAAAAAAAAGAAAAAAAGAAAAAAAGGGGAAATCACAGCATGCTCGCTGTGATTTCCCCTTTTTTTAAAATATGTTGAAATGACCTTGAACTATAAAAGCGGATGCAGAAAAAGAAACACTCAATACTAACTTGACTTTGTTAGTAAAATCATCATGACAGACTTAAAGGAAAAGATTGTTAATGAACTTCATAAACCTGCAAGAATAAAGTTTCCACGACGAAATACTGTTGTAAAAGGAATAAATGATTTATATCAAGCAGATTTAATTGAAATGCAACCGCATAGTAAAATAAATAAAGGATTTAAATACATACTTACGATTATTAATTGTTTTACTAAAGTTGCAGATGCTTTGCCATTAAAAGACAAAACTGGTAACAGCATAACAAAAGCTATGGAAGTAGCTATAAAAAGAGATAAAAATAAAATTAAACATTTACAAACTGATGATGGGAAAGGATTTTTTAATAAACATTTTGCCTTGTTAATGAAAAAATATAACATAAATCATTATTCCACAAATTCTGAGAAAAAGGCAGCTATAATTGAAAGATTTAATAGAACCTTAAAAGGTGCAATGTATAAAATGTTTTCGAAAAGAGGTTCTTACGTATGGGTTGATATCTTACCAAAATTAATAAGCGATTACAACAACAAGTTTCATAGAACTATCGGTATGGCACCTAACAAAGTGAATAAGAAAAACGCTAAACTAGTTTTACAACGAATTAAAAAAAATACACAGCCAAAAGCGGAACAAAGAAAACCAAGAAAATTTAATGTAAATGATAAAGTTCGAATTAGTAAATACAAAGGAGTGTTTACTAAAAAATACCTGCCCAATTGGACAAACGAAGTTTTTACAGTGTATAAAGTACAATCTACTGTACCGGAAACTTATATTTTAAAAGATAACAAAGGAAATTTGTTACAAGGCGGTTTTTACGGACATGAATTGTTAAAGTCAACAGTAGGCGATGTTTATCTTGTTGAAAAGGTGTTGCAAAGGAAAAAAGACCAAGTTAAAGTACGTTGGTTGGGGTTTGATAAAACTGAAGATTCGTGGATACCTATAAAAGATTTGATTTAGTTTTAAATCAACTTATTTACTCTTCTGCCTTTGAATAAGATGGAGATTGTTCACCATAAAGATAAATTTAATATTAATAACATTGATGATTTAACCGTAGATAACGTTAAAATCAACAATGGTAAACACGGCAGTTTATTTCCAAACACTGTACGATGTATAGTCAGCGGTCCTTCAAACTGTGGCAAAACTAACGTTGTGTTTAACTTAATTACAAACACAAAAGGATTGCGATTTAATAACCTATATATTTTTTCAAAGTCCTTACATCAACCAAAGTATCAATTGTTGGAAAAGATCCTGACTGATGTGCCCGATGTTAACTATTACAAATTTAATGCTAGTGACAGTGTTATGCAACCAGACCAGGCTAAGCCGTATTCTGTATTTGTATTTGATGATGTATCTAGTGAAAATCATGATACTATCAGAAACTATTTTGCCATGGGAAGACATAATAATATTGATAGCATATATATCGGACAAACATATAGCAAAATTCCAAAACAACTAATTAGAGACAATGGAAATATTTTAGTTTTATTCAAACAAGACGATACAAACCTAAAACATATATACAACGATCATGTAAATGCTGATATGTCATTTGATAAATTCAAAGAGCTTTGTGGAAAAGCTTGGGCGGAAAAATATGGATTTTTGGTAATTATGAAAGATAAAGCTATAACAGATGGTCGTTACCGCATAGGTTTTGATAAATTTGTTTTAATACATTAATTAACAACATTATCGTACAAGTCTTCATGGTGTAAACATGGTTAATCAGGAAAAGCTATTAAAAGAAATAAAATCACTTAGTGATTCTATTAGACATAAAAACAGAGCGTTAAGATTAGGAATAAGTGAAAGAGAGAAATTTCTGGAATCAACATTTAAACCTATTACTGAGCCATTAAAACAATTAGGACAAAATGTTAAACATTCAACATTTAATTTTTCCGGAGATGCTATTTTACCCATTTCAAAATTTGAACAAAAAGAAGAATATGAAAGTGATACAAGTTTTACACAACAAGGAGAAACAACTAAAGAAGAAAGCGAACTAGGTGAAGAAACGGATGTTTTAACAGAAAAAGAAGGTCTTTCTACAAGCGAAGAACAACAAGAAGAAGAAGAGCCTATTAATCCATCCAACTTGAGCAAATTGGGCTCGGATATTGCGTATAAAGGGCCGCTTGCAAGACAATTTGTATTAAAAATGTTACATTCTGCACAACCAACTCGAAAATATCATACTTTTGGTGCTAGAATAGAAGAAAATGGGCTAATGATTGGAGATAGCAAACTTGATGTAGACGAACATGACAATATTATTATAAATAATAAACAATACAAGGGTACGAAAGGATTGTTTGAACTTATTTTTAAGCCGAAACCTAATAAATATACTAAAAAGGATTTAAACATTTTTAAACAAATATTGGAGGATACAAATGCGCATAAGAAAAATTATTCTAAAAATTTCAATGTTCATAGAAATGCATCAGAAAAGTATAAAACTATTATTGCTAAACTTTTCCCACCAAAAAGAAGGGAACCCATAAAAAGAAAATCATTATCTTCTGCTGAAATAAATATTTTACATAAAAGAAGAAAAACAAATCAATCAAGTTTATCAGGAAAAGGATTATTAAAAAACTTGTATGATACTAATATAATATACTACAACGATATAAACAAATTGGTTGACAGAATGAAGTTGATATATGAAGCTAAACAAGCCGGACATAGTGGTTTAGAAAATGAATGGGTAGCTTTGGTCGGCGAACTGCGAAATCGAGGAGTAATTGCATAAAAAAATATGAGTATATATAATACAAGTATAACTGATTAAATATTCAGTATAACCATGAGTGTGGATAAGTTTGGACGGTATTCCGAAACTGGAAGCAAATCAGGATCTTATGGAAAAAGAGGTGGTTTACCACTAACGTCCGATGGAGATTATGATATAAATAACAAACGGTTAAAGTTTGTAAATGATCCAAAAGATGATAATGATGCGGTAAATTTTAAAACTTTAAGAAGTGAAACATTACCTAGCTTAAAGCTTCAAAATGAAGTGTATAACGCTAATTTTTATAGAATTGTAAATCTTCCAAAACCAATAGATAAGAATGATTCGGTAAATAAAGAATATTTAATGTGGTACATAAACCAAACCTTACGATATGATCCTAGGAGTAATAATAAAGTATACGATGCAAAAGATCTTAGAATAGCCAATATAGCAGATCCTATTAATGATCAAGATTCAGTTACAAAAAAGTATTTACATTCAGTCATCCCTGAAAAAACAGATAAATTTTCCTTTTACAACTTTGTAATACATGATATTGGAGACCCTAAAGATATGAAAGATGCTGTAAACCTTCAATATCTTACAGATCATTGTATTACGCATGATATTAATACAATTGATTGCAAAAATAAAGTGTTAACTAACGTTAAGGAAGGAACTGCAAAATCACATGCAGCTACAATAAGTCAAATAATGAAATTAAAAGATAACAAATGGAATGCGGATGCAAAAATAATTACTAATGTTAAAAAAGGGTCGGATGAAATTGATGTTGCAACAATTGGACAAGTTCCTGTATTAAAAGTATATGAAGACGGTAGTCAACAGTTTGATTGCAAAGGGAAACCACTAGTCAATGTTGCAGAAGGAATAAGAGACAATGATGTAGTTACAGTAGCACAAATGCATCAGAAGGGACACATATACTATAATCTTTTTCTAAGAAAAGATTTTAATTCTTTTTTTTGTGAAGACTTGCGATTGACTAGCTTAAAAGACCCTATTAATTTTACTGATGCTGTTAATGTAAATTACATTGTAAGACTCTTAAGTGTAGTATTATATGATATTTATAACACAATAAAGCCCATAAAATCTGATCAAAAATTAAATTGGGTTAAAAAGAATGTTATGGAAAAATATTTTTTAAATAAGGAAACTGATACTTTAAGAACTTCTAAAGGTGATGATGATGAAGAAGATACAATCCTTCCACAAAACTGGAAAAAAATGTTTTACCCATAAACAAACATACTTATAAATAAACAATGTCAAAGGATAAGTGCATCATTCATTATAAAGCATTTATAAAATAAACAAGTATCGACATTTCCTTTCACTATAAAAGACCATGTTGAAAGTTCAACGCATCAGTCATAATCGACACGTTATAAAGAGAGGAAGAGGAATAGCATCAACAGCACTTTCTTTTATTACTAAGCCGGTTGGAGCTATAGTTAATAAAGCTATCGATTTATTACCTGTAGAACTACATTTACCAGGAGGTTATCAATATTGTGGTCCTGGAACAAAATTGAAAAAAAGACTCGCTAGAGGACATCTTGGAATAAATAAACTTGATCAAGCCTGCAAACAACACGATATAGCATATTCAAAGTTTGCAGATACTAAAAATAGATCAATAGCGGATAGAGCACTTGCTGAAAAAGCTTGGCAAAGAGTAACATCCAGTGACGCTAGTATCGGTGAAAAAGCAGCAGCTTTAGCGGTATCAGCAGCAATGAAGGGTAAAACGATGTTTGGAGGTGGAAAGAAGAAAGGAGGTGGAAAAAGGAGAAGAAAACCTGCAAAGAAACGTGGAGGAAATATAAGAAGAAAACGACGATCCACCGCAGGTAAAAATAAAAAGAAACAAACAATATGGTCAATGATAAAAAAAGGAGGAGGATTATACCTAAGACCGTATCGTGTGTATTAAACAGAAAAAAACAATTACTAATTCCAAATAAAGAATTAACAGATAAAGAATTAATTACTTATGTTTCTTGTTTAAAAATTCCATTTTTTAGAGGAGTGTTTATGAAAGATGCATTACCTGTTAAAATATGGAAAAATGAAACCGGAATAGTAAATTTAGATAATAGTAAAGGATCAGGCACTCATTGGGTATGTTATAAGAAACTAGGATCAACTATTTACTACTTTGATAGTTTTGGTAATCTTCCACCACCAAAAGAACTACAATATTACTTTAAAACAGCTAAAAATGTACTATACAATTATAAAAGAGAGCAACCTGATGATACGGTAATCTGTGGACATTTATGTTTAGATTTTTTAACAAAAAGCGTTAGTCAACTTTAAGATGTCTTCCTATACAGTATCATTAACTGGAACTTCATCTACTTTGCGAAGTGTTCTTTTCCCTGCGTTACGTTTGGAAAAAGATAAATTATGGGAAGCCGCATTATTAGATATAACAACTTATAATTCTATTCCCAACGTTACTGAAAATGTTAATGACAAAATACATTATTACAAAACAAAAGATAAAAATACAAACAAATATTCAGATATACAAGTATTTAGTTTACCCACTGGAGCATATGAAATTGATGATATAAATGAAGCGATACAAAATCATATGGGAAAAGATAATATAACAATAAAAGGAAATAACAATACTATGAAAGCTGAAATTAAATCTAAATATTATATAGATTTTAGCAAAGAACATTCAATTGGTAGTTTATTAGGATTTCCTAAAACAACAAAAATTTTAGAACCTAATATTAACCATTCAGGTGCTAGAACTGTAACAATAATGAAAGTTAACAGTATAGATATTACATGTAATATTATACATGGTTCTTATAGAGATGGTGAAAATACTCATATATTGCACACATTCTATCCAACGGTCGCTCCGGGTTTTAAAATTGTGGAAAAGCCACAAAACTTGGTGTACCTACCGTTAAACACCAGTTTTATTTCAGACATTGTGGTGAACATACTAGATCAAGACGGTAATCATATTGATTTTAGAGACGAACCTATAACTATACGAATACATATAAAATCAACCGTATAACAATGGGGTTATCATTTAAAAAGAAAGAGCTGACTGGTAAACAAGTCAGTAGCACTTCAGCTATAGAAGGATTAACAAGTGATAACATTCGTTTTCTAGAAGAAATTGGATTAAAACTTATTAATAATGGAAATATTGGATATAGCGCAGGGTCCGACATTCGACGAAACCTTATGGGAAAAGGAATATCATACGCACAACCCTTACGCTTCATCAAAATTAAATAATAATGATGAAATTAGAATTCCCATACAACAACAGGATATTTATACACTTCCATGTGAAAGTTATTTGTATATCGAAGGAAGAGTAACAAAAAGAGATGGAAGCACTGCAAGTACTGTTCCGTTCATAAATAACCCCATGGCATATTTGTTTGATGAAATAAGATATGAAATTTCCGGAGTTACAGTAGATTCAACAAAAAAGGTGGGAATTACAAGTACATTAAAAGGATTAGCATCTTTAACACCGAGTGAAAAAAATATGCTGGCCGCCGCAGGATGGGTAGCACCCGATTCCAGTACAATCACTCCAAACACTTCAGGCAATTTTGACTTTTACATTCCTTTAAGATTACTCTTAGGCTTTGCCGAAGATTACCGAAAAATAATAATAAACGTAAAACAAGAATTAGTTTTGTTAAGATCATCAAACGACAAAGATATTATTCAAGCAACTGATGGAACAACGGAAGCTACTTTAGAATGGAAAATGCAATTAGACAAAATTGTTTGGAGAGTACCGCATGTACGGTTAAACGATCAGAATAGAATTTCATTATTAAGAACTTTAAAATCAGATCGTGATATCGTAATACCATTTAGAAGTTGGGAGTTTCATGAATATCCGGTTTTACCGGAAACACAACGTCATACATGGACTGTAAAAACTTCTACTCATTTGGAAAAGGCAAGATATGTAATATTTGGATTACAAACAAAAAGAAGAAACGAAATAACTAAACATGCTGGTGAATTTGATCATTGCAAACTTACAAATTTTAAGGTGTTTCTAAACTCTCAATTCTTTCCATACGACAACTTCAACATAAACTTTACAAAAGACAGGTTTAGCGTTTTGTACGATATGTACGCAAGATTCCAAAATTCATATTATGGAAAAACAAACACACCTTTATTTACGCCAAACCAATTTAAATCTAACTATCCGATTGTTGTAGTTGATTGTTCAAAACAAAACGAATCTGTAAAATCTTCCAGTGTAGATATAAAAATAGAAATGGAATTTGAACAAAATGTACCCAAAGATACATCTGCTTATTGTTTAATTTTACATGATAAAATTGTTACATATACACCTTTAACAGGAATTGTAAAAGCAGTTTTGTAAAATGAAAAGGAAAAAAAAATACCCCCACCACTCGGTTATAAAAGCAGGAGCGGGAACAAAAATTGTTTAGTTTACTGTCTACAGTTGTATGGGTAACATCGTCTACAGCATTATAAACAAAATGAGTTCTTTATCAGTTGTACAAGACGTTTCCGAAACAGCACCTTTATTGGAAAATGATGATAAACATTTTGAAGAAAATATTGTAAAGGAAATTGATGACTTTTTAAAGTTTGGAAAACAAAATAAAAAGTTGGAAAATAATAAAACAAACGTAAGAAAGAAAAGAAAACTTGAAGAAAATATTCCACCAAACATTTTAACTGAAGTTTTCCTTCGCATATTTTATCCTATTTCATCTTGCATGAGTAAAAGTGTGTCGATAGGATTGGTAAAATCATTAGACTACTCTCCCGCAGTAATACTAAGCCATGGAACAAAGATGGTTTTATTTTCAGAAAATGCTTGGGATTCCTTTTTAAAACATCTACATCTTATTGAATGTTATTTAGCCAACAGTTTCTTTGGAAGAAAAACTAACATTCGACTTTTGGATTGTGACAATGAAATTGACATTATTAAACATCGTGGTCAACAACAAGTAAGAATTAGAGACTCGACACAATTTGAAAATAAAATTCTTCTAACACGTGAAGAATTTTACATTTTAAACTATGCAACATCACCTATTACCAGGTATATGAAACAACTAGTATTTTCAAGCTCTGTTATTAAGGAATATCTGGTAGATGCATGCGAAAAACAACCAGAAAGCACTTTACAATACGGACCAATAGATACATCCATCTTTAATAGAATACCTCACGAAGTGGAAATGTGGAGGCAGTTAAGAAACTTTGAACCTTTTACCGAAGTTGCAACGGAGGCTACAGAAGAAGAAACCAACAACAGTACAGAAGAAGAAACCACCAACAACAATAATACAGAAGAAGAAACTTTGCTAGGTTAAAACTACAATGTAATTTAACAAAAGAATAAACCGTGGGGTAGGCCTACTGGGGATGGTGCCCACGTTAAACATACACCAACGCGCCTACAACTGTACGGCCTGGTTTATATATATATATATATCTAACCTACCGTGGTGTGGAAAACAGTTGATCAGCAGACACCATGATGAGCAGACAGGATGAAGAAATGGCAGCAAAACCTTGTGTAATTGAATTTCAAGCATTTCGCGGAAACGATGATAGATTTATCATAAAAGAATTGGTAATTTTGGATTTGCTTACACAAGTAGCATACCCATTTTTATTTGAAGCACCGTGTTCTGTCCATGAACTAAAGTCAAAAGCTAAAATAACAAACAGATGGCTAACAAATAATTTTCATCATATCCATTGGTATGAAGGTTTCCTACCGTACAACAATGTACACAAAATTATGTTTCATTTTTGCAAACAATTTACACACATATATACCAGAGGATTGGAAAAAAAGAATTGGATACGACAGTACACAAACAAAGAAGTTTTAAACATAAAAGTGGACAAAACATTTCACTTTGATGCTAGAAATATTTGTGTTTCTACAATAAATCCGAAACACAACCAATCTCAATGCGCATTACAAAACGCGTATCACTTGGCTGCTTACGTACAACAACAAACGGAAGAATGTAGTGGGGGTTCCGAAGGTTATATAAACGAAGAGGCAACACACCCCGAGTATCAGTCTAACTCCATACTCCGAACAGACAACATCTCCTGTGAAGGATGGCATCACAACAGTTTCTCCAATGTTTAGTTGAACAATTCAACTTGCATTCAAAATCAAATACTCTAATTATCAAGAAATGTTCAGAATTAAAAGAACAGAAACATTATATTGTTCATGAAATGAAGAAAATTGATACAACGCATGGAGACGCAGTCGTCGCATCTTTATCCGATGCACCATATACACCGGGTGATGAACCAAAGTTTCAAGTATATCTTCCAAAACGATTCGTCCAGTTGCTGCAAAATGAAGATCTGTGGGAAATTCAACCAGGATCATTATATTTGGTGTCACACGGAATGAGCGGAAACAACTCTACGGAACTAACTCTGCACATCGCACAAAAATAACATTGTAAAAAAAAAGTTTTAAATAAAAAGATAAAAAACAACATATCAGTATATGTTTTTATATACTGATATGTTGTATTTTTTTAAAACCTCAAACGGATGACCTTGAACTTTTAATCGATAGTATTATTCGATTATTTTATTCGATAGTATTATTCGATTATTTTATTCGATAGTTTTATTCGAATACTTTACATAAATACGAAACTTTAACGTTGAGAGGCTCAGTTCTGTTTAAGACAAGCTACAACCAACATGTCATCCAAAAGAAATAATCTAACACTTATAACTTATTGTTGCAAAGAAAAATGTTTTAGAATACCTGAAGATCAAGTTGACGGACAAGCTTGTACAAAATGTAATTCTTTCTGCTATTGTAAATGTAGTTGCAAAACATATCAAAAGAACCGGTTGGATAAACTAGAAGAATTACAACATCGACTCGGTCTATTGTGGCAACGATTAAATTCAAAGTGATTAAACAAACACCTGCCATTACCCCCACCACTACCCCCACTACCATCGGAGGTACCTGCAGCACCGGCTTTGCAATAGTCATTCCTGCTACACCTCTCGTCGAGTAAACAACTCTAGTCATGTCTCTCAACATTCGCGGGATTCACTATAACACTATCAATCTTACAACCTACAAGGATTTGGAAATTTTTAGCGAAGAACTAAAACAACTTATAACCACTGGGTTTGGTTTATCTTTAGAACTTTATGCAACAAACAATCAAAACGAAAAAAATGTGTTTTTGCCAACTTACAACAACAAAAAGAATGAAAATAAACAAGAAATTTCAGCACCGACAACAACTTACTTTTCAAATTTGGGAGCAAACTTTACTAACTTGTAAAATAATACTTTTGTAAAAAAAACAAATAAATAAAAAAAGAAAATATCTTGCATTTTCGGATCTTCCGAAAATGCAAGATCTTTTTTAAAAACATCCCCAAACGACCTTGACACACTTCCGGCCATTTAAAATTTAAATACCCAGCACAGCAGGGCATTTAAACTTTAAATACCCACCAAAAACACGTCACAGCTACGTCACAGCTGATGACGTCACTTCCGGTCACGTGACCGGAAGTAGCTGTCAAAAAATTGACTGCCTGTCAAAGTTTGATTGGGCCAGAAACGCCACCTCGCCACTACTCTCATCTATTTACCAAATCTTTAAATGTTAATCAATTAAAACAGATCAATTTATTTAAGCTTTTAAAAGTCAGGTTCTTTTGGAGATTTGTTTATTATGGATTAAGCAATATAACCACGAATTCATTTATAACATATTTCAAGTTTAAAGAACTCAGTTTAAATATATATCGACCAATGAATAAAAGTAAAAATACATGGTCCATGGTTTGTATGGTTGTGGTTCGTTTTTGGGTATTTATGGTTGGTTTTATAAATAACCATATAAATCAACCATACTCATTTAATATTCTTAAAGCTGAACACCTGACAGGTGAATTTAGTTATTGAGTTTAATCACTCAGTTGTGTTGACACTTCAAAAATTCATTGATTCATTTCTCTAGAGGTGTGCGAGTAGTAATTTCTGAACTCAAATCGAGTTTAAAAATACTCGCTCAAATTTCGAGCTTTTTTCG
This sequence comes from Flexamia atlantica, assembly GCA_035578135.1. Lineage (NCBI taxonomy): Eukaryota > Metazoa > Arthropoda > Insecta > Hemiptera > Cicadellidae > Flexamia > Flexamia atlantica. The sequence continues at coordinate 177,675,760 of JAQJVK010000001.1, forward strand.
AGTCGAGTTTTTCAGTGACAAAGATGATAGTTTTCTTGTTTTACTTAGGTTGTCAAAGAGAAGATACAAGAAATCACTTCAAACTCTAGAAAGGGGTATAAATATACCCAATGCAGGCTACCCCACCCTTGATATTATTTTCTGGGTTCACCCCTGATATCCATGTACGGCTGTCAGTAAACAATTAAGTTTTAACACAATACCTTTAAAAAAATTCCTAAATACAAGATTATTATTTTTATAAGTTAATTGATTTTTTCTGGATGTAACAATAATTGTAACTAATTTCACTTCTTCTTTGTTTAAAATTAATAGTTGGCGATGGTGAGTTGATGTTTTGATTTTGATTTTTGCATATATTTGCCAACACTAAATAGGTAAAACAGTGTTAATTTGTTATAACTAATCATTGATAATTGTAAATGTCCTTGTAAATTAAATCAAAACTTATGTTTCGATTTTGATTTTTGAGTATTTTTGGATGGAGCAGTTTTAATTTTTACAGCTGCTTTGGCTTCTAGAACGTGACAACAAACTATTTTCAACGGTTTTCTTTAAAATAAGATTTGTTATGTAATTTAGGTTATGTTATGAAGTGTTGCTAAAGGGCTTAAATATTGCAGTTATGCACCAATTTTACAATGTAGTTTACGATATCTCAATACATTTCAGCATAGTGTTTTTGAAGTTTTATTAACTTGAGCCAATTAGTTTTTTCTTGGGTTAAGTGAAGTTTGGGTTAAGTAAAATATTTCACTTGATAAAAAAAAACGTTTACAATACAAAATTACTGTGATTTGAACCGATTTGTAAACCAGTTTTTAAAACATCGCGAGGATATGTATGTTTTCAGTTTTCAACTTAACCTCCTTAACCCTTTGCGATCGTAAGGCCAGCAGGACTGGCCACAACGCACTCCGCATCTAGTCGGAATTAATTTCCGTACAGCTTGGTTCCGCCGGTCGGATGGCCAGCTGTACTGGCCACGCCCCACTCCGCGTCAGCTCGGCATTCATCTTGGCGGCCAGGCATATTTTAAAGGATTTCCACTGGGCGACACAGATGTACCCGGTATTTTACTTTGGGGAGACAAAATTACCGAGGGTCTGGGGGGTATGGAATACCCCCCAGAAACGGGGAAAACGGGGAAAAATTTTTCAAAAATTGAAATGAAAATCACAGATTTCTACGTATTTTTAAATGAATTTTCCTATTATATTAGCTTGGAAACAGTCCATATAGTCCATACGTATTCTTGAAAGTTGTAATAGGCCAAGGCTGCCTTTACAACCTCTTGGGCCAAAATCATAGCTCAATTTCCAAAGTGTATTTCAAACCTTAAACAGTTTATAAACACAAACATATTAAAGTATTCTACGTAAATCTAAAACCTCAGCATAAATTTCTGCTTTTTATGACTGTTAAAAATCATATTCTGTCATTATTACTGTTACTGATGATTTAAATGTTTATGTTTTAATGTATTTTGAACGTAGTTTCCTCAATTACATAATATCATTTAATTTGGATAATAAGTCCAAAGCCAATGATTGTATTCTCTCTTTATAGAACTCTGTACATGAACGGGAAAGAAAAAATTACAATTTTAAGCTGTTTAAGATAAGTACGTAACTTTTAAATAAATTAGATCCTGGTGCTGGAAACTAATTTAAAAACCCAAAGGGCTATTGCAACATTTTCATTTTAGAGAGAACTGAACAGTAATCACTGTTCACTTTTAATATTGTAAAAAATCTTTTATTGTTTTTTTATAAATTTTTATTGTACACAAAAACCAATCGTCAGTAATTTTTTTAATGACACTTTTTTGAGAAACATTTTTCGCAAACTCCCTAATTCAAAAAATCGAAGAAAATGGATCCATTAAATTTAAAGGGTACTGTCCTTCGCAAAAAAAACGTTTTTACGAATTATTGGTCTTGATACAGTCCTGCATCAGGCAGTTTCTTCTTCTTTCTTCTCCAGAACTCCGCCATTTTGGGTCGAATAAAGCTGTCCCACTCCGTTGAGATCGGTGTTGTTTCCACTTTAGGGATTTTTATCCCATTTACAGGATATTTCATCTACTCGAGGGATAAAATGGAATTGTGGGATAAAATGTGATTTTTCTTAATGTGACTGGAAAAAAATTCTTATTTGTGATTTGTGTATTTAGATATTTTGTTCTTTTGCATATTTAATAAAACCATTAGTACTAAAATTTTCAGGTTAACATTTAATATTACCTAAAATAAAATTTGAAAAAAAATTTGTTGAAGGCTAGGTTAGGTTAGAGAGCGCTCTCAAAGTGAAAAGATGACAACCTGCCCTTACTGTTTCTAATTAGTTTTTTAACTGACGGTTAAAATAAATTTTTAAGTTTATTTTTTCAATAAGGTATTTTGAGTTTACATAAAAAATAACTTTGTTTTAGGATTTTGTTTTACTAGCTGATGGGGATGATGGGGTCCCGCTTCGCTGAGAAAAAGTAAACTAATAATTGTAAATATAAACAAATGCATTAGCTGTTCAGACCTGTTCTTTAAATTTTTGCCCCTATAGAAAATTTTATCAAAAACTAATTTTTTCTGGGATTTTCTCATCGAGACCTTTCACTCAAGTATAGGGTTAGTGGGTGTCACACTTACGATTTAGACTTAAGTTATTAACGGGAAAGTGAGAGATATTTTGTGGGATAAATCATGTGGGAAGGTGGGATGAAATGGGATTTTTCTTGTCTTTGTGAGGGAGATCTTATTTTCCGCCAGGGCCGGCTCAAGAGTTTTCATGTTTATTCATGTTTATTATTTTATTATTATGGCGTTCATGTTTATTATTTTACTAGCAGTTCCCGTGGCTTCACTCACGATAAACACTATAGTCTAACCTTGATCTGACGAATCTGAAGGGATTAAATGAAAGAAAGGTTATATCAAGGAATATGTAATGTCGAGGTGTGTTTACATGTTATGGCGTTGTATAGGTTTAAAAACAGTTAATACTCGTATTACAGTCGGTAGTGTAGTTTTTCTTTTCACAGTCATAACTCTAAAACGGCAAGACTGATTTTAATCTTAAATGTGTCAATTTTAAGGTATTTCTATTCATATTTGCCCATACACCTCAGAATTGTCAAATATGGTATCAATAAAGTACAATATAGAGCTGAATGTTATGAAAAGTTGAGCCGTCTGTCGACGGTGTTTCAAACTCGATTCACTTAGTCTACAATTAGCGCTGACAAATGGAATAGCTCAATCTGGCTTCGTCGTCCGCGCTTCTATAGGGTGGGTGCACCAGTGAATGACCACCCCCCAGTGAATGACCGTTTTGTTTAAAAAGCCCGTTTTTAAGCATATTCTTTGGGCTAGCTAATTAAAAATAAGCATAAAACCAGCCTTGGAATATTATTCAATAATAATCTTTCATTGGTTAAAATTGCTGGAGTCGAAAATACTTTTTAAACATATTTAATATTGAGTGTCCCACTATCTTCGATTTTGATGTTTCCTGCTATAGTGATTACCTCTGCAAGGCTTTACTGGATTTACATTCATTCTGTATTTGATGATTGTTTCAAAATTGTGTTGCAATTAAATGATATTCAACATACTATCCTGCAATTTAAAATAAATGTTATTGCTGTGCAAGTTAAGATTAATTATTACTGAGGGTGGTCATAAATTGGAACGTAACTAGGGCAAAAACCAGTGAATGACCGGGGAAAAACTTAGTGGTCATTCACTGGAACAAGATCGGTCATTTACTAGCTATGATCTATATTCTCAGCTGAATTATTCTTAATCATTGTTGTCAGCTGATTTTCAAATTTTTTGACAATTATTCAGCCAAAACAGACCGGTCATTCACTGGTGCAAGATCGGTCATTCACTGGTGCAGTCCCGGTCATTTATTGGAGCATTGACATAGTTGTATTTTAATTAATATTACAACCAGTATTCTCATTAAGTGACATATTTAACTAATATTGCTTAATCCTTAAAGAATAAATGAACTTTCTACAGCAAAACATATAGTTGTGACCATAAAATAAGGGAGTAATGTTAAATTAACATGAGACATCGTCCTTAACCGGTCATTCACTGGTGCTTCCACCCTACTCACCGTCCAAAATGTCATAATGAGAATATTTGTAAACAAAAACAGATTAAACATTATCAATGTATACAGAACCCTCTAAGTAGGGACACCTTATGGAAAAATGAAGTTCCCGCCGCCGAAAAAGAGATGGCTCAACCACAGTCTAGGAGAGGAAATTTTCTCCTAGACGGGAGGCGCCACTTTCATTTTTCAGTCCGATTGAAATTGTTTTAGGAGTTTACGGATCAAGCTCACTTTCCAAAGTCAAGCAGCTGGTTGTTATATTTTGACAGTTGTATGTTATTGTTTTGTATTGTTGTATCTTTTGCCATAATGTTTACCTTTTTTGTTTACAAACATTCTCATTTTGACATTTCGGATAATGAGTAAAAGCGCGGACTATACGGAACCAGCTTGAACTATTCCATGCATCAGCGCTAATTTCTCCTCTGCTTTTCGGCGGCGGAACTAAACAAATTAACATTGGATGTCCCTACTTAGAGGGTTCTGTATACATTGACATTATGGTCAAACATAAAAAATACAAAACAATAACATAAAACTGTCAAAATATTTCAACAGGCTGCTTGACTTTGAAAAGTCAGCTTGATCCGTAAACCCCAACAAAAATTCCAATTGGACTGAATAATGAAAGTGGCACCATCTCTTTTTTGGCGGCAGGAATAACTACTCATTTTTCCATAAGGTGTCCCTACTTAGAGGGTTCAGTATACATTGCATATATGGGCGATTTTAAATATATTTTGAAAGGTCAACTACAGATTGCAGCACTTATTTTTTCCCGTGCAAAGCCAGGACACCCTCGAATTAGATGAAAAAGGAATTCGCCAAACTATTTTGGGGGATGAATACATTAAGGACGTCCTAAGGGAAATACATTAGGAACGTCCTGCTGCCTTAATAAAGATTGTGCCACATTTTATAATTAAATAGATAAGGTATAGAAACGATGATGGATTAAACCATAACTAAATGTAATTTTTTTATTGTGTGTATTCCGCCAAGTGGAAACCCTAATTTTCTATGCGCATTCTAGAGTTCAGAGCTTCCCGTGACAGGCCAGATTGTTTGTTTGACTACAAAATCATATATACTGACATTGCCCTTTCGGGTTCTGCACTGTATGGTGTCAGAGAAATATCTGACTGCACCAACTTTCTTAAGACTGAGTGATGTTTAGATGATACCTTAAAAAAGTGGTACAGCTTGACAGTAGATGATATGTCATACTAGACGAAGCAGGGAGTTTTTGAGTTGCTGAGAATACTCTAAAAGATTTACACAAAGTTATTTGGTTTGTAAATTCCAATACATAAAAAATGTTAATCATTAAAAAAACGCCGGGACTAACCATAGCCACTGGGTGACAAAATCCCAGCACTGGGCGACATTTGAGTCGCCTAGTTAACATGTTATTTTATGTCCTGTTGGCGGCTCACTCCCGTCAGCTCGGAATTGTTTTCACGCCTGACAACTCAGGATTGTTTTTATTGTAAGCCAGCAATGTTATCGTAGGGTATTTTCACTATTCAATGTTGCAAGCCTACCAATCATTTAGTTAAGTAACTCATCACTAGGTTGCAGCACTCTACAGGCAGCAGGCAAAATTTAGAAAAACAAACAAAAACATATGTTATTGGCACTTATTGGCCAGTCCTGCTAGACACCCGAGCGTTCTTTGGATTTTCTGTTGGCCAGCCCTGCTGGACATCCGATCGCAAATAACAACTGCTGTGGAAAAAAACCGACTTCTGTACGCTAATGATGGCGGCCAGTAGAGCTGGCCTCACGATCGCTACGGAATAGCGGCAAATATTCAATCCAATCGCAAAGGGTTAATCAAAATTAATTGAATTATTATCACATTCATTCCTATACCTCCTCCAGCAAGGAGCACAATCAATTTAAAAGTAATAGATCATGTTTATTCTCTCAAGATTTGCATTTTTCTGTAAATTCAAGAACAGTGGCTTACAGAGAAGTAGTGGTTTATTAGCCGTTTGGACAGCATGGTTCATTACAACTTTGCAATATAAAACTATCAAAAAAGTTTCTTCGCCTGGCAGGCAGTTTAAAAGCCCTTCATGACGAATTACTGATATAATACCATTCTTAAATATATTATTTAAATACATTTTATTGACCTGCATTTTCAAAAATTTCCCTAATAAGGACTGAATGTCCTCAGTAGAGTGTCTAACAGTGAGGGTAAATTATTCTGAGAGCAGATGATGTCAAGGCAGGGTCGAGCAGTCCGAAGTTAAAACAATTTATTATTCAAGCAGTTGTAGGACTTGAGTTACGCCAAGCCTTGTTGGGGTGGTCGGATGCTGGAACTGAGCCAAAACTGAGCAATCGATACAACAGCGAGTCAAACATCCCAGAAACACATGACCGCTGCGGTTAGGTTATAAACTTTATTTGATAAATTTTGTTAGATACAGTTCATTATTTAAAATTAAAATGATCTAAAAACTATAAATATTATATTATCAAAAGCTTCAAAATGTTTATTTCAAAAATTAAAAAATTTCAAAAGAAACCCAGAGGAAAATAGATGCTTTTGGCGAATTTCCTCCTATAGGGAAGTACCATAGGCGGCATGGTGAGACTTAAGCCTGGGACCATGTTATTTTTCGTTTTGAGGTCCCTAGAACCCTAAAACACCGTTTATTTATTTTCATATATATACCATACATGTGTGTGTGTGTGTGTGTGTGTGTGTGTGTGTGTGTGTGTGTGTGTGTGTGTGTGTGTGTGTGTGTGTGTGTTGTGTGTGTGTGTGTGTGTGTGTGTGTGTGTGTGTGTGTGTGTGTGTTGTGTGTGTGTGTGTGTGTGTGTGTGTGTGTGTGTGTGTGTCTGTAGGCATGATAACTCTCGTAACAATAGTCCGATCTTGATGAAATTTTGAACATAACATTTATAGTGATATTCATGACTTTAAGTTCAAAAACAAGCAAAATCATTACACTCTAAGATGGTTTTCTTGACTAAATTAAATTAATTTTCAAGATTTAACATATTTCTATCAATTTTATGCAAATTTTTTGGCCAGAATCGAATTCAGCCTAAAAAAATAAACAACATAGTATTTTGAATTATTATCCTATATCCATCTGTTAACTGAGATATTGGATCTGGTAAATGCAATATGTTATCTTTTATTTCTCCCTGAAGGGACATTAACTATCCCAATCCTGGGATAAATACCCAAAGTTTTCATTAAATTTCCATAAAATGGGATTTTTAAAATTATAATACAAACCATGTAACTGAATTTAATTTGTTCATGTGATGGTTTGATTTGTTTTCATTTCTTGGATCTGAGTAGATTGATAATATGTTTGCTGACATTTATGTACAATAACAAGTGTACATTTTTTATGAAATATGAATTATTAGAATATGAATAATTATTGAGAAATAAGCTCATCAATGATACAAAGCTCATTTCCTTTATTTAGATCAAACAAACCATACAAAACAACTACTTCCCTAAAAAATTGTTTAACAAATGTCAAACATGCCCACATTTAAAAAATAGATCCTTTAGAACTAACTGAGTATGCAGGTTTGCTGCAATAAGTGTCTTTAAATTATAACAAAATCATATTTTTGGATTTAATTTTTTCATGCAATTATTCTATTTGTTTTTATTTTGACTGATCTGAGATCATTGATCGTATGTTTGCTTACATTTTTATATTAGTACCTGGTGGACCGAGCCTTGCTCGATGTTATTTCATGTTTACAAGTTCATCCAGTTAGGCCTACTATAAAATATTTCAATGTCATAAAATTGATAAATAGAAACCTTTTTTATTGCTCCATGGACTCTTCATCCCACTTGCTGTATTTTCCCTTAATGGCTGTAGATTCCAAACAGCTCTTATGATTACTTCATTTGTTTACACTTTCCTTGTTTATTTTCGTTGCTATCACGGCAGCCCATAAGGCTAATGTTAAAATTTTACAACTTTAAAATTTGATTTATTACGTTATTAGATTTTCTCTGGCCAAGTAATCTGCATAAAAGACGTTTTTGAGACATAAATTACTTATTTCTAGACTTTGAAGGAAATCCTCGGAGCCGTTTTTGAGATAAATGTGCAAGCAAGCATACATGCAAGCAAGCATACAAGATAACATTGCTCATATAAGAGTATAGGATAACAAGAATACACTTACATAAAAATATTAGACTAATAATTATAACAATAACAAAAAGCGTATTACTATAATGGACACCAATGTGATTCCCATAATCATTTCCCTTATGTCTAAAGCTCTTGAATTGTTATGTAATATATTTTTTGCATTATTTATATAAAATGTTCGAAACATTTTCCCTTACATAAATTAAATAAGCTCCCAATATAAAAATAATTCTTTAGAAATCTGCTGAGTTCGCAGGTTTGCTGCGACGGGGGTATTTATTTTTACTAACTTTCCCAAGGAGTTTTCACCTTTGACAGTAAAAACTGTTGGTTCATAAATTGTCTAGGAAGTTTCGGCTTTCATGTGCTCTTACCTGAAGACGTTCCGCTATATTTTAAGTATTTTGGGGAAAATACCAATAGATTTTTATCCGTAGGGAAGTACTGTAGTTATTACCATTGATTATAGAGTGTACACTTATAAAAACAATGCTATTACCATAGGCGGCATGGTTAGACTTAAGCCCGGGACAGTTTTTTTTTTGTTTTTAGGTCCCTAGGGCCCAAAAACACCATTCTTTCATTTTTATGTATATATAAATATATAAATATATATATCTATATTATATACGACCGCATGTGTAACTCACTCACTCACTCACTCACTCACTCACGTATACAAATTCAAACCATACTTCCCGATGAGCTAGAAACATGAAATTTGGCACGAATATTACTTTGGTGGCCAAGCCACAGGAAAAATTGTCAAAACAAAACATTTCCACCCCCAACCCCTAAAAGGGGGGAAGACTTGAATTTATAAAAACGTACTTTTCGTTTTCGGGCTCTAGCGGCTAAACTAGAGGTACTATCGAAAAACGGACTGCACCACGTGCCACGGATTTTTCATGATCTACAACTTTGGTCCTGTGACTTTTTGCCCTATCTCGTCTCCTTCACCCTTAGGTAGCTCTAGAACTTTTAATTTTCAAAGATTTCTCCGGGTTTTTAAGTCCCAGTAGATTTAATATTATACGTAGAGGGCTGAAGTTTGGCATAAATCATCTCTACATCATATATGTTAAAAATTGTTAGTAATATAACTAGTTTCTGACATTAAAATGCATATAAAGTTAAAAAACCTTCAAAATTCGCCAAATATCAGCGATTTTCTAGAGGTATTTCATTCCAGCTCAAACCATACTTCCCGATGAGCTAGAAACTTGAATTTTAGCACGAATATTTCTTGGAGGGTCAGCATCTAGTGAAAACTATTAAAACTCATAATTCTTTTATTTAAACCCCCAAAAAAAATTACAAAAATCGCTAACAAAAGCTATTTTTAAAGCAGAGGTTTTTGAGCTCTAGTGGCCAAACGGATGGCCCTATCGAAAAACGGACTGCTGAGTGCCCCGCGGATTTTTCACGATCTACAACATTGGTCCTGTGACTTTTTGCCCTATCTCGCCTCCTTCACCCTTAGGTTGCTCTATAACTTTCAATTTTCTAAGATTACCCCGACGTTTTTCAGCTCCAGTAGATTTATTATTATACATAGAGGGCTGGAATTTTGTTCAAATCATCTCTACAGCGTAAATGTTACAAACCGCAAATAATATAACTTTTATTGGTGTTGAAATGCATATAAACTTGAAAAAATCTTCGGAATTCGCCAAATTCCAGCAATTTTCTCGAGGTAATGTATTTCGTATAACCCTGATACACTACCTAGACTCCTGATAATTTGCAATCAGTATGTATATGACTTGATTTTGTGCCCTGTCTCGTGTCTTTCGCCCTCAGATAGCTCTAAACCCTTTCAACCCCGAAACCGACCAATAAACGTAACAAATTAAGCATTTTTCATATGTTTGGCAATATTATTTTTAAATAAATAATTTGGCTTACGCCTTGAGCCCACCAACCCTCACTTCTTTCAAATAATTGTCCCCTAAAGCCATAAAACCCCTACCACCAATATCTCTTGACCCCTTGAACAAACCCAAAATACCTTGTGCTGAGGATTTGTAAACAATTAATTTAATTTTCACCTGTATTTTTTAAGAAATAAGTTTACCTCAACCCGAGACCCTCCTACCCTTTCCCAACAAAAAAGCCCAAACCCCTCCATCATAAATCCCTCCACTAAATACTCCCCTCTCCCCCACCAACTGCCCCCCCAAACGATAAATGTTGCTAGGATTTGTAAAGGCTTAATTCATATTGTGACTTTTCATTACACAAATTACAACTCCTTTCACTACAACTCCTTCATTTTTTCCTAACCTTCATGTCTTACCAACACTTTCCCCTTATAAGCCAACTAACCTCCCACATAAAACCCCCCAAAACCAACTACGTCCCAAAACCAACTACGTCCCAAAACTACTAATATCTTGTACAGAGTAGTTGTAGACTGTTTAATTAATTTTGTCTAGATTTTTATACCCAAACCCCCCCCTGAATACGACCGGAGATACCAGGTATGGTGACTTTGTACGTAAACAAATAAATTAATATTTCTATGTGACTTTACAATATTAAAATTCCTCTCCAAAGAACTCACAGTAGGGGGCCTGGGGGCGGAGCCCCCAGCGAGCCGAAGGCGAGTATATATATATACAACCGGATGTGTAACTCAAGTATAAAAATTCAAACCATACTTCCCGATGTGCTAGAGACTTGAAATTTGGCACGGATATTCCTTGGAGGGTCAAACCACAGGAAAAATTATCGAAACTAGTTTTTTTTTATTTGAACCCCCTCAAAAAAATTATTAAAAATCGCTAAAAAAGCTTATTTTGAAGAAATGTTATTTTGAGCTCTAGCGGTCGAACGGATGGTCCTATCGAGAAACGGACTGCACCACGTGGCACGGATTTTTCACGATCTACAACTTTGGTCTAGTGACTTTTTGCCGTATCTGGTCTCCTTCACCCTTAGATAGCTCTAGAAATGTCAATTTTCAAAGGTCTTTGCTAGGTTTTACAGGTCCAATTGACTTACAATTATTCGTAGAGGGCTGAAAATTGGCACACATCATCGTTACAGCATACGCGTTACAAATCAATAATAAAATATTCAGTTCCTAATGTTAAAATGCGTATAAAGTTAAAAAAATCGTCGAAATTTTCCAAATGTCAGCGATTTTCTAGAGGTATGTCATTCCGTGTCACCTTGATGTACTGCCTAGAATCCCGAACATTTTCAGGACAGTTTATTTATGACTTACGGTTGAGCTAGGAACCTGAAATGTGGCATACACTTTCCTCATCGGTTAAAACTGAGGGTAAATTTATCAAAAATCGCAATTTTAAATTTCAATACCCTCAAAAAGGTTATTAAGAAGTCTTAGAAAAATGCTTTTAAAAACAGTTATTTTGAGCTCTAGTGGCCGAACGGATGGTTCTATCAAGGAATGGACTCCACCATGTGCCATGGATTTTTTATGATCTACAATTTTGGTCCTACGATATTTTGCCCTATCTCGCTTCCTTCACCCGTAGGTAGCTCTAGAACTTTCAATTTTCTATGATTTCCCCGACGTTTTTCAGCTTTAATAGATTTAATATTATACGTAGAGGGCTGTAATCTGGTACACATCATCTCTACAGCATATATGTTACAAATCACTAATAATATAACTAGTTCTTGGTACTAAAATGCATTAAAAGGTAATAAATCTTAGAAATTTGCCAACTAAGACTTAGATCCCTGAAAATTTGCAAACAGTTAATTTATGATTTTCTGTTGAGCTAGGAACCTGAAATTTGGCATGCACTTTCCTAATTGCTTAAACCCAAGGTTAAAATTATCATAACTTGCTATTGTAATTTTCAACCCCTTAAAAATTATTATAAAATCGTTAAAAATGTATTTCTAAAAGCTGTTATTTTGAGCTGAAGTGGCCGAACGGATGGTGTTACCAAAATATGGATTGCACCATGTGCCACGGATACTTTGGTAATTTGATCTTTTGCCCTACCCTCCTCATTCACTCTTAGATAGCTCTAACCCCTTTCAACCCCAAAACTGACCAACAAATGAAACAAATTAACCATTTTCAATTGTTTGGAAATGTTATTTTTAAATAAATACTTTTGCCTCACGTCCTTAGCTCACCAACCCTTACCCCTTTCAAATAATTAACTATTTATAACCAAAAACCCCATACCACCAACAACCCCTCCCCCTTGAACAAACCCAAAATAACTTGTGCTAAGAATTAATAAATAACTTGTAACTTTTGATGAAATACGTTTACCTCAACCAGAGCCCCATCAACCCTCTCCAAAAAAATAGCCCCACCCCCTCCATCATAAATACCTCCACCGGCTACTTCCCTCACCTACAGACCCCCCAAACAATAAATTTTGCTAGGATTTGTAAAAGGTTTATTCATGCTCTGACTCTTCAATACACACCTCCTTCAATTTTTCCTAACCTCCAAGTCGGCATCGCAAAAAGAACAATTTATAATTAAATTTCCTACAACTTTGGTAGATATGTATTTTACCCTACCTTACCTCCTTCGCCCTCAATGTGGCTTACTCATTAGAACAGACCTGATCTCTAGAAAACTTACATTCTTGGGGGTAAGGAGCTTAGAAAACAAATGGTTTGTCAGCTACCTAAAAGAGAGATCCCAAGTTGTAGATATTCAACATAATAAATTTGGCATCACTACCACATTTAGATTAGATCCTAAACCAATCACAAGGGGAGTCCCCAGTTATCCGTGCTGGGACCTGTTCTGTTCATTTTATTTTCTAACGACTTCCAGTCTCTAATTTAAAATTACAATATCAGCTGCATAATGTATGCAGACGATACAACTCTCTTTTTAACAAATTTTCCGCTAAGAGAAAACTCACTTCCCATAAACTACACTGCCCTAGAACACGACCAAAGATACCTTTTACGGAGTTTTTTTAACCTAACAATTAAATTAATTATGTTTTTGTGTCTTTGCAATAACCATCACCTCCCAATTAGGGACACATCACTGGGGGCCTGGGGGCGGAGCCCCCAGCGAGCCGTAAGGCGAGTATACATATATAATGTGCTTTATTTATAGTAATATTTACACAATATATTCCAAACAACAATCTCCCCATCATGTTTAATGCCCACATATAAAAAATATTAAAATTCACTAAGTGCGCAGGTTTGCTGCCATGGGTATATTTCAATTATAAGATGAATCATAATATGTTTGAATTTAGTTTATTCATGTGATTTTTTTTATATATTTATGTATGTTTGTTTACAATTATACACTATAAATAAGTTAAGAAATACAAAAAGTGTATTACTGTAAAGAATACCAATGTGATCCTCCTAATCGTTTCCTTTATATATAAATGCTTTTCCATCCAGAGGCCGGCCCGCGAGTCCGTGGAGCCCCGCGCCGCGCTGCAACAATGACGGTCTCGCGCTAGTCGCGTGGAATATGCCATGACATGCTTTACTTAAATCGCTGTATCTCGCTTATTTATTATCCGATTTTAATAAATAAAGTGTCGTTATGTTTGTAATGAAATGGCAAATAAAATGTATAGTCAAAAGAATAGTGTTAACTTGTCAACTTTTTTAGATATTAATGAATTAATTTTTTAAAAGGCCGCCATTTTGAAATTCCAAAAGATAAAATATTGAAAATTGGTAAAGATTTTGGCCACACTAACTATAGTTTACGTACCAAGTTTCAATAATTTAACTCAAGCCGTTTCAAAGTTATACAGTTTTAATTGAAAAACACAAACAGACTCACAGACGGAAAACGGAGCGAGATAGACCCTATACTTATATGACATTTTTTGTTTGTTTTGACCTAAGGAACGTGCCCACGGAGTTTCGGGAGAGAGTTTCGAAACACCCTGTATATAAAAGAAGAGTTGTGTGTTGGTATATTTAGTGCTACAGCCAAAACTACACGTCGTAGACCCATGATCTTGGTATCAAATTAAAGCTTGGAATCTCATGATCTGCACTATGGTGGTTGGGTTTCGATATCTTATTGGGTGTAGGCACAGGATCGTCCGAAACGGACCTATGTCAAGGATTTTGTGAGTACTTGAGGTTTTATTTGTTTATATCAAAACACATCGTTTAATTTGAAAAGGTAACCATGGTTAAAGTGGTTGCTAACAGAATGCAGCACCTACAATTGTTTTTGTACAACAGGTGAATCCAGTCTTATTTAGCAAATGTGTTTTTATTTACGTTTTTAATTATTTAGTAAATTTTTACTGTTAGGTTATGTTATTAAAAAACATGAAGCGCACTAAAATGTAGAGTTACATATTTTTTGTTTTTAAATTGAAAGATAGTAGTAAATAAGACGAAAAAATGTCAAAACGTAGGAGAAAATGTTGGCAATTCCGTATCTTATCACGTAACGAACGAACAAGAAAAAAAAATGAACGATCGTAATGAACGATTGCAAGAAAAAATGAAACAACAAAGAGAAAGAAACACATCTAAGGGTATCACAGGAAAATTCACAGCAACATCAAGAAACACTGTCGTAGTAGATTTGGAACAGAAAGGGAGACAGACGCACAAGGTGATGAAAGAAATAATCAGAACAGAGATATAACGGAGAACCTTCGAAAAGGGGATTAAACAGAAGAAGCTGAATTAAATTAAACAGTTTAAAAGCTGTTTACAAAAGGACAAGGAACTATGATTTTGGCTGTAAAGTATACATTATTCCAATAAAATGTAGATTGTATTGAACACCCGAATGTAGTAATTTGCAAGATGGACAAAATTTGTAGTTATTGCATAGCACAAAGATTAATTAAAAAAGAAAACGCATATTATGTGCTCTTTGAAAGGGAAAACAAGATTGCTACCACCAAATATGCCACCCACGGCTTTATCAAATATAATATGTATGGAGAAACATCGTAATGTATTGAATTTTAGATTACATTAGACGTTATAATTCTTGCTTCCAAATTACATCTTTTGGGCTACTATTTAGGCCTTCATAAGATTTTTCAACCCAGCGAAGTGGGTTAACAACAGCTAGTGATTTAATAACAAATACTTACATGTATCTTGATTAAAATTGTTTTTAAATGTGATTTAAAGGAATGTGTGCGAGAGGGATGTATAACGATTTTTTAGAGTGAGATTTTAGAATATCATATATAGAATATCCTCGGACTATTTCTAAATATGCGTATGTCTTTGGCTTCAGCAATATGGTTTGTTTGTACCAGTTTGGTTTCCTATTGGTTGATAATTTGGTTTTTTGTTATTTTTTTTATCGTGCTTGAAGTGTTTTTATCGTCCGCTAGATACAGTGACTCTTGATCCTGAATGTCACAAAACCGTCTTGACAGCTTTCATCAATCAAGGAAAATATGTGGAAAAATTAATTTTTAAATTAAAACTTATGAAACACAATGAGTTTAAACTCTAATTTAATATTATTAGAATAAAAATACGAAGAATACAATGTATATTTCCAATTTAATAACTGAAATGACAAAGGTAAAACTTATTAAACAAAATCTCAAATCTTTACCTTAATTTTTTTCGACAACTAGGCTAAGTATTATTTTTTGTTTTGAATATTAGTTCAATTATTTAAAGCTACTTAGCAGCAGTGAAGGGGCGGGGCTTAAGTAGGGGGTAGGCTTTTCCTCCTCCCCCATCCCCCTGATGCGCCAAAATTCTTCCGCTGGTCGGGATTTTCCTGCGCGAACTGTTGGTGGCAAGTCTTTGGGATCCTCAATTTCAAAGCCAGGCTTTGGCCGCCCTCCAATGTCAAATGCAATATGTGTACTGTATTCAAATTGCTTCCCCATAGATGCAGGCGTTTGATGTCGGAACCACGATCTCCTGCAATCCAATAGGAACACTCAACAAAACTCTAAATATCATTGGAAATATTTAACATATTTTTTAGTTAGATTATATTGTTTGTTATATTGAATTGATCCTGAAAATACAGTCATACATTGTCCCAACTATTAACTGGAATCAATTTTTTTACTATAAATAATATTAAGAATGGAAGGAAAGGAATACTAAAAATACCCCCGTTGCAGCAGACCTGCATACTCAGCGAATTTCATATGCAAAAGAACGTATAGATCAAGCCAACATTGCGAGATTTGACATGTTTTTGTAAGCTCCATAAGAATAACATGGGGAATGGGTATGCAGGTTTGCTGCCATGAAAATGGAAATATTGGTGATTTTAGACTATTAAACATTAGATCTTATCTAGATGAAGCCACAAACCAAGTTTTATCCGAAAAGTTGATAAATAAGCGAGATATAGAATTTTAATTATTTCCCATAAGGTTAACATTGGGACAATGTACTGTTTACCACTTTCAATATCTCGGTAACCAATGGACATAGAGCAATGATTCAAAATACTAAATTGTTTGTTTTTTGAGCTGAATTCAATGGTGCCAACAAAAATTCGATAATTTTATTTATCTATTAAAAAAAGTCAAAAACCCATTTTTGGGGGGTTTATCCCCCTTTACCCCCCCCCCCCCCCTTCCGGTGGTCCGATCGGGCTGGTTCACGAACTCGTTCGAGTGACTGCCACTTTACACGTCTGTACCAAATTTCACTAAGATCGGACCATATTTACGGCCGCTATCGTGTTAACAGACATATATATATATATATATATATAAATTCGAACGAACGGTGTTTTTTGCTTCTGGGGACCCCAAAACGAAAAAATATCATGGTCTGGGTCTTAGGTCTTACCATGAGTACTACGGTAACAGCTTCTTCCCTATAGGGGAAATTCGCTAAAAGATTCATTTATAACTATGCAATATTTTGCAGTGAAAGCCTATTTATTCATCTCAAATAATTTCAAATCTATCTATACTATTATAAAAAGAGGTGGTTTCTGTCTGTATGTATGTATGGGAAAAGTAAACTCGAAAAATACTGAACCGACTGGGTTGAAATTTCACACAGAGGTAGATCTTGAACCTGGGAAACATATAGGCCTATTCACTTCCTTAAAATCCCCTCGGGCTACGCCCCGTGAACGTCCTCAGTTTCAATGTTTACATTTTGCAAGGATGTAAACAATCAAATACTGAATTGTAAAAATTTGTAAGCAGCTGTAGATATTGCAATTTGACAATAGCCTAATAGCAGAAGATATGATCAGTCAGACTGAGGTATTTTTGGTCTATTTGTGTGTCAGATGTTTTTTATTGTCTTACTTGATTTTTATTTACGAGCATTGATGAAACTGATGTTATAATTTCAAAACATTTAAAATATTCAATAGTGAGTGTTCATTCAGTTTGTATTTGAATAATTTCATTTGAGCTGAAGTCAAATGTTCTTGAAAGTATTGATTAAATGCCAAATAGAAAAAGTAACCTCTCCCAAAAATTAAAAAAAAGCCAGAGTAAGTGCCAAGTTGCGTAATGAAGAAACCCCGGCTCAGCGCGAGGCCCGACTGGCGGCAAACGCGGAGAGAGCGACTGCTTCACGTGCTGAGGAAACACCGGCTCAGCGTGAGGCGCGTCTAGCTGCAAATGTGGAGAGAGCGGCTGCTTCACGTGCTGAGGAAACACCGGCTCAGCGTGAGGCGCGTCTAGCAGCAAATACGGAGAGAGCGACTGCTTCACGTGCTGAGGAAACACCGGCTCAGCGTGAGGCGCGTCTAGCTGCAAATTTGGAGAGAGCGGCTGCTTCACGTGCTGAAGAAACCCCGGCTCAGCGTGAGGCGCGTCTAGCAGCAAATACGGAGAGAGCGGCTGCTTCACGTGCTGAGGAAACACCTGATCAGCGCGAGGCCCGTCTAACTAATGACAATGAAAGACATTTTAACCAAAGATTAAGCCAAACACCACAAGATCGTGAAAATCTTTTAAGACAAAGAAGGGATGAAAGAGCGAATTTCATGCGAATGACATGGGATCAGTTTAGGGGTATAGCTTTCCTTCAGTGAGCACAGTTTCCTTCAGGTATATTTTATGGGCGACAATAATCAAGAATTATCTAGACGTTGTGACAACATCCAAGGTTTAAATCGAAACTAGATAACACGTAGCTCGAAATCGAGCAAAAAAATCATATAGAGTATAGAATCATAAGGAATAAACAGCCTACTTATCTACTTTAAACTTTAATTAAAGGGTTGAATTCAATGATAAAACTATGGTTAAATTACTGAAACTTTTAAAGTTCATTTGATCTATCGCAGGAGTTTTCGGTAAATAATGTTTTGGGATACACCTGCATTTTCCCATGTTCTCTTGTGTTAAAATGTAATTTTAATACCGGCAAAATATTATAGCAACATGTAGGTGACGGAGAGCAAACACTGGCGCCGTGAGCAATGACCTTTATTTAGGGACTGCCCCTGAACGTTTTTTTTTATCATCATCGTCAAAACAGAAATTATAGGGAACGGCTGTCTTTATATGAAACCTCTCCTTTATGGCAACAACACGAAAATTACGCAATATCTCTACCAGTTTTATCATCCTTGAAATGCAACCCACCGCGATGGAAACACTTTTAAGTTCATTAGTCTGACGTTGAAAGTAGCATCAAATTAAATGTTACATCGGGAGGGTGATGCTAGCAGTTACGACCGTGTTCTTTTCGACTCCTCCGACCGGTCAATGTTCGTCTTCCCATCAATAATACACACACTCATTATAACTGCACAAAATCAAAAAATAAATCGGCTCAAGTTAATAAAACTTTAAAAAACACTATGCTGAAATGTATTGAGATATCGTAAACTACATTGTAAAACTGGTAACTGCAATGTCTATCCCTTTGAAAACACTTCATAGCATAACCTAAATTACGTAAAAAACTTTTTAAGAAAACTGTTGAAAACAATTTGTTTTCACGTTCTAGAAGCCAAAGCAGCTGTGAAAATAAAAACTGCTCTTTTCAAAAAGTCAATTATAAGTGCTGCAGTCTTTGGTTTATTTGAAAAACTATTTCAGAGCTTGGCCATATGTTCAGATTGTAAACAAAGTGAACTGAACTTGCTCAAATATCGATGAATAGCGCCACTGTTCCGAAACTTCAGCCCTTTACTGTACTTTAGTTATGCCCCTTTTTAAAATTCTGAGACTTGTTGGCAAATCTACATAAAATTCCCTTTAATTTGATACCTCAAACGTTAAAATCCGCCCAGCCGCTATTGCGGTTGGACTGTGAAAAGAAAACCGCTTGCGTATTAATATATAGATACAGTGAACACATTGCAACAGCTGCTTCATGAAAACAATCAACTCATCCGTACATTTAAGTTGGCAATGAACGTCCTTAGCTTCAATGTTTACATTCAAATACCGAAGTGTAAACAGCTGTGAATTCTATAATTTGACATTTCAAAGAGCAGAAGTAAGATCAGCTGAAATTTTTATCGTGAGCAAAGCCACGGGCAACTGCTAGTAAGAGTATAATTTTCAAGTGATTGACGGCATAATTTAAAGTTAAAAACGCTTGACTAAAAAATATATGTCGTTTTACAGTTTTAATGTTTAAGGTTTCATTGACCTTAAAATCACAACAAAGTAAATTATTATGCTGGCAATTATTCTTGTCTATGTGTACTTTAAATTTAAACCGCTTGATCAAGAGGTTTAAGACCGCTTTTCCCAACCGTGGACAACAACGTTGAAAACGTTGTCTGCTTATGTGCCTAACCTCAAATTTGAGTTGACCTATTCCATCATTAGTAAAAGTTATGAGTTTTGTTTAACTTCGAGGAAAGTTTTGTCGTATATTATTGGTCGTAGATAAAGTAGTGTATGTAACGATTAGACATTCATAATACAATCGTTGCATAAACTACTATTATAGTTTTTACAAATTGTTTTAAAATGTTTCGTTATTTATCTAGTAAAACGATTATCTAGTTCTTTGATATAATACAGCATAAATTCTCTTATACGTTTTATGCCTTAGTTACCGTATTATACCTTTCAGGTTTTCCATTCTTATTATATAATGTATGGACTAACAAGTCTAATTCTACGTATGACTTTTGTGGACGATTAAACACTTGGGTCTCAAACTTACTCTATCAAGGAACGCGGAGGAGACAGCTTGGCGGGATTAAATAAAGTCTAACTAAGTTTCGCCAAGTCGCTGGCATTGGTGTTCCCCTCTCCTGTATGTTGGACATGTAATGTTGCAAGAGTTTAGTGACAAATATCTTAAAGTCTGTAAATGCATTAGTGACTGGAAATTAAACTGCTAAGTTTTTAATCCTCGAGTAAGAAATCTTCATTAATTACAATTACAATTTAACATTGGATTGTTTTTAACTGCACAGTTTAAATTTAATTAGTAACAAAATGTAATTAAAAAGGAGTATACCTCCGTCGTAGAAAACCTGCGTACTCAGCGAATTTCCAAATAAAAAATATATAACTCAATCAACTATCACTGAAAAAATAAACATAATTAAATGAAACATGTATTTATAAAAGTACATTGTTCGTTTTACATAGTCTCTGCCAAAAATATTAGTAAATAGGCTTTGCAACAAATAGGCTAGAATTATTATTATTGTAATCACTTAACAAGTTAAAAAGCCTAAATCCTATTAAATATTCTTTTGATAAACTCATTTAATTCCCCGCGGGTTAGTTGAAACTCAGTAGAAAGTTAATATGGAATTTTGCATTCTGCTGCCCTGATACTAAAATAGATGACAAAAAAAGGAAGCGGAAATCGTGGAGACCAATGGACTTAAAGCAATGATTGAAAATACTTAATTGTTTTTGGCAATTTGAAAATCTAAAAAAAAAAACAATTTTGGGGGGTAAAAAAGAGCCTTCCAGAGGAAATCCGTTAATTCGCGGAGACCAACGGACTTACAAAAATGATTAAAAATATACCAAATTGTTTGTTTTTTTTTTCGAGTAGAATCCAGTGGTGAAAAGAATAATTGGATGAATTCAATTTTCCAATTTGAAAAACTAAAAATCCATTTATGAGGGTAAAGTGGAGTCTTTACCCCACTTTTAGGATGTGTCGATGTGGCTGGTTTACGAACTCGTCCAAGAGAATATAGTCTTACATGACGTACTAAATTTTGTCACGATCGAACGATATTTTTACGAGAGTTATCGTGCTTAAAGACACTCAAAAGAAGAAAATTATATTTCCCATACAAGTCTATGTTAAAATTTGAAGTAAATCGTTATTAGTGCAGGTAAAAATGCGTTTCCGTTGTCAATTCACTTCATTTACATAAAATACTCATAAAAAGCTATTAATTAATACAAAAAGGTATATGATTGCTGAACTGAAATTTTTTGTCCTGTCTGTTAAAACGACGGTAATAGCTTATTTCAGATTAAATTCGCTAATAAATAAATTAAGTAAAATATACCAAATAAATAGAATGCAATAAAAAATAAATAGCGATAAGGTAGTAGTATATATTTTATGCAAGTAGGCCTATTTTTTTAATAAAAGAAAAGCATTTTTCTGTGTTTTTTTTTTAAATATACTGATAAGTGTATTTTCTAACATGAATTAAGTAGATTTCATAAATTCTTTTCACTAAAAAGCACTCGTTATTGCAACGTTATTGCTTAATAAGACGTACTGTCTGTTTTGAGTTAAAATAAATAAAAATAACAAGCTTTTCCAAAGCTAAGTGTTGTTTTACCAAACAAAAAACTATAATTTTAATTAATTGGTTATTTTTTAATTAATTAAAATTAATTTAATTTGACTTGTCTATGACTTTGATAACAGAGTGGCGGACGACTGCTTTTCCATCTAGAGCGGTGTCTGGTTTGCCAATGTGACTACTCCCGCTGCGTTACCTCGATCGCTTGTTTTTTAGATCGCCGCACAGACCTATATTGGCCCTTGTCGACAGGCAGTTCTGTTAAAAACAAAGAATAAAGCCATACGAAGCAGATGAAGATGCAAGAAATGCCATCTACTATATATTTGTCAAATACCACTCACCCATCATCGCACAGCCCAAACTACTTGACCAAGAACCTTGAAACTTTGCACGAACGTTCCTCTCAGGGCATAGACATCCACTAAGAACGGATTTTAGAAAATTCTCTCAGGGCTACGCCCTATGAGATTTCACTGGTAATTTTGAATTGGAGTTAAGCAGACGAAAAAGTTGTTTGGATCTTGCTTTAAGAGCAGTCTGTTTTGTTGCAATGTGTTTCTTCCAAGTCAGCCTCGTATCTAGATGAAGACCCAGATAACGAGTACTGTCACTTTGTGGAATTATTGAATTATTTATATACACTGGAGGACAAAAGCCTCTCCTTAAGGTAAATGTTACATGGCAAGATTTTGTAGCGTTCACTTTCATCCTCCAGTTTTTTAACCATTTGCTCAGTCCTTTGATGTGGTTTTGAAGGACGTTACTTGCTTCAAGAGGGTCTTCTGATGAGCTTAATATTGCTGTGTCGTCTGCAAATGTAGCAATTTTTGTATGTGCGGTTTCAGGAACATCAGCCCTGTAGATACTGTATAGAAGAGGTGACAACAATGAACCTTAAGGAACCCCAGCATTAATTTTCTTATAGTCCGAGTACTCTGTCCCTTGCTTAACCATAAATAACCTATCCTCCAAGAAGGAAAGCAAAATCAGATACTAAGTAGGTGGAAAAAGGGCTTTAAGCTTCGATAAGAGACCAGGATACTACACTTTGTCAAAAGCAGCGCTTACGTCTAGGAAAATGGCACTTGTATATTGTTTATTTTCCAGCTCGGACGCAATTGTATCGACCACCCCATGAAGCTGCTGCACACAAGAATGACGAGCTCTAAAACCAAACTGGTGATTTGGCAATGCATTACAATCCTCAAAAATAGATTGTAAACGTGTTAAAAGTATTTTTTCAAACAATTTTGACACTACAGACAGCAGGCTAATTGGTCTGTACGAGGAGACCTGGTCAGCCGGTTTTCAGGTTTTTGTATAAGAATTATTTGGGATAGTTTCCACTGAATTGGATAGTGAGTTGTCCGAATGACTGCGTTGAATATTTGAGTTAACAAAACGATACAGGGACTAGGTACTTCTCGTAAAATTTCACTTGTTATCAGGCGATTTTTTCCTAGGCAGTTTGGAGATGGCTAGTTTAACTTCATTTAAAGTGATTCGAGGAGGAGGTAAAGACATAGGGAGTGGAGTTTCAATAGAATTTTGAATTTCAGCTGTGAAAATCCGGTTTTTCTCCTCATGGGGACGAAAAACATTTGAAAGGTGGTCAGCAAAAAGATCAGCTTTTTCCTTTTCGGTTTGGCCCACGAATTATCCGGTCGTTTGAGAGGTGAAGACGTGGAGGTGTAATGTAGAATTTTCTTCGTTGTTTCCCATAAGAATCCGTCTGTAGGAGAAAGATTAGCTAGTTTACTATGAAAGGCAGAGTTTTTAAATTCCCTGATTGTACGTTTTAATTCATTTGTGCAACGATTGAGGGCACGTTTATCTGATGGAAGCCTGGTGTGATGCCATCTTCTTCTTACCGTACGTTCTTATAATAATAATTATATTATAAGATCTTATAGTAATAATAATAATAATAACTTTATTCGCCTTAACAAATTTACATTTGCATTGGCAATTACAATATTTCTTAATTTTATAGTACCTGGTGGACCGAGCCTTGCTCGGTGTTACTTCATGTTTACCAGTTCATCCAGTTACTATAAAATATCTCAATGTCATAAAATGTATCAATATAAAACTTTTTTATTGCTCCATGGACTCTTCATCCCACCTGCTGTATTTTCCCTTGATAGCTGTAGATTCCAAACAGCTGTTATTATTACTTCATTTGTTTACACTTTCCTTGTTTATTTTCGTTGCTATCACGGCAACCCATAAGGCCAATGTTAAAATTTTACAACTTTAAAATTCGATTTATTACGTTATTAGATTTTCTCTGGCCAAGTAATCTGCGTAAAAGACGTTTTTGAGTCATAAATTACTTATTTCCATACTTTGAAAGAAATCCTCGGAGCCGTTTTTGAGATAAATGTGCAAGCATACAAGCAAGCACGCACGGCCGGACGATAACATTGCTCATATAAGAGTATAGGATATATACAAAGCTTATCATATATTTAATTTCGTAAGGCGATTCTTTGCGTCAAAATTGTGGGCGTCTGGCAAGTCGTAGAAAGATGGGAGAGGGCTCAAATTAAAGGCCTCTATTCCGTGATGGCGGGAAAAGTACTGAAATTACTTGAAATTCATCAGAAAACGAGAAATAACGTAAAATATCTGCCATTTAAAAACATTGGGATCTAAAAACGTCTGCTTTGTTTACATTATAACATGTGGTGCTGATGCTTGATTGAAAACCATGTGGTAGGCTAGATATCAATATAAGGTAGATTCAGTTTGCTATGAAGGTATTTTTGTACTATAACAAATAAGGATGGTTTGCATATTCGCTCATTAGGGGCTTTTAGCCCCTTCAAGCCACTAGTTCTATCTAATTTTTGATAAACATAGTGTTTAATTTTTATTTTGTTTTTCAAATTCGTAGTCTATATATTCTTTTATACTATAAAAGGCTTTTTCTAATAAGAGTTTTTTCACTGATTTTTTAAATTTCATTATATTTTCTTCTTTCTTCATTGTCACTGGCAACTTATTAAATAATTTAAAAAAAGAGCAAGGAAGATGATGTTCACATAACGTTGAGTTATGTTGTGGAATATCATAATTTAAATTATATCTTAAACTTTTTAGTTTTTTTGTACTTCCTTGATGACTTTCAAGTTTTTTCATGAATAATAATGTTTCAATTATATAAATACTTGGAAATGTTAAAATATTATAATCTTGAAATATATTTTTACACGTATGATCATGTGGAATTTTGAATATAGTTCTAATTGATCTTTTTTGTAGAGTGAATACTAATTTTGTTTTGAAATTACCCCAAATCGGAACTGAATATGTCATGAGAGGGTATATTAGTCCATAATAGGTGGTTAGTAAAATATTAATATTACAAGATTTGGAGAGTCTTTTTATTATAAAAATGGCCCTTGATATTTTATTACAAATTTCATCAATATGAGTTTCAAATCTAAAATTTTTCTCCAAGGTAACACCTAAAAATTTTATTTTTTCAATTGGTTCTATTACTTTATTTTTCAATTGAATATTAAAATTTAACGATTGAAAAAGAGCAAACGCTCAAGAAGCATTTGGTTTATCATTGCCAGTACATAAAAATGCATGTATTATCATGTATTATCCTTTAAATGGAATGAAAAAAGTTTTATATTATTTGAATTATAGAGTAAGTGTTGGTAAAAAATAAAGTTTTATTGCTAAATTATTTAGTATTATAACTACTTAATCATGTGAAACAGCTGATTTAAATAACGTTGATGGTCTAAATGTTTAATGGCAAGTTGTAAAAGGTCGGTTCTAATGGTTCACACTCATATTAAATGTCATTTTTAGCGAATTTCCCCTATAGGGAAGTAGCTATTACCGTAGGTGGCACGGTGAGACTTAAGCCCGGGACTATGTTATTTTTTCATTTTGAGGTCCCTAGACCCCAAAAACACCGTTCGTTCATTTTCATATATATGTATATATATATACCTGTCCGTAGGCGCGATAACTTTTGTAAAAAAGGTCCGATCTTGATGAAATTTGGAACAAACGTGTAAAGCGTCATTCATGACTTCGAGTTCGAAAACCAGCAAGATTGACTTACTCTAAGAAGGTTTTTTTTCAAAAAATATAATTTATTTTCAAGATTTAACACCTTTTTACTAATTATTTTTAAACTTAAATGTCAAAATTGAATTCAGCTTAAAAAAACAAACAATTTAGCATTTTGAATTATTATTCTACGTCAGTCCGTTGCTTAGATATTGGATAATATTGGATGTGCTAAACACAGTACGTTGTCCAATATTTTGTTTTTAATTTTTCTCTCCAAAAAGTATAGTCACCCTGATTTGAGATTGTTTTTTAAAAATACAATTCTGAACATATGATTAAATTTGCAGGTGTTGAATATTTTATTTGTGTTTATTTTGAATAGAGTTCATTGATCAAGATTTTGCAGAAAATATATACTATATCAAAAAATACAAATTATTTTTAAATTTAATAAAGAAAGTAAGAGCATTTGGAGGGGGGGATGTCTTTGTCTAAGCTGCCTGAAAATGTAGCATAATATATGATATGTTTACAATTATGAGAATTGATAATATGTTTTATTGAAATTGGCTGGAGATGTCCAGGTCTGTTGCAACAGGGATGTTTTAATTACTATAAAACTGACCATATGATTGAATTTAAGTTTTTCATGAGATTAAACTATTTGTTTGTTTTGAGAGTTTTGAGTTCATTGGTTATATGTTTGTTTACATTTATATTCTATAGCTAACATGATTACAGTTATTAAAAATTAAAAGGCTAAGAATTTATAAAATATAAAAGTGTATGTGTTACTAATGAAAACCAATATGGTATCTTTGTTAATTTTCCTCATGTTTAAGCTCATGAATGATTAAATATGCGTTTTTAGTATATCATTTACTTAACGTATTCAAATGATACTTTCCTTCAAACAAGTTGAATGCTCACATATACAAAATAAATCCTATGGAAATTCGCTGAGTTCGCAGGTCTGCTGCGACGGGGGTATTAAGACCTACGATGAATGCTACATTTGAAAACATCTGTGTTAATTAGGTTCAAAGGAAAATAAACTTTTCTTACGGAGATTTAACACAGGGAAAAATTAAACTTACGATAGCGAGTCTGACCATACTATTAGACCGATTTACACAGGCTGGTACCAATTAAAAGGTAATTGTTTCAATATTTGCCCATTTTCGAATTTCCCCTATAGGGAAGAGCTATTACCGTAGGTCTCATGGTAAGAACTATGTGTTTGTATTACACTAAAAAATTTTGACCTCTTTTAAGAGCTTATTTAAAAAAAGTGAATTTTAAGTAAAAAGAAAATGTAAACAATAAAACAAATTTTCTTCAAAACAACTCTAAATCTACAGGTGATAGGCCTAAGTATAATGTTGTCGAGTATAAAATTGTAGCATTTTATTTCCTGCAAATGTTAGTTGCTTTTTCATGTTTTTTGACAATAGTTGACGAAGAAACATGCGTACAAGTCTTCAATTAATTATTGTTCATAATTAATAACATTTTCAGTTCCTTTAAGCTCACCCCGTTTTTTAAGGAATGGAAAAATAACATCTGTGTGAGCTAATAGTTCCTGAAAAAAAACGTACAAAATGAGATTTAGAAAACCCTCGTATCTTAAAACTGACCGAGTTATGGCTGATAAACCAAGTACACATTTTAGAAATTATCATAGATAATGTACCGGGTGCTGTTTTCAACAGAAACGTTCTTATAGGTTGATAGCCCTGAAAACATAAAGTTTAAAAATAGTTTATAGTGTGTCGAATAGTTCTATATCTTTAAAGTTATTGTAGAAGCTAATAACTTTCACCTACCCTCTATTTTTTTAGAATATATTCAATCTTTCGGCATGAATTATTTAACTACTTTAGCAACACTGCTACCGGTTCAGCTGTTTGTTTATATGTTAAAAATGTTAATAAAAATAATCAATAACAATAAATTTAGGCCTATTAATTATATTAATTTATCACTTGAGGAATTTTTGTATTAACTTTGCAGATTTCGAAAACGGCTCTGACTGTTTCGTACGAATTCTGGACCGGCTGTTATGACATTGAATCCTGCATAGAATAGCCTGTCGTTTTTTATCGCTCACATCTACGTCTCCAAAGTCATCTGTCTTTGCTCGGACTGCTAACAAGAATTGTTAGCTAAACTAAATGTTTCATAGAACAGCGAATTTCATGTTCTGAAGATTCAGAAGGTATATGTACCCTTAATACCTTTCATACCTTTTAAGGCCGGGACGTAGCAATAGCTGCGTATTTTTACCGGAATATGAGTGAAAAATTAGTGTAGGATGGTTGTGAATTATCATTAATTTATTTATATAATATGTACTAGCAGCCCGCGTCACTTCGTGACTTATTAAAACGACTTGGTAAAATAGGCTTTACTTTCATGTTGATTATGCATGGAGTTTTGCCGAGTAAAATACCTTTCAATGATGAACTGAGTGAATGTTTTTGAAAATAGGTAGGCTAACACTTCAATATCCTCGGATTCCAAGTACATTTACTAAATAAAGGTTTTAAATTTATGATGTGTTTTAACTTGAATTTTTAGGTTAACGTTCAACTAATATTGAAATTTTAAAGCTCGAAACGTTGAAACATGCATCAATGTGTTGAAACGTGTATCAATGTGTCTTCACTGTCAATAGTTTTCCTTTTGTTCCTTTTTAAGTTTCCTTTTTAAGAAAATAAATATAGTCAATTAAGATGATTACAGACTGTTGGTCTTAGTTTCAATATGGCAAACGCTCTTCCTTATTTTCTGTTTTCTAAAAAAAGCTTCAGTATTTTAAGAAATCTAAATAATAATGACATTTGCTTGCCCTGCATTCTGTGGCATATCTCTGGAACTATTTCAAATCTTGATGATCTGTTTTGTTACAAACGAATGTGAATTTGAAAAAGTTCACAGGTTCTACCTCGGATGTAGCACTTTCGCTGAAATTTCCAAAGCCTCCTGTGTGAAGGATTTTTATGGGATATTTTCCAAACACGCAAAAGGAACATCTAGAGAGTAATAGCTTTAATTTGATACCAAATATACGTAAAAAATTAATTTCTAGGGGTCGATTTGCTCTGTACAAAATACCAGAAATTCTTTTAATAATATATAAGATAGATAGATATATAGTAAATAATAATTTTTAATAAATATAAGGTTTATATTTATCATGATAATAAATATAAACTGAGGGGGCGCCACGGCTGAGGGGCGCCGCGCCGTGCCGCGGCAAATTTTTTCTGCGATCTTATAGATTTGCATGAATTGTGATGGTATGGCGTTAATAAACAGCAATACGAATCTGAAAAATGAGGCTGTACCGTAGCTAACAATGATTTATAACTCTATAGGTATCACTAATGTAAATGTAATAATACGAAGTATGAAATAACAATAGTGTAGAGTTGGTACTATGCAAGTTGCGCGCATACCTAATCGTCTGTCGTCTGTCGCTGTCAAACTTGTCGAGACTTGGAATGTCAGGATTCGGGATTAAGGTGGTAGTCAGTGTCGGTGATGTACATTGTTGCCAAAAACCGGGTATTCACCCTGTTTCCGGGTATTTTGGAGGCCGTGCGGGGATTTGGCGGGGATTAATAAAAAACCGGGTAAAGCCGGGATTTTAGATTTGGACTGCGGGGATTTAGCCAACAACCAGAATATTAAAAAAAAAACGAGTAAAACCGGGTATTTCGGACGGGCTACAAAGATTTTTATAAACGCTGGATTTTTTTAGTTGGTAATATGTACTCGGTATATGGTTGTATTGGATTCAGTGTTGTCAGAAAGTAGGTATTTACCCGTTTTTCGGATATTTTGAAGGCCATTCGGGGATTATGTGATGATAAAAAAATCGGGTAAAACCAGAGATTTTAGTCCTGAGCTGCGGGGATTTACCCGGCAACCTAAATACTAAATACATAAAAACAGTTAAAGCCGGGGATTTAATGAATTATGATTTGTTTTGCAAGTATCCAATGTTCATCTGAGTTGAGGAAAATAATTTCTTTTCATGGTTTTAAGAACATGTGCAATACTTGAAATAATACCCATTCAAAATTTTGGTATATAGTGCGTAATTTAATGTTATATTTCCCTCCTTACAAAGTACTTTTAAGTTAACTACCCGGTTTTGGATGTTTTGAACGTTATTAGGTGGTTTTTTGGTACTTGCGGGCCGATGCGGGGGCTATTGCTGGCAAACCGGGTAAGAGCGGGGATTTTTAATGGAGTTGGTGGGTAAAATGCCAAATCCTCTGTGGCAACACTGGTGTTGTAGTTGCTAGTTGCTAGTGCTAGTGACTGTTGTTACACTGACAGTTTAGGTAATCGCGGTGACGTAGTTAGAGTGAGAGTAATAACTATTTGTAATCTATTTAATTTTTTTCTTTTGAAATACATTCTGAACAGTTTACTATTTTTAATTTTGTGCAGTCCTGGAATTACCCCTTAATATATGTAATTATACTTAAAGTATGCTGTGTAAGTATTGATATTGGCAAAAAGCTGACATATGCGACTAATACTGGGGGGCGGGGCGCCGCGACTACGTTTGCCCCGGGCGCCGGCAAACCTAGGGACGGCCCTGGGGGGAGCAGGGGGAAAACATGCCGGGGAACGCTATGCGTTAAACCGCTGCATGATATATCTAAATCGGTCAAAGATAGAACATCGGTCAAAACGTATTTTTAATCAGGAACGTATAGCCAACAATAATGGCTATTAGGTCCGAGGTGGTATCTAGTCAAATAGAAGAGTTATAAAATCTACTATATATTTGTCAAATACCACTCACCCATCACCATCGACCACATATTACAATAGACGGAGCACAAGAAACCGCTAAGTGAAGCCTAAATTTGCTTCTAGACCCTATTTCTAAAAAATACCCCTTCTATTTAAAATAATAAAAAATGTTTTGGAAATATGATTGCCACTATTATTGTTCCAAACTAAAGGTATCTTCACATGCAAAATTTCAATTTTAAGCCTCAATGCTAAATGGTATAAACTACGAGTTATTTGAAACAGGAGCACTGTCAGATTACGGGGTTTTAGGCGCCGTTTTATGTTTCTATACCCAGACAATATGGCGGTCCAGGCCTCACTTGCTGTAATGCAAATAAGATAGCTATGCTCCGTCTATTTCTACTATGTGGTCGCTGATCATCACACAGCCCAAACGATATGACCTAGAACCTTGAAATTTTGCGTAGACATTCCTCTTAGGGCGTAGGCATCCGCTAAGAAAGGATTTTACAAAATCCTAAGTTTCAAGGGGTTTTTTGACGAGGTCGAATTTTTCAAACTTTCCCATTTAAAAGTGTTATGGACGATTTTTTTTACATTTTCAATGTTCATTCAATCAGCATGCTGAGTTAGCTTCACAAAATGTACATAAGCTGTTACAGCAGATTATAAATTGATTTGTTTCATCACGGTTTTATTATTTTTTTTGTTAATTTCTTTTATGGACTTAATTATGTACTATATAAATATATAAAAGTTACATTTAGTTTAGTTTTAATACCTAATCTGTTTAATCATAAATTCAGTATATTGAATCATATTTATTTTGGCAGCGGGAGTTGTAATTGTGCCTGTTACGATGACTTGGCGTTTAATCTAATTCGACCTCTACAGTTTAATGCCTGAAGAGCGTGCTGACTTTGGTAGTTGGGTCTTGAAACTTATTCCCCGCAAGACTGAAAGAAGGGGGTACAGCTGGTGACTTGTAAGCTGGCACTTGGGCCTCACGCGGGCAGTATATGCGCGGGGGTGAGAGGGGAGTGTTGGAGGTACAAGAAAAAGGCCGGACTGCAAACATTTCTGCTGCCGAACGCTTTCACACGGGTCGCGAGGACGTTGCCGCAACCCGCTTGACGGAACATAATGTTTTTTTCATTATCGGTAATTTTTCAGTCACCGACAGACTGTGCTGTATAGCCTAATCTAATTCTTTGATATATTTACATAGAAATCCTTAAATTATAATAATATCTGATAGATTACGCGGCTTGAAACGCCGTTTTATGTTTCTATACGTAGACAAGATGGCAGCCTCCGCTTCAATTGATGTAATGCTAGTAAGATAGAAACGCTCCTTCTATTTGTATTATGAGCTCGCTGACTGTCATGAACTTTCCCATGATAAGTCGGTGAACATCAAAGGCGTCTTGGCGCGGCCGTACTCTCCCACCAATACCATCTCGAATTTCGATTAAATTTGGTTTGATTGCACGTATTACCATAAGGCCTCTTTTATGGACGTCGGACGGTCGTCATGTGACGCTGAGAAAAATTTCAAGCGTATTTTCAGCGTCGAATGAAGACCGTCAAGCGGTCGTCGGGCGCGCATCAAGTAAAGCGAGCATGGGACCGGGCAATCTCCGCACACACAGCTGGTCCATTGATTATTGCTGGACTCTCAGTCAAAGTTTTCGCTGTCAGGCATCCATGTGTGTTGTACATGTTCATATTAAATAAAAAAAACTCGGAATAGATAGAGGTCTTAATTGAAGACATCAGTTAAGACGTCCTTTTAATAAACAAAATATCCACAACAAAAACGGTTATAAGGCTTGAGGTTGTATTTCTAATAATAATTGAATCATAAAATAAAATATAGAAAACTGTGATTTTTAGACTACTTTTTTGAACAAATATTGAGCTAATTTCCGGGTGTCGCTAAGAAGAGTGACCAAATAGAAAAATGAGATTTTGAAAAAAGATTGAAAACATTTAACACTAATCCGCACAAAATCAAACCAAACTATAAATAGAATAACTATCCATTCAAACGATTAATTCAAAATAACCTTCAAATAATTTAAAATTAGTTTTACTAATCAAATGATTTTTCTATCCTGCATATAAATAAAAACAACCTGAATCAGCCGTGGTGGTTAAAATAAACAAAAAAAATGCCCATGACGATGGGCACTTGAATGGGCCCTTTGAAAGGTTGTAGGTAGGACGCAAACCGGATTTTCCCAGACTTGAGACCAGTTACAATCGATTTCTGGTGTCTTAAAACCCCAAATTAAACAAAAAATCAAAAATCTTAGGACGAAATAAAAATTTTGCCCGTACAAACTTTGCTTATCTTAGAGTATAGGATAATACCATTAAGAAATTACATTAAGAGTAAAATATATGCTTTTAAAACCCACGACTCATTCGAGCAATTCTTTGATCAGAATAGAGCGTTGCGCCAACGATCATCACGCGCATTGTAACAGGTTTGTCCGTGGTTGCCCTCACATCCGCAAACGACCGCTGTCCACCTTGGCTTGCACGGACACGCGCCGTTTTACATCGGCTTTAGAATAATCCAGATTGAACTACATTTTTTAAATTGTTGTTTTGTTTACTCAAGGCGGATTTATGCTGGTACATGAAACGCCATATTCTAATTTAGTTAACTGCTCAATGTTGGTATGCTGACTGTAATATTAGTCAGTTTCGTTACAGGTGGGTGCCAAAAGATTCCAGGCCTGAAAGGCGTACCGGGCTACGTACTAGTATAAGTACAATAGAATCTCAAAGCCCAGACCGTCCATAAGACCAATGTTAATTTTAGCATTGGGCTTATGGACGGTATGGGCCTTGTGGTTTGATTCAAACTATACCCGTATCCCTGCGGCCCATAGCAGGGGCCTGATCCCCCCGGCCCCGGCTGTGAATCGCCTACCTCGGTCCTAGACGCCTGTGACATGTGCCGTCCAAATAAATCTTACCAATGCCAATGTCACAACTCAATCTGGAAAATATTTCAGGAAATAACGGGTGAGTCGCCAGACAAAAAAATCCCTGGCGGTTTAAGATGTAGATTGTTATAGACCACGTTTGTAAAACGGGGTTTTACCAGTTTTACCACTTACAATTATTCATAAAAACATCAAATTTTATCAGCTGATGAAGTTATATCACATTTCACGAATTAGTTAACATTGCGCCAACCAACATACATAAGGTAAATAAATTCTTTGTAAAATATATTTGTATGGAAATTATTGGAACTCTAATTAAATTTCTTCATCTATTCTACGTCATGCTCATCGTTCTGGTAATAATTATTGACATTTCATTTTTCCATGGCTTTGTAACGTAAATAGTTTTTACAATTGACAAGTTACACCGCTACACTGTTAATCTATGGATCTGTTAAATGACCATTCATGATCATAAGGATTATGTGTATGTACAGTTCGCGCATTATATTTCCGGCTATGACTACTACGCTACTAACCGTATGATATGATATTTTAAACATATAATTTTGGTAAACACTGCGTTTGACGAACAGTGGGATTGTAGAAAAATGTTTTCAGAAACGTACCCCCTCTCCCCATCCGCGACGTGCAACCAGCTGACTCTGTCATAGCCTGAGATAAAATGTGCGAACTGTAGTAGTGTATATTAATGTCCTCACTAAGACTCTTATATGTAATAGTCCTCACATAGTCACTGAATAGGCCTACTTATTTTAACGGTTTTTCGTGTGTGTCCTCACTTGGAAGATTAAAAGCAACAGTCCTCAGATAGTCGGCAATTACAAAATCTAACGGTCATTTGGAGTGTGTCCTCAGAGTGATGGGCTATTTTCATGGTCCTCACACTGTATGGTCCGTAACAAAAAAAAAAACAAAAATCAACGAACAAAAACAAGGTTTTGAATTTAGTTAAAAAACAATATTAAAAACAAATTGTAATAAAGATAATTAAAAAAAAAATCAATATTTCATGATGTCCTCAGAACGTACAGATGTTACACCGGGTCCTCAGAAAGTACCATAAACAAACCTGTGTGTGTGTGTGTGTGTGTGTGTGTGTGTGTGTGTGTCTGTAAGCACGATAGCGGCCGTAAAAATGGTCCGATCTTAATGAAATTTGGTACAGACATGTAAAGTGGTAATCCCTCGGACGAGTTCGTAAACCAGCTCGATCGGACCACCGGAAGGGGGGGTAAAGGGAGATAAACTCCCCAAAAAATGGGTTTTTTGAGTTTTATATATAGGAAAATAAAATTTATCGAATTTTTGTTAGCACCATTGAATTCAGCTCAAAAAAACAAACAACTTAGTATCTTGAATCACTGCTCTATGTCCATTGGTTACCGAGATATTGAAAGTGGTAAACACAGTACGTTGTCCCAATGTTAACCTTATGGAAAAAAAGTAAAATTCTACATCTCAGTTATTTCTCAACATATCTTGATAAAACTTGGTAAAATAGCTTCTTCTAGTTCAGATCTGTTGACTATTGAATTTAAACCACCCAGTTTTAATATACCTGTAGCAGCAAACCTGCATACTCATTCCCCATGTTATTCTTATGGAGCTTACCAAAACATGTCAAATCTCGCTGTTGGATTGAAATATACTGTTATGCATTTGAAATTCGCTGAATATGCAGGTCTGCTGCAACGGGGGTATTTTCGATATCAGCTGTTACTCCAGTAAATTTTCCAAAAACGGAAATTAAATAAAATCACTTAAGTAAGACAATAACATGGGGTAAAATGTTGTCCTATTTTGAGTGAGATCTGGAGTTCTATCGGACCGATTTACATGTAGGTTGTGTTAAACGAAAAGGAATTAACTCCATATATGCTCATTTACCTGAAAAGTTAAATATTTCTTAATTTTAGCGAATTTCCCCTATAGGGAAGAAGCTATTACTGTAGGTCTCATGGTAAGACCTAAGCACGAGACCATGATAACTTTTCGTTTTGGGGCCACCAGAAGCAAAAAACACCATTCGTTCGAATTTTTATATATCTATCTATCTATCTATCTATATATACTAGGGATCGCCAGTGGTCGAAAATTCGACCAATTTTCAAAGTGGCAAATAGGGATAGCTAATTTTATAAATAATCCCCGCATAAACCAATGTGTTTCTAAATACATTTCATATAGTACATATTTTCCATGTAAACACATAATATAACCAAACTGGGGGCCCAAAAACAAAAGAGAAAGACTCAGTCCTTGACTAATTATTTTACTTCATTTCTGGCTTATTGCATGGTTTTTAGTAATTAGTATTTTATTAATATAATGACTATTTTATTAAGATTTCATGTTTATTTTTTAAGGATAATTATTGAATCAGAGGAAAGTAAAACTTCAGGCATCAAATCAGTTTATCCTGTACACCCATTACAACAGTTCTCTCCCTCCCTCCATTAATTCCTCACTCTCTACTTCCGACCTTCTTTCCACTTTTC
The DNA here is from genome assembly GCA_035578135.1 of Flexamia atlantica. Lineage (NCBI taxonomy): Eukaryota > Metazoa > Arthropoda > Insecta > Hemiptera > Cicadellidae > Flexamia > Flexamia atlantica. The sequence goes on from JAQJVK010000001.1 coordinate 177,711,971, forward strand.
CCTCCTTTTCTCCTTCATTCTCTTCTTACCATCTCTCCTCCCTTTTTTCCTACCATTTGGAACTTTTTCCCTCCTTCCCTCTCTTCCTATTATTACCACTAAAATGTAATATATATATTTTACCCATTATCCACCAATAAAAACAAAATTAGAATATATGGGGCCCCTGTGCAATTGGGAAACCCGCCTTTTTTTACTCATCTCGATTCTGGGCCCCATTTTTACTAATCTTGCGTGGATCCGGGCCCACTATGAGTCCAGGCCCCTGTGCATTTGCCCCCCCCCCCGTCGCCGGCCCTGCCGGTTGCATGTCAGTTAGTACATTGGATGGTAGAAACTTAATGTACTTTTTTCTTCCCTTTTTATCAGAAAATTTTTATCTCTTAATCTTATTTAAGCAAGTAAACTTTATTTTTCCGTATATATGTGAAATGGAACCTAATCTTCTCTAAGTAGTCCTGAATTCAATCAAATTCTATATTTTCACTCCATGCCCCAATTAACTGTGGCTTAATGGTTCTATATCAAATCTTTACTCTACGAAAAATAGCATGTGATAACAGCTACATATGATGCTAACTTTGTTTACAATTGGTTGTTATAATATCACCAAAACAGCAACTCATAAGGCTAATGTTAATTTTTTTGAAATTTTAAATTGAATTTTCTACATTTCTAAAAGACTAATATAAATTTCAATGGGATTCTGCACATCTACAGGAAAATACAATTCTATCGGCGTGCTTAGATTTTTGCTACGTTGCTTACAGGCTGAGAAAAAAGGAGTACAAAAACCTTATGGAAAAAATGCTTGTCTATTAATATAAAGATATATATACGTCTGTCAGCACGATAGCGGCCGTAAATATGGTCCGATCATAATGAAATTTGGTACAGACATGTAAAGTGGTAATCAAACGGACGAGTTCGAAAACCAGCCCGATCTGATCTCCGGAAGGTAGGGTAAAGGGGGATAAACCCCCCAAAAATGGGTTTTTTGAGTTTTTCACATAGAAAAATAAAAATAATCAAATTTTGGCCAGCACCGTTGAATTCAGCTTGAAAAAACAAACAATTTAGTATTTTGAATCATTCATCTATGTCCATTGGTTACCGAGATATTGAAAGTGGTAAACACAGTACGTTGTCCCCATGTTAACCTTATGGGGAATAAGTAAAATTATATATCTCGCTTATTACTCAACATTTCTTAATAAAACTTGGTTTCCAGCTTCATCTAGATGAGATCTAATGTATTTTAGTCGAAAACCCCCGAAATTTCCATTTTTGTGGCAGCAAACCTGCATACTCTTTCCCCATGTTATCCTTATGGGAAATGAAATAAATGCGATATCTTCCTTATTTTTTGACATATCTTGATAAAACTTGGTATTTGGTTTCTCCGAGTTCAGATCTAAAATACTGAATTAAAACCACCCAGTTTTAACGGATCTGTTGCAGCAAACCTGCATACTCAATTTCCATGTTATTCTTGTGGAGCTTACAAAAACATGTTAAATCTCACTATGTTGGATTGAAATATGTTCTTTTGCATTTGAAATTCGCTGAGTATGCAGGTCTGCTGCAACGGGGGTATTGTATTTTAGAATTGGAATATAAAATATTTTATATTCATTAGTAGTGTTTTTACTGATCAGCTGAGTATAACAGCAGAGATCAGCTGATTATAAAGCTTTGTTTTAAGACACATGTTTTACTGTCGTAACATGGTTTGTTTATGTTGTGATTTACTTTATTTAAGTAGGTTGGTGGTGATTGAATGTGTAGAATTGTGTTTCAAGAACATGACAAATAACATATTTTTCGTTATCCTGTTTCAAAAACAGATGTTTTTAATGCATGCTTTCCAGACCTAAATGTACTCTTTTTATTCCTAGGAATTAAAAGCTGATGTACTCGATACCAGCTGACTCTTTATAGTCCTAGGACTATAAAATTCAAAAAGTGCCGAGTACGTCGTAATAATCGAACAATATTCATTCGATTACAAATAATCGAAACATTCATCGTTATTATCGAAACATTCATTGTTGTCAGTTTAATAAATTTGTGAAACTCGCTCATTCACCAGTCGATTATTACATGCGTTCGATACGTCGATAGTTGTTCATTGTTGTCAGTCTACCCTAACACAAACAAAACAGACAATCAGCTGATTGCTTCAAATAGCAAGAACAAGACGGTGGCATCTTTTGAAGGCATCTTTAAAGGTAAACAAGCTAAAACATTTTGGTTTTCTTAAGTATTTACGTATTGTATTGAGCAATATAACGAAAAATATAGTTCATCACACGGACCTAAAGTTGCTTTTCGTTACTCGGTCATTTTTCAACCTCGGCTTACAGCCTCGGTTGTTAACTTGACCTTGTACGAAAAGCGTCACTTTAGGTCCTTGTAATGAAATATACTATTAACTTTCTAGATGTTATACCATTGTTTATAGTCCAGCCTTAAGTTTCCAAAGCTAACTTTTTCTCGTGTCTGACAGTAAACTTCTTATGAGGAAACCCCTTATTTTTATAATTTTTTGAATGTATTTCAATTTTTGAATTTTTCTGTCATTTTTCCTTTCTCCCCCTGCATATGGAAAAAGTATTTTTTGTCAAAATTTTTGAATTTGAGTTATTAGTGGAAACATTTGTTTTATTGCTCCCCGAATCGAAAAATATGGTTTTCGGAGAAAGTATTGTTTTGGTTAAAACAATACCAATTAATTCAACAAATTCAAATTTTTCTGCGTAGAATCCAAAAACACCATAAAATACATGGTACCATATCAAAAAATTATGTTTTCCGCTATATTGGACAGTTACAAGGAATTTCAAAAATTGAAATACATACCTAAAAGGAGCAAAAAATAATAGTTTTCCTATAAGAGGTTTATGTCATACACAAAATAAAAAGTAAGCTATTGGAAAACCGGTATAGTGAAGAATAGTCATATGTCGATATTAACCGATGGTGATAAGAGTTTTGATGGCCGTGAAATCACCGAATCTCTAAGAAATAATCGAGAAATCTACTGAAGACTTCACAATTGAGAGATTTTCCTCAATTAAAATAAACGGTATCAGGAAACTGACACATACTTTCTCCCTTAATGTCATTTAAAACCAGAAAATTGATATAGTGAATTAAAACAAATTAACAATTAATTATCACACAAATACTTACCAAATTTTATCAAAATCGGTTAATAAATAACAGAGGTATCGGTTTTTAAATATTTGCCATAAGAATAACATTGGACAACGTACTGCGTTTACCGCCGAACTAAAATATCAATTATTTCCGCAACCAGTTGACGTAAACTAATGATTCAAAATAGTGGATTATTTAGTTTTTCAAGTCGAATTTCATGGTTGCAAGTATATTTTCTTTAGAGGTCACAGGTTTTGTGAAATTTGAAAAATATCAATTTTTTAACACTTAAACCCACATAACTTCTGAACCTGAATTTTTACAGACATGCGGGTGGTGTCATTTTGTTTGACATCTTAAGCACTAAAAACCATGAGATTTTTATCAAAATCGTTAGAGCCGTTTTTGAGAAATTTGGATTTTTGTAATTTTTATGGGTTTTTATGGGGTAAATAACCTTAAAAATCAAAAATTCAAAAAAAATGAAAAATACGCCTGGAGATACTATGTCTTTATACCTACATACCAAATTTCATGAAAATCGGACCACTGGTGTCGTCTCTAGCTTTGTTTACATCCACACACACACACACACACACACACACACACACACACACACACACACACACACACACACACACACACACACACACACACACACACACACACACACACACACACACACACACACACACACACACACGCACACGCACACACACGCGCACGCGCACGCGTGCACACACACACACACACACACACACACACACACACACACACACACACACACACACACACACACACACTGACAGACAGACACCACGCCGAAAACCACTTTTTTGGATTCAGGGAGCACTAAAACGAATATATTGTTAGAACTGTGCTTAGCTTTGTGAGAGCTTCGGGATCAAATCAAAGGCTGTTCATTTTAGGAACTACTATAATTTAAAAACCACAACCAAAGTACAAAAACCTTCAGAATAAAATATAATACAACAATGGGGTGATGACCAGTAAGGAAAAACTGAAATCTGACTTATACAAAAAATTACATTATTTTTACTTTAGGAAGTTCAGACTGTGGAGTGTTCAATTAAATTTAACTTTCAATGAATCAATAAGGTTTGCCAAGAAAATTTACTCTAATTTAATTCTCCTTCAAAAGGAAGGGACTTTTGTTTCTATAATTTTGGAAAAACATTATTTTTTGAATGAGCAAGCAGGTGACTATGACTAGGTTAATACAATTTAAAATAAAGAATTAAATACATCAGACGAAGCACTTGACACACACACTAAATAATTTACTCTGCCATGATTGGCAACAGGCCTTTAAAAAAACACTATACATTCACTACACTCGCGGACCGACGCGGCGACTTATCACGGACTTTTCTTGAGGTTCCTGGGAGACTGATCCCCCTAGGCTTATTCGTGATGTCCCAATTTCTCCCCCACTAACCGAAGGTGGCCAATCAGATCAATTATGAGTAATTTAGCGAGTATCCGATTGGTTGAGACAGTCCACGCGGACTTGAAGTGCAGCTGTCAATTTTTGCATGGTTTACAGTAAGCAAAAGTACTCTGTCTCTCTCTCCCTTCGGTCAGCAGAAGCAAAGTCGGCAAGTCCAATGTTCAACAAACTAGGACAAGAAATGGTATTGAGTTTCACCCGGCCGCTCTAAATGAAGGGCCAGATGAATTTGGAATTAATTTGAAAATTTGAAAAATAAAACTTGTAATGTTGATACAACCCCCTGCTCAAAAACGTTAAACTGTGTTTGACGTTGAAAGTAACTGAAATTAAGAAGTCTTTGTAGAAGTAGAGGTCCAACAACGAATCCTGGATGCAACTCTTGAAGTTACGGTCTTTAAGTTCTCAAAGTAGTTCATTTTATAAGGTATATAAAAGTTTTGAAGATCACTGGACAATGGTGTTGTAATCATGGTGTTTGTCTGACATGGAAGTAAGCGTCGTGTCACTGGAACTATAAAGTCAGCTGAGCAGGTAGAAGATTGTTGACACTACGAAAGCATGGATGGTGGGTCAGCTGTGGTTGTAATCCAGTAGTAGTGACGTCAGATAATTGTAGTCGTCAGCGTGCAGACATCAGCTGGGCGTCTCCGATGACCACCGCATGTGTAGCTGGCAGTGCTGCTGACACGGTGTTTAGAAGTCAGCTGGAACTTGGAACAGTCGGCAATGGGTAGGCACTGAAGATCTCGTCGTCTTCCAGTTGTGCTGTGATTACAATAAATGAAAAATATATCCTGCTGCTCTTTTTATTTCTTTACTGGTCATTTCCCCCCTTATCTTTATTACCAGTCTTAATCATAATAATCATACAATAATTATGGATGTATTTTCAGTGACATGAATAGTTGATAACTTGTTCCTCGTTTACAATGTTAAACATATGTTTCTCTAAATATTATCTAAATTCTGCTAAAAAATAAAGAAAGTATTTATTGTTACTCTGCTCCCAAGTACTGTAAGGGGTCTTAAAATTAGTGTTCTATATTTCGGTTGAACCCCTTACCGTCCCCGCTAACTCACACAGTCAAACCCACAAATGTAAACATAGCCGCTGACAGAAGCCGTCATTGACGGATCAGCTGTTCCGAGCAGTACCGACGCTCCCCGCCAGGCTGCGCCGTGGAAGGCGGCGGCCGTGGCGCATGCGCAGAACGCGCCGTCTGGGAGTACCTCGCCGCCCGGAGGCGACTGGTCAGTCTCGGCCGAGAAATTGGCGCATTCAGATCGAGCTCCTTCAACGCTCCGCCCCGCCCCAAGTAAGTGGTCATCGCACATCACTGTTGTTCGTAGGACGCCTACGTACGATTCACTCGCACCCATCTAAGCTTCGCTTATTATTTGTCGCTCTTGTACACGCATTAATTCGCAATACTGAATTCATTTAACCACGGGACGGTATTAAAGAATTGATAGTGGATTAATAACAAAAATTAAGAATCTTAGGTCTTGTAATAAATTCTGTGAATTTATTTATGATCCTCTAAAGATCGTAATTGTTTAACTTGTTATTTATCTTATTTTAACGCCAATTAAAGAGAAGTTTATTTTGTTTTATCATTCTTAGGAGCCGCGGGAGTGGCGAAGGAATTAACTTTTACCTTATTCCAGTATTAAATTACTGCTTTGTTTTGTTTGTCATTTTTATTGTTGTGAGTAAGGCCGCGGAAGGTGGCGTGACGTTAAATAACGTTCTGTTGTTTTGAAGTGAGTTTAAATTGTTACTGGCCATCTCGGAGAAATAATACCCGGTAGTTTTTTTTAATAAATCACGCTCCCGCGGGGATCGCAAATATTTACGATTTTGTGTTTGCATTGTCCGTGGAAACACGGTATTATTTTATTCTCCCTGTTTTATTCATAGTTAAGACTGTTGATTTATGTATATTTTGAACACGATATTTGGGTGTAGGATATGGAATAGAATATTCATTTTAAACTTGATTATTTTCAGTGACTGGAGTTTAAATGTTTGGTTCAATGTAAAGAAGTAATCTTTGGTAAATTGAAGTAGAATATTTGAGTTGTTTTCTGAATTCGTATGTGAGTTGAATCAAAACTGATTTGAATCTGAACACAGTAGATACTGTTTGCTACACTGTTTCATTTGGAGCCGAACATTATATTTATTTCTTATGGTTTGAACAGTATTAGTTAGTGATTTATTAACCTTGTTATTTCAGCCTTGTGTAGAATAATCGTAGTGTAGTAGTGTGTTATATACTAACCAGGGATACTGTAGGGGTATGTTGTTGAGCTGTCAAAAAGGCTGCTAGTCCTTATTTGGTGTTGTAAAACTAATGCTATACATGGGTGCTGCTTTACTAACATAGAACCTAACGAAGGGGCTTCAAATCCTTGTAACTCGAATATCCAAAGCCTACGTTTTACAATACTGCTAATAACGTATTGCGCTCAGTCCGTGGGGTATGGACCTTGGTCATAAATCACCAGAACCCACCGAACGATCGGAATAAAGCGTGTACAAATAATTAATTGGGGACTGTTGGATAGTAAATTGTGTAAACCGATTAACCGAGGAATTTTATTCTGTAAATAGTAGAGTCGGCTTTGGTCTCTGAACGTTTTGTCAACCCGGAAGTTTCTCATGCACCGGTTACGGCATTGGGAATAGGAATTTCACCCCATTTTCCTTTTCCTTTCACAATCATTCATTTGGTTTCTGATCTTTACCTTAGTGTGAACTAATCTGAGTGCACGGTGTTTGTGTGATTGGGGTAGGCGGCTAGTTTCTATTGCTAGCTGTCATACGGAAAATAACTCTCTTATTTCGCTATTATTTCGGGCACACCGGAAATAAGTTAACTTTAAGTTAGCCTAAGTTCTTGGTTGCTTTACTGTTGGTGTGGGCTATTAGTACCTACTGCTAGCCTTCGCAGGAAACTGCCTCTTTCTTATTTCGCTATTATTTCGGGAAATCCGGAAATAAGTTAACCTAAGTTCTTATTCTTCTTTCCTTTGGTGTCGGCGGTTAGCCTATGCTGCTAGCCGTTCGAAAGATAATAATTTCTCTCCTTCTTTCGCTGTTAATTCGGGCACACCGGAACTAAGATAGCTTTAAGTTAGTTTAAAATTTATTCCGGGAAATCTGGTATTAAGTCTTCTGATTTTCTCTGTGTGTGTTTCCTGTGTGACATTCTTCCTTTGTCCTATTCGCCCTTTCATAAATCCAAATAATTTCTTCCGCCGCTATCTCTATTTTTTTTCTTCTTGTCGAACCTTTAAACTTGGCCATTCGTATAACCTTTGGGGTTAAATTGACCGTCACGACGCCCAACTCTGCCCGCTCCATCCGTGGCATACGGATCTAGGGAAAAACGGGAATCTCCCACGCTTACGCCACAACGAATTTACCAAAATTCTCTCTCTCTTATTTTCATCGGTTCTCTCACTTCCTGGCGATGATGAGGCAAGATTAAATAGCCAAGAGGCAAAACATCCCGCCTGAGCCAGGAAAGTGATATATTCCTCGTAAAGCGGGAAAAGCGGCCACCATCGACCCCCGGAGTAATCCAGCCCGACTAGGCTATCAGGGCCGCAATATTCGCAAACCCGACAAAATAAATAAACGCACCACAAAGCGCGTGACAAACTGGCGCCCGAACAGGGACGATTCGCAAATTAGTTTTGAGAAATTAGAAAGTAACATGGCCGACGCAAACGAAAACAACGAAGAAAAGCAAACTTCCGAAAGGGCTACTCCCGAGACCACGACTGGTCCTATTACGGCTTTACTAACACACACCACGTCAACATTTACAGCCGTTTCGGTTCCTTCAATGGCACCGCCAATATCGACTTCCGCTAGTACGGGTGTTATTCCCCGGAACCGACCAACAAACCCCGACCCAAACTTAAACCCGGATGATATCGATCCAGAATTCTCCAGTAGGGTAGGTTGGGTCTATCATCTTAAGAAAAGTGAACTGATTACTAAAATGGCAGAATACGGCTTAGACACGGAAGGTAATACTTATGCTCTAAGGAACCGCTTCGTGGCATTCCTTAGACAAGCTTCTCTTGTTACGACGCAAGCCGAACACCATATGTTGAGTGAACCTCTCTATCAAGGCGGTCAGGGAGGTGATGGTTACGGGGTCAGCCATCAAAACGACGAAAGACAGGAAGTCAGTAATGAGATGACAATGGTGCGAGAAATGTTAGGGCTTCCACCCAACGCAAGCGTAGATACTGTAAAAAGAATGTTATCAGCTATTAACATAGCGAATCAAGCCGCTCTCCCACCGACGACACGCAGTGAAGCGCAATATCCTTTCCAGCTTAACACTAATACAAAAGTGTCTCCTGCAATGAATGTGCGGATGACCCCACGCCCCCAAACAACTTATCTTCCATACTCAAATTTCGCACCGTTACGGGAACCAGGGGAGGTCAACTTAGCCCATCCACTTTCCGCCGCAGCGATTTGTAACATTGCTAGAAAGTGGAATCTACACTACGATGGGGATAGAAGCCCCGTATCATTTCTAGAGCGTCTAGAAGAACTGCGAGAATGTTACGAATTCGCACCAACGGATGTATTAAAGGCCCTTCCTGAACTATTGCGTGGAAACGCACTTCTTTGGTATAGGAATAACAGAGATTTTTGGCATACGTTTGAAGACTTCAGAGAGTCTTTCGAGGTACAGTTCTTACCCCCCGGGTACAAACGAAATCTTGAGGTTGAAATCCGTTTAAGAACCCAAGGCGAAAACGAACCTTTTCGCAGCTTTGTAGTAGCACTGACAACCCTCATGCGACGATGTGGAGGCTATAGCCTAAATCAAACCCTCGATCGTCTATTCCTTAACATGCGGCCCGAATATAAGCTGACCATGAGGAGAGACACATGTACGAGCTTGGCCGACATGATCAGGGAAGCCGAGCGATACGAAGCTTACGTCCGAGACAAAAATCTCTACCGACCCCCACCAAATCCAGCGCAAGCACTTGTCCCAGAGACGGCGTACTACTCTAAGAATAAAAACCAGCGTAATTTCAACGCAGTTACAGCGCCCACGAGACAACAGTATTTTTCTGATAGGGATAAGGCTCCCACCAATGCCTATCAAGGCAGAGGGGAAAATTCAAGAATACAGAATGCACCAGCCTTAGGGCACAGGATACCCCAAGAAATGCCGTCTCGTCATGAACAACGAAGGTCATCCCCACCACCGCGGGGAAATGATCAAATTCCCACGTGTTGGAACTGTGATGAAACGGGACATAAGTTTAATGACTGTCGGAAGCCCAGAGTCATAAGATGTTTCTATTGTAAAAAGGAGGGCGTACGAACAGTTCATTGCCCATGTAGGCAGGGAAACGCAACCAGGGTCCCAGCCGGGAGAGGACAGCTGGGGCCCAACCCATCCAACCACCCTCCCTCGAACTAGTAATACCCGAACAAAATGTGGAGCCGGCAGTAAGCTGCGGTTTCACATCCAAGCAAGACAACCGACCATTTGTAAAAATAGGAATTCTGGGTAAAACGTTTAAGGCTCTCGTTGATACTGGTGCTATGATTAGCATAATTGGAAATAAAGTTAAGGAACACCTTCAAAACGGAGGCATACCATCTAGGAAAATCAACCAGCCCCTGCAATTGGCCAACGGCCATAAAACGGTCGCCACACAAAGCTTTAATTTTACGGTTGAATTGTTATCTTCTGAATATGAGTTATCAGCAGTTTTCATGCCAAACCTGACAGTAGATGTAGTATTAGGTATGGACGCTGTAAAGGAACTAAAATTAGTGAAATTTGTGATAGGTCCTGAATCAGGAACAGGACTTAATTGTTCAGAGACACCACTTAACGCAGTTGTTGAACTGCAGCCAGATGAGCATAGAAAGCTTAGTAATTTCCTGAAAGAGGAATTGCCGAAATTCGATAAGCTACCAGGACTTACTACCTTGGCCGAACATAAAATAAGACTTAAAAAGACAGAGCCAATTAAGCAAAGGCATCGTCCTTTAAACCCGTACATGCAAGGTGTAGTTGATGAACACCTCAAGGCTATGTTAGCCGAGGACATAATTGAGCCATCCAAAAGTCCTTGGAGCAGCCCCATAGTTTTAACTAAGAAAGCTTCAGGCAAATTTAGATTTTGCATCGACTTCAGACAGGTCAATTCTGTCAGCGAGAAGGATGCTTATCCCCTCCCACAAATAAACGCAACATTAGAAAAGCTCAAGGAAGCTAAGTACATTTCGACTATCGATCTCCTGAACGGATATTGGCAGGTTCCCCTTCACCCTGCGAGTAGACCGGTAACCGCATTTACCGTGCCGGGAAGAGGTCTCTTCCAGTTCAAAAGAATGGCATTTGGGTTACACTCAGGACCCGCGACATTCCAAAGGCTTCTAGACACAGTTATAGGACCGGATCTTGAACCGAAAGCCTTCAGCTATTTGGACGACATCGTTCTGGTTACTCCCACATTTGAGGAACATTTGGATCTTCTCAGAGAAGTTTTCAAACGACTGCGCAATGCAGGCCTTAAGATAAATCCTGAAAAATGTCAGTTCTGTAAAACAGAACTTCGATACCTTGGCCACGTAATTAATAATCGTGGTATCAACACAGACCCGGAAAAGGTCCGAGCCGTATTGGAATTTCCGAGACCGAAAACTGTGAAAAATCTGCGGAGTTTCTTGGGACCCGCATCATGGTATCGACGGTTCGTCCCAAACTTTGCCAAGCTTACGGCCCCACTCACCAAACTGTTGAAGAAGAACGTCCGATGGGAATGGACGGATAAACAGGAGTCAGCATTTATAGCGATGAAGGAAAATCTCACAAATGCACCAACATTGGCTTGCCCCGATTTCAGTGTCGAATTTCAACTAAGTACCGACGCATCGAACGAAGGCTTGGGAGCCGCGTTAACCCAGATACAAGGGGGCAAAGAGGTTGTTATAGCATATGCTAGCAGATTGCTTTCTGACAGCGAGAAGAAGTTCGCTGCTGTTGAAAAAGAATGCCTAAGTATAGTGTGGGCCACTCGAAAATTTCGACCATACCTAGAAGGGTATCGCTTCGTCGCCATAACAGACCATCAGGCACTAAAATGGCTCATGCGAATCCCTGAACCATCCGGCCGATTGGCGCGTTGGGCACTTGAGCTCCAACAATTAGATTTTGAGATACGATACCGGAAGGGATCACAAAATAAAGTGGCCGACGCCCTTTCACGAAACGCTCTACCCTCTTCCGATGCCACCGTAATAAGCGAGGAAGTCGTTCAAATCGGACGGGTCCTTCCTGCCTGTCCAGTCGAGACAAGTCAGGCCCCGAAAGCATTGCCCGCTCTTAATGGAGGCCAGAGAGACTGGTACTTCCGTATTTTAGAAAAGGTTCAGAAAAACCCGCAAGTTTGAGACCTACAAACTAACTGAGGATGGAAAACTCCTCCGCAAAATGTCAACTCGAAATTGTAATAAGTATTACGATCCCGCCACAGAGTGGAAACTTTGTGTCCCACCGAATCTCCGACAGTCGGTATTAGGAGAAAACCACGATCGCCCAGAAGCAGGACATCTCGGTATAAGGAAAACCCTAGCAAGAGTAGCTGCAAAATACTACTGGCCTCGTTGGCAGTCAAGTGTCAAGGCTCATGTGCGGAAATGTCTAACATGTCAGAAGTACAAGGTAGAACATGTTAAACCGGCAGGAAAAATGTATTTTCGACGACCACAAGCCCCTTGGGTCACGGTGACGCTTGACCTCATCGGGCCGATGCCCCGTTCAAAGAAGGGAAATAAATTCGCTCTGGTAATTCAAGATAACTTTTCAAAGTGGATCGAAGTGGCAGCGCTGAGATCAGCCACGGCTAAACAAGTGGTGACTCAGTTCAAAGAACTAATATTGTTTCGATATGGATCTCCAGATGTAATCATTTGTGATAACGGTACTCAATTCACATCCAAAATTTTCCGGGACATGGCAAAAGAATGGGGAATTCACCTCCAGTTCACAGCACCGTACTCACCACAAGAGAACCCAACAGAACGAGCTAACCGAGTCCTTAAGACTATGATATCCCAGTTCGTGAAAGACGATCATCGCACTTGGGACGAAAAGCTCCCGGAATTCCGGTTCGCAATGAATTCGGCAATCCACGATTCGACTAAGTTTTCGCCCGCAATGCTGAATCTAGGTAGAGAGTTGAAGATGCCACGGGCACTTCATGGTGACACTCTGCAAGGCAGCAACGATCCGAACGACCCTCCACTTGAAGCGATTCTGCTAAAACGTAACGCGCGTATGCACGCCCTGATAGGACAGGTTAAGGAAAACCTGGAGAAAGCTTACCAAAAGCAAGCACGGTACTACAACCTCCGCCGCCGTGATAACCCATTCAAGGTAGGCCAAAAGGTTTTAAGGAGGAACCATGTCCTTTCGTCCGCCGTTGACGCAGTAGCCAGTAAATTAGCGGCTAAATACGAAGGTCCGTTCACGATCGCAGACAGAGTTGGCGCGAATATATTTAGGCTTAAAGACGAAAAGGGGGCGCCTGCGGGACACGTACATGTAAAAGATTTGAAGCTTTTTCATGACACGTAACCACTACACAACACCCATTTTCAGTCTTTACACTCACCAGTAGGATAGCTGCTATCCTGAAATTTTGACCGAAGTTAAGATGTTTTTAGCGAATTTCCCCTATAGGGAAGAAGCTATTACCGTAGGTCTCATGGTAAGACCTAAGCCCCAGACCATGATAACTTTTCGTTTTGCAACCCCCAGAAGCAAAAAACACCATTCGTTCGAATTTTTAGATATATATATATATATATATCTATATATCTATATATCTATATATCTATATATATATGTGTCTGTTAGCACGATAGCGGCCGTAAAAAAGGTCCGATCTTGATGAAATTTGGTACAGACATGTAAAGTGGTAATCGATTGGACGAGTTCGTGAACCAGCCCGATCGGACCACCGGAAGGGGGGGTAAAGGGGGATAAACCCCCCCAAAAATGGGTTTTTTGATCTTTTTACATAGAAAAATAAAATTTATCAAATTTTTGTTGGCACCATTGAATTCAGCTCAAAAAAAACAAACAATTTAGTACTTTGAATCACTGCTCTATGTCCATTGGTTACCGAGATATTGAAAGTGGTAAACACAGTACGTTGTCCCAATGTTAACCTTATGGGAAATAAGTAAAATTCTATATCTCGCTTATTTCTCAACATATCTCAATAAAACCTGGTAAATAGCTTCTTCTAGTTCAGATCTACTAAATATTGAATTAAAACCACCCAGTTTTAATGTACCTGTAGCAGCACACCTGCATACTCATTCCCCATGTTATTCTTATGGAGCTTACAAAAACATGTCAAATCTCGCTATGTTGGGTTGAGATATGTTGTTTTTCATTTGAAATTCGCTGAGTATGCAGGTCTGCTGCAACGGGGGTATTTCTTTTTTTTACCATTTTTCTTTTTATCGTTCCCGAAGTGGGACGGGAGTGTAAGGGGTCTTAAAATTAGTGTTCTATATTTCGGTTGAACCCCTTACCGTCCCCGCTAACTCACACAGTCAAACCCACAAATGTAAACATAGCCGCTGACAGAAGCCGTCATTGACGGATCAGCTGTTCCGAGCAGTACCGACGCTCCCCGCCAGGCTGCGCCGTGGAAGGCGGCGGCCGTGGCGCATGCGCAGAGCGCGCCGTCTGGGAGTACCTCGCCGCCCGGAGGCGACTGGTCAGTCTCGGCCGAGAAATTGGCGCATTCAGATCGAGCTCCTTCAACGCTCCGCCCCGCCCCAAGTAAGTGGTCATCGCACATCACTGTTGTTCGTAGGACGCCTACGTACGATTCACTCGCACCCATCTAAGCTTCGCTTATTGTTTGTCGCTCTTGTACACGCATTTTATTCTCCCTGTTTTATTCATAGTTAAGACTGTTGATTTATGTATATTTTGAACACGATATTTGGGTGTAGGATATGGAATAGAATATTCATTTTAAACTTGATTATTTTCATTGACTGGAGTTTAAATGTTTGGTTCAATGTAAAGAAGTAATCTTTGGTAAATTGAAGTAGAATATTTGAGTTGTTTTCTGAATTCGTGTGTGAGTTGAATCAAAACTGATTTGAATCTGAACACAGTAGATACTGTTTGCTACACTGTTTCATTTGAAGCCGAACATTATATTTATTTCTTATGGTTTGAACAGTATTAGTTAGTGATTTATTAACCTTGTTATTTCAGCCTTGTGTAGAATAATCGTAGTGTAGTAGTGTGTTATATACTAACCAGGGATACTGTAGGGGTATGTTGTTGAGCTGTCAAAAAGGCTGCTAGTCCTTATTTGGTGTTGTAAAACTAATGCTATACATGGGTGCTGCTTTACTAACATAGAACCTAACGAAGGGGCTTCAAATCCTTGTAACTCGAATATCCAAAGCCTACGTTTTACAATACTGCTAATAACGTATTGCGCTCAGTCCGTGGGGTATGGACCTTGGTCATAAATCACCAGAACCCACCGAACGATCGGAATAAAGCGTGTACAAATAATTAATTGGGGACTGTTGGATAGTAAATTGTGTAAACCGATTAACCGAGGAATTTTATTCTGTAAATAGTAGAGTCGGCTTTGGTCTCTGAACGTTTTGTCAACCCGGAAGTTTCTCATGCACCGGTTACGGCATTGGGAATAGGAATTTCACCCCATTTTCCTTTTCCTTTCACAATCATTCATTTGGTTTCTGATCTTTACCTTAGTGTGAACTAATCTGAGTGCACGGTGTTTGTGTGATTGGGGTAGGCGGCTAGTTTCTATTGCTAGCTGTCATACGGAAAATAACTCTCTTATTTCGCTATTATTTCGGGCACACCGGAAATAAGTTAACTTTAAGTTAGCCTAAGTTCTTGTTTGCTTTACTATTGGTATGGGCTATTAATACCTACTGCTAGCCTTCTCAGAAACTGCTTTCTTTCTTATTTCGCTATTATTTCGGGCACACCGGAAATAAGTTAACTTTAAGTTAGCCTAAGTTCTTGGTTGCTTTACTGTTGGTGTGGGCTATTAGTACCTACTGCTAGCCTTCGCAGGAAACTGCCTTTTTTTCTTATTTCGCTATTATTTCGGGAAATCCGGAAATAAGTTAACCTAAGTTCTTATTCTTCTTTCCTTTGGTGTCGGCGGTTAGCCTATGCTGCTAGCCGTTCGAAAGAAAATAATTTCTCTCCTTCTTTCGCTGTTAATTCGGGCACACCGGAACTAAGATAGCTTTAAGTTAGTTTAAAATTTATTCCGGGAAATCTGGTATTAAGTCTTCTGATTTTCTCTGTGTGTGTTTCCTGTGTGACATTCTTCCTTTGTCCTATTCGCCCTTTCATAAATCCAAATAATTTCTTCCGCCGCTATCTCTATTTTTTTTCTTCTTGTCGAACCTTTAAACTTGGCCATTCGTATAACCTTTGGGGTTAAATTGACCGTCACGACGCCCAACTCTGCCCGCTCCATCCGTGGCATACGGATCTAGGGAAAAACGGGAATCTCCCACGCTTACGCCACAACGAATTTACCAAAATTCTCTCTCTCTTATTTTCATCGGTTCTCTCACTTCCTGGCGATGATGAGGCAAGATTAAATAGCCAAGAGGCAAAACATCCCGCCTGAGCCAGGAAAGTGATATATTCCTCGTAAAGCGGGAAAAGCGGCCACCATCGACCCCCGGAGTAATCCAGCCCGACTAGGCTATCAGGGCCGCAATATTCGCAAACCCGACAAAATAAATAAACGCACCAAAAAGCGCGTGACAGTACTACGATTTTTTTAACCTCAAAACATTTTATCTTATTAGTTAAATGATATATTCTGTACACAAAACTTATCCATGGTTTAGTAACCAAAGTTTTTATTTACTCGCGAAATAAAAGTTTATTCATAACTTTATTACATTTGTCATTCATTAGTGCTGCGCAGACTTAAATAGAGAATATTACTGTAGAGAACAATCTCTTAGACCAGACACGAATATTAGTTGATCAGGCTAACATGTGACTTGGTTTATTTGAGAATGTCTCTTAGTAGAAGTGCATCACTTCTATTAAAAGTGAAGAATGTACATCTTCTATCTTTTATACGTCATATTTGGGTATTTATTTAAAAATGGACATTTTACTTGTGCCATTTATGTCAACATCGGGAACAAGTCTCCTTCCACAATAATCAAGTTTAGTTTATAGAATCATTATTATTTACACATGATTCAATGCAATGGAATATAAATCATTATTCGATAACTCTCTTTATATTGTCCTTTGTTATCACTTTTACTAATATCCATTGTACTAAGTATGTCATTTATTTCAAGTAATGTCTTTTATAACTTCTTACTAATCATAAATCTATTCTACAGTGGCCACTTTATTTACAAATATTTACATGAGTCTCCGTTTCGGTCCGTCCGTGATAGTGTCGATAGTGCTCTTTCCAGTTACAAAGTTTTATACCTATTTTATCTTACAAGGAACAAGTTTTTTTATATCTGTTTGTTGTTATAACAAATCTTTTAAAATTAAACCAAAAGTATCCATGTTTACTGTTTTTAGCAGATTTATAATGGTTGATTCAATGCCACTGAAATACACTTTCTTTAATACAATTTATGAACATGATAAACTTAGTCACCTAACCAATGTGATCACGCATATGGTAAAGTTTTAACCTCTGTACATGTATGTTATCTTTTTCTAATTTCCCATTTTTAAGCATTTCTACTTCATATGAAACTGGTGTGAGTTTTCTTGTGACCATGAAAGGTCCTTTATATTTATAGGAAAACTTTGTGGAATTATCTCTCAGATTTTTTGGAAACCAATCAAGAACCTCGTCTCCTGCCTTAAATTCTAAATTTCTTCTATGTAAGTCATAGTAATATTTTAGTTTGCATTGTTCTTGCCTTATTAAGCCAGGTACAGTTTTACGTACATCTTCTACAATTTTTTAATTTTCTAAAATATCTTTATCACAGTTTGGAAGAACTAAGAGTGTGTCACTTGGCATTTTAGGCTCGTAGCCAAAAAAACAAAAAACTAGGCTTATAATTATGACAGCTATGAGTTGTGTTATTATATACAAAAACTGTTTGTTGTAGGTAGTTAGACCATTTTGAGGGGTTTTCCGTCACATAATGTGAAAGTATATTGATAAGCGTTTTATTAAAAGCTTCCACTAAACCATTAACATTTGGGGAATAGGCTGAGCTAAAAATTTGACACATACCTAAGGCTGTGTGTAAACTATGTATTACTTGAGCTGTAAAAGGTATACCTCTGTCGGTTTGTAAAATATTGAAAACACCATATGTATAGATAAGTTTTAACAAACATTTCGCTACCGAAGATGCATCTGCTGATATTAAAGGGAACACAAAAGCCATTCTCGTGGAAACACACGTAATACATAATATGTACTTATACTTGTTGCTGGGACATAAAGGGCCAATTATATCGGCTTGGATTCTGGTAAAAGGATTGAGAGTAGGAGGAATTGGTTGTAGGAATCCAGGAGGTTTAAGGTTAGGAGTCTTGCGCTTTTGGCAACTGTCACATGATTTGACATATTTTTCAATCTCACTTCTCATCTTATACCAATAATACTTGTCCTTGATTTTCTTGTAAGTCTTGTCAGCATTCAAATGTCCTCTCGAAATTGGATCGTCATGGAAATTATTTAATATGTCTTCTTTCAGCACATGAGGCAATACAATTGAATAGGTTGCTCTTTCTCCTTCCTTAATTCTGTACAGAATATCATTGACTATCCTAAATTTCTTCAATTTACGTTTATACTTCTTAGTTGGCACTGACGGGTTTTCTATTGCCGTTATAGGCTTATTAATATCTTCATCTGATCTTTGCAGTTCCGCTAAATTAACATGCAATAATGCGTTAAGGGATTCAGCTTCTATTACATCTGATACATTTTTATCCTCTGTGGGAATGGGGTTTCGGGATAAAAAGTCTGGTAAACTGAGTGTTTTGCCAGATTTATAATGTATTTCCAGGTCATAATCAGCGATATGCAAAGCTAATCTCGTTAGTCTACCTGAGGATCCTTTAAAATTCTTGTAAAATTGTAGTGCAGAATGGTCTGTAAAAATGTGAACTTTCCTTCCCAGGCAAAATTCTCTCCATCTTGATAAAGCCGTTACTAACGCATATAATTCCTTCTCACTTACACTTAAGGAAAGCTGACTTGGTTTTAGCTTCCTGCTAAAATATTGAACAGGATTTTCCTTGTTCGTTTGTGGGTCATAGTTGCAGAGCACTGCTCCAATTGCATAATTGCTTGCGTCAGTATAAATTCTAGTCTCCAAATCTGGGTTGAAATGAGCCAAAACTGGAGCAGTAGTTAACATAGTCTTTAATTTATTGAATGCATTTTCGCAATCTTGGGTCCATTTAAACTGTTTGCTATTGTTGTAATCTTTGATTAGATTCGTTAGAGGTACAGCTATGTCTGCAAAATTTTGGATGTGAGCTCGAAAGAAATTAAAAGCTCCTAGCGCTCAACGAACTTCCTTAATGGGTTTGGGTCTTTCAATTTTAGTTATTGCATCGATGTTCCTCTGCAAAGGTTTAATTCCTGTCTTAGATATTTCATGACCAAGAATATCAATTTTCTCTGACATAAACTGTGATTTACTTGTGTTTAATTTTATATTAAACATGTCTAATTCTTGTAAAACAGATTCCAAGTTATTGAGTTGTGACTGAAATGAATTTCCAAGAATTGCTAAATCATCAATGTAACTTAGAACTTTTGAAAATAAGTGCTTCGAAAGTATCTTGTTTATTACTCTCTGAAATATTACAGTACTATTGCACAATCCCTGAGGTAAAACTATATATTGGTATTTGCCTGTTTCGGAAGCAACAGTTAAGATATGTCTATCTCTGGGGTCCACTCAATTTGAAAAAATGAATTCTTGACATCTATCTTGCTAAAGTACTCCATACCAGATAGACAAGCTAATACAGTATCAATTGAAACCAAGGGAAATTGTTCTGGAACTATTCTTGAATTTATTTGTCTGAGATCAGAGATTAATCTTCTTGTCTTGTCTTTGTTCGTCACTAAAAATATTGGAGACTGAAACTCGCTGTATCCACTTGATTCTTCCAAAACTCCTGCATGAATTAATTTATCAATTTCCTCTTGAAGTGCTTGTTTTTCGGATAAAGGTTGCCTGAAGGGTGGAATATAACAAGGTTTTGCATCCTCTTTAAGTTTTAATCTTACAGGAGGCCATGTTGACTGCGTAAGGTCCTCTGTTTTGTTTGTAAACATGTGTTTGTACTTATCTAGCACCTCGACTACCTTATTGTGCTGTTCAACAGTTAAGTTAGGGCTAATGTTTAACCTGTCACCGTTTGTATCGAAAACCTGTACCTTATTTGGGTCTTGAGGTTGGGGTTCAATTTGTTTGTTTATATTGTGGTGTTCGTCTTCCTCCGAAATTAATCGTGGAGCTGATTGAGGAGATTTTATATCTGAAGATTTTGTCAAACCCTTTAAATAACCCAGTAATGCATTTTGCCTAATCCTCTTGCTTGAAGTGCCCGAATTATATATTTGAATTAACCTCTTGCTGGTTTGAAAATCTGTGGCAATATATGCGTGTATCTTCCTTCTATTTTGTAGATCTAAGTTTTGCTCAAATTCAATTTGTTCGGGGTTTTCCGGTAATTCCATCAGCTTCAAATGTTGTCTTGGTTTTATAAAAAAATTCTTTATCTGCCCTGATCTCTGTCACTTCACCTCTCTCAGATAAGTCTAAAATGGAAGATAACCTGCATGGATTATCTAACTCTAATATCCATGACATAGACATTGGAATGGTGTCACATGTTTTCTTCGTACTACCAAAAATACGAATTTCTTTATCTTAAAATGAAATGTCCATATTATTTTCCAATAAAAATCTGTTTCCAATAATAATATCTAAAGCCAAGTTCTCAATAACAAGGAAAGCCGTTGAATACAATTTATCACTGATTATCATGCTTAAGGTGATACGTCCAATTATTTTTATAGGTTGGTTATTAGCTGCAACAATTTTGGGTAAGTTATCCGTCTGGAGAGATTTATTGCGCACCAATTTCGCATTAATAAATGAGTAATTAGTACCAGTGTCAATGTAGCATTTAATATTTTCGCTTAACCCATTTACTGTTACATTAAAGTTTAACGTAGGGCAAGCTTTGTTTTCGTTAATACTGTGACGACCCACCCCAAAAACTGTATTTTGTGGTTAGCTCCTTAAATTAGGACACCACATATTATGGTTAATGGTTTGTTGAAGGTAATAATCCTTCATGCATGAAAGGATTGCCAGCCCTAGTTTATTGATAGTGGGCCCAGAGACTGACATTGGGTCTCTTGGACAATTGTACAGAAAGTTATTAAAATAAAATCGAGAACGCAGTAAGGCACTCATGTGGGAATGCTGATGCTGATTGTCAGCATGGTTCATGGGTCAAGCTGCGTCAGCGGGTCGTTGCCGCTAAGCCTAGAAACAGACAGTCGGAGAGTTGACTCGGGAGTGCGTGTGCGCTGTCCGCGCCGCGTCGCGTTGCGCCGCCGCCGCACCGCGTCGGTCGGCCTATGCCGCGATTCGCGCGTTCTCTGTCCCCCAAAATTAATTAGGCCTCTAATTAGTATAATCTGAAGTTTTGTATAAATTTTCATAAATGATAACTGCTCACATGTTAATTTGAAATTAAACAGTTAAATTGTATTAATAAAGTTAGATTTTTGTAACTACGTGCGTATTATTTGAGCTCCCAACCGGCAAATAATGCGTATATATCTCGGCTAATGGCTAATGGCACAATACCAAATAAGGTGTTATAAATATCTAAAATTACTGTCTTCGATTCTCTCTTGTTAGTTTTAATTAAATTCCTTAAGCTAAATGAATCGGCTTTGGCCTTCACATTGTATAATTCAATAGTTTCTGATAACATTCTAGCTTCTTCCATAGATAAAAAACTGTGACTATCTGTTTCAATACATTCCTTTTTAATCATTGATTTTCCTTCCTTGTTATTTTGAGGAATTAATAACAACGTTTGCTCGTTGGGTTCAGTAATCTGGGAACGAGTAGCTGAATTATATTCCTGTTTATTTACATTTTGTTCCGTGGAGTGAAATAGAGACATCTCTTCGTCTCCGCAACTTCGACCTTGCATACTCACTGCATTGCACAAATGCTTACTTGACAGAGCGTCTCCTCGAGTTACGCACTGCTCTGGTGCCATATCTCCTTGTCCATACAGTGATGCCAAATTGTTCCACTGCGATTGAGGCTGCTGTTTGATTCTATCTGTAGAAGTTTCCTTGTTAAAAGTATTTAATGACTTTGATGCGTGATGTCCAACTTTGGATCCTCTTTTTAATTTGAAAGAGTTATCTAATACTGGAAATGACTCATTGTACGTGTAATAAATAAAACCTTTTTAAGAATATAAGGCTTTAATGAACTAAAATTGTTACATAGTTGGATAAGTAAATAAATATCAGTAATCAACAAGAAGTAAACATAAATAACAGCTGATAATTAAAAACAGCAATTCATAACATTCTCCCCCCCCAAATTTCAGGAAATATAGTCAGATAAGTACGTTGGAGGTTTTCTTAATCTTTTCGGTCTTTCTTGTGAATAGTTTGGCCTTTCTTGAAGAAGGCCAGCCCTTTCTTGAGGATAGTTTGCCGTTTCTTGAGAAGGGTTCAGCCTTTCTTGAGGACGCTGTTCTTCGATATTACATTCAGGAGTGGGGTCCGAGGGGGAGAGGTTTGTTAGACAATCGTTTGGTGTCACATCTGTTGACAGGCAACGGTCAGCATCACTTGGAGGACAAGGTACTTGAATGCAAGGACAGTCTTCTTTTGATTTGTCTATTAGACTTGTGTCCCCCCTATGAGATAAGTGTTTGAGGGAGACAGTCGAATTTCTCCCATCCCTGTGCTTCACCAAAGCGTAATGAGGGTTAGCATCAATGAGTTCGACTTCTTCTACTAAAGGTTCAAATTTTGACGACCGCACATTTCTTTTTAGGAATACTGGTCCCGGCTTTATAAGCCAATCAGGTAGAGAAGTGCCATTGAGAGACCGCCGAGGATGAGTAAAAAACCTGTCATGGTGTACTATTAGTTGAGGTGCATAAAAGGGATCTTATGGAGTGCAACGCATCATTTAGCACAACCTCCCACTGTTCAACCTTGTATGACCTGGTCTTTAGGGCTAGCAAAATTGATTTCCACAATGTTCCGTTGAGTCTTTCCACTTGTCCATTCCCAGCAGGGTTATATGGTGTTGTTTGACTTGTGGCTATTCCTCTATCGTGAAGGTAGTCCCTGAGCTCCTTTGAAAGGAAAGAAGTGCCTCTATCTGAATGAATATAGTTAGGCATTCCAAATATTGAAAAAAGGTTTTCTAAACAACGAATTACTGTGCTTGAGGACATATCACTGCAGGGGTAAGCAAAAGGAAAACGTGAGAATTCATCAATTATAGTTAGTAGGTACCGATTTCGTGAACAAGATGGCAAAGGTCCTTTAAAATCCACATTCAGTCTTTCAAAAGGTTTTGTAGCCTTGATTGGATGAGCATTTTCACTTTTATAGAAACGTGGTTTAATCTCTGCACATATTGGGCATTTGTTTGTCATTGTTTTGACATCATTAACTGAGTAAGGAAGATTCTTACTTTTTATCCAATGGTACATCCTAGTGATACCAGGGTGACATAGCGATTGATGAAGTGCAAAAAGCTTATCATCACAGTTTATGTTAGTGACAGCCCCACACACGCGTGAAAATGCATCCGCGGTAATATTTTCCTTGCCCGGTCTGTACTGTATGTCAAAAGAAAAAGGTGACAACTCTAGACGCCACCGAGTGATTTTCTCGTTCTTTATTTTACTGGTATGGCGACTGTTGAATACGAACGACAAAGCTTGTTGATCGGTAATTAGGAGAAAGTGCCGCCCAATAAGATAATGTCGCCATTTCTTAACAGATTCGACAATAGCTAGAGCTTCTTTTTCAATCGAGGAATGGCGTTTTTCACAATCAGACAACGTTTTTGAGAAGAAAGCGACAGGTCTACCCTTTTGACTTAATGTCGCAGCGATAGCAAAATCTGAGGCGTCAGTTTCCACAACTAATGTAGAATGATCATCAATCACGGTGAGTATTGATTTTCCTATGTCCTGTTTAATTTCTTCAAATGCCAAAGCTGACATAGAAGAAGGCAATATAGGAAAAGATTTACAATCGACCAAAGGCCGAATTTTGTTTGAGAACTTCGGAACCCACTTTGAGTAGTGAGAAAATATTCCTAATGCACGCTTTAACTCAGATGGATTAGTTGGTAATGGCAAATCTAACAAAGGTTTCAGACGTTCTGGGTCGGCTTGCATAGACTGGTAGCTAATTCGATATCCTAAAATTGATATTGTATCCTGAGAAAATTTGCTTTTCTCTTTGTTAAGAGTGATATTATATTTCTTTGCTATGTTTAAGAACTTATTCAGCCTTTCATCATGCTCTGACTGAGTTTTCCCAGCTATAGTTATATCATCAATGAAAGCCCACACCCCTTCTAGCTTTTCAATAGAAATAATCTTATCAATTGTGCGCTGAAAAGCAGACACACCATTTGTCACACCGAATGGAACCCTACAGAACTGGTAAAGTTTTCCTGCTGCTTCAAACGCTGTGAAGCACTTTTCATGTTCCGATATTGGTATTTGGTGGTAGACATCCTTTAAATCTATAGTACTGAATACTTTATTTTCTGCTATCTTACTAGCTATGTTTTCAATATTAGGCAAGGGGTAGGCATCAAGTAAAGTGAACTTATTTATAGTTTGACTGTAATCTATTACTGCTTCTTATGAGATGAGTTTTTGGTAACAAGTACTTGTGCACGCCAGGGAGATGAACTTTCTTCAATTATACCACTCCGAAGGAGTTTTTGTACTTCGCAGTTGATGAAAATTTCATCATCATTCGAATATCTGCACGACTTAGTTGCTATGGGCTTGCAATCAGGAGATAAATTTTGGAAAAGGCGAGGTGGTTCTACAGAAGCACAAGCAACATTACAAATAGATAGAGGTAATTTATTTCCCCCAAAATCAACGTTTACTGAAGAATGCAATTTCATTATATCATGACCAACTAAGATGTCAGTGCAAAGATCATCAATTACAAAGAGTTTCACTCCCTCATAATTATGTCCAGAGAATTCTAATTTAGCAGAAACATACCCTATGATAGGTGACTTTAAAACAGTAGAAGCCATAGACACCTGTTTTCGGTCGGGAACTATAGAAAAATTATTTTCTATTACAATGGCTCTGTTTATAAAACTATCAGTACTCCCAGTATCCACCAAAACGTTAACAGGTGTTTCATTTACTTTACCTTGTACAACTGCTTTTGATAGTCCACTTGAAGCAGATGCGCATGAAAGTGTGGACATTACCAAAGAAGAGGCATTAAAGATCTTACCTTGAAATTTCTTCAATTTGCATACCTTTAAGAAATGTCCCTTTTTCTTGCAACCAGAACAAGTAGCATCCTTGGCTGGACAGTCATTTCGAGTAAAGTGACGTCGGCCTCCACAGTAGAAACACTTTTGTTTGGAGTGTTTCGGTACAGCAGCTGAAGTAGGAGACTCCTCAGGATCTGTACTGTCACCTACTTGATCAGGTAGAGTCGATGAGGTGTTGCAGTATACTTCAGTTAGGCCTAGATGACAAGATCCATATGCTTCGCAGCTTTTTTGTGCAGATTCGAGTGAACGTGAAATGTCCTCTGCTTCTTTTAATGTCAATGATGATTTTTCCAATAGCCTCTGTCGAATATGGGAGTTCATAATTCCACTAATGAAAGCATCACGAACAGATTCGTCTCGATAAGTATTTCCGTCTACTGTTTTAAAATTGCAATCCTTGCTAAGAAGTCTCAGTTCTTGAAGGTATTGGTCTATACTTTCATCCTTTCTTTGTTTTCGATTTGCCAATAAGTGTCTTGCATATATTTCATTTTTTTGTGGGTTATAAATATTTTGGAGAATTTCCATTGCTGATTCATATGTGGAAGATACCGAAATGTATTCATATACATTATATGATAGAAAATCAATTAACACATTTAGTTTCTTTTCATTGGCCACTTCAGCATCAGACATAAAATTGTCAAGAGTCTTTACCCAATATTTAAAAGCTCTGCTTGCAGATGGGTTCTCAGGACTGATGTCAAACTTCTCAGGTTTTAAAAGCTTTTCCATTATTTATATTATTTGCTTAAAAAAAACATCAGTTCATTAAATTTGTAATAAATAAAACATTTTTAAGAATATAAGGCTTTAATGAACTAAAATTGTTACATAGTTGGATAAGTAAATAAATATCAGTAATCAACAAGAAGTAAACATAAATAACAGCTGATAATTAAAAACAGCAATTCATAACAGTACGTTTCTCCAGGAAACAAAATTTGATTACTTATATTTTTATTCTCAAAATATAACGTTTCTCCGCTGTACAGAGTTGAATTACTGTCATCAACAACCTGACTTAAACTTCCTAATAATGGGGATGAAGGAATAACTGTGTTATCTATAGAATTATTTTGATCTTGATCCTTGTGATTTTCTGATGAATAAAAAAGTCGTGGGCGAGATACCTGTTGTTGAGTTTCGCAGAGGGTGTCCCGCCTGTCAACTAGTTTTTTTGATCTGGGTTTTGTTTTTGAGGTGATTTACTTCGATCCCTGCTAGAGTCTTTGCTCCTGCTGCGTGTCATTGCTTCGTCCTCTCTTCGACGTCTTCTGTAACCTCTGGTTGAAGGATTCTTCTTGTTGAAGTAACAATTTTGAGTGGTATGGTTGTCCCGCTTACAAATGTCGCAATTATATCGCCTATCCATATACCTGTTGAAGTTACTAGGATAGTTTCTCTGAGAATTGTAGTATGATCTTCTCTGCGGATCTCCCAGGAGATGGCGAAGACTGTCTGTTATACGATCCATCTCTGTATCCACAAGGTGACCTCCTATTGTGACGGGCTGCCACTTCACGATTTCGAGGGAAATGTGTCCTAGAGTCCGGGTCTTTGTTGATATGCTTGCTTTCAACCTTTAAGTCGTTAACTGCCTTTGCCAGCTCTGTAATCGCATTTAGTAAGTCAGGGGATTTTGCTTGATGTCGGTTCTGGGTCGACTGTGGTTCAAAATGTGCATTCCTTTGTTTCGGATTCTGTGTCAGGTTGGTTGAGTTACCTGCAACACTCAGACCCTGTACATAATCAAATCCGTAGTGCATATTGTATTTCCTTGTATTTTGTTCCTTAAGTTGAAGCATGGCTTGTAATTTAGTTAATTTTTCTTGAAACTCATTCAAGTTTGAACTCTCCATCCGCACAATCTCGTCAAAGAACTTTGGTCGTAGACCTTTAACTGTATAATTTATTATTGTTTCATCATTCATTGCTGGATCTATTTGCCTACACAAACTACGAATTTCAAAGAAAAACTGTAAAGGAGTTTCATCTTCATTCTGAATCCTGTTATCAAGTGTAGCTTGAATATCATATAAGAAACCTGTTTGACCAAAAGATTTTTGGAAATTACTTTTCAGGTCCTCCCAAGAAGTTGAAGGGTTTAAATCCATGAAATCTGTGTACCATTTGTAAGCTATGCCTGATGTATATGTTCCAAACAAATCCTGTTTGGTTCTCTCAGACCACCTATTGCACTTTGCTGCCAGTTCAAACTTTTTCAAAAATTCTGAAACATTTTCATATTGTTTACCACTAAATACTGTAGGTTTTATAAGCGGAATATTTTCAGAAATTTGACCGTGTAGTCCGTTCTGTGACGATGACTGATCCATTTTTGCTTCAGAGTTTATCGTGGAAACTTGTGCGTTCGGTTCAGCTTTTAACAAATGAAATTTATCGGGAGAGTGCAGCGTATTGCTAACCAGAGATGAGAACTTGTTATCTGAGGCGTTTTGCAAAGTAACTTCTTCCGGTGTGGTGTTTGTAAGATTTAGGGCCTTTCTACCTGACAAAAGTTTTTCTGGGGTTTTTACTTCCGTATTTACGTAGCTGGGAAAGTTAGAAGCTGTATCTAATTGAGCCGTTACAGGTGGGAAATAGGGTTCATATACTGCAGAATAAATATTCTCTGTTATACCTTCAATTCTTTCAGCTGTGGGTAATCTTCATTATCCTTTTCCGATAGGTCAATACCTTGGAGGAAATCATTTAATTTTCCTTGAAAAACAACATCTCGTTTAGCTTTCTTATAAACTTCTTTAACAAGGGACAGTTTCTGCCTAAGCTCAGACACAGTAATGGATTGTGGGTCGGAAGGGATTTTTAATTTATATGCTCTAGCTAACCTTATTGCATTTTCTTTATTTAGAGTGTAAATGTCAATGTCTACTATTGAAAAATCCATATATCAACGATCTAAAATTCTGATTTGTAGTTATATTTATATTAAATTTATTCCTTAAATTCCTGTACTCTTTTTACGAAAAAAAATATTAAAATAACTAGACATATGCTTATCATAGAGCAAAAAGAGATAGATGAAAATTTAGTAGTTAAATTGAGTATTCGAACCTTGAATTTTAGCCTTAAAAACTTAATCGTTTTGTCCTATAATAAAGTTATTTAATGACTCTTGGAGTCTCATTGTAATTTTGGTTTCTTAAATTTATAAACTACGAAAACTACAAAATATGAATTATTGTGCGTGACCACATTGTGCTTGCAAATTCAAAAATAACCACACTAAACACTCCCATCAGCCAAACCAGCACATTTTTACCGAATTAACGGTCAATTACGTCTCCACCATGTTAGAACTGTGCTTAGCTTTGTGAGAGCTTCGGGATCAAATCAAAGGCTGTTCATTTTAGGAACTACTATAATTTAAAAACCAAAACGAAAGTACAAAAACCTTCAGAATAAAATATAATACAACAATGGGGTGATGACCAGTAAGGAAAAACTGAAATCTGACTTATACAAAAAATTACATTATTTTTACTTTAGGAAGTTCAGACTGTGGAGTGTTCAATTAAATTTAACTTTCAATGAATCAATAAGGTTTGCCAAGAAAATTTACTCTAATTTAATTCTCCTTCAAAAGGAAGGGACTTTTGTTTCTATAATTTTGGAAAAACATTATTTTTTGAATGAGCAAGCAGGTGACTATGACTAGGTTAATACAATTTAAAATAAAGAATTAAATACATCAGACGAAGCACTTGACACACACACTAAATAATTTACTCTGCCATGATTGGCAACAGGCCTTTAAAAAAAACACTATACATTCACTACACTCGCAGACCGACGCGGCGACTTATCACGGACTTTTCTTGAGGTTCCTGGGAGACTGATCCCCCTAGGCTTATTCGTGATGTCCCAATTTCTCCCCCACTAACCGAAGGTGGCCAATCAGATCAATTATGAGTAATTTAGCGAGTATCCGATTGGTTGAGACAGTCCACGCGGACTTGAAGTGCAGCTGTCAATTTTTGCATGGTTTACAGTAAGCAAAAGTACTCTGTCTCTCTCTCCCTTCGGTCAGCAGAAGCAAAGTCGGCAAGTCCAATGTTCAACAAACTAGGACAAGAAATGGTATTGAGTTTCACCCGGCCGCTCTAAATAAAGGGCCAGATGAATTTGGAATTAATTTGAAAATTTGAAAAATAAAACTTGTAATGTTGTTACAATATCCACTAACAACTCAAATTCGAAAATTTTGACGAAAACAATACTTTCTCCATATACTATGTATAGGGGGGAGAAAGTAAAAAATGTGTTTTCCCATTCTTTGCATATTTTTCTAAGTTTGGGAGAAGCTTGAGCCCCCCTCCCCTGAGTTAGCGCCTGCTAACTTCCTTGGTTTATGTTGTAATTTATTTAATTTAAGTAGTTCAGTGGAAAAAATGTAAAATTGTATTTCTAAATACAGAACAAAAGACATAAAATTTGTAAAATTTTTTAGATATATTATGTCAGTGTCTTTATAGTGAAAAATAATAGTATAAATATAAGTATTTTTTCGGTGCTTTGCGCTGCACGGGGTTTGTGTAGTTATGCTTAAACATTTTTTAATTAAACATTGAAATCTATTTTTTTATATTCAGGTTGTTCAAAAAATGTGGGGCAATAATTTAAATAATGATTCCTTGGTTCAAAATAGGAAAACAAGTTTATGCAAATATTAATATGTCTTAAATTGCTTCGTTTTCCGTCTGTGTGTCTGTTTGTTTTTAAATATTTTACCATACCTCATGAACCTCTTAACATATAGCCTAAATTTCAAACTTGGTTTATGGATGACCACTATTAACACCTATTTTTGCAAGAAGTATCAACTTTCTACTTTGTATCATTTCAAAATGGAGACTGTTTTTATTTTTAAAAATAATTATCTTAAAAACCGTAAATTTTAGAACAATTACACAAGTGACAAAAAAGCTGCAAAACTTAATTCTGTTAACGTTGATATTAAAAATATGATGATCGGACAACTAATAACGTAGAAATTTTAACTTTTCTGAACAAAAACATGGTTCTTTAGAACATAATGTCTGAAATTTGCAAGTTTTTACTCGGAAAAGTTAAAACTTCTCCGTTATTAGTCGTCCGATCGTCATATTCTTAAGATCAACGTTAAGAGGATTAAATTTTGCAACTTTTTGTCTCTTGTGTAGTTCTAAAATTTTCGGTTTTTAAAATAATTAGCTTTAAAACAAAAAACCAATCGCCATTTTGAAATGGTACAAAGTATAAATTTGATAATTCTTAAAAAATAAGACTTAATAGTGGTCATCCATATACCAAGTTTGAAGTTTATAAATTAAGAGGTTCATGAGATATGATTAAATATAAAAAAAATCACTAACAGACACACAGACGGAAAACGAAGTACTTTAAGACAGATGTTTACACTAACTGTTTTCTTATTTTGATCCATGGAATCAATACGTAAAGTATTGCCCCACATTTTTTTAACACCTTGTAAAATTAAAACACTGATTTGTGCTAAGGGCTATGTGTTAAATAAATAATGTTCGGACGGACGTGGAGCACCGCGTTCTGCGTTTTATGCGGCATTGTCTTCTTAAATCATTTTTATATACGTAACGAAAATATACGTTATATCAGTATATTTACGTATACAGTATATCTATTTTAATAGCAAGTGTTTTACTTACGTCTACAATCTTTTAGCGAATTTCCCCTATAGGGAAGAAGCTATTACCGTAGGTCTCATGGTAAGACCTAGGCCCGAGACCATGATAACTTTTCGTTTTGGGGCCACCAGAAGCAAAAAACACCATTCGTTGGAATTTATATATATATATACATATATATATATATATATATATATATACAGTGTGTTTGTGTCTGTGAGCACGATAGCGGCCGTAAAAATGGTCCGATCTTAACGACATTTGGTACAGACATGTAAAGTGGTAATCCCTCGGACGAGTTCGTAAACCAGCCCGATCGTCCGAAAGGGGGGTAAACAATAAAATCAGCCCGATCTACTGAAAGGGGGATAAACCCCCCAAAAATTTTTTTGAGTTTTTCATATAGAAAAATAAAATTTATCGACTTTTTGATGGCACCATTGAATTCAGCTCAAAAAAAAAACAAACAATTTAGTATTTTGAATCACTGCTCTTTCACATACATACATCCACACATACAGACAGACAGACACCACTCCGAAAACCACTATTTTTGGAATCAGGGAGCACCAAAACGAATATATCCACTAAAAACTCAAATTCGATAATTTTGACGAAAACAATACTTTCTCCATATACTATGTGTAGGGAGGAGAAAGTAAAAACCGTTATCTCCGTTATTTACTAACCGATTTTGATAAAATTTGATATATATTTGTGTGGTAATCAATTGTTAATTTGTTTTATTTCACTATATATGTTTTCTGGTTTTAAATGACTTGAAGGGAGAAAGTATTTGTCAGTTTCCTGATACCGTTTATTTAAGTATTTGCCATAAGAATAACATTGGACAACGTACTGCGTTTACCGCCGAACTAAAATATCAATTTCTTCACAACCAGTTGAATTAAACTAATGATTCAAAATATTGGATTATTTAGTTTTTCAAGTCAAATTTAATGGTTGCAAGTATATTTTCTTTAGAGGTTATAGATTTTGTGAAATTTGAAAAATATGATTTTTTTAACACTTAAACCCCCATAACTTATGAACCTGCATTATACAGACATGCGGGTGGTGTCATTTTGTTTGTCATCTGAAGCACTAAAAACCATGAAATGAATGAAGCGCGCGCGCGCGCGCGCACACACACACACACACACACACACACACACACACACACACACACACACACACACACACACACACACACACACACACACACATACACGCACGCACGCACGCACGCACGCACGCAGACAGACAGACAGACAGACAGACAGACACCACGCCGAAAACCACTTTTTTGGATTCAGGGAGCACTAAAACGAATATATCCACTAACAACAAAAATTCGAAAATTTTGACGAAAACAATACTTTCTCCAAATACTATGTATAGGGGGGAGAAAGTAAAAACATCTAATCAGCTGTAATGATTACCTATCTTGCGGAGCCGACTAGCGTTGGCCCCGTATCTTGGTCGAAATCTGTTGAGAATTGACTGAGTACGCGGGTATGCTGTAATTTCACCCTGTACAACAACGAAAACTATCACTATTTTACTACTCTTTTGGATAATGGAAAAGACTCGTACTAAAAACAAAATTTTAGAATAGGAAGTTTCAATGTTTTTATGAGTTTATGGTTTTATTTGCAAAAATATCAGATTTCCTCTGGCTAAGTAACCTACAAGAAACCAGTTTTGAGTCAGAAATTAGTTCTTTCTAAACTTAAGGAAATCCTCAGAGCCATTTTTGAGATAATTGTGCAATCAAGATAACATTGCTCACATAAGAATATACATTTAGTAGATAATTATTTTCTGTGTTTTGATTGGTCAGTTCACTGGGGGATCAAATCAGAAGTCCCTTTCCATTTTAATGGGACACTGGGCCCAAAATTGGAGTATTAGGTCTAATATGGGCTATATAAGCCCTAAAATTTAGATTCGATCCCTCATGTCAGCGTGTTGCGTTAAATTCTCGTTATCAATTCATTATAAGTATACAAATATTGAGAATATAACACGACATACGTCGTGTAGTACCTACGAAATTATTTGAGTCTCCCGTTATGTTGGTGGGTTTATCCAGTTACCTGCACGTCAGGTCCCATACGCTTTGTATAAACAGTTTAATCGAGTCAGTTGCGGGTACAATGTGATTGTGTGGTGGCGCTGTCGGTGGCGCCGGCGCCCCTCACGCGGCGCCCCGTCAGTCGCCCGCCGCCGCTCTCAGTGCGCCCATACTCGGTTACCCTCAGTACTGCGCGACACAGTAACGAACTCTCGGTCTCTTAAGTATAAAAAAGGTATTGTGAGAATCAAATTCCGTAGTCAATTCTTTCATATCTAATTGAATACGTTTTTTGATTTATTATTAGTTACTGTTTTAAATATTTAGTAGTCCTGTATTTTAAATTTATAAAATATCTCAGAACTGTGAAGAAATAGTAGTTTTTACTTTCTCCCTCCTATATACCCCTCCTTTCTTTCCCTTCCTTTCCCTGTATATGGAGAAAGTATTGTTTTCGTCAAAATTTTCGAATTTGAGTTGTTAGTGGATACAATCGTTATAGTGCACTCTGAATCCAAAAAAGTTGTTTTCGCCGTGGTGTCTGTCTGTCTCTCTCTCTCTCTCTCTCTCTCTCTCTCTCTCTCTCTCTCTCTCTCTCTCTCTCTCTCTCTCTCTCTCTCTCTCTCTTTCTG
Organism: Flexamia atlantica; assembly: GCA_035578135.1. Classification (NCBI taxonomy): domain Eukaryota; kingdom Metazoa; phylum Arthropoda; class Insecta; order Hemiptera; family Cicadellidae; genus Flexamia; species Flexamia atlantica. Next base: position 177,745,668 of record JAQJVK010000001.1, read on the forward strand.
CGTGTGTGTGTGTGTGTGTGTGTGTGTGTGTGTAAGTAAACAAAGCTAGAGGCGACATCGGTGGTCCGATTTCCACTGATTTTGGCTTGTATGTATAAAGCCATGGTATCTCCAGGCGTTTTTATTTATTTTTTTAATTTTTGATTTTAAAGGATATTTACCCCATAAAAACCCATAAAAAATGACAAAAATCCAAATTTCTCAAAAAAACGGCTCTAACGATTTTGATAAAAATTTCATAGTTTTTAGTGCTTAAGATGACAAACAAAATGACAGCACCCGCATGTCTGTAAAAATTCAGGTTCAGAAGTTATGGGGGTTTAAATGTTAACAAATTCATATTTTTCAAATTTCACAAAATCTGTAACTTCTAAAGAAAATATACTTGCAACCATTAGATTTGACTTGAAAAACTAAATAATTCAGTATTTTTCAATCATTACGTTAGCTGGTTGCGGAGATAATTGATATTTTAGTTCGGCGGTAAACGCAGTACGTTGTCCAATGTTATTCGAATCATTAGTTTATGTCAACTGGTTGCGGAGATAATTGATGTTTTAGTTCAGCGGTAAACGCAGTACGTAGTCCAATGTTATTCTTATGGCAAATATTTAACAACCGATATATCCGTTATTTACCAACCGATTTTGATCAAATTTGGTATGTACTTGTGTGATAATTAATTGTTAATTTGTTTTATTTCACTATATAAGTTTTCTAGTTTTAAATAACTTTAAGGGAGAGAGTATGTGTCCTGATACCGTATATTTTGCTTGTAAACATTAATAAAGTAGAAAAATTAAGATGGTCCTAGTAAAGCCTTTATTTAGGCCTACTGTAAGAATTCACAATCACAAGTTTTTATGTACTTGTATATATTTCCTTTAAGATACGTACCGTACTTGTGATTTAGGAATTTTCACATGTTTAAACTATGAGGTACTCATTGGTACATTAACTCTTGGTGATATATTAACAAAATAAATAAACAAATTGTTCAAAATTTTTAAAAGAATTATGACCTTTTTCATTGCGCTGAGCGAAGGAAAGGAATCAAATTATAGAAAATGAATAATTTTAAATTATTATAATAATGATTGCAGCTGATTTATTTGCTCAATTTCAAGCCGAAACTTATTTGTTACATTGTTTCATCCTATCTATTATACAGGATGTTTTTTTTTAAAACTTGCCTCTTAATTTATTCAGAAACAAAAATAAATTTTAGTATTCTGTTTTCTGAAAACGTCTACCAACGCAGGGGGAAGTTAATTTCACAGGAAAACTTTATCCCCCCAACTACCCCCTTCTCACCCCAACCCCTAACTTAAAATTTTCAAATGACAACATACACCCTTTGTGGCATATCAAATTAAAGAGCATAAAAAAAATTGGGTGGAGCAAAAATTTAAATTGCCTCATGCGTTCTCGAGATATTCAGTTTTTAAGGGTGTTTTTTGTTTAACTTAAAATTTTTATTATTTAAAAATTAACACAGACATAATGATCCTAGCGGGAAACATCTAATTAATGACAGGTGATTGTGTGGTGAACTCAAAATCACCCTTGTTCCACTCCCTTCCCCCAACCCCTATGTTGAAAATATAGACTTATCCCAAGTAATATATGAAATTAAAGGGTATAAAAAATATATTTGTATCAAAAACAAACTTAATATCCAACCAGAAATTGGCTAGATATTTAGTAATTTTTAATTTACTTCTATTAAATTTGCTCTGTTACATTTTTATTAATACTTGAAACGAGATTCGCAGGAAGGAGGTAAGTGTTAAAAAAATTATTAATTATTTTTTTATCATGTTATGCTGTTAATACTTGTTAATAAATAATGTCATCTGTAGCTGTCCGGTATCGAAGAGATTTATCTAGCCAGCAATAATTTTTTTTGGAGAAAGAATGAATTAAAAATAATTTGCACTTAAATTAATTGTCAGATTGTAAAATACGAGGATGTCAAAAATTCTGTATTGGATCTCAATTTAGGTTTTGCAATAAATCTAGTTTTTTCATAACCTTTAATTTGATATATTACTTGGGGTAAGTCTCTATCTTCAACATGGCTGTGGCACGACTGCTCCTAATTTTTGGCCTCTCTGGCCATGGCACGACTGCTCCAATCATTAGAGAGGATTAACGAGGGTCAACTCGCTTTGTTCGAAATGGCACGACGCTTCAACCGCCTGGACAGGTAGTCGACGCCAGGTAGCCTGACAACGGGAAAACGGGAATTATATTGTCCCTGCGGACCCTCTGCTATGCTGCTTATTGAACTTGATCTTGGGAGATCTAACAAAATTAGGAATACCTCTTGAGGAGCATGTTGGCGCTTGGCTGTTTACAATCAAAAGCTGTTTAAACTGGACGTTTTTGTTTTGATGGACAGCAAATGGCATGATTAAATGATTTGCATTTTTTTCGAATTAATGTTTTTTCAGATCCCCAAACCTAAAATTCCGGATTGAATATCCTTTTGTTTGTAATAGAGGTGTGCGAGTAGTGATTTTTTAAGTTGTCAAGTTTTTAACAATACTCGCGGGTTCCGAGTTTTTTTCGAGTCGAGTATTTTGAAGAGTAGGAGTTAATAGTCATTTCTCTAAGTCTCCGAGGTCTCCGAGATATTGCCACTTCGCATTTTCCCCCCCTGTGTTTTTAGTAACAGGGCAGCAGAATGTTGGCTTAGCCAATTTCCTATTTACTCTCTACTGAGGATTTCAGCGAATCGCTTTGAGTAATTTCTCAGTTTATCAATGTATTTAATAGAATTTTGGTGTTTTAAACAATTTTACGTTAATATAATTTTAAAAATAAACATTCTTGCCTACTTCATTATAAGAAATCTTTGTGTTTTTTTTCATCTAAGTCATTTGCCAATTTTTTTACAAAGGCTTTGTAAAACAAGCTATAGTATAATATTTTAATATACAAATATATCACTTGTTTTTTAAATTTTTTTTCGTAATAATGAATCAGAATCAGAATCAGAATCAGAATCAGAATAATTTATTTCCACAACAAATTCAGTAAATTACAAAAATGAAAAACAATGGAAATTAGGCATCGCATGGGCCTAAAGGCTTGTGCGCGATGCCGAGTCGTTAAAGCAAGAAATTGACGTGCTGTCAAAAATAAAATAAATAAACAACTACCTGTCTTAATTTATTAGAATTAAACACTGAGATAAGACTTAAAATATTAGGTTAAGGCATTCTTTAGTTTTAGACCGCAGTTATTCAAGATTGTTCTCAGTTGTAAAAATGTAAATATTTCTATATTAGTTAAAACTTAAAAAAGTAAGTAAGTAATATCAACATTTCATAAATTAGGTAATAAAAAAAATTAGGGTAGACCACACAATTTGGCGTTAAATGGGAATAATTGGTAAATCGTCAGCAAAGTGTCAGTGTCAACGTCAGTCAACGTGTGGTGTAGATGGATGACAGGAGGGCCTCAGCAAAGCCGGGGCCGGTCTCCAACAGCCAGGCAGTCACACGCCGCTTGAACACGGCAACCGAACACCTCATGTCCCTTATCTCGCCAGGCAAATTCCTGCAGATAACGTTTGCTAAATAAAATGGATTTGCTCGGTTAAATGATTTTACAATAACGGGAACTTGAACTCCTACATTCTGACTGTAGCGAGTAGGATACGAATGTAAAACAGGAGAAATGATATTGAATTCAAATTTTTTTAAATATATAAGAAGTGATTTGATAAAAATTTGCCTTACTGAAAGTACCCCAAGTTCTTGGAATAAAGCGTCTGAACTATATCTTCTATTCTTTCCTGTACCAGATTTTAGTATTTGTTTTTGAATAATGAGCAAAGGATCAAGTAAAGATTTAAAAGTTCCCCCCCAAAACAATAATACCATATTGTAGATGGGCCTCTACATATGCATAGTATACTAATTTAAATTCGTTAACATTTAAAATATCATTTAACTGATGTGATACAAATATCATTCTACGTAATTTATTTTTTACTGTGATTATGTGTTTTTCCCATCTTAAATTAGAATCGAAAGTAACACCCAAATATTTGTAATTTGTAAATGGATTAATTACTGGATATTTTGTAATTGGAAATTCGCTGAGTACGCAGGTTTGCTGCGACGGGGGTATTACATAATCATCATAATATATCAAAAATGATAATTATTATAAAAATAAGACAGTTATATTTGAAAGTTATTCAATACTATAAAAGTGTTCCTGAGTTCATTATTAATGAAGTGTTCCTGAGTTAAAAGCAAGCCTATTTTCAAATTAAGTGACGATAATTCAAACAATATTTAAATATGGCTTCATAGCCTTACTCAATTTCTGATTAAAATCTCAGCTTGATGAAGTACACACCCAGATACACTTGCACTTGTATACTTAATAGATTGAAAAATGAAATCAGTTTTATTGAGACTTGATTAGTAAAAATCTCAAATTCTAGCAAAAAATAAACTGATAAACCATAAATTTATTAATATTAATAATAAAAAAAACAAGTCAAGTATTACAAAGCTAATTATTGTATCTACACTCTGTCCTAGAGTAGCAGGCTGCAACTGAAATCTGTTGCGTTTGCGAACTTCTCTAGCTGAAGAGGCGAATTGAAGCCGAAACAGAATTACAAGCCAAAGACAACAAATGATAAGTTTGTGTCTGCCAAGACGATTTTGCGACAAGGCTTTGCTCTTCCAATACCTATTGAGTAACGGATCCCTTTTGGATAATTTTCCTTTTGGGTAACCGATCTCTTTGGTAAAAGGTTTGAGCAACCAAGTTGCTTATCGAATGGCGCACAAAATGGGTTTGATTTAAGAAAGTCCCAGTTTGGCATGTTTTTCGGTTTCGAACTATTCGGTTCTCATCAGCACTGCGAAGAAGCAGTGGAACGAAAGAAAATGCTAAAGTGAATTTACTCACAAGTTGTTGAAATGCAAGAGCAAAAGTCAAAAGACGTAATTTGTTTACTTCAAGTCAAGTATAACAACAAAAGTTTTATGGTGGTGGTTAAAGATAGGGATAACTGGGTGAAAATCGACTGTGAAATTCGATCGCGCGTACCGATTTTGGGTATATGGGGGAAGTAACAACTCGATTCGAACTTTCAAGTATTTTGCAAAACTTTGAGTAGTGCAAGTCGGCTCAAAAAAAGCTCGATACTCGAGTACTCGCACACCCCTAGTTTGTAAACAACCAAGCGCTAACATGTTATCGCGAGGTATTCTTTGCTCTAAATAACATAGATACATCACAAGAAAAAGTGGGAGGGGTGGGGGCGGTCTAGTCACATTCCACAGTTTTGTCTGTGTGGAAAACCCAACCCCTACCGCGCTATCTGAGGTCTGAAACTCTGTGAATCAATTTTCAATAAGTGGATCAATGGGGGTGTTGGTTTGTATATGTAATACTACAGATCGCATACTGTTCTAAATTCAATAAGAAAATATCTGGGTTTAGTTTTTGCTCATTGCTCCAATAAAACTCGTGACTGAATTTGTTTACTTTTTGTTGTTATTCCGTAACCAACTTGACAACTCATAAAGCAATTGTTAATTTATAGGAGGTATAACAGTTAAGCAGAAAGCAGAAGTGACGGGGAATTTAAATTCCCGATTTCCCTCGATGTACCGCGACTACCTGTCCGGGCGGTTGGAGCAGTCGTGCCATTTCGAGCCAAGCGAATTGACCCTAATTAATCCGCTTTAATGATCGGAGCAGTAGTGCCATGGACAGAGAGACCAAAAATTTGTAGCAGTCGTCCCGTTCCCCTTCAACATGGGGATTGGGGGAAGGGGGTGAAATAAGGGTTGATTTTGAGTTCACCACACATTCCCCTGTCATTAATTAAATGTTTCCCGCTAACATCATATTTATGTCTCTGTTAATTTTTAAATAATAAAAATTTAAAGTTAAACGATAAACACCCTTAAAAACTGAATATCTCGAGAACGCATGAGGCAATTTGAATTTTTCTTCCACCAAAGTTTTTCTTTTTTATGCTGTTTAATTTGATATGTCACAAAGGGTATGTTGCCATTTGAAAATTTTAAGTTAGGGGTTGGGGTGAGAAGGGGGTAGTTGGGAGGATAAGGTTTTCCTGTGAAATTGACTTCCCCCTGCGTTGGTAGACGTTTCCAGAAAACAGAATACTAAAATTTATTTCTGTTTCTGAATAAATTAAGAAGCAAGGTTTTAAAAAAACACCCTGTATATTTGTCACTCACCTATCATCGTACAGCCCAAACTATACGACCTAGGACCTTGAAATTTTGCGTGGACGTTCCTTTTAGGGCGTATGCATCCGCTAAGAAAGGATTTTACATGATTCGTAGTATAAAGAGGTTTTTGGCGAGGTCGAAGTTTTCAAATTTTCCCATATAAAAGTGTTAAGGACGATCTTTTGTTTACATTTGCAATGTTCATTCAATCAAGCACCTGGGAGTTAGCTTCACACATAGAAACGTTATTACAGCTGACTTATAATTTGATCCCTTTCATCATGGCTTTATTTTTTTGTTGATTTAATTCAAGGATATAATTACATACTATATAAAAGTTACATTTAGTTTAGATAAAATCCACCATTAATTAGTTAAGTGTCACCATCTTTATTTTGGTAGCGGGAGTTATCGTTTTTCCTGGAGGCGATCCTAATAATATTTTTTATTACATATATGCCTGTCCGATGATTTGACGTTTCGTATAGTTTGTCGTACATAGTTTTAAGCCTGAAGAGCGTACTGCCTTTTGCGGCTAAGTCTTGGGACTAAATCCCGGCAAGATTGAAAGTGAGAGGTACAGTGGTTTTTTAGTCACAAACAGAATGTGCTGTAATGATATGATTCTTTGATCTATTTATGTAAAAATCTATTAATTATACAAATCCCTGATTTAAGTTATAGTTATATTATTTATCTTCTACTATATATTTGTCAAATACCACTGACCTGTCATCGTACAGACCAAACTACTTGACCTAGAACCTTGAAAATTTGCATGGACGTTCCCTACAGAGTGTTGGCATGCACTGAAAACGAATTTTTCAAAATTCGAAGTTTTAAGAGGTGGGGTTGAAGTTTTGAAAATTTTCCGTGTGAATGTAATGGATGATCTTTTGTTTACATTTCCAGTTTAATTCAATGAAGGAGATGGCATTTAGCTTCACAAACGGATACGATGTTACAGCTGATTTGTAATTTAATTCCTTTCATCATGGTTTTGTGGTTGTTTTGATTATTTTGTTATGTCATTTGCACTATATAAAAGTTACGTTTGGTTTAGTTTCGTACATTAGATGTTTAATCATAAGCCATTGTATACTCTAAGTAGGGACACCTTATGGAAAAATGTAGTTCCCGCCGCCGAAAAAGAGCAGGCGCCACTTTCATTTTTCAGTCCGATTGGAATTGTTAGTATGAGTTTACGGATCAAGCTGACTTTGCAAAGTCAAGCAGCTGGTTGTAATATTTTGACAGTTATATGTTATTGTTTAGTATTGTTGCATCTTTTACCATAATGTTTATCTGTTTTTGTTTACAAACATTCTCATTTTGACATTTTGAATAGAGAGTAGAAGCGCGGACTATACGGAGTCAGCTTGAACTATTCCATGCACCAGCGCTTATTTCTCCTCTGCTTTTCGGCGGCAGAACTAAAAAAAATAACATTGGATGTCCCTACTTAAAAGGTATCTGTGCATAAGCTCATAATGTGGTGCCATCTTTATTTAGGCAGTGGGAGCTATAGCTATTTCCTTAGGGCTGCCCTTACGTTTTTAGTTACAATCATGCCCGTTACAATATTTTGGCAAATTCCTTTTTCATCTAATTCGACGGTGTCCTGGCTTTTCACGGAAAAATAAGTGCTGCAATAACTAGTTAATCTTTGAAACTATTACTAACCGCCCATATGTCAGGTTGAAAACTAAGTGAATAGAGTTTGAAACACTGCCAACGGATAGCACCATAAACTGCTCCGAACATTCAGCCTTCTGCTGTACTTAATTGATGCCCTACCACACAATTCAGAGACGTAATGGTAAATCAACAAATAAGTACCTTAAAATCGACACATTTGATGTTAACATCGGTACAGCTGTTTTCGAGTTATAACAGTGAAAAGACTCCATCTACAAGTGGTACTTATTTTAGCGAATTTCCTATAAAGGAATAAGCTATTAAGGTAGTACTCATGGTAAGACCTAAGTCCAAGACCATGTTAACTTTTCATTTTGTGGTCCCCAGAAGCAAAAAACACCATTCGTTTGAATTTATATATATATATATATATATATATATATATATGTATATATAAATATATACATATATATATGTCTGTTAACACGATAGCGGCCGTAAATATGGTCCGATCTTAATGAAATTTGGTACAGACGTGTAAAGTGGTAATCACTCGGACGAGTTCGTGAACCAGCCCAATCGGACCACCGGAAGGGGGGTTAAAGGGGGATAAACCCCCCAAAAATGGGCTTTTTGAGTTTTTCACATAGAAAAATTAAATTTATCAAATTTTTGTTGGCACCATTGAATTCAGCTCAAAAAACAAAAAATTTAGTATTTTGAATCTCTGCTCTGTGTCCATTGGCTACCGAGATATTGAAAGTGGTAAACACAGTACGTTGTCTCAATGTTAAACTTATGGGAAATAAGTAAAATTCTATATCTCACTTATTTCTCAACATATCTTGATAAAACTTGGTAAATGGCTTCTTCTAGTTCAGATCTACTAAATATTGAATTAAAATCAACCAGTTTAAACATACCTGTAGCAGCAAACCTGCATACTCATTCCCCATGTTATTCTTATGGAGCTTACAAAAACATGTCAAATCTTGCTATGTTGGATTGAAATATGTTGTTTTGCACTTGAAATTCGCTGAGTATGCAGGTCTGCTGCACTTTTATGCATTTTAACCTACACTCCGCCATAAAACCTAAACATACCTCTGTACATGTCAAATCCCTTGATATAACGTTTTTTTATTTAGTCCCTTTAGATTCTTCATATCAAGGTTGGACTATAATTTTTATCGTGAGCGAAGCCACGGGTTCTGCTAGTAAACCATATATCAACATATCATGTGGTTTCAAACCAAGTATAAGCAACACATGTAAACAAAGCAGACGTTTTTAGATTCTAATGCTTTTTAAATGACAGATATTTTATTTTATATCTAATTTTCTGGCGAATTTCAAGCAATTTCAGTATTTTTCCCGCCATCACGGAATAGAGACCTGTAATTTGAGCCCTCTCCCATCTTTCTACGACTTGCCAGACGCCCACAATTTGGACGCGAAGAATCGCCTTACAAAATTAAATATATGACGATTTTCAAGCGTTCTTCAAAGTTTACACTCTGCTTTACAGCACAACTTACGTCAAATATACATATGATTCTAAAGAACACTACATAAACTGCAAAATAACAACTTAAAAGTCAGGTATTTTATTCTTTTCTTAAATTGCACGTATCTGCTGCCCTTGATGGTCGGAGGCAGCGCATTATAAACCTCAGGCCCAAAAAATGAAAAAGATTTTTTCTCCTTTTCCAATCTAACTCGCGGGAGCTGCAATTTGCAGTTCTGCCTGGTGCTTCGGAGGCTCACATCGCTTCGGTAGACCAACTTCCTCCCCAGATAAACCGGCCTTCCTGACAGAAGAACCCTATGAACAAGTTTTGCGGTTTGATTTTTCCAACATTGGACAATGCCATGTACTTCAGCTCTTTCCCTGAAATCACTGATATGATCGAATTTTTTTACGTTGAATACAAATCTCAGTGAGGCATTTTGAAGCCTCGTGAGGAGTGTGATGCTTTCACGGGAAAAACTATTTCCAAAGTCTGGGATTGCATAATTGATAGTTGGAAATATTGTGGAGCGGGTGATCTCTAGTTTAGCTGATTCAGGCAGGATGAATTTCAATCTGTACAAGGTTTTTAACTTGCAAGTAACAGTTCTACGAATGTGACTAACATGAGCTAAAAAAACTGAGGTTTGAGTCCAATAGAACTCTGAGAAATTTCAAAGAGCCACACTCAGGTAAGATTTTACCATCCAAGACCACACCAATCCTTCCATTGCCTGAGCCCACGTCATCCCGTGAAACTATGAGACCAAAGCGCATTAAGGAGCATTTCTGAGGATTTAGCTGAAGGGCATGATCTTCAGACCATTCTTTGATTTTGCACAAATCATATGTGATTTTAGATACTGATTCTGACTGCTGGGAGGGAGGGTATGAAAGAAGTAACTGTGTGTCATCGGCATAAGAGTGGAGAGAACAAAACCTTAGCTGGTCCCCAATGTCTGCCGTGTATATCACAAAAAGGATCGATCCCAAGCAAGATCTCTGGGGCACTCCCGAAGTTCTGGACAAAACAGAAGAGCACATTCCATCGACCTTAGTCATCTGACTTCTATCGTGAAGAAATGATGAAAACCATTTGAGTGAGGAGTGATGAAACCCAAAAAACTTAAGCTTAGCTAATAACATTTTGGAATTTATAGAATCGAAAGCAGAAGAATAGTCAAGTGCAGTTAAGAGACTGCCAGAACTTTTGTCTCTCGCAATGTATAATTCGTCAACCAGATTGAGAAGTGCAGTAGTAGTACTATATCCTGCCCTAAAACCGGACTGCGTGTCTGGAAGGATACCATTTGTCTCTAAAAAAGAAACCACCTGTTCCGAGACAACCTTTTCAATTATTTTTGACATCACAGGCAGGATGGAATTGGGGCGAAACTGAGAGACATCAGCAGAGTTAGCTGTTTTTGGGACTGGTATAACAACACTCCGCTTCCAACATGTTGGAAAATGGCCAGAAAGCAAAGATACATTGATCAAATGTGTTAAAGCTCCTAAACAGAACGGACTTAAGCTCCTGATCATAGTGATGGATATTCCATCAGTACCAAAGGCAGATGTGGTGATACCATTCATGAACTCTTTTATCCTGCTCTCTGAAACGGGACTGAAAGTGAAAGACTCTTTTGATTTCACAGATCGGTTTGTTTCGTAGAAGCCTAATCTATCTGGACTGATTTAATCCACCTCCAAGCGAAGAAAAATACAGATTCAAATCATCTGGATGAATAGTGCACTTCCTATCCGTGTTGGAGCCAATTACTCCACCACTGCGCATGGTAGACCAGAACTTTTTGGAGTCCCTCACATTCAAGTTGGACTTGAAGAAGACCCTCTTTGCTCGCCGTATAGGTACGTTCAACTGATTTCTGGCCCTACAGTATTCAGTGCGGATTGAAGGACTTTTAGAATTAAGGAACTAATTCTATTCTGAACTGATTTATTCCATTAACTTAGAAATTAACAAACCATATCCATATCGTTACGATCTGCAATTATTGCCAGCTACCATTCATTCACCAGCGATCAGCTGATTGTTGCAACATTCTTACACGCTTAATTCGTAGACGTTCTTACAGCTCATTGTTGTCAGTGTTATTCTTATGTGATTATTCCTGCCACTAAATCAGCTGTTAGCACCTGCAATCTGTTGAACCTCAACATATTTGCATGTCTGTGTAAACATTTGAAGGCGCTCGATTTTTGAACTATTGATTTAATGTTATTCTTGTGTCCCGCCGGGAGACAAAGTAATCTTTTTACTCCCGCTGGGATACAAAATATCGTTTTACGCACTCATTAAGATGAGTAAAAAGCGTCGAAACATAACAGGTGGGGGAAAACATGTTTTCCCCTCAAAATAATCATGCAATGGTGAAAAAGCATTTGGGCGAAAACACTTTTGTCCACAAGCCTAATCCTGGACTTCCATAAAGCTTTCGACTGTTTAGGGCATAGTATTAATTCTCTTAGAAAAACTAAGAATTTTAAGTTGTAAGAGGTGTAAGCCCTTATGGAAAAGTCTGATGATTCCAGATCTGGAGCCCAGATCTGGCCAGATCTGGTTATATATGGTTTAATCTGGCTAGATCTGGGTGCCAGATCTGGTTTGATCTGGCCAGATCTGGGGAGTCAGATCTAGGGAGCCAGATCTGGGCTCCAGATCTGGGTCCAGATCTGGTTTAATCTGGCACCCAGATCTGGTTTGATCTGGCCAGATCTGGGGAGCCAGATCTGGGGGGCCAGATCTGGACTTCAGATCTGGGAGCCAGATCTGGCCAGATCAAACCAGATCTGGCGCCCAGGTATGAAGTTCAGATCTGGCCCCCCAGATCTGGCTCCCCAGATCTGGCCAGATCTGGCTCCCCAGATATGGGGTCCAGATCTGAGCCAATCCATTCTGTTAGTTATTTAATTTCATTAATGTTTCATTTTCAACACATTTTTAATTAAATACTTTTTATACTAGAACAGTATTTACAATCTGAACTTTTAGAAATAGGTTTTAGAATAACGATTTAAACTACATAATATGTTTTCAAGTAATAATAAAGTTCAGATGTGGGTAAAAATATCTTTCTTAATACTTAATCGGGAAATAAAGTACTAAATACATTTAATCATTATAAAAATAGTACAATAAAAAAGTTCAAATTTTTCACAAAGAAGATTAGTTTTAAAATGTTGATCCTATGATCCAAATGATGAAATCATTTATTTTGAAAATGTCCAGTTTGAAATATTGGGAAAAAAGGTGTTTTCAAGAGAAGGAAGTTTAAAACAAATCTTTTAAGTCTTGTAAGATTTTTTTCAATCTTTAAAAGTTTACAACCATATTTTACAGTGTAACTTATTTTCATCACTGATATTACTTTTACACTAAATACAATAAATATTTTATAATGATAAAAGCAGGACATGATTACACATCAAGAAAATCAAATGCTATATATTTGTTGTGTATCAAAATAGAATTTTTGTACACTATGCAAAGTATATAAAAATATTACAGAACATAATTTTAAAAATCATAGGACACACTAAAACATAACAACGAGAATTACTGTGTGTGTATGAAATTTATTAAAATAAAATAATATTTAAAATAAAATAATATTTTAAATAAAATAATATATAATGTATATTTTTTCAAAAAACCTAAAACTAACTTATATACAGCTTGAATAATGGACTGTTGAAGTTATTTGTGCAGCCTCCTAAGTCTATATTTGAAGTCAGTTATAAGTCAGCTGTAAATTAATGTTTATGTAAATTTATGTTTTAATTATTTTGTGGATATTTTATGTATATAATTTTAAGTTCTTGATAAACGTTTGAGATAAAATATGTTTAACAATATTTCAATAAATTGTTAGTGTATTTAAGGATTTTTATACAATTTGTTATAGGGTCTAATAACAATTATTATTAGTTTATTTTTAAACTAATAATTGATTAAAGTACATAGATTTAGTATTTTTATGATTATATTAGGATGAAACAGTTAAAAAATACAAATTTGTAAAGAAAAATACTTTATAATAAATTAAAATTACAAACTAAACGTAAATTTTCATGCCATAAATTTCTTTTTGTAAATTTCTGGAAATACAATGATTGTTATTACAATACCGTAATAAAAATTTAAAACTTTGAATGTATGTCACTTTGAGTCTCAAGTCAATTAACAAAATTGTGTTCAATGTATATTTCTGAAAATACGATAAGTGTTAGTTATTTTGCGGTTAAACTTTAATACTTTGAATATGTGTCACTTTTAAACTCAAAAGTAGAGATTTCAATATAGTGATGTGGCAACCCTGATCATCTATCCGTCAGCCTTTAGTTTAAACTTGGTTTAAACGGAGCGTGCTACCGTTAGTTGAAGAAGTGAAGTTTGAGGTTATGTCATGTGAATTCTTAAGTTTTCTGTTGTATCTTCCTGTGATTTAAAGCTTTAGGTTATGTTGAAAAAACGAATTGAATTAGTATATCAACCCGCTCAGTATATCAGTATTAATGGTTTAACTAATTCCGGGCCGTGGTCCATTACGTTAGTCCACCGTTTATGAGATAAAGTTCAGTTGTTAATCCGGTGTTGTGTGAATAGGCTTAGTTAGAATAATGCATTAGTTAAAATTAATTTGTTCTGGGACAAAATAAATAAATGTACCCAGAACCAATTTGGACAAAGGGTAGTAACCATTCTTTAGGTAAAAATCGAATGATAGGTTATAGATATATCATCATCGTTTTCGGTAAGTTTAACCTATCAACTGCAAAGATTCCTATAACTTATGTTTGGGGAGTATTATTTAGGCTACACTGGTGATTAAATTTATTCATCAGTTGTATATTTAATTCAGCTAAGATCAGTGTGTTGGCTGGCTTAAGGATCAAGATTAGGCCTTGGTCCTATGTCAGTAATAATAGTGGAGCTTGAATAGGGTTGTCATAATTTTGTTTAGTGATTTCGGGGCACTTTTTCCCAGAACTTTAAACCCCCATTTAACAGACCTATCCTCTCTCCCTGTGATAACGAGATATGCAAAAGAGTTTTTAAAGCTTAGGCCCTAGTACTGATGCTTGAAAAAAAATGCAATAGGCCTAAATAACTTTTGTAAGAGTTCCGCAGAAGGTGCACACCCGGTCTCTCTTAGGGTCACAGTGGGAACCGGGTGGGAACTAGGCCTAACTATCGAAAGCCTGCAATCAAATTGGTTCGATATACCGATAGTTCACTTAAATGTACATTCCAATGTAGCCTTTCGATTAAATGCACCTTCTGTGGAACTGTAGCCCTAACTTTTAAACATTTACTAGCTAGCCTAATTTAATAGTTACCATAAAAATCTATTCAAATGTTTTTAACTGAACAAGATTAAGTTAATCTTACAGAAATTATTAACCAACACATCTCAACTCAGTTTAACAAGCGGAAATGTTTCTTGATTAGGCTATACATTTTCTTAATTTCACAGATCACATTGAAAATGTTTTGATGAATGTTACCTAGTTAATAAAATATTTGATTACATGATGAAAAAAGGGTTAAAATTCAATAAAATAATGTAAAATATAAAAAAAAACAATATTGGAATACAATTTTTAAAATGTAAAAAGTCAAACATTATTACAGTAGGTAGTTTTACTGATTTGTTAATTTTTGCTTGCAAACATCATCAATGAACAGTTCATCCAGAATTAATATCATCATTACTTAAGGTATCCTTAATTTTTTAGAATTTTTTAATTTTGACATTTTTTAATTTTTTCAAAGTTTAAGCTTTGATATCTCTGATGGGAGAAGAGTTAAATATCTGAAAGTTGCTCAAGTTATAGTATTTTTGGTAAGGTTTAACACGTTAAGTGCCACGCCGTTTTTTAGCCACATTACCGCAGTGCCAAACAGAAATGGAGTTCTTTTTTTACCATATGATGTTTTTTATACTTGTTTATCGTAGTTATAAGGTTTTCATAAAAAAATTACGATTTTGACCAAAAATAAAATTTGGACCAATTGGGGCGGCAGTGAAATTTTTTAGCAAAATATTGCTAGAAAAAATCAGTGCCGCCCCGATCGGACCCCGGGTAATCTTTCGGTATTTCAGAGTATTTTGCCCCGCGAAGTTGGCAGTAACTTAGTTTCCCGCCAAACCTGGTTACAACATATGGTTTTGTACACATCCCCGGGCTTTACACGTCTTCCCCCTCCCCTACCACCCCTCATCCCCCGCCTTGACTTCGTGACCTTCACTCAGTTCCAGTTCCATGGCATGCGTTTGTTTACTTGTGAGTGTCACAGTGAATTTATAGTTTAGTTTATAGTTGTCACTATAAACTAAACTATAATAAACTAAACTATAAATTTGTCTAAAATAAAAATAAAACGCTTTTCTCAATCACACCCAAAAATAGCAATTACGATGGGATTTAGGTTTTTTTCAGAAAATATTTATGAATTAATTTTCAGGTAAAATAACACTTACTGACGTAGTTTTAGTGAATTATTAATATTAGTTGTGCATTCGCAGTCTATTTTTAAGTTACAGCAAATGAAATGCACAACACTTACGTGAAGTGAAACCACGCCGCTCCAGTCGGGGCGGCGTTTTTAGAGCAAATTTGTAAGTATATTAGGAAGGCTGTGGGAGCAATACGAGGCTACGGCAACGCCATCTGTGAGGCACGGGATCTACTTTGCCGATTTAGTTCGTAAGATTGCCGCTAGAGGTCCACCAGTGAACACTAGCGGCAATTTGGTGAAGGACTGCACAACCCAGGGCGCCGCCCCAGTTGGAGCGGCGCGTCACTCCGCCCGACCTACCTATGCCGCTCCGATCGGGGCGGCGTGGCACTTAACGTGATATGAAACATAAAAACTGGGGAGCCAGATCTGGCCAGATAAAAAATCCAGATCTGGCCAGATCTGGGGAGCCAGATCAAACCAGATCTGGGGAGCCAGATCTGGCCAGATCAAACCAGATATGGGGAGCCAGATCTGGCCAGATCAGACCAGATCTGGGGAGCCAGATCTGGCCAGATCAAACCAGATCTGGGTAGATATGGCCAGATCTGGTTTTTAAGGGTTCAAAACCAGATCTGGCCAGATCTGGATTTTTTTTATCTGGCCAGATCTGAACTTTTCCATAAGGGAGAGTTTTTAATGGTAGCAGTAAGAGGTGTAATGGTTTGGTGGAGGAATGGTTCACTAGCTACCTAGACTTTATTACCTTTATTACCTTCCTCTTCGTCTTTGACCAGGTTCCTGGATAGACTGCGTCAACTTAAATAAATTTCTTGAAATATTAGAATATTTGTTTTTTTATTTGGATTTAATTTACTTTACTTTAAAACTTAAAAAACTTTTTAAAAAAGAACTCACTATGGACTCAATTGGCGGTGGGACTCGAGTAAGTTCTAGAAATCTTCTTTGCACTTTACTTCTTCAAAATATTCTGTTAGAGAATAAAATGGCCTAATAATTAGCCATTCCTTTACTTTTTGTTTGAAAATTGGGATTTCCAAATTCTTCACTGTTTTTGGCAGTGTGTTGAACATTTTTAAAGCGATGTTCGGGAAACGATCCTTGGTTGTACTCAGTCTGCAGTGCAGAAGTTCTAGAAGATTTCGATTCCTGGTGTTGTGATCATGGATCCTGGCCCTTACGGGGAGGTTTGTTATATTGTTTCTCACATGAAGCAGGCACAAAAGGACATATTGGCTATACAGAGTTAATATTCTCAATCGAATGAAAATTGGCTTATAGTGCTCACGTGGTGGACTGTTGGTAAGTATACGCATTACCTTCTTCTGCAAGATGAGTACATCGGTCGCTCTTGCAGCATGGCCCCAAAGCTCAAGTCCATAGCTCAGTCGACTATGGAGCAACCCAAAATAAACTGTTACAAGATATTTTTTCTGTGATCTGGATCTTTAACTTTCTAAGTAGGTAGGCGACTCTTGACAGTTTCGTACAGAGATCAATAATGCGTACGTCCCATTTGATTTTTGGATCGATTGTCAAACCCAATAGCACAACACTTGGAGTGGGCATTTCAGTGTTTCTGCTGAGAGAACATATTAGATTTTGTGTTTTTTGTTCATTAAGTTTCAGTTTATTTGATTTGAACCAATCCTCAGCCTGATGTAGCGTCACCTCTACATTTGTTTTGGCTTCATAAGGCGTGCCCCCTTGTGATATGATTGTCGTGTCGTCCGCAAAAAGTATCATCGGTCCCAGTTGCGGAAGGTCATTCACTGCCACCAGAAAAAGTGGGGCAGACACGATTGAGCCCTGTGGCACTCCTTGTTTAACTTGTAGCTGGTCAGAGAGAGCTCCCTGTAATGACAAAGCCTGCCGCCTATCACTCAGAAATGACTTGAAAACCTGAATCACTTTGTCCCTGATGCCGTAACATTCTAGTTTCTTTACCAGGATCTCATGCGGTATGCAATCGAATGCCTTTGTTAAGTCACATAGAATAAGTGAAGTTGACTTTCTGTTTTCAAAGGCTTCAAGAATAGTATCCGTAAGGGTTGCCATTGCTGACACAGTAGATCGTCCCTGCCTGAAACCGTATTGGGATTCGCTGAAAAGTTTATTGTATTCCATGTGGTGAACAAGGTGGTCTTTTATAATGGTTTCAAAGACCTTTGACAATACCGGTAAGATCGAGATCGGTCGATAACTGTCCATAGAAGCGGGGTCGCACTTTTTAAAGATCGGCACAGTTCGTGATATTTTTAAGGGCTGAGGGAAAATACCACTGTTGAGACAAAGGCCAATAACTTTCGCCAAGGGTTCAGCAATCACAGAGATAACATTTTTTAGCATCATAACTGAAATGCCATAGAAGTCCTTACTTCTAGAATTTTTCAGCTTATTTACTATCCTTACTACTGAAGATGCACTAACATCCTTCCATTTAACCAAGGGGCTCACAATATCATTTTCGTTCCCTACATTCATAGCCGCATCCATAAGTGTCGGTTCGCCTAACTCACCCACTGATTTAACTATGTCCTCCACTGTACCCAGAAGGTGTGCATTGAAATCATTTGGGCTAGCTTCACACTTGCAAGTTGGGTTTCCAGAACTATTATTTACGAGGTTCCAAGCTGCCTTACAACAGTTTAAGGAGTTTTCAATTTGACTAACATTAAACTCCTTTTTAGCAAGGTCTACTTTTTGCTTGTAAAGCTTTTTTGCTCTTAAATACAACGCATATAACCTATTTTTTTCTGTTACATCAGAGGTCATTTTACACCTATCATTAATGAGTAACATGCAGTCTCTGTACCTCTTAAGTTCCGGGGAAAACCATTCCTTAGAACTTTGACTTGAATTAATCTTTACTTTAGGCCTAGAAAAGGCATTTGAGTGTCGTTTAACTTTTTCTGGAAATAATTCATTAAAAATGCTCAAAGTTTTATTGAAAAAACAATTGAACGCACCTTCGGGATCATCAAAAACTATTTCATTTTCCCAGTCAACATTAGCCAAGGCCTGCTTAAATCTAGGCAATTGTTCATCTTTAACAACTCTATATTTAAATTCATAGTCCTTCTGCCATGGGAGTGTATTAGGAATAACACTAACCTTGTTAAGTGCAGCTTCCATAAATACCGGATGGTGGTCTGCAATCACTGGGTTCAGGACGTCCACTTTGTAGTCCCATACATCGAGGTTGGTGGCGATTGTATCCAGGCATCCAGAGGGAAGAATCCAGTTAGTTGAAATAACTTATACAAAAACAACACCATTTATTCTGCTTCATCATCACCACTACCAATAAAAAGTGCGTCCCACAAGGCTCAGTTCTTGGTCCTGTTCTTTTTTTACTAGTAAGTAATGATCTTCCAAACTATCTTCAAGAATATAGCCACGGAATTATGTTCGCTGACGTCACTGCCCTCCTTATTGTTGCGAAAAAAGAACTTGAAGAACTTTAAATAACTTCATTCATTGCTATGAGTCTGGCTAAGCAATACTGCAACCAAAATTACCTGGTGTTGAATGAAACTAAAACTCAGCAACTTAACTTTGGGAGAAAAAAAACCGAAATTATGGGTCTACCAGATGTATTGGTAAGCGAAGAAGTAAAATATCTAGGCGTTACCATCGACAACAAACTCTCCTGGGACGCACACATTGACCAACTCTGCGAAAATGCGAAAAAAAGCCAGTTAAATCCTTAAAAACGTTACAGATGTCCTAAGACGAATTAAAAGCACTTGGCAAACCGGAAACAGCAAAAACAGCATACTTCTCACTTTTTGAATCTCATTTGCGGTATGGATTAATAGTTTGGGGCAACTATCCAATAAAAATATGACACACAACCTCATCCTAAAAAAAGAGCAATAAGGCTACTTGCTGACCTAAACTCTGATAAATCTTGTCGAAATGCTTTCAGAGAAATGAACATTCTCACAGCAGTAACCTTGTACATTTTCGAAGCCATCAACCATGCTGCAAAAACCAGCTTACAGAAAACCGGACAACTTCACAGCTACAATACTAGAAATGGGAACAACTATATACTGCCAATCCAAAAACTCACACTCTCAGAGGAAAAACCCAGCTTCATGGGAGCTCAGACATTTAAAATTCTGTCACTCTATTCGAAGAAGATGCTATCAGATAAGCACTCCAATAAAGAACATCAAAAATGGTTTCTGACAACACCTTTCTACACTATAGAAGAATCTGTGACAACACTACTTTATTGAAATGTACATTAAGCTATATGACTATGACTACGACTGTATAACTATAACCATAACACAATAAGATAACAACAACATCCCCGTTGCAGCAGACCTGCATACTCAGCGAATTTCAAATGCAAAACATCATATTTCAATCCAACATAGCGAGATTTGACATGTTTTTGTAAGCTCCATAAGAATAACATGGGGAATGAGTATGCAGGTGTGCTGCTACAGGTATATTAAAACTGGGTGGTTTTAATTCAATATTTACTAGATCTGAACTAGAAGAAGCTATTTACCAAGTTTTATTGAGATATGTTGAGAAATAAGCGAGATATAGAATTTTACTTATTTCCCATAAGGTTAACATTGGGACAACGTACTGTGTTTACCACTTTCAATATCTCGGTAACCAATGGACATAGAGCAGTGATTCAAGAATCTAAATAGTTTGTTATTTTAAGCTGAATTCAATGGTGCCCACAAAAATTCGATAAATTTTATTTTCCTATGTAAAAAATTCAAAAAACCCATTTTTGGGGGGGTTTATCTCCCTTTACCCCCCCTTCCGGTGGTCCGATCGGGCTGGTTCACGAACTCGTCCAATTGATTACCACTTTACATGTCCGTACCAAATTTCGTAAAGATCGGACCATTTTTGCGGCCGCTATCGTGCTAACAGACACACACACATATATATATATATATATAAATTTATATATATATATAAATTTTGAATTTATATATATATAAATATATATATATTTATATATATATATAAATTTATATATATATATAAATTTTTGAATTTATATATATATATATAAATTCAAACGAATAGTGTTTTTTGCTTCTGGGGGCCCCAAAACGAAAAGTTATAGTGGTCCCGAGCTTAAGTCTTACCATGAGACCTACGGTAATAGCTTCTTCCCTATAGGGGAAATTCGCTAATTCCCTATAGGGGAAATTCGCTAAAAACACACTGAGAGCTATAGCATAAAGATTTATGCGATGATTGTTTTTTATGTGAACTGTTTTTCAAACATGAGTTTAGTATCTAGTTTTTGTTTGGGGTCATTATTTTAAATAGAATTTTTATCGTAAAATTCTTGTAACGTCAGCCTTAATTATCTGCAAAGGCTTCAGAGGAGTAATTACAGGAGATTGTAGCGGTTAAGCCTTGTCATCAATTCTGGGCTGAGGCGTTAAACCCCTTTCACGCTTACTCTAGCGTGAGATATTTATTAGTTTTGAAGTAGCTTACTGCAGTTTGGCCTCAGTCCTATTGAAAAATCAATCGTCAATGACCAAGTATTGAACCGATATATTGTTAAAATGCAATTACAAATAACCAAGTATACTGTACTAACAGATTTACTCAAGCTCCATCACACCGTTTAAGGAGTCATAAATACGAACAATGAAATATGACGTTTCAATAATACTTCAAAGAGATCAGCCGTGTAAAGTTTAAAAGTTTAAATGACGTATATTCATAAATAAATAAATACATTTCCTTAAGAGTTAAGGGAGCTAGTGTGAATAAAGATTTGGTGGCACAGAAACACCACATAATCTTTAATTTTAACTAGGGCTGAAAATGAATTGATTGTGAAATAGTACTTTTATATAAAGTTACATCTTTTACAAACAAACAATAATAATTTGTTAAGTTTTCTCCGACATCATGGAAGATCTACCGTTAAATCCAAATTGATGACCAGAACTCGAGCTGACTGAATCCCCTGTAATTATTCTTCTACAAGCTTCTACAGTTTGATTAAAGTTGTTCATGAGAGAAATTCCAACGCTTGTCTCTTCATATGTTGCTTTCAATTAAAAAAAGTGGAAATGTACTTAATGTAAAATTATGGTTTCAGATTTAGATAAATACCCAAATTTTAACAGGTTAATTGATGACAATACATATTATAAAGTACAACCCGCTGAAACCCCCACGTACATGTACGCTGTTAATGTAATTTTTTTTAGTTCTGGTACAATACATAATTTCATTGCAACGTTTTATCGAATACATTATATCATTGTATTATCAACTATGTTTTCTTTGTATTAAACTGATGATGATGTTAGAGAACTCTTAAGGATAATCGAAATTATTACTTAATACTAATTTGGATTATCATCCTTAGCAGCACGTGATCTAAAAGAGTTGCTCAAGGGCTTCTAGTTTAGACTCTGTTTCTTATTGGTTTACAGAAGTAAATTTAAGTAGCAAATGTTTAATAAATTACCACAGTTTTCAAGTATTTCTAGTTGTCATTTTTCATTGTAACTAACATAATTAATTTACTTTAATCACTCGTTGTGAGTGAGGCCCATACCGACTCTCGTGTAACCTGCTGAAGAATATTGGTGCTAAAATAAAAATGTGATATCGCCCATATAAGAATAATATTTCTCACTTAATAACACTTCATTGATCAATGAAATTAAATTGCTTACGTAAATTTGTCAAGTAGACATTTAAACTTTAACTGAGGAGAATTTTTGTATTAAAAATCTTCAATCTCATAAGGATGTATCCTTATAATTTCAAACAAATAGTCCACAAAAAAAACTCTAAATTAAAGTTTTGTATTAAATGCCAATCTTTGTTATTGAAAAATAATTTGGCCAACGAATAAAAATTATAAATAAAAACAGGTTTAAACGTTATTTAATCCGATCCATCGGCCTTGTATTATTTTAATGTTTACACTAATATTTTAGATCGATGATAATCACATTTAATTTACAAGCGCTAATGTTAACATGGTTAGTTAGCAAAGCACATTACTGGTCAACTGTTCCGAAGAGGCGATGAATTCTCGAATTAGTCGCCAGCGAGAGTGTGAAGCCCCGCGGAGCTGGGAAGGCTTCCTCCCCCCCGCGCTCCCCGTGCGGTCGATATCATAGGTGTTGTAATCTGGACCAAAGTATCCAACGGATACCAAAATTATATTACAAATACTAAATAGGCCTACAGCGACGCAACTTTGACTCAAGTTTTTTTGTGCTGTCTAATTCACCAGCCAGTTAATTAATTAGCGCGAAACGAACTATGTCTTGACCGAAAATGTTGCTCGGAATATTCTCAGGATCGAGCTGGCAATCTCTATGAAGCGATTTGTCATCATTTAGCTAAATAAAATCAATAGCTAATATGATAAACATTAATGTTAATATTTTAAACATGATTCAAAATTAAACTATCGTATGGCTTTTAGTAGAGCGAGGCCACCAATTAAGTGACAGTTCTCTTCGCCTAATACCTACTTATTTTTGATTTCTATACGCAGGTGGACCAACAGCTTAACGTGACTTCCAAACTACGGATAAACATGATATAATATTACTTTGAAAATAGTTTTGAAAACAGTCCGTGTCCTGTAATTGCGATCCACAAGCACGTGTCGTTATTGTAATCTTGGCTCAGTTGTAATTTTTTCTACTATGATAATATACAATGTGTTTTTTTTAAACTTGCTTCTTAATTTATTCAGAAACAAAAATAAATTTTAATATTCTGTTTTCTGGAAACGTCTACCAACCCAGGGCGAAGACAATTTCATAGGAAAACTTTATTCCCCCAACTACCCCCTTCTCACCCCAAGCCCTAACTTAAAATGTTCAAAGGCAACCCTTTGTGACATCAAATTAAAGAGCACAAAAAAAGAAACAATTTGGTGGAAGAAAAATTAAAATTGCCTCATGCGTTCTCGAGATTTTCAGTTTTTAAGAGTGTTTTTCGTTTAACTTCAAATTTTTATCATTTAAAAATTAACACAGACATAAATATGATGTTAGCTTGAAACATCTAATTAATGACAGGGGAATGTGTGGTGAACTCAAAATCAACCATTATTTCACCCTCTTCCCCAACCCCTTTGTTGAAGATAGACACTTACCCCAAGTGATATATCAAATTAAAGGGTATGAAAATACCCCCGTCGCAGCAGACCTGCGTACTCAGCGACTTTCCATAGGATTTATTTTGTATATGTGAGCATTCAACTTATTTGAAGGAAAGTATTGTTTGAATACGTTAAGTAAATAATATACTAAAAACGTATATTTAATCATTCATGGGCTTTAAACATTAGGAAAATTAATAAGGAGACCACATTGGTTTTCATTTGTAACACGACATACAATTTTGTATTTTATATAATTCTTAGTCTTTTAATTAAAAAAAAAGTAATCTTGTTATAGTATATAAATGTCAACAAACATATAAATAAATGAACTCAAAACAAACAAATAACTTAATCTCATGAAAAAATTAAATTCAATCATATGGTCAGTTTTATAATTAAACACCCGTGTTATAGCAGACCTGCATCTCCAGCCAATTTCAATAAAACATATTATCAATCCTCATCATTGTAAACATACCATACAGTGTGTAAAAAAAGTCTGCCCCCCCTCCTTTATTTTTTTGTTTGTTAAGACAAACAAATAACCTTTGGGGAATCATACTAACTTAACCCAAATTATTTTTTGACGTCACCAAAAATTTTGAGTGTCCCCCAAAAATGGGGGATTTTGGGGGCAACTCAAAATTTTCAAATGCAAACCCCTTTTGAGTGACCCCTCATTTTAAAGAGCTTTCAAAAAGTAGATGAATGGTGAAAATTGGAGGTCTCTAACGTGTTTCTATCCAAATTGACAGCTTGTCAAAGTTTTGAATACAACACATCCTTGAAACCTGGCGTCAAGAACATTTGGAGTTTTAATTCACCTTTGGTGACGTAAAAATGAAACGAGCCTGGGAAAAATGCTGTTAATTGAAAAAAGTAGTCTCTTTTGATGATATTTATAATTTTGAGTGTCCCCCAAAAATGGGGGATTTTGGGGGCAACTCAAAATTTTCAAATTCAAACCCCTTTCGAGTGACCCCTCATTTTAAACAGCTTTAAAAAAATAGGCGATTGGTGGAGGTTGGAGGTCGCTAACGTGTTTCTATCAAAATTGGCAGCTTGTCAAAGTTTTGAATGCGACTTCTAGAAACTTTGACAAGCTGCCAATTTTGATAAAAACACGTCAGCGACCACCAAACTCCACCAATCGCCTATTTTTTAAAAGCTGTTTAAAATGAGGGGTCACTCGAAAGGGGTTTGAATTTGAAAATTTTGAGTTGTCCCCAAAATCCCCCATTTTTGGGGGACACTCAAAATTTTAAATATCAACAAAAGAGACTACTTTTTCAATTAACAGCATTTTTCCCAGGCTCGTTTAATTTTTACGTCACCAAAGGTGAATTAAAACTCCAAATGTTCTTGACGCCAGGTTTCAAGGATGTGTTGTATTCAAAACTTTGACAAGCTGCCAATTTGGATAGAAACACGTTAGAGACCTCCAATCTTCACCATTCATCTACTTTTTGAAAGCTCTTTAAAATGAGTGGTCACTCAAAAGGGGTTTGCATTTGAAAATTTTGAGTTGCCCCCAAAATCCCCCATTTTTGGGGGACACTCAAAACTTTTGGTAACGTCAAAAAATAATTTGGGTTAAGTTAGTATGATTCCCTAAAGGTTATTTGTTTGTCTTAACAATCAATAAAATAAAGGAGGGGGGGACAGACTTTTTTTACACACTGTATATTATAGTACATTTTCGGGCAGTTTAGACCAAGACAACCCCCCCCCCCCCTCGCCAAATGCTCATACTTTCTTTATCAAATTTAAAAATAATTTGTAGTTTTTGATATGGTATAATATATTTTCTGCAAAATCTTGATCAATGAACTCAGACTATTCAAGATAAACACAAATAAAAGATTCATCACCTGAAAATTCAATCATATGTTCAGAATTGTATTTTTTTAATCTGCCAAATCAGGGTAACTATACTTTTTGGAGGGTAAAATTAAAAATAATATTGGACAACGTACTGTGTTTACCACTTTCAATATCTCAGCAACGGATTGACGTAGAATAATAATTCAAAATGCTAAATTGTCCATTTTTTTTAAGCTGAATCCAATTTTGACACTTACATTTACAAGAAAATAATATAAAGATATTAAATCCTAAAAATAAATTTTATTTTGTCAAATAACCCTCCTTAGAGTTAACTTATTGTGCTGGTTTTCGAACTCAAAGTAATAAATGTCACTCTGGACTTATGTACCAAATGTCATCGCGATCGGACCTTTTTTACGAAAGTTATCGCGCCTACGGACAGGTATATATATATATATATATGAAAATGAACGAACGGTGTTTTTGGGGTCTGGGGACATGAAAATGAAAAGTTACGGTGGTCCCGTGCTTAAGTCTTACCATGCCGCCTACGGTAATAGCTACTTCCCTGTAGGAGGAAATTCGCTAAAACTAGATTTATTGCAAAAACTAAACTGAGATCCAATACAGAATTTTTGATATCCTCGTATTTTACAATCTGACAATCGATTTAAGTGCAAATTAGTTTAAATTCTGTAGCCATCCGGTATCGAAGAGATTTATCTAGCCAGCAATATTTTTTTTGCAGGAAGAGTGAATTTAAAATAATTTGTACTTAAATTGATTGTCAGATCGTAAAATACGAGGATATCAAAAATTCTGTATTCGATCTCAGTTTAGTTTTTGCAATAAATTTAGTTTTTTCATACCCTTTAATTTGATATATCACTTGAGGTAAGTCTCAATCTTCAACATAGGATTTGGGGGAAGGGGGTGAAATAAGGGTTAATTTTGAGTTCACCACACATTCCCCTGTCATTAATTAGATGTTTCCCGCTAACATCATATTTATGTCTATGTTAATTTTTAAATGATAAAAATTTGAAGTTAAAGGAAATCACCCTTAAAAACTGAATATCTCGAGAACGCATGAGGCAATTTTAATTTTTCTTCCACCAAAATGTTTCTTTTTTGTGCTCTTTAATTTGATATGTCACATAGGGTATGTTGCCATTTGAACATTTTAAGTTAGGGGTTGGGGTGAGAAGGGGGTAGTTGGGGGATAAAGTTTTCCTGTGAAATTGACTTCCCCCTGCGTTGGTAGACGTTTCCAGAAAACAGAAAACTAAAATTATTTTTGTTTCTGAATAAATTAGAAGCAAGTTTTTAAAAAAACACCCTGCAAAAATCCACAATAATGATTAATTTGGAGATATGAATTAATGTATATACAGTTCTATAATTTTGTTATGAGTTTATAATTTATAGACTAGATTAAATCAAACTTCAATTTCAAGTATTTAATTTATTAAATAGTTTTATATTTTAATTAATAAGTGTAGTTTATATTTTAAAATAGTTTTGAATGTATAAAACTTAAATCAAAACAAAAATAAATTTATAAAACAAATTATTAAAAATTTATTTTAATAATTTTTTTAACAAACTTTTTTACTATTAAAATGAATTATTAAAATTTTAGTAAGTCCAAGGATCAGAATAATAATAGGTCTACATGTTACCTGCCTCATTCTAAGATACAGAAGCCAGTAAGATACAGTATTGTAATGTTTTTAAGTAATTTGTTTATGGTAAGATAGTTATTTAAAACTATAACATTTTTGTGCCATAAAACTAAACGTAAACAATTAAAATTAGTTAAAATTCATTGGAAAATTGAAAGTAAATCCAATAGACCGTTTGATTTTGCATCTTAAACTGTAAATACCGACTTTTATTTATGCATTATTGATAACCCATAGTTTTTGTTGAAAGGAGAGAGTTAAAAATTGGCTAAGTCATAACAATTAAAATGCTTACAAAACTAAATAAAAAAAACTATATCAGCAATAAAGAGTTAGAGTTTCTAATAAGGACAGGAATTCAATTATTATGATGTAATTTTGTTCATAATCTTTTAAAACCTTTATAACTCTTATCGTTTATTGCAGCCACATATAGTCTATAATATATTTTTCAACATTATAATTATATATATCGCAAACGCTTCAAACTTCATGAACCTAAATTAAATTCTAGCAAGGCGGAAATGTCTGACACTAAGTTATTGCACTTACATGCATAGGACAGCACGTTCGGAAATGTAACCTTTTGTACTCGAATTGAGTCTCTGAAATAACTACTTCAAAGTGGTGCTCAAAGCATGAAATTTGCACTTCTTCCTGTATTGATAGCAGCGGTAGGACATGTAATTCAAGTTTGCAGGTGATTTGCAACTAAATTACACACGTAAGGGCATACTGTCATATCAACATATTACATTCAAAATACAAAAAGGTAAAGAAAGTGCATTGCTCTCAACAATATTTTGGGAGTGAAAGGCCGCGGCGCTATAGTAAATGGAAACAGCGCGCCTAAGGGTTCAGCTGATTTGTTTAACCATATACTCTCTTAAGGCACTATCTTTTGTTTGCATGAAATCAGCTGTAAACCAGCTGAAAAACCAGCTGTGCAATCAGCTGTTTTTTTAACATGCAAAAAACCCTTGAAGAGCGACGTTGCCATGTCGAAGGCCACGGAGAGATAGACATGGTGAAACACATGTTTACGTCCGGATCGATATAGCCCATAACCGTAGCCGTCTCTAGTAATAAGGCCCCGGCCTTCGACCTTTTTCAAGGGACTTTTTCAACAACGACACTTTTCAAGGGATTTTGCATGTTAAAAACCCGTACAGAGCCAGCTGATTTCAAGTAAACAAAAGTTAGTTCCATCTGAGAGTATGGATTAACAAATCAGCTGAACCATGGCGCGATGTTGCCATTTACTAGCGCCGCGGCCATGTTACTTTAGATGGCGATGCCATAACCCAAATTTTCAGTGGAGTATTTAGCAAATTAAACTTTCTTGTTGATTGTTACAAGGAAAAGGGACTGTTGACTGTTACGTAAGTAATGCGTGCTTGTACACGTGCTTGCTTGCACTTACTGACTTCCCTTCCCTAGCCTAGGACGGGGAGAGCAGCTCGTATCCGAGCAGAATGGCTAGTATTCATGTAAGCCAGATTCATGAATTGTGCCTGGGTGTAAGAGTAATTATTTTTTAATTAATTAAATTTGTATGAATTAAATTTTCTACGTAATTAATGACCACCATGCATCCATTGCAACGTCATAATGGATACATAATATTATTATTTAATTTTTTTTTAACTCTTGGTACCGTTTATAACTAATGCGTCCGATCAAAAACACATTTTTATCGTCCCACCTTCACATCCCTTAACGCTTAGGCCCATCCCGGAACCGTTTTGCACACAGCTTCGGACTGTGGACTAGGACTAGTGAATCACTGTAGCGAGAAATTCACTTGAGGTTGGCGGGATTTGAACCCGGGCCCGTGGCCGAAGCCCCGTGTTCCAACCAAGCCCCGTGTTCCAACCACAATACCAGGCCGCAACAAACAATACATCAGGTGACACATAAGAAAATATGAGTAGTCATATAAACGCAGTTTTGACCACCGCCAGTTAAACCAATAAAAAAAAATTAACTCCGATTCTCTGATGATTTGTCCTCTAACAATTACATCAAGGATTGCTTTTTCATATTTTACATCCAACAAAATTCTGTACATAGAGAGGCACTCAATAATGTGGCACTCATGATCAATATTTTAACTAATACTCGGAATGTTAGATTTCGTTATTAAAAAAAATAATTAAAGAACACATTTCAACCCAACAGCGAGATTTGACAAGTTTTTGCACGCTCCCTAAGAAAAACATGGTGAATCAGTCTGCAGGTTTGCTACAACAGGTATGTTTAAAGGTGGGTTTTTAATTCAATATTTAGTATATCTGAACTAGAAGAAGCCATATACTAAGTTTTATCAAGATCTGTTGAGTACGGAAGATATGGATTTTTTTATTTCTCGCTAAACAGGTATGTTTAAAGGTGGGTTTTTAATTCAATATTTAGAATATCTGAACTAGAAGAAGCCATATACTAAGTTTTATCAAGATCTGTTGAGTAAGGAAGATTATGGATTTTTTTATTTCTAATAAGGGTAACATGAGTAATGAGTATGCCCCACTCATTAAGTTGTTGTGGTTTACTACCACAAAAATATAAATATCGGGCATTTTAGACAATATATATTAGCTTTTATATATACTGTGTGTCCCAAAAGTCCCGGACCGGTTTGATATCTTTTAAAGTAAGCCAGATATCAAAACAATATTTCGCATACCTTTTAGTACTAAAATGAACTACTTTTTGATGTATGTTTCATTTCTGCTTCTGCCCCCAAAATTGGATTTGGGGGGGGGGGTAGCCCCAAAATTTTAAATATAAACCCCCATCGTGCGACTGCTTATTTTAAAGGGCTTGTTAAAAGAAACACAATGTCGCAAACCGGAGGTCGACATCATGCTTCCATCCAAAATGGAGGCCATTCAAAAATTTAAAAATGTCATAAGTCAATTAAAATTGAGTATTTTCTGTGATCGGCAATTCACATTTAAATCGAGTAAGAACCACCAGAACACATTTTAACTACTTAAAAGACACAAAAATAATAATTTCTTGTTATCATCAAGGCTCAACCCTCCAAAATGGTTCTGGGGGGGCTGGGGGTTTGTCCAACCAACTCCAATATCAACTCACATCGTTTGACCACTCATTTTAATTTATTGAGTACAAAATAAGCCAAAGCTTGTTTTAATGAAATACCTAATACTAATAAATTTTGTATGGTTTCCTCACCCCCCAAAACCATTTATTTGGAGGGTTAAGCCTTGATGATGACAACAAGAAATTATAATTTTTGTATCTTTCAAGTAGTTAAAATGTGTTCTGGTGATTCTTATTCGATTTAAATATGAATTGCCGAACATAGAAAATACTCAATTTAGTAAAAAAAGTTACTAATAAATATCCGCCTTGATGCGACCTTTGGCTCAGCGGCAAAGGTCGATACTTGCGGAGGGTCGCCTATGCGTTATCTTTTAGGAAACCCCCCCATACATGAAGTACCAAATATTTGCCACAAAAATAACAAATTTTTAGAAATTTTATTAAAACAGGCTTTGGCTTATTTTTTACTCATTCAGCATATTAAAACGAGTGGTCATACGATGTGAGTTGATATTGGAATTGGTTGGACAAACCACTACCCCCCAAAACCATTTTTGAGGGTTGAGCCTTGATAATAACAAGAAATTATTATTTTTGTATCTTTTAAGTAGTTAATATGTGTTCCGGTGGTTTTTATTCGATTTAAATGTGAATTGCTGAACACAGAAAAAACTAAATTTTAATTGACCCACGGCATTTTTAAATTTTTGAGTGGCCGCCATTTCGGACTGGAGCATGATATCGACCTCCGGGTTGTGGCATTGTGTTTTTTTTAACAAACCCTTTAAAATAAGCAGTGGCACGATGGGGGTTTACATTTAAAATTTTGGGGCTACCCCCCCCCCCAAAAATCCAATTTTGGGGGCAAGGGCAGAAATGACACATACATCAAAAAGTAGTTTTTTTAGTATTAAAATGTATGTGAAATATTGTTTTGATATCTGGCTTACTTTAAAAGATATTAAACCGGTCCGGGACTTTTGGGACACACAGTATATCTATTCTTATTTAATACGCTAGGGGTTTTTTTGTGATCATTACTCCTCCTAAACTACTGGGCTAAATCAAAAGGTGTTCGATTAGACTCTGCTATTCAGCAAGATATATTTTTAGCCGGCTCAAAGTAGATGTTCTGAGTATTGAATAAAATAAATAGGCATCTAAGTAATAGATCTTATTTTAATAATTTAGGTGTCTTTGGAAAGAGCTTGGCATGTAGTTTTGTAGGAAATGAAATTTATGAAGATTAGACTAAAGGAAACGGCCCTAGACGCCCTTAAAGTTTTGTATTTGTCCATGAGATTTAACAAGGGAATATAAATTGCAATGAAGCAGCTGAATAGAGTAAACAAAGTTTTTCAGCAAATCCATGTGTTATTATTGAAACTGAAACCATTGATACTGAAAAAGACTTTTCACCACACTACGACGAAATCACCTGTTTTACAAACGTCAAACGCGGACCGAAACACACTGTTTGCCGCTACAGGATCGAAAACGTTGGGGGCCCTAGGGCCGAAAGTCAGCTGATCGTTTATTTGTTTGAAACAACGTCAGAACATTACATAATTATACGGCATTCAATAGGTTCCAAAGACAGGATAGTTGCGATCATATGATTTTCATAGCTGTATTTGTTTGAATCATGATAAAGAAGTTCTCATAACCTTAAAGTTTTGTTTTCAAGTGAGTCAAATAATAATCTTTTTTTAATTATTTAGGGTATATTTCATTGTGTAGAGTGGTGAAAAATAGCTCTCGACTTCGTCTCGAATTTGAAACACGATCTCGAGCCTGCAAAACCTTATTTTCGGCCCTTGTTGCGAAATATACTATTAAGCATTAATATTATTTACCATATTTTATTTTGCAATTAATACATTCATTTATGAGTTTGTTCATTTAGTAGTATTTTTACCCATTTTAGTTCGGGTTAAGATTAAGATGGGTTATAATTTAATAACAATAACAGAACTACAGCAATTTTTACAAAAATAAAGTAAAATCTATGAGATTAATTGTAATCTATTCACAATATAACTTACTTACTTCTTCATAGTCTATTTAACAACAACTCGTTTAAAAATATGTGTGTGGTACCGTATAAACACACTTGCAGTCGATTTCCAAGTAACTGTTTGTTTTCTTATATTATGTTGCCTGTAATAATGATTTAATTTTTACTAATAATTTAAATATGACAAAGGTGCCTTAGTGAACCTGATGGATATACACTTTTCTTGGAGTTTATGGTGATGGTTAGTATGAAGTTTTTTTTGTGATTAATGATGTAAAAATTAAAATGGTTGTAGCTGTATTACGGCACTCGATCAAGTTGATTAAATATAACAATTTGTAAGGTTTTTAAAAAACTATTTTTATTTTATTCAAGTGTGATGTGTTAGTTATAATGATATAAAAAATTAATATTATTAAAATAATATATTTTAACGATTATTTTAGCACTAAGTGATGTTCTGTGGTATTTTTTATGGTAATTATTGTAGTTGTAAAAAAATTTTTTTAAGTTGTAAAAAAATATATATATTTTGTGACGAATAAAGCTTTATTCCATTCAAAAGCCTTGAACTCTCTGTAATTTACCTAAATCAAACCATCTCCTGAAAGATGAAGAAGTATTCACAGAAATATTGTTTATAAAGAACCTTAGTGAATAATCTTAGTATTACTCTAGTCAAGATATGAATAATAGAGATATAGAATTTTACTAATTTCCCATAAGGTTAACACTGGGACAACATACTGTGTTTACCACTTTCAATATCTCGGTAATCAATGGACATAGATCAGTGATTCAAAATACTAAATTGTTTGTTTTTTGAGCTGAATTCAATGGTGGTAACAAAAATTGGATTATTTTTATTTTTCGATGTAAAAAACCCAAAAAACCCATTTTTGGGGGTTTACCCCCCTTTAGCCCCCTTACAATGATCGGGTTGGTTTACGAACTCGTCCGAGGGATTGCCACTTTACACGTCTTTACCAAATTTCATTAAGATCGGACCATTTTTACGGCCGCTATCGTGCTCACAGTCACATATATATAGATGTATATATAGATATATACCGCCGTTGCAGCAGACCTGCATACTCAGCGAATGTCGAATGCAAAACAATATATTTCAATCCAACATAGCGAGATTTGACATGTTTTGGTAAGCTCCATAATAATAACATGGGGAATGAGTATGCAGGTTTGCTGCTACAGATATATTAAAACTGGGTGGTTTTAATTCAATATTTAGTAGATCTAAACTAGAAGAATCCATTTGCCAAGTTTTATCAAGATATGTTGAGAAATAAGCGATATGTAGAATTTTACTTATTTCCCATAAGGTTAACATTGGGACAACATACTGTGTTTACTACTTTCAATATCTCGGTAACCAATGGTCATAGAGCAGTGATTCAAAATACTATTTTTTTTTAGCTGAATTCAGTGGTGCCAATAAAAATTCGAGAAATTTTATTTTTATATATAAAAAAACTCAAAAACCCCATTTTTGAGGGGATTTATCCCCCTTTACCCCCCCCCCCTCCCTCTTACAGTGGGCCGATCGGGCTGGTTTACGAACTCGTCGAGGGATTACCACTTTACATGTCTGTACCAAATTTCGTTAAGATCGGAGCATTTTTACGGCCGCTATCGTGCTCACACACACACACACACACACACACACACACACACACACACACACACACACACATACACAAATTCGAACTATATATATATGTGTGTGTGTGTGTGTGTATATATATATTTACATATATACACAAATTCGAACGAATGGTGTTTTTTGCTTCTGGGGGCCCCAAAACGAAAAGTTATCATGGTCTCGGGCTTAGGTCTTACCATGAGACCTACGGTAATAGCTTCTTCCCTATAGGAAAAATTCGCTAAAAATACTTACGCTAGTTTTTATTCATCTAAAACCTTCTCATACGTGCATACAATACAGAAAATAAGTTTCAGCCGTAACAGTACTCTAGTTTTTACGTGAAAATCGGTCTAAGCTATGATGCAGAGCATTATCAACCAACCAACCAATAGACAGACGGACGGAAATTGAGATAAGGCTTGATTCAGGCTTCTCTGACGTTCAAAACGCAAAAATAACCAATAATTTTATTATTCTGCCGTAAGTACATTCAAAACTATAATTTTATTTATATGGATGATACCGATTGTTTCGATAGTAATGATGAAATCTTTTGCGGTAAATATAAAGTACTACCTGATCAACACGGTTTTACCCGTGGAAAAACAGAAAAACTTCCTTAGATTCATGATTATGGTAAGGTTGCCATGACAACAACATGAGCTTCCCTATACTTTGACATTGAAACTTTGATGTATCATAGGGCGTAGCCCTGAGGGAATTTTTAAAAATCTGCCCTGAGAGGAACGTTCATGCAAAGTTTCAAGATTCTAGGTCAAGTAGTTTGGGCTGTGCGATGATAGGTCAGTGGTATTTGACAAATATGTGGTAGATTCTTGAGCGAGGCTCATTTCATCACTCACAAGGTAATTAGAGCACTGGAAATTCCAATTCGTTCACTTAACTCTAATGCTTTGAATTTCAATATAAAGTTGTATTTCTAGAATCTCTTAATTATACTAGAACTATTAAATATTAGTTCTCCTTACCTTGTGACGCAATCTTCAACGATCAAGGAGACAAATATCAAGTAAGTAAGTAAGTATACGAGCTCGTAATATATTGAATATCTTTCCGTACTTTCATTGATCCTTACTTTTGAAGATGATACGTATCAAACAAATCCTATTTGTTTGTATCAAATTGGTTGAAATAAAGTCAAAGTCAAAGTTAAAATCATTTTATTCAAGCAAATTATTATATTAATTACAGGCTCCCATGCGCCTAACATATGGCGCGCGCGGGAGAGGAAAAATTACAATATTAATTTACATTCATACATTATGACAGCCAGCAGTGAGCAAATGCGTTTGGTCTTATCAGTCCATGTATATAATATTTTCAATTTTGCATGGAATTAAAATTAATTAAAATAGAATTAATTAGCCTAGTTATTTGCAATAATTTATAAGGTAACAATATTTATATACTTATAAAAAACAACATATACAAAATTTGAAAAAAATAACAATAACAAAAATAACATATATAAATTTTCAAATAATTAACAATAACCAAAGTTAACATAAATAAATTTCTAAAAATTTAATAACAAAAATAACATGTAAAATTTCAAAAAAACTAACCAGAGCAAGATAACAAGGTCAACATTCACTTCCTGATGTATGCATATTTCAGGCAAGAACAAAGTTTTTAGCTTTCATCTTGAACTTTGGCTTGACCTCAAAATTAATATCGTTACCAGAGTAAGAAATTAGGCTATTAAATATTTTTGGACCGCAATAACTTCATTGTTTTCTACATTTTTCTTTTGTAAAATTAGGTTCGTGCAAGGTTATACTCATTGCTCCTCTAGTCACTCTGTTGAATTGTCTAAGCTGAAATTGGTCTAAATATTTGTGTATAAACATTAACGTGCTATATCTGCAGATCTGATCAAAAGTTAATATATTTTTTGTAAGAACAAATGACTTACCCTATCCATTTTTCTAATTCCATAAATATTTCTAACAGCATGCCTTTGCCTCATAACAATTGGTTGTAACAGAGTGGGGTACGTACCACCAAAATGACAGATTCCAAAACGCATTACATTCTCAAACCACGCTAAATACAATTGTCTCAAATTGTTACCATCTAGATAGCTTCTCATAAAATACAATGCATAATTTATTTTCCTAAGTTTGTTATTTAAATTAATCAAATGCTGGTCCCACTTCAAGTGATGATCAATAAATAAACCCAAGTACTTAGTGTATTCTACAACTTCAGTATTTTCACATACACACGTATATTTACATAAGTGACTAAGTGACCATGGCAAAGGATATTCAAATAACCAATCAGTTTTAATAGTTTTTCTTTTCATATATTAGCCCATGACCTATTTTAACAGATTATCTGTCCTCCACCAACCGTGTCAGAAATCTGGATCACGAAAAACGATGTTTCGGTCGATTAGATAAACTGGTCCAGCTTTCAAACTCAACATCGTAGAATCTCTCGATCCCAGAAGTAATCAAGACCAGAGCCGCCGGCCGCACTGTGAGATCTGTCCAAGCCATTTATTGTTAGTGAAAATGTACCAGTTCGAGATGATGTCAAATCAAAAGATTTCAATAGAAACAATTTTTGGCTAGCTAAATAATATAAATAAAATCGATATGTATAAATGCGGTTTTATACATGCTAAGACTAATATAGATGAATTTGCTATATTATTCATTACATTACATCTACAAATTTGCTTACGTAAGTAAAGATGTTTATATGGGCAAGTAAAAACAATGAAAAAGTACTTGCTGAAACCAGCCCTGCTTGATAGTTCATTATTTTCCTTGATTTAACGAATTTCCTCTATGGGGAAGAAGCTGTTACCGTAGGTCTTATGGTAAGACCTAATCCCCAAATCAGCTTAAAGGTCCAAACCTAACGTCTTGTTTTAAGGTCCCCAGATGCCTAAAACACCATTCGTTCATTTATCTATCTATACTTATTTAATACGCTAGGGGTTTTATTTGTGATTATTACTCCTCCTAAACTACTGGGCCGATTTTAATAATTAAGGTGTCATTGGAAAGAGCTTGGTGTGAAGTTTTGCAGGAAATACAATTTAAAAAGGTTTGACTAAAGGGAAGAGCCCTAGGCGCCCTTAAACTTTCATATTAGTCCATAAGATTTAACATGGGAATAGAAAATTTCAAATATAGCAGCTGATTGGAGCAAACAAAGTTTTTCAGCAAAGCCATATGTTGTTAATAGAATGGAAACCGGTGCATTTAGAGATAGAGCTGGAGGCATTTCAGTTGATGGAAGATGTAAATAAATAAACTATTATCCTAATACCTTCTTAAGATTTTTGCGGACATTTGCCATCACTGATTAGTAAAAAACAAGTTTCACGACGTTTCGGGATCTGGAATCTGATCCCGTCTTCAGGTGGAAGAAAACCTAGAACATAACAAGATTAGTAAAACATAGCCAGGAAAACCTGGAGAAAAACACAGCTAAAACAGAGAACTGTAACTGTTATTGTTTTGGTGACTGCTTTTACAGTTCTCTGTTTTAGCTGTGTTTTTCTCCAGGTTTTCCTGGCTATGTTTTACTAATCTTGTTATGTTCTAGGTTTTCTTCCACCTGAAGACGGGATCAGATTCCAGATCCCGAAACGTCGTGAAACTTGTTTTTTACTAATCAGTGATGGCAAATGTCCGCAAAAATCCTAATCAAAATATAAAATCACCATCACCAACAGTGAATTTCAAACAAAGGAGTTTTAAAAACATTTATTTTGAATCACATGTGTGAATATCTTAATATTCACCTATATGTTTATATTCCAAAGAAAATTAGTAGGAGAAAAAATAAATTCTTATGTATAAATTATATAAATATAAATATAAATAAAAGAAAAAAGAAACAGACTTAACATTCATTATGAGTAGATTTATTGAACCATTTTAGTTCGGTTTAAGATTAAGACGGGTCATACGCTACTTAGGGCCGCTTTCCCCAATTAAGATTAAAAATAAATGTGAATTTGATTTAAACCGTATGAAAATTCTAATGTTTAAATTAAATACCATATATATAATACTTGGTTGTGTACACGCTTCGATTGGAGTTTATGGCGAATGTTAATGCGAAGCGTTTATGAGCAATTACATAAAAGAAAATTACATGAACATGTAAATTACTTTTGTTTAGTTCAACTATGAAATGCTAACCATGAACGATAAAAACATGAAAATGATATAATTTTAACTATTCTTTTTGTGTTTAGTGATGTTCTGTAATAAAAAGAACCCAGTTTCCAGTAATTCCAGCACTCGCTATGACTAGGTATAGATCAGAGTCTGTACAATAGAATTTACCTTCCCTCCCAGTGCTTTGTCATGGACTACTGCAGGGCCGGCCCCAGGCAGGGGCAACCGGGGCAGCTGCCCAGGGCCCCGCGCTTTCGAAAACTCCGCGTGAAAAATATTCCAAAAGAAATAAAAATTGTGAATGGTATTTTAATTAGTTTCAAAACGTGATTAAAACGTTGATAAACACGACAAGAGCGAATTCAGAAATACGATTAAAATTGCATTGACTAAGGCGAGGCCTTTCGTACATTAGCACTACAGTAGACGAAGAGCCGTGAAAATCCCGGCAAAAAACCCCAATCGTCGGTCGGCAGCGGTCGAGTACTGAAGACGAACACATATCAAAGGTCATCGAAAGCTCAGAACTTCTTACTGGAGTAAAAGTGTTTAGGGAAATGATACCGATTGATGTTGACAATCCCGTGAAAGTGTGAAAATACTTGAGCAAAGTTGGAAACCCTTTCCCCTACATTCAAATAGCGTACGGAATTTTACTAACTATCCCCATAACTGTTACTGAACGTGAGATTGTAAATGAAATGAACTTTGATGACCTTTTACACGAATTTGCCGAAAGAAAGGCAAGGAGGGTTAGCTTTTATTCCCGTAGTTGGATTTAAATAAACATATTCTTATTAAATTTGTCTTCTTTGCAGTCCTCTACGTTTTCCAATCAAAAATCATAACTGTACTACTATGGGCTGATTTTCATAATCAAAATCTTAAAAAAAGAAGTTAATGTTTGGCAATTATAATTATTTTAATAGGATAATATAATAATCAGTAATCTATTTCTTAACATGAGTAACTGGTGAAATAAGCATTGTTACTCTATGGCAAGACTCGTTCGGTAATATTGTATTTTCACTAGTTTTTCTCATAAGTTGGTACTCTCTTCACTCACCAGCCTCAATAAAATATTTGACTGATTGTAACTGACTCTTTGTCTGTAACAGTACTTTTGTCTGTGTTTTTTCGCCGCAAACGAGGTTACCCATATTAATCAATGATCTTTGTCACTACTTTTAAATTCACAATTCATATTGTAGGCCATTAGGCGTGATACCAAGTAATTAGTGATTAAAAAAATAAAAGTAACGCTAACTGAAATCCATTGCAATGTATGCTGAAGCGCTAAGCACTATAGGCCTATACTGGTATTTTAACACTCGTCTACGCAGCGACTTGGAAGGGCCCCGCAACTCAGATCGGCCCAGGGCCCCGCAATTGCTAGGGCCGGCCCTGGACTACTGTATATGTGGCAGCAGGTCAGGCCAACTCCTTTGAGGGGCTCTTAATATTCGTAGAGAACACTAAAGAAACATGGACACATGATTGAGGATTCACAAGAAATTTAGTTTAAAAAGGCTTTTGTAAAAAAAATCAGTACAACAGGAAGTACAACCATATAATAAATAGAATAGTTCTACATTACTGTACCATAATTATTATTATTTTGAAATCAATACATAACAATTGCTCGATTTCGAGCAACGGGTTCACTAGTACTTACTTAATACGCTAGGGGTTTTTTGTGATCATTACTCCTCCGAAACTAGTGGGTCGATTTCAATAACTTAGGTGTCATTTGAAAGAGCTTGGCGTGAAGTTTTGTAGGAAATAAAAATTATGAAGGTTAGACTAAAAAGAATAGCCCCAGACGCCCTTAAAGTTTCATATTTGTCCATAAGATTTAACATGGGAACATAAATTTGAAACAAAGCAGCTGAGTGGAATACACAAAGATTTTCAGCAAAGCCAGGTGTTTTAAATGGAATTGAAACCAATGAATATATATCTTGAAGCAAACTTTAAACATTTATGTATAGTTAGAGTATTTAGAAAACCATTCCAGAGTTCGGCTCAAGATTAAGACAGGATATGTTTAGTCGTAGATACCGAATTACAAAAAGTTTTATTATAATCTATCTATATATACTTATTTAATACGCTAGGGTTTTTTTTGTGATCATTACTCCTCCGAAACTAGTGGGCCGATTTCAATAATTTAGGTGTCATTTGAAAGAGCTTGGCGTGAAGTTTTGCAGGAAATAAAAATTATGAAGGTTAGACTAAAAAGAAGAGCCCTAGACGCCCTTAAAGTTTCATATTTGTCCATAAGATTTAACATTTGGAACATAAATTTGAAACAAAGCAGCTGAGTGGAATAAACAAAGATTTTCAGCAAAGCCAGGTGTTTTAAATGGAATTGAAACCAAACCATTTATAGATGAATATATATCTTGAAGCAAACTTTAAACATTTATGTATAGTTAGAGTATTTAGAAAACCATTTCAGAGTTCGGCTCAAGATTAAGACAGGATATGTTTAGTCGTAGATACTGAATTAGAGAAAGTTTTATTATAATAATGTAAAACCTACGAAACAAAGAGTAGTTTTTTTGAAAACATATATAATTCTACAATACCTGAACCTACTTAAAACAACCTGTTTAAAATCATGTGTGTTTACAAACAAATTTACTGTCGATTTTCAAATAAGTATTTGTTTTGGTTTATTTATTCTATTATCATCCCAAGAACAATTAATTATTTTAACTTATAAGTAATTTATGTATGACAAAGACACCCAGAGGAACTCAATTGAATAAACAATTTATTTGGAGGTGATGGTGAATGTTAATGTGAAGTGTTCATGATCTAAAAATGAAAATGTAAATTTTTCATAAAACTATTTTAATTTTGTTCAACTGTGAATATACATTTGAGCAAAATCTAAACGCTGTACCTCAAAATGTTTAGGAGTTATGAATTTGTTTGTAAAAAACACATACAGACAGACAGATGGAAAACAAGGCACCATGGACCCATGTTCCTATGGTGAAATGTGTTTGTCTTGACCTAAGCTATAACGCTATATACGTTTGTCCAGATAGTTACGGGACACCCTGTATATACTCATATTTTATGCAATTACTCCTCGATTTCGCAGTTCGCCGACCAAAGCTACCCATTCGTTTTCTAAACCGCTATGTCCGGCTTGTTTAGCTTCATATATCAACTTCATTCTGTCAACCAATTTGTTTATATCGTTGTAGTATATTATATTAGTATCATACAAGTTTTTCAATAATCCTTTTCCTGATAAACTTGGTTGATTTATTTTTCTCCTTTTACGTAAAATAGTTATTCCAGCAGAAGATAATGATTTACTTTTTACGGGATCCCTTCTATTTGGTGGGAAAAGTTTAGCAATAATAGTTTTATATTTTTCTGATGTATTTCTATGAACATTGAAATTTTTAGAATAATTTTTCTTATGCGCATTTGTATCCACCAATATTTGTTTAAAAATGTTTAAATCCTTTTTAGTATATATATTAGGTTTCGGTTTAAAAATAAGTTGAAACAATCCTTTTGTACCCCTGTATAGTTTATTATTTATAATAATATTGTCATGTTCGTCTACATCAAGCTTGTTATCTCCAATCATTAGACCATTTTCTGCTATCCTAGACCAAACGTATGATATTTTCGAGTTGGTTTGTGCAGAATGTAACATTTTCAATACAAATTGTCTTGCGAGCGGCCCTTTATACGCAATATCCGAGCCCAATTTGCTCAAGTTGGACGGATTAATAGACTCTTCTTCTTCATGTTGTTCTTCGCTTGTAGAAAGACCTTTTTCTGTTAAAACATCCGTTTCTTCACCTTGTTCGCTTTCTTCTTCAGTTGTTTGTCCTTGTTGCGTAAAACTTGTATCACCTTCATATTCTGGGGGGGGGGGGGTTACAAAGTTGCTTAAAACCCTATCGTGTGGGTACTCAAATTAAGCGGAATAAAAAGACAAACAAAAAAGGTCCAGTAACATTTTTCAATAAAACCAACGGTGTAAAAGTTATAACACAAAAACTAAAAAACAATTTTTTTACATCATATTTTACTTTATAAGTTTCCAACCCCTATCATGTGGGTACTCAAAATACGCAGAATGAAAAGACAAACAAAAAAGTTCAGTAACATTTGTTAATAAAACCAACGGTTTAGAAGTTATAACGCAAAAACTTAAAAATATTTTTTACATCTTAGGCCTATATTTTACTTTATATGTTTCCAAACCCTATCATATGGGTACTTAAATTACGCAAAATAATGAGACAAACAAAAAAGCTTCGGTAACATTTTGTTATTCAACCAACAGTGTAAAAGTTATAACGCAAAAACCAATTTTACATCTTTAACATTTAAACCAAGTTTATATTCAATCGCAACTGTAGTTTATTTTTCATTTTTTCAACTAAATATTTTGAAGTATGAAGGCGATATAATAAAGTAGCATCTTTAAAATATTGTAACTTATACAAATTTAAATAAGTGTTTAAAAACAATATTTTATTACAAATATTTTTAAACCTAACGTTAAGAACGATTGTTTAATACTGACATGTTCACTCAACAAGAGCAACAGTACGACTAACACTACATATCCAAAAATTGCGAGGAGTCTCTCTTGGTAGTGGGGGAAGGCAGGTGTGCGACAGATGTTCCGTGCTGCACATGTCATTTCAAGGGAGGTCACAGCACCGCCACCGACACATCAGTTTGCTGGTAGGACTCGCAGAGTAAACATCTAAATAAACATGGGGGGGGGGGGGGTTTGTCCAACCAACTCAAATCGTACCACTCATTTTAATTTGCTGAGTAAATAATAAGCCAAAGCTTGTTTTAATGAAATTTCAAAAAGTTACCTAATACCTATAAATTTTCTAGGGTTTCCCCACCCCCCAAAACCATTTTGGAGGGTTTAGTAAATTGGAGGGGGGATGATGACAACAAGAAATTATTATATTTGTATCTTTTGAGTAGTTAACATGTGTTATGGTCATTCTTATTCGATTTGAATGTGAATTGCCGAACACAGAAAATACTCAATTTAGTAAAAAAAGTTACTTATGAATATCCGCCTTGATGCGACTTTAGGCTCAGCGGCAAAGGTTGATACTTGCGGAGGGTCGTCTATGCGTTATCTTTTAGGAAAACCCCCATACATGAAGTAACAAATATTCGCCACAAAAATAACAATTTTTTTTTAAATTTTATTAAAACAAGCTTTGGCTTATTTTTTTAATCATTCAGCATATTAAAACGAGTGGTCATACAATGTGAGTTGATATTGGAATTGGTTGGACAAATCCCCACCCCCCAAAACCACTTTGGAGGATTGAGGCTTGACAATGAAAACAAGAAATTATTATTTTTGTATCTTTTAAGTAGTTAAAATGTGTTCTGGTGATTCTTATTCGATTTAAATGTGAATTGCCGAACACAGAAAATACTCAATTTTAATTGACGGACGGCATTTTTAAATTTTTGAATGGCCGCCATTTTGGACTGGAGCAT
This sequence comes from Flexamia atlantica, assembly GCA_035578135.1. Taxonomy (NCBI): domain Eukaryota; kingdom Metazoa; phylum Arthropoda; class Insecta; order Hemiptera; family Cicadellidae; genus Flexamia; species Flexamia atlantica. The sequence goes on from JAQJVK010000001.1 coordinate 177,789,662, forward strand.
GATATCGACCTCCAGTTTGCGGCATTTATTTTCTTTTAACAAGCCCTTTAAAATAAGCAGTCGCACGATGGGGGTTTATTTTTAAAAGTTTGGGGCTACCCCCACAAAATCCAATTTTGGGGGCAGGGGCAGAAATGATACATACATCAAAAAGTAGTTTTATTTAGTACTAAAAGGTATGCAAAATATTGTTTTGATATCTGGCTTACTTTAAAAGATATTAAACCGGGCCGGGACTTTCGGGACACACAGTATACTAGAACAATATTACATTTATTTAAAATTAAAAGACTAAGAATTATATAAAATACAAAAGTGTATGTTGTAAACTATATTATTTTTTTAATTTTAAATTAATTTTCTGAAACAAAATTTAATAATTTAACTTCATTCAAAATTAGTTCAAGAGAAGATTAGATTCATTTCAACTCAACCACCAACCGGATGCACAACAGGATGTATTGGATTTCAACATCCTGTTGTGACAGGCAAAGACGTCCGCTGGGAATCAGATGCTGTAGACAAAATTTATGCCGACGGCAATAAAGCAGCCTCTGCACGTTGTCAAACGCTGATTTCGGCGATCAGCGAATGAAATCGTTTGTCTTGACGAAAAGCTGACATCATTGGTCAAGAGGCGGAGCCAAGCCATATTGGGGGGGAGAATACAAAATTGGTAGGGGAAAGTTTGGGAAGAGAGAGAGAGAGAGAGAGAGAGAGAGAGAGAGAGAGAGAGAGAGAGAGAGAGAGAGAGAGAGAGAGAGAGAGAGAGAATACTTTATTACAAATCATGTGACCTGTAAAGGCGTCAAACAATATCAAACAAAGGATAAAACAAAACATTTCAGTTCACTGATTTTTTTTCTTCTCAACTTGTTCATAGCTGATGTCACTAGGGGTTGTTTGGCCAGTCCATAAATTCATCCACTATATAGAAAGGGTTCTCTAAAAGCCACTCTGTAAGTTTACACTTAAAGGTCCCTGGTTTGGCCTCCTTGACTTTTCTTGGAAGTTCATTAAAAAATCTAGCACCTGCATATGAAGGTTTTCTCTCAAACATCTTCTTCCGATGGAAAGACAAGCTGAAGTTACCCGCACTTCTGGTGTTATGGCCATGGACCTGATGATGACGAGTAGTGGTTTTATGAGTAGTTACAGCATAAACGGTAACTTCCAGGATATACAAGTTGACAGCAGTGAGAATACTCATACTCCTAAAATGAGGTCTACAACTTTCCCGCCAACCTATACCAGCCAGCATCCTGATAGCTCTCTTCTGGATGGTCAGAACTCGGTTCAAGTTTTGTTGTGATGATGACCCTCAGAGAGCAATACCATAGCGCAGATGACTTTCAAATAAAGCATGGTATGCTGTGAGTGCACCAACAGTGCTGTTTCCTTCCTCTAAGCTGTTAGTGATTTCTTCGAAAAGTTCAGTCAAAGAAGACTGAGTTGATCGACCCTGACGAAAACCATGTTGCCTGTCTGTCAAGAGGTTGTTTAATTAAGTTCATGTGGTCAAACACTACCTTCACCACCTTGTGGTTCATGTGACCAATACAACCTTCTCAATAATCTTTGCAAACGAAGAAATCAGCGAAATTGGCCTATAGTTACCCTAAGTTACATTAATCTGAGCAAATCTATTTTTGGATTTGTTGCATTTATAATGCCACCGATAAGAAGAAGACGAACATTGACCGGTCGGAGGAGTCGGAACGAACACGATCGCAACCGCTGGCATCACCCTCCCGATGTACCATTTGATGCTCCTTCCAACCTCAGACCCATGAACTAAAAATGTTTTCATTGCGGTGGGTTGCATTTGAAGAATGAAGAGACCGGTAGAGATAGTGCGTCATTTACAAGGTTGTGCATATAAAGACAGCCGTTCCCTGCAATCTCTGTTTTGGCGATAATTATCAATAAGGTGCAGCGGCAATCACTAAACAAAGGAAGTCATTATGTGCCAGTGTTTGCTCTCGGTCAGCTACATGTTGCTGTAAGCAGAGTTCAATCTTTTGCCGGTGTTGAAATATATACCTTTCAGGAAAAAGAGAACATGGGGAAATGAAGGCGTTCCCAATCGTTAACGTTTATACCCGAAACTCCTGCGGTAGATAAAATTAACTTTGAAAGTTTCAGTAGCTAAGCTATAATTTTGTTAATGAAAACTTTAAAAGTATATAAGTAGGCTGATTATTCTTCATTCTTTTACTATATGGTTTTTGCTCGATTTCGAGACACGTGTTATCAAGTTCTGATTAATTAACCTTAAGGAATAATATATTCATTAATAATCAGATTAAAGTTGATAACGGAACGGACCTTAACGTCTGCAAGCTGTAAAAATAAAAGTGTATATAAAATAGCTTAACCAAGAAAAATGTATATATATATTAATATTGATCTCGTTTTGAACATTTTGAAATATTACACTATTGATAATAAATAAATTAACTTGCCCCTTCAGTCATTTTTATATACAGTGTTTTAATGCTCGCATTTAGATCTGTATATATAGTAATTTAAAGACTTGATATGTCTAATTATATTTTATTTGCCAGAAACTATATCAACAAAATAAAGACACTGGGTACAACTGTATAAATAGAATTTAGATATTGCGATATATTATCTGTTGCTTCTCTTAGAGTGTTTTGAGGGTTATCTTTATAAAATGTATAATTATAAATTGGATTGCTATCATCTTATAATGTGTTGATTTAATCTCGATCCTAACCTCCACAGCCTAGCGAGTCAAGAGTTTCTTTCCTTTATATTTTTAAGTTAATACTTTGTTCAACCACTTAACTGTAAGATTAAACACATCCTCAAGCTTTACAATGTATTACTAATGAAAACCAATATGGTCTCCTTGTTAATTTCCCGCTTGTTTAGAGCTCATGAATGATTACATTTTTAAAGCCAGTATACATTTTTTTAGTTGTTATCATTAAACATACATTTTTGTATATTATTCACTTAACGTATTCAAACAATACAGTACTTTCCTTCAAATAAGTTGAATGCTCACATATACAAAATAAATCCTATGGAAATTCGCTGAGTACGCAGGCCTGCTATGACGGGGGTATTAATTCATTAGATGAATTAACTGCAGTGGTTTGAAAGTTTTGTGACCAGTTGTAAAAAAAAAAAAACTTTCAGAGAGCCGGATACTAGGCACGGGAGATCCTTCCTATGTAGGAAATAATTGTCTTCACCTCTGGAATATTTTGAATATCTATGATTTGTTTGTTCAGAGAGTTCATAGACACTAAATAATAGGAACAAAAATACAAGGACAAGTAGAAGTGCAGAAAAATAACATAGACTGATGAAGATTAAAAAAATTATTTAACATTTTAACACCATAATACCCCCGTTGCAGTAGACCTGCATACTCAGCGAATTTCAAATGTAAAATAACATATTTCAACCCAACACGGCGAGATTTGACATGTTTTGGTAAGCTCCTTAGAATAACATTGGGAATGAGTATGCAGGTTTGCTGCTACAGTATATTAAAACTGGGTGGTTTTAATTCAATATTTAGTATATCTGAACTAGAATAAGCCATTTACCAAGTTTTATCAAGATATGTTGAGAAATGACCGAGATATAGAATTTTACTTATTTCCCATAAGGTTAAAATTGGGACAACGTACTGTGTTTACCACTTTCAATATCTCGGTAACCAATGGACATAGAGCAGTGATTCAAAATACTAAATTGTTTGTTTTTTTGAGCTAAATCAAATGGTGCCATAAAAAATTCGATAAATTTTATTTTTCTTAGTAAAAAACTCAAAAAACCTATTTTTGGGGGGTTTATCCCCCTTTACCCCCCCCTTCCGGTGGTCCGATCGGGCTGGTTCATGAACTCGTCCGAGTGATTACCACTTTACACGTTTGTACCAATCTTCATTAAGATCGGACCGTATTTACGGCCGCTATCGTGCTAACAGACACATACATACATATATATCTATATTACTAATTCTGTAAGCGATATTTTTAAATCAAAATTGTGAGAGTTTGACAGCTCGCAGGATGATGGGAGATGGTTCAAATGAAAGGTCTCGGTCCCAGGGGGTCGGGAAAAATATCAGATTTTGTCCAAATATAGCAGAAAATGAGAAATAACAAAAAAATATCTTCCATTTAAAATGAAACGGGATTGAAAAACGTCTGCTTTGTTTACATTAAACATGTGGTGCTAATGCTTGATTCAAAGCCATATGGTAGATGTTGACATGTGGGATTTTTTTCAAAATGCAGCTAACTATGCACGTTCAATGTACTACAAAAAATATTTTTAATTAAAGATTTTATGGTTTTCTAATAATTAAGGGTTTGAGTTTTTTCATAATTTAAAATTATACAAAGATAAGTATGTTTGTTTAGTTTATGTTATAATGATGCAGATTTAATACCAAATGAGCTATATATAATTATATATATATATATATAATTACATAAGGGGAATTTTAGCGCCGAAATTGAGGGCGTTTGGAAGGTCGCAGGATGATGGGAGGGGGCTGAAATCCCACGGACACGGGGAAAATACTGAAATTGCTGTAAGCTTACTATAAAATGAGAAACAACGTAAAATAGCTGTCATTTAAAAACCATTGGGATGTAAAAAACCAGATGCTAGATATAATCATAATTTTGTGGATCCAAAAGCCTATTTTCTAAGAAGGTATTTTGTACTATAGTAAAGAAGGATTATGTTTAGTGGCTATTTGCCCCTTCAAGCCTCTAGTATATATATATATATATATATATATATATATATATCTAAAAATTCGAACGAATGGTGTTTTTTGCTTCTGGTGGCCCCAAAATGAAAAGTTATCATGGTCTCGGGCTTAGGTCTTACCATGAGACCTACGGTAATAGCTTCTTCCCTATAGGGGAAATTCGCTAAAAAGCATAAAAACCTAGCTTTTCACCCTTACTAAATATCGAACTGCTCGGATAGTGCCGGTCGCTGGGCCCATATAGCCACCAATTTGCATATTTTAGTGCAGACTCCGAAAGGATTAACTTTGTTTAAGTGTTGCATAAATTTAACAAACCCAATATACTGTGCTTTAAACTCTGGGATCCACAGTCGTATAATCACATGTTTGAAACGATAATTTAAAATCTATTATGATCATACAAAATAAGTCATTAATATTTTAGAGAGTTATTGGTAAATGAGTGGATGAAAACAATATTATAGCAGGATAGTAGCTATTAATTACATATACGACTTTCAAAACATTTCTTAGAGCGTTGAAGAAGTCAAGTTTCAATAGAATTGAGTTCAAAATTTCAAAGACTGCAGTAAAACTAATCATACATCTAACTCCTTAGGTGTACATAGAGGGGGTTCTAACTCCTTAGTTTAACTATACAAGCAAAGACGTAACATATCCAAGACATGTTTTTTCCAAAAGGTTCTGTACTTTGAAAATTATCAGATTGGAGTATTTTCATAAAACATTTGTAATTATGTACTTTTTATTATTTTATTCATGAGCTAAATTTGATATTTGAGGTGTCAGATCAAATTACATTTTGTTTGAGACATACACAAAAGGTTTTTATCATCTCAGATTTGTAAGTTTTATCATCTTAGACTTGAAAGTTTCCATTCTTTTTAAAGGACAGGAATATGTATTTACATGCAAAGGAAATTTTTGAGCAGAAATTGTGGGCGTTAGTCAAGTCACAAGATGAAGGGGGAGGGCTCAAACTTAAGAACTCGAGAAAAATACTGAAATGTCTTGAAATTTACCAGAAAACAAGAAATTGTGTAAAATATTTCCCATTTAAAAAGCATTGGGATCCAAAAACGCTTTGTTCACATTAAAAAAATGTGATGTAGCCTCATTCAAAACAGTGTGATGATATTAATATTTATGGTAGAGCTAAAAGCCAGTTTACTAGGACAGACGGAATTTTGTACTTCATATGATAAAGAAGGATTGTTTCAGTTTAAATTTCCCCTATTATGATTAGGAGCTTTTAGAGCCTTCAAGCCACTAGTTTTTGTTATATGCACCGAAAACAAAATTTTTTGTAACAATTAAAAAACCTATTCATTCATAATACTGTGAATACTTAATTGGCGTCGATATTTTTAAATGTAATACACTGCACCAATGCCAACATATAATTTCATTCCCGTAGAATAATTTTGACTATTCCAAAACTCATAAACGTTGTAAAATATTTTAATGAAAAATATTTCGTACAAAACAGTATATTTTGTACCTAATGCCTAAAGTTACGCTTTTCGAACGGGTTCAAGTTTTTCGACCGGGACGTTTAGTAGTAATAATCGATTACCACGTTCTATACAATCGATAACTCACCATCGACGCTGACGTACATACGTTTGCAGTTTCAGCCTACTCTGTGGTAAAAACGATCAGCTGAAATCCTCAACATCAGCTGATCCTTTTTCTTCCGAGAAAAATATCCGAGAAACGAATATGTTCCGTTACTAGACCAGTAAGTACTGTTTTGACGGACGAACATGATAGTTCCCGCGCGAGCCAAAGGCGAGTGCGTGATTTTCAAGCGAGTACGATAAAATTTACCGGGCGTGTGACGTTCGAATCTTTACATTATACTTCTCAGAAAAAACATATTTTTAACTATAACGTATTCCTTGCATAAACTATTAACGTTTCACAATTCTTCAAACCTAGCCTAATAAACAAACAAACATTTGCTACTGCCACCATTGATGCCATTTCATTCCTCTGAAGTGGTTACTAAACATTGTTAATAAACGTGCATTAAACATCGGTTTGCTGCAATCAGCTGATTGTTTTCATCGTTGACTGCCCTTATTTCCGTATCCTAGTGTACGGTAAATGTGCTGTGCACTATGCGGTAAATTTACCGTGCAGTTATAGGCAAAGGGTAACTTTCAAGCCAAGAGTGAGGCACAGAAAACAGATGTTTCTGTGCATTATGATGATGTAAAAAACATTTTAGCCCTGTAACACCTCCAATGAAAACTGTCGCGGTAGACCAATAATGAAATTTTGTATGGATTTTGTTGGTAGTTTTGGTTTTAGCGAATTTCCCCTATAGGGAAGAAGCCCGAGACCATGATAACTTTTCGTTTTGGGGCCCCCAGAAGCAAAAAACACTATTGTTCATTTTAATATATATATATATATATATATGTGTGTGTGTGTGTGTGTGTGTGTGTGTGTGTGTGTGTGTGTGTGTGTGTGTGTGTCTTTAAGCACGATAACAGCCGTAAAAATGGCCCAATCTGAATAACATTTGGCACAACCATGTAAAGTAGTAAGTATTCGGACGAGTTCGAAAACCAGCCTGATCAGACTACCGGAAGGGGGGGTAAAGGGGGGTAAACCCCCCAAAAGTGGTTTTTTGAGTTTTATACATAAAAAATAAAAATAACCTAATGTTTGTCAGCACCATTGAATTCAGCTCAAAAAACAAACAATTTAGTATTTTGAATCATACCTCTATGTCCATTGGTTACCGAGATATTGAAAGTGGTAAACACAGTACGTTGTCCCAATGTTAATCTTATGGGGAATAAGTAAAATTCTATATCTCGCTTATTTCTCAACATATCTTGATAAAACTTGGTAAATGGCTTCTTCTAGTTCAGATATACTAAATATTGAATTAAAATCACCCAGTTGTAATATACCCTGTAGCAGCAAACCTGCATACTCATTCCCCATGTTATTCTTATGGAGCTTTCACAAACATGTAAAATCTCGCTATGTTGGATTGAAATATGTTGTTTTGCATTTGAAATTCGCTGAGTATGCAGGTCTGCTACAACGGGGGTATTTTAATAATACCTGGAAATGATAAAATAACTCTAGGCCAATTCGAATCGGTTTCCTTCTTTAATTCTCTCGTTTATGTACATCCAATTCAAAATCATATCATATTCTCGAATCAATGTACAATAATTCTTAAGAGATGTGCTTGTATTATTATTGTTTAGTTGGATTACTGAATTACAAGTAAATAGGGTGTTGAATCACTGAATTACAAGCAAATTGTGCATTTAAAAATTATTTCTGTTTGTGAGAAAGTTAATAAAATTCACCTTTTCAATTGAAATTTAAAGATGTCAAAGAAATAAACAAAGGCCTAACTGAACAAAACACACATACATTATTCTTTTCCTAAGCACTTGGTTTTGAATTTGGTTGTCTTCTCACACAACAATAACGAAAGTTTTTCTAGGGGGTCCATGTGCAAATTGTGCATTTTAGTAGTTTTTCTGGTTTTCAATCAGTCTTTTTCTCACAGAAATTCTCTGTTATTAATTACGCAGCCGAAGTCTAGCATATTTTCCCTAATCTCGTCGACTCGTTTTTCCCTATGCCTTCTTCTTTCTGTTTCAGGGTTCAATTTACAATATATTTATATCTTTACCATAAAGAATGATTTGGCTCAATTTGGCTACAATTACCAATAAAAGTAGCCCAAATTCATTTTCTTAAGCTGTATCGTATCTTGTTTACAGTTGCAGACAATCTATTTTTGTTTACAATGTGACTGGTTGAAAAAAGTCTTATAGTCTAGCAAATCTACGAAAAAAACACCCTTCACCTAGAAAAAATTGCAACACGAGCATTTTTGATGGGTATAAGTCGGAAAAAGTATGGTCTTTAACATATCCAAAATCGGAAAAAATCGGTCCAGGGGAAATCCTCTAAAATTCGTTTCAAAATGGCGGTTTATAATGGGAAAATTATAAAATAAGATTCACACTGCATTTTTAACCATAATTTATCGATATATGGACTTGTGAACGACACAAAAAATTGTTAGGGGAATAGTACTTCATTTTGATGGGAGAGTCATTTTTAGCCGCCATCTTGGATTCACCATATTAGATACAAAATATTTTTTTCAAATATGAAGGTGGTGTTGCGACCCATCATTTTAGACTAGAATTTTTCGCTGATTTCAATGCCAATATCAATTTAAAAAAAATTTGACTCATTCATAAGATATCACTGTATAATAAAATTGTATTTTTAACTAATTTTAACATTATCCCTTGCAGAAATAAGTCCATAATCTCAGAATAAAGCTAGATGATGACAAGTAACCACCAGTAGTATCTTTCGAGCAATTTTAACCTGTTCTGACGGATTTAGCATTTTCGGGCGCTATCTTGGATCCGCCATTTTGAAATGACCTAACTTATTTCAAATATTAACTAACTAATTAACTAACTAACTTATTTTAACTAACTTATTAACTTAACTAACTTATTAACTTACTAACTTACTAACTAACTAACTTACTAACTTACTAACTTACTAACTTATTAACTTATTTTAACTTTTAATTAACTTATTTTTAACTAATTTTTCATGCTGAATTGAATGCCGCAATCCGTTTTGTAATACTATTTTTCATTCTTCAGATATCGCCTTTTTTAATGTTATAAATTAAAAAATGGCGATATCTCAAAAACGAAAAATGATATTACAAAACAGATTGCGGCATTCAGTTCAGCATCAAAACTTGGTTGAAAATGATGGGTCACAACCCTACCTTTATATTTGAAATAACCTCGCCAATTTCAAAATGGCGGATCCAAGATTGCGCCTGAAAATGCTAAATTTTCCAAAATCACGTGGAAATAACTCGAAAATGACTTCTGGTAGTTCCGTGTTATTATCTAGCGTCATTGTGAGATTATGGACCAATTTTTTACAATGCATAATGTTAAAATGAGTTAAAACTACCATTTTTCTTAAAACCCTGTTACCTGAAGAATTGGTCAATATTTTTGAAAACGGATTTCGGAATTGGAACCGGTGTAAAATTCTAGTTGAAAATAATGGGTCACAACACCACCTTTACATTTAAGAAAAATATTTCGCATCCAATATGGCGGATCCAAGATGGCGGCTGAAAATGACTATCGTATCAAAATGAAGTACTGTACTATACCCCTAAATTTTTGTTGTTGTTCATAAGTTTATATCTCAATAAGTTATGGTTAAAAATGCAGTGTAAATCTTATTTTATAATTTTTGCGTTTAAACCGCCATTTTGAAACGTAATTTTAGGGGGTTTCCCATAGTCCGATTTTGTCCGATTTTGGATATGTTAAAATAATAGTTTTCCGGACTCATCCCCATTAAAACTCTCGTGTTGCAATTTGTTCTAGGTTAAGGGAGTTTTTTCGTAATTTTGGCGGACTAGATACACTGTATACATATTACACCAAAATAATTAGAAAACAAATTAATAAAAACTAGAGGCTTGAAGGGGCTATTAGCCCCTAAGCATAATCCTTCTTTACTATAGTTCCAAATACCTTGTTAGAAAATAGGCTTTTGGATCCAAAAAATTATGATTATATCTAGCATTTGGTTTTAAGTAAACAAAGCAGACCTTTATACATGCCAATAGTTTTTAAATGACACCTATTTTACGTTATTTCTCATTTTATAGTAAGCTTAAAGCAATTTCAGTATTTTCCCCGAGTCCCTGGGATGTAGACCTTTAATTTCAGCCCCCTCCCATCATCCTGCGACCTTCCAAACGCCCATAATTTCGGCGCAAAAATTTCCCTTACGTAATTATATATAAGTATAGATAATTTGTTATTAAATCTGCATCGTCATAACATAAACTAAACAAACATACTTATCTTTGTATAATTTTAAATTATGAAAAAACTCAAACCCTTAATTATTATAAAATCTGAAAATCTTAAATTTAAAATATTTTTTTGTTATAGTACATTGAACGTGCATAGTGAGCTGTATTTTGAAAAAAAATCCCACATGTCAACATCTACCATATGGCTTTGAATCAAGCATTAGCACCACATGTTTAATGTAAACAAAGCAGACGTTTTTCAATCCCAATGCATTTTAATGGAAGATATTTTTCGTTATTTCTCATTTTCTGGTATATTTGGACATAATCTGATATTTTTCCCGACCCCCTGGGACCGAGACCTTTCATTTGAGCCATCTTCCATCACCCTGCGAGCTGTCAAACTCTCACAATTTTGATTGAAAAAAATCGCTTACAGAATTAATAATATATAATATATAGATATAGATAGATTTTATAACTCACTAAAACCTCGTCCGATTTTGATCATTAATGGCTCAAATGAAAGCTGACAGCTCACTGGGTGTTTTGAAACCATTCAGACCTACATGCCCTAATCAAAACTGGAAATACCAGTCCTTCACTAAATACAGAATTCCGAAAACAATTATTTTCATATTGATTAAAGTTCCATAACTCGCATCAAACACAGCCGATTTTAATTATTTAGAGCTTAAATTAAAGCAAGTAATGCACTGAGTTAATTAAAACCTTAATCGTTCCTGAGTCTTTGCTAAATTCGGAGATACGGGTCTTTGGAATGACAAATTACGAAAGTGAGAAGAATTTAAGTTGGATTATGGATCATAACTCCATTTCTATTTGTCAGATTTCAATTAGCGATAGCTCATATGAAAGCTTATAGTTTACCGAGTAATTTGAGACCAGAACGAATTTTTTAACCCATTTTAAACCTGAGATATATATCTTCAACAAAAAGCTAATTTCAAAAAATGCTATTTTCATATTGCATTTAGCTGTACAGCTCGTTTCACACACGTCCGATTTTAGAGATCAATAGCTCAAATAAATCAATCAAAGCCAACAAATCAATCAGTATTTCAAGACCAAAATGAACTGAAAGTCTTGCTAGGTTCTGGATATATGAGAAAAATAATCATAAAAATGTTATTATTTATTTAACCCCCATAAGAAATGTACAGGGAAGAATTTTCTTTTGAGCATATCTTAAAAACGAATCAATATTTTTGAAAACGGACTTCAGCATTGTAATCAGCGTAAAAATCTAGTTCTAAATGATGTGTCACATGACCACCTTTACATTTGAAAAAAAATATTTTAAATCCAATATGGCGCATCCAAGACGGCGGCTAAAAATATGCACCCTGCCAAAATGCAGGATAGCCACTAAAAAACTATTGTTGGTGGTCCCAACTCAATATCTTGTTAAATGTAGATAAAATATGCAGCCGAGTGGCTTTTTTCAAAAACTTTCCAATGTTAAAAAATGCCGCCATTTTGAAACGTGATTTTAAGGAGTTTCCCGTGGACCGATTTTGTCCGATTTTGGACATGGCAATATACAAATTTTTTGAGCAGAATACCGTAAAAAACACTCGTGTTGCAATTTGTTCTAGGTTAAACCAAGGCCACACTAGTGTAGTGTGGCCTTGGTTAAACAGTATTTTTACTGGACTATTAATGTAATCAGCTGTGAAATTACAACTAGATAACCTATTTCTCGAAATCGAGCAAAACAAAAATCTTACTGTAAAAGATTAAAGAATAAACAGTTTATTTACATACTTTTAAATTGTAATCAAAAGGCCAAAATCAATAACAAAATTATGGCTAAATTACTGAAAATTTTAAAGTTTATTTGATTTACCGCAGGAGTTCCCCCTAAACGGTATTTTCTGTTGTGATCACCTGTTGGGTTTCTTCATTTTCCCTTTTTCTCTTGATTCTGAAATGTAAATTTTAATACCGGCCAAAGATTGTGCTCTGCTTTGCAACAGTTGTTGAATGTTATCCCAAATGTTTCTGGATTTAAGCCTAACAGCCTAAGGCCAGACTAAAAGTATACAGCCCTGTTCTCAGATCGAGAGTTTTCTTTATTATCTTGAAAATACAGCGAATTCCGCAAATTAGACAGAAAACTTATAGCAGCAAAGGGTTAATGATGCATTATCTCTACCAGTATTTTCAATCTTGAAATGCAAGCCGCCGCAATGTAAACATTTTAAGTTCATTGGTCCACGACGATCTAGTGAAACCGCTCTGTACCCATCAAATGCATAGGGAGAGTGATGCCAGCGGTTACGTTCGTAATCCCTCCAACCGGTCAATGTGCGTCTTCCCATTATAACTGCACCCAATCCGAAAAGAAATTGGCTCAAGTTAATCAAATCACAAAAAGTACTATGCTGACATGTATTGATATTTCGTACTGTCAACTACTGTAAAAATATTGTAATATAAAAATATTTGATATATTGTAAAACGATAAACTGGTAACTGCACCGAATAAGCAACCAATACAACACTTCATAATGTGGTAATCAAGGTCAATATTACCTAAAAAACGATAATAAACAAACTAAAACTGTTGAAAACAATTTCTTGTCACGTCCCAGAGTATCCAAAGCAGCTGTAAAAATAAAAACCGCTCTTTTCGCAAAATAAATTTTAAGAGCTGCAATGTGTGATTTACCTGTGAAGAATTATTTCAACAGTTGAAAAAACATAGTAAACTGAACTTTGCCAAACGTCAATGGATAGAGCCACTATCTCAAACCTTTGGCCCTTAACTGTATTTTAATGGTGCCCTTTTTTAAAATTCTGAGACTTATTGACAAATCGACATAAAAATACCTTTAATTTGACACCTCAAGCGTTAAAATCCGTCCAGCCGTTATCGAGGTTTGACTATGAAAAGAAAACCGCTTGCGAATTAATTACCGGGTGTCCCATAATAGTCCCCCCCTAACTTTTTCATATATTTTTTTCAAATATCAATTCCCCACCACCCCCAAACACTATTGGGTAGTTAATAATTCATTTTGAGGGGTACCAAATTTTGGCCGCCATCTTGGATCCGCCATATTGGATCAGAAATATTTTTTTTCAAATGTAAAAGTGGTGCTGTGACCCATCATTTCGAATTAGATTCTTTTACTGATTACAATGCCGTAATCCGTTTTTTAATATCTCAATCGGTTCTCAAGATATGGGTACTTTTAATTAATTTATTTTCAACCAATTTAATCGTTACAAATTGATGACATGGCACATAACCACAAAATAATGCTAGATAGTGACGAATAACCACCATCAGTCATCGTTGAGTGATTTACACTTAACTTTCACAAATGTAATTTTTTTGGCCGTCATCTTGGATCCGCCATTTTGAAATGAGGTAAGTTATTTCAAATATGAAGTTGGTATTGTGACCCATCATTTCAAACTAGTTTTTTACTCCGAATTCAATGCCGCAACCAGTTTTTTATTCTAGTGTTTGGTTTTCAAAATATTGACATGTTTCTAATAAAAATCTCAAAAATGTGATTTTTTCAAAAACGAAGTTTTATAGCTAAAAACGGGTTGCGGCATTGGTTCAGCGTAAAAAAATAGTTTGAAATGATGTGTCACAATACCAACTTCATACTTGAAATAACTTACCTCATTTCAAAATGGTGGATCCAAGATGGCGGCCAAAAAATTTACATTGGTGAAAGTTAAGTGTAAATCACTCAACAATGACTGATGGTTGTTATTCGTCACTATCTAGCATTATTTTGTGGTTATGGGCCTATTTAATCAATTTGTAATGTTAAAATTGGTTTAAAATAAATTAATTAAAAGTACCCGTATCTTGAGAACCGATTGAGATATTAAAAAAAACGGATTGCGGCATTGTAATCAGTGAAAAAATCTAATTCGAAATGATGGGTCACAGCACCACTTTTACATTTCAAAAAAATATTTTGGATCCAATATGGCGGATCCAAGATGGCGACCAAAATTGGGTACCTCCTCAAAATGAAGTATTATCCACCCAATCATGTTTGGGGGTGGTTGGAATTGATATTTGAAAAATCATAGGAAAAAGTAAGGGGGGGGACTATTATGGGACACCCGGTATGTACAGTAGATAACATCACGGTAACTTTTTAAAACCGTTGTAACGCAAGTTGGTCAGCACTGGAGCATTGAAAGCACCCTCTAAAAGGAAATTAAAGGCTTGGGGGTCGAAGCCGTAAAAGAGATGTCCATTTTAATCATCAGTCGCCGGTGCGCTACATTGTAAGCTTTACACCTCAATAGGAAAAATCGGTTAAGTAGGACGGGTGAAAAAGGGATGTAGCAGAGAAAACGCTTATTGCATTAAGTACATAGATGTTTTACAAAACCTAGCTCTCCAAATGTATTTATCCTATACATTTTTAGTCACTTTCTTTCTACAGCTGTTACCGTAGGCGGCACGGTGAGACTTAATTCCGGGACCATGTTATTTTTAGCGAATTTCCCCTATTGGGAAGACTTATTACAGTAGGTCTCATGGTAAGACCTAAGCCCAAGACCACGAAAACTTTTTGTGTGGGGCCCCTAGAAGCAAAACACATAATTTGTTTGAATTTTTGTAAGAGTATATGGGAAAATTTTACCTCTAAAATTTATTGGAAAGCTAATTTAAATACTGTTTCGCGATTATTTATTAAAGATCTTTTTATGTTACATCAACAAGATATTTATGTTGAACATTTTAAAGAAATTTTTAAAATCTGTTTTAAAATACTGATTAAATTTTTAAGAAAGAAATTTTTAATATAAGTTTTTAAATACTGATTAAATTTTTAATATCAGTTTTTAAATACTGATTAAATTTTTATAATCAGTTTTACTGACGGATAAAGTTTTTATTACGGTAAACGTCAGAGCCTGTTCTTTTGCGATATGCTTAACATGGGGCGGTCAAAAACACCTTTGGCCCTTCCAAATATATGTGAACTTAAAATTATACTGTTATGATCGATTTTTCTCGGTTCGTTATTTATTTTCTCGGACTTTATTTGGGTTTCACTTCAACTATTATGTTGTTTTTACTCCATGAAATATTGAAAAAACTATGCAAACTCGGCGTAAAAAAACGACCTGATGGGCGTGAGGCCATGATTTTGATAA
The DNA here is from genome assembly GCA_035578135.1 of Flexamia atlantica. Taxonomy (NCBI): domain Eukaryota; kingdom Metazoa; phylum Arthropoda; class Insecta; order Hemiptera; family Cicadellidae; genus Flexamia; species Flexamia atlantica. Next base: position 177,805,462 of record JAQJVK010000001.1, read on the forward strand.
TTAGTTTACCAATTGGGATACAATTTATCTACGTATTAGTTTTTAACCTGTAGTACATATAACGTTTAGCTGTAGGCTTTTAAATCCCCTGAAAATGCATTTTTTTAGGAATTAGACTTTCTCACTGAATCAAATGAGAAATTTGGTTTTTCAACTACAACATGAAAGCAGTTACGGTAACTTTAAAAATAAATATTAAAAACGTTTTATTCTAAAAATACCTTTCAAACAAAAAAAAGTTTAAGAGATCGAAATCCTATTACCGGATGAGTTATAGAGAACTTTATGCATTTAATGGTTGATATGGGGGTGTTCTACACGATTTCAAGGTTGGTTCTTCGGACAAAAATGCTTCTACTAATCGTCTACACACTCACCAAGTGTCTCAGCTGTATCAAGTGCAAGATTTTTACGCTAACCACACATGATTCTGGGGTCACCCCAGACACCCGACTCTCCTCTTCTGGTGCAGTACGGACAGAACGAAGCCAGCCATCGCCGCCCTGCAACATCTTCCCCGAGTTGGCGAGGGCGGCCGTTCCTCATCAGAGCGACGGCACAGCTCCGCCGCAGCTCGGCGATGTGACCGTTCCGGTGCCGGTGCATGCCCTCTTGCGGGGGAGTCTGTACGTCAGAAACGGTACTATAGCAAAGTCGGCGAGTTCTCATGCAGCCAGGGAGAAGAATTATCCAAAATTTGGGATAGCTCTTCAAATTTTCCCCTGAAGATGGGATTTTTAATTTTAAAAACAACCATATGATTGAACGTAATTTGTTCGTGTGATTATTTTATTTATTTTGACTGATTTGAGTTAATTGATTGTTGCTGACATTATACTATAACAAGAGTATATTATTTTTAATGCAAAAAGTGTATATTACTGCAATAAAAACTTATGTGATCCCATCGTCAATTTTCCTCTTGTGTAAAGGTTGATTAATGAATAATTAAATATACTTTTAGCGCATTATTAAAAAGAAATATGCGAAGCAATATTTTACCATACACATGTTGATTATGCTCACTTGTAAAAAAATAAATTCTTTTGAAATTCTCTGAATACGCAGGTCTTCTGCGACGGGGTTATTTCTTTTTAAAAGTTTAGACTGCCTTTAGTAAGGCAAGGTTTAGGTCTCAAAAAGTGATAAATTGAAATTGTTTTGTTCCTACGTGAGCATAATTGAAATTATTATTTTCATTTCTGTTTAAATTTATGTAAACTGCGAAAATAAAAAATACTAGGTGAACCTGTGCGAATTCGCACGATTATTAAATTAAAAATGATTGTCTGCCTTCTATGCGCACATAATATGCCGACAATCTATTGTAAAATAGGCTTTTGGAACGATGTAGCGTGCTGAAAGTGTCTCTGATAGCCACTCGATAGGATGCGTATTGCAGCATTGTAAGCTATATTCGTTGTGCACTTGCGTATTCATTACAGTTTTTTTTAGATCTGTATGTCAACCTTCATCTCCTTATGGAAAAAGCAACGGGTCAGCCATTGGGTCGAGGCAAAATTAGCAATATATTGCACTATGTATTGGAGAATACAATCTTTTGGGTAAATCATCAAGTCACGCCCGCACTTGGTGGTTCGCTATAGTTTGCTCTAAAAATGATAGCAACATCATTAGAGTTTATGTCGTTGTGTCGGCGCTAATAATGTTTTTCGATCTCTGACAATCTGCAATCCGAGTTGTGTATGCTGCTCATCTGGAGTGTTTTTTCAGAAAGCAACTCATCACGTTGAAAACTTGCGCTTAGGGATTAACTTTACCCAAGTGTCCAGGCAAGCTGTTCAAGAGTTCATTGCTGCAACAGCCGTTGGATTTGTTTAGCATTCTTTCTTGATCACCAGTTTTGACGTCCGTCATAGATACAAATTTGAGCATATAACGAATGCTTTCCTCACGGTTGTAAGGAGCTAATTGAGTGATAAATTGTTGCATACACTTTATACATGAAAAACCCTCCGCCTTTGTTTTCTTTATAGCTCTTTTGCTTGCCGTTGCGAGCACAGAGTTGTAGGAACTAATGTTTTCTTTGTAGTTTCTGCTCAGTCTATCGGTACCAGTAATAAGGCTTTGAATGTAATTGCTTTGTCGTTATGTAAGTAGATTTACTTTCCCTTATGGCAGCAGTATGAAAATCCTTAGCCTCTTCCTCTTTTTTCTCATTGAAAATGTAGCGCCCCACATCTCTAACATGGTAACGCCATCCCGCCGAGTGAATGCTGCTGAATCCTTGGATTTAGTGATATTTTAGTGGTATTTTAGTGATATTTTTGTCAGTGTAATTTTCCACTAATTGTTATTCCAGCTCCGCGTACGAAGCCTCTGTTTGCACACGCACACCTTGCCGTACGTTGTCCCGCCGTGTGCAGACACCTTGCCGTACATTGCCCAGCCGTGTCCGACTGTTATAAACACTTCTTTGTCGCATGTTTGAAAGAATATAAAGTGTCCGATCACAACAAGTTTTCGTCGTCTTGTTCCTTTTCAAAAAAAAAAACAAAAAAACAGCTGGGCTGAGTTTGAAAGTAATTTTTTTTGTATCTATACTCAATCCCACATTCACCTTTCAGTGCAGACCATATGGAGATAGATATTCTATTACAGATTGATTCACGGTGCTGGGCGCCTCGTCTGCGCATGCGCAGTGATGACTTTCCCCCACCACGGGACCTAATACAGTCAGCTCAAGAAACTGTCATCTGTCTGTCATCTGTCAAAACACGATCTGTCAAAACATAATGTTTTTATTATTGTGACTGTTTAGGTTATGTTATTTTGTTGATGTGTAAATATAACAACGAGATTTTTTAACGAAAATGTTTCCAACATTTTAAAGGCGGGTTTACACCAAAGTTGACAACCAAAAGTTGACAACTAAAAGTTGACAACAAAAAGTTGACGACAAAAAGTTGCTGCTTTCTAAAATAGAGCAACAAGTGGAAGATTTTTTTAGTTGACAACTAAAAGTGCTGTTCTCCAAACAGAGCAACGTGTGATTTTTTGCTGAAAACCTGGGAAAATTGCCACGTCTATTGTTGACTTTCTAGGCAATATTGTGAAGAATGTCGGACGAAGAAGACGCACTTATGGCCGCGGCTTGCTGTGTGATCATAGCCAACCGCTGTACAAGGGCTCCCCGAAGTTATTGGGTGAGACCCTCGTAAAAGTTCTGAGGTTGCAAAATAGAAACAGACATTACTGAATCACTCGTTTCAGATTCCATCTGATAAGAGGGGGGACTGAACGACTGACTAGAGACGGATCGATTGATGTCGTCAATCTGCGCCAGCTCTGCTTCATGAAGCAGAGTTGATATTTTGTGTTTTAGAATCGACCTTTCTCTATCACTGCGAATTTTTTAAATTTGTTGTCCGACATATTCGCCAAATACTTTAAATTCATCCCTTTCAGCCAGGGCCTTCTCTTCCAATTTCCGCATGGTTGAGAAGGCCTTTTCAACAACCGGATTAACTTTCCTCTTCCTTCCATGAGGATTGGTGTTGGTAAAGTTGGAGTTGCTGGAAGAAGACCGCGAAGATGTTGCAGTTGCAGGGGTTCGTACAATTTCGCGTTCGATAGAAATTACTATTGTACATCGTACAATCCAGAGAAATTATCGCACAAATACGATAATTATCGTACATCTGGACGTCGAACCCTGGACAAGTTGCAGTACACACCTACCCACGTGCGATGACAGCGTGGGATGGGACCAGGGGTAAGTGCGGGGGTGGCGCCGCCGACTTCATGTCCGGCGTGCGTAGAGGGCAGTTCTCAACTAGTTTTCCACTAGTTGCTTGCGCAAAGCGTGCAGCAACTAGTCTTCCACTTTTAGTTGTCAACTTTCTTTGATCTTTACCGACACTCCGCGGAAAACCGAAATTTAGTGGAAAACTTGTCTCTCCACTAGTTGACGACTGAAATTAGTCGCTACAATTTGTAGAAAAAGCAACTAATTGCCACAACTTGTTGAAAACTTAGTGGAAAACTTTGGTGTAAACGCGCCTTTATAATTTCTTTTGGTGCAAAATGCTTGTAAATTTAATTACTTTGCATCCTTCATTAGTTTATGTTTTTTATTTTAGTTCCCTAACCTAAACGAAAAAGCGAACACCCGAAGAGACGCCCACCCGAAGTGATACATATCATGTTTAAGTTTAAGGAAAGTAATATTAATTGGAAGACACTAACGAAAATATGAAGTATAGACAGTAAAAAGAATAAACGTTTTGTTCCTGTATTTTAGGAGGTAGTTTGCAAATATAGTTTGATTACGCAATATTGGTGCCGTGCGATGTTGTTAAAAAACAGAAAATACGTAAAAACATAAAAAGTTGCTTAAGAAGCCTTGCAATCGTACACAATTTAGGCCTTTACTGGCGTGAATAATGAGGGTGAGGCTAGCCTATATCAAGATTCCTTCTTTACCATAGTGACATTAGGAAGATAGAATAGAGATAACGGTCGCGATTGAAGTATTGCTTTGCAGTCTGAACTGTTTCATCGTATGTGTTATTACAATTACCTGAACATATATTTTTAATAATCTTGAGACATATGAGGAGTTTTAATGTGATACAGCAACCATAAAATCTGTTCTTATACTGTGTTAATTAATAGCTTTTTCCACAAAAACTCTTGTTTTTCTTAGTATAAATCTGTTAGGTTGACATTGTAATACATAGTATATCTGCTTGTATTAGATTTTTTTAAATTGAATACTATGCAGCACGGTGGCGGCGCGCGGCGCCCGCGTTGGGCTCGGCGGCGCTTTCAGCCTAAGATAGACTGTAGGTGCCTAAAGTCGTTGTAGGTGCCACCCAGACTAATCGCCACCTCGTAAAAATACTTTGAGCTATTGAATTTTCAATCTCACCAGCGAGTAAATGCATATTTTATCGATGGTAAATGTGAGTAAAGATCACACGACACGTACGACGCCACAGAGCGGCATCGCCATAAAGCGACACCAGCACGATGAAGCCTACACATGTAACGGCAGACTCATAAGGCCAATGTTGTAGACGACCAGTGACGGATCTAGGGGGGGGAAGCAGCGGGGGCACCTGCCCCGGGCGCCGGCCAGTAGAGGGCGCCAGCGGCCAGGTTCGAATTAATTTTTAATTAATTTCGAAATTAATTAAAAATCTAAACAAATTATTTAAAGTCAAATTTTTCGTCTCGCGGCCGGCAAACCTATCAGTAGCATCACTGCAGGAAAATCTCTGTCGCATCGCGGCCGTCAAGCCTGTCTCTGTTTTCGTGACCGTCGCATTTTTCGTTGTTCGTTGTTTAATGGCAAGGAAACCGCTCGCTCGTTTCGCAGACGGAGAATAGCTGTCTCGTCCCGCGGCAGAAAAATCGCGCGCTCATTTCGTGGTCGGAAAATCGCCTGCTTGTTTTGCGGTCGGCAGATCTCTTGGACGCATTACGGACGACAAGTCTCTTGCTCTTTTCGCGGTCGTCACATCTATCGGCCATATCTTGAACAGATAATCAGTCGTTGCTGGTAGGCATATTTCTTTGTTGTTTCACCGCCGACAAGTATATCACTATTTTCGAGGTCGTCATATTTAATGACCACTTTGCGGCCAAAAAATCTGTCGTTTAAACCACGGCTGGCAAATATTTGTCGCATTGCAACTACCGCTTGCCTTTTTTTCATGGCCGGTTACAGCTTTCGGGGGAGGGGGCGCCAAACTCCGATTTTACCCCAGGCGACAGTAGGTGTAGATCCGTCACTGTAGACGACACGACGTGCAATGCACGGCGTGCAAGGCACGTACGCGAATGGTCACCTAAAGGCCATGCCAAACAACCGTTGTGTCGCGTCCGTCCTTCCATCCACGTCCGCCGCGACTGTCTCAGACCCCATCACACTGCCAGATGCGCGACTGTATACCACGCCACATATCTCTAGGAAACGGAGGGAGTTCAGTACCTGGGGAGGTGGTATATGCTCATGCGCGATCCACCGTCCGACCGGCGACGTTTCTCAAGAGTCGCTCCAGCCGCGACTCTCGGTCGACGTCCGCGGACGAGATGGACGCAGTGTGACATGGCCATTTTGGCTTCTGGATAGGTTTATGATTTTTAAAACGTTGCTGGTGGTTTATTTACTGTTCTAATATTTATAGATTGCATTTTTTGTAACAGTAAATAACATATGTATTATTAATTATAATTCTATATTTTAAAAACTTACATCGATTAAAAAACAATCCTTAAACATATAACACATTATTTATAAATTTTGTTGTTTATGGATATGTTTTTGTTGGTCTGTGAAATTTGAAATCATTCAAATCTTCTTCAAAAGACAGCTGATTATTTTAGAGTTGACTGTACGCATTCGTTGTAGGGGAAAAGTGGTGGGGGATTCTCCATCTCTCTCGCACACTTCCCTCCCTACACGCCAGGCACTGAGAATCAATCTGTACCTCTGCTTAAATTCCAAGCAAACACAGCTGATCAGATCCTTAAACACAGGTGATAAGATGTTTATTTGTTTACATTTTCACTTCTGTCATAACAAATCTGTTAAAAAAAAAGTTTTCACACTTTTACTTTCTCCTCCCTATTTCGAATTTGAGTTGTTAGTGGATATATTTGTTTTAGTGCTCCCTGAATCCAAAAAAAGTTATATTCGACATGGTGTCTGTGTGTGTGTGTGTGTGTGTGTGTGTGTGTGTGTGTGTGTGTGTGTGTGTGTGTGTGTGTGTGTGTGTGTGTGTGTGTGTGTGTGTGTGTGTGTGTGTGTGTGTGTGTGTGTGTGTGTGTGTGTGTGTGTGTGTGTGTGTGTGTGTGTGTGTGTGTGTGTGTGTGTGTGTGTGTGTGTGTGTGTGTGTGTGTGTGTGTGTGTGTGTGTGTGTGTGTGTGTGTGTGTGTGTGTGTGTGTGTGTGTGTGTGTGTGTGTGTGTGTGTGTGTGTGTGTGTGTGTGTGTGTGTGTGTGTGTGTGTGTGTGTGTGTGTGTGTGTGTGTGTGTGTGTGTGTGTGTGTGTGTGTGTGTGTGTGTGTGTGTGTGTGTGTGTGTGTGTGTGTGTGTGTGTGTGTGTGTGTGTGTGTGTGTGTGTGTGTGTGTGGATGTATGTGTGTGTGGATGTAAACAAAGCTAGAGACGACACCAGTGGTCCGATTTTCATGAAATTTGGCATGTAGGTATCAAGCCGGCGTATCTCCAGGCGTATTTTTCATTTTTTTGAATTTTTGATTTTTAAGGGTATTTACCCCATAAAAACCCATAAAAAATTACAAAAATCCAAATTTCTCAAAAACGGCTCTAACGATTTTGATAAAAATTTCATAGTTTTTAGTGCTTAAGATGACAAACAAAATGACACCACCCGCATGTCTGTAAAAATTCAGGTTCTGGAGTTATTGGGCTTTAAGTGTTAAAAAATTCTTATTTTTCAAATTTCACAAAATCTGTAACTTTTAGAGAAAATATACTTGCAACCATTAAATTTGGCTTGAAAAACTAAATAATTTAGTATTTCGAATCATTAGTTTATGTCAACTGGTTGCGGAGATAATTGATGTTTTAGTTCAGCGGTAAACGCAGTACGTTGTCCAATGTTATTCTTATGGCAAATATTTAAATACCCCCGTTGCAGCAGTCCTGCATATTCAGCGAATTTCAAGTGCATAAATAAATAATTTACATGAAGTCTCGCATCAAGTAAAATCAATATACATTCAAAAGAAAGCGTGCAAAAATACTCTCCTAGTGGCTTTTAGGAGCAAAAGGTTATACAAAAATAATAGCCTATACTTGGCTCGAAAATGCAATGTTCAAAACTTCAAAACAGCTGGCTTTTCCAATTTAATCATATGGAGAAATGACCAGCTGTTTAAGTTTGAGTAAAAAATTTCATAAACATCATCAGTAAAAATCTGTATTCGATACAGTACATTAATTTTACATATTTAGTTATTTGGCCTTTAAATAAGCCATATGTCTGTATCCACCCTATGGCTTTGAATCAGACATCAGCTCACATGTTTTAATGTAAACAAAGCAGACGTTTTGGATCCCAATGCTACTTAAATGGCAGTTATTTTATGTTATTTTTTGTTTTCTAGCAAACTTTAAGAAATTACAGTACTTTTCCTGAGTCCCTGACATTAAAACATTTAATTTGAGCCCTTTTCCCTCATACTATGACTTGCCTAATGCCCACAATTGCTATTCAAAAATAAATTATTCTCCATAAGATTAGTATAGAAAAATGCAAGTTAGCTGCCACAGAAATTTGAAAATGAGGTATCATAGGCTACAATCCAATATATTGAAACTATATGAAGCCACATAACATGTTTTATCAAGATATGTTGAGGAATAAGAAAGCTATCCAATTTTATTTACCTGACCTCTCATAAGGTTAACATTGGGAAAGAGAGTACACAGATTTGCTGCCTCAGGAATTTGATGATTTGGGTATTTTAAACCATAATCAAGTAGATATTAATAGTATGAATCCCCATGCCAATTCTTATCAGGATATTTTGAGAAATGAGCAAACTACATACCTTTTTTTATCACCCATAAGGTTAACATGGAGAATGAGTATGCAGGTGTGCTGCCATGAAAATGTAAAAATAGGGTATTTTAGGCCATAATCCAGTATATTTCAACTAAATGAAGTCACATATAAAGTTTTATCAAGATACGTTAAGAAATAAGGAAGATATAGAATTTTTTATTTCCCATAAGGATAACATGGGAAATGAGTATGCAGGTTTGCTGCCATAAAAATGGAAGTATCGGGGATTTTAAGACTAGAATGCATTAGATTTCATCTAAATGAAGCCACAAACCAAGTTTTATTGAGATATGTTGTGAAATAAGCGAGATATAGAATTTTACTTATTTCCCATAAGGTTAACATTGGGACAACGTACTGTGTTTACCACTTTCAATATCTCGGTAACCAATGGACATAAGGCAATGATTAAAAATACTAAATTGTTTGTTTTTTCGAGCTGAATTCAATGGCGCCAAACAAAATTGGACTATTTTTATTTTTCTATGTGAAAAACCCAAAAAAAACCATTTTTGGGGGGGTTTACCCCCTTTACCCCCCCTTCCGGTGGTCCGATCGGGCTGGTTTTCGAACTCATCCGAATAATTACTACTTTACACACCTGTGCCAAATTTCATTCCGATCGGACCATTTTTGCGAGCGCTATCGTGCTTACAGACACATAGATATATATATATATATATATATATATAGAAATTCGAACGAATGGTGTTTTTTGCTTCTGGGGGCCCCAAAACGAAAAGTTATCATGGTCTCAGGCTTAGGTCTTACCATGAGACCTACGGTAATAGCTTCTTCCCTATAGGGGAAATTCGCTAAAACCGATATCTCCGTTATTTACTAACCGATTTTGATAACATTTGGTATATATTTGTGTGATAATTAATAGTTAATTTGTTTTATTTCACTATACATGTTTTCTGGTCTTAAATGCCTTGAAGGGAGAAAGTATGTGTCAGTTTCCTGATACCATTTATTTTCGAGTTATATTGCCTAAATTAAAACTCTAAAGTCGTTACATGAATCTGCACATAGAGACGCGTGTTTTGATGTATAATATGTGGGGGTAAGTCTTAAATAAAAAAGCCTTATCGTGAATAAAGTTTCCATGTAGCGTATTCCATGTAGCATATAGAGCTTAGCATATGTAGCGTAGTTTCCATGTAGCATATCGATGTTATTCACTGATAATTTTTAAATCTAATTTGGTAGTGTCCCTAAGTAAAAAATAACAATGAAAGGCCCAGTACAGACTCTAGTGGACCTGAATATTTGATTGGTTTAGTTTTCCTGTGAATCTCACTTGTCGATGATTTCGTAGTTGATTACTAACTACATAATTATCGTAATTTTTTAATGTCTTACTACTGACCTCTTTTTTCAAAGGCTAAAAGGTAAGATATAAACCTTGCATTCACAGGTAACAATTGAACCTAATATAAAAATATGATTCTTTTTTCCGATCTCAGAAATCCTATCTCGGTTGGCAAACCGGATTTTAAACATCCAGATTAAATCTGGCCGGGAACAAAATTTTAGATCAACAAAAAATAGATCCCGAAGCTTCTTAAGTTCTCAATCTATTCATTCTAATCCTCCTTATCGCTTTTGCCGACTCCTTTGATCGCTTAAAGCATAAGAGAAATCTCTTCCAAGGAAACATCTGGTGGACACCACTTACTTGTTTAATTTTTTTTCAAATTCAAATTCAAAATCTATTTCCTTCCAAAAATACAAAATACCCCTGTCGCAGCAAACCTGCGTACTCAGCGAATTTCCAAATCAAATTTATCCAGTACTTAACCCATTATTCGAAAACGAACAAATGTAAACAAGTAATATATTTGTATATTTAAAAAATATTTCATTGCTTGTTTTACAAAGTCTCTGCAAACAAATATTAGTAAATAAGTTTTATAAAAAATAAAAGATAGCTTTAAAATAAGTAGGCAAGATTGTTTATTTTTATAAATTATAATCACACAAAAAAGTTAAAAGCCAAAATCCTTTGTACATATCTTGATAAACACAAGAAATACTCCTCGGGATATGTTGAAAACTTCAGTAGAAAATGAATAAGAAATTGACAAAGACAACATTCTGCTGCCCTGATACTAAAATACTCAGTAAAAAAATAAGTGGAAATATCTTGGAGACCAATGGACTTAGGGAAATGATTTAAAACTAGAGGCTTGAAGGGGCTAATAGCCCCCAAGCAAAATCTTTACTATAGTACAAAATACCTTTTTACAAAATAGGCTTTTAGGTCCACAAAATTATGATTATATCTAGCATTTGGTTTTAAGTAAACAAAGCAGACCTTTTTACAAATCCCAATGTTTTTAAATGACAGCTATTTTACGTTATTTCTCATTTTATAGTAAGCTTAAAGCAATTTCAGTATTTTCCCGAGTCCCTGGGATGGAGACCTTCAATTTCAGCCCCCTCCCATCATCCTGCGACCTTCCAAACGCCCACAATTTCGGCGCAAAAATTTCCCTTACGTAATTATATATAGATCATTTGGTATTAAATCTGCATCGTTATAACATAAACTAATCAAACGTACTTAACTTTTTATAATTTTAAATTATGGAAAAACTCAAACCCTTAGTTAATATAAAATTGTAAAATCTTAAATTTAAAATATTTTTTGTTATAGTACATTGGACGTGCATAGTTAGCTGCATTTTTAAAAAAATCCCACTTGTCAACATCTAGCATATGGCTTTGAATCAAGCATTAGCACCACATGTTTAATGTAAACAAAGCATACGTTTTTCAATCCCAATGCATTTTAAATGGAAGATAGGTATTTTTCGTTATTTCTAATTTTCTGGTAGATTTGAACATAATCTGATATTTTCCCGACCCCCTGGGACCAAGACCTTTAATTTGAGCCCTCTCCCATCATCCTGCGAGCTGTCAAACTCTCACAATTTTGATTTAAAAAAATCGCTTACAGAATTGTAATATAGATACCAAATTGTTTGTTTTTTGGAGCAGAATCCAATGGTGAGAATAATAATTGGATATATTTAATTTTTATATTTGAAAAACTAAAAAAACCCATTTTGGGGGCAAGATGGAGTCTTTACCCCACTTAGGATATGTCGATGTGGCTGGTTTACGAACTCGTCCAAAAGAATTTAGTTCTACAAGACTGTACCAAATTTCGTCTCGATCGGAAGATATTTATGAGAGTTATCGTGCTAACAATATGCGTTTTCACAATAAACCCACTTCATATCCAAAAACTACACATAAAAGCTATCAATTAATATAAATTTTAATATGATTGTTGAGGTTACCCTGAACGGATATTTTTTGTCCATTCTGTTCTGTGAAAACGACGGTAATAGCTTATTTCTAAGGAAATTCACTAATAATTTAGAGACCGATGGGCCTAGAGCAATGATTCAAGCTACCAAATTGTTTGTTTTTTCGAGCTGAATCTAAAGGTGAAAACGATAATTCGATAACTTTTATTTTTTAATGTGGATATCTCAAAAAACCCATTTTTGAGAGGCAAAAAGGGGCCTTCCAGAGGGAAATTCGTTAATATCTTGGAGACCAATAGACTTAGGGAAATGATTTAAAATACCAAATTGTTTGTTTTTTTAGCAGAATCCAATGGTGAGAATAATAATTGGATATATCTAATTTTTCTATTTGAAAAACTAAAAAAACCCATTTTTTGGGGATAAAATGGAGTCTTTACCCCCTTAGGATATGTCGATGTGGCTGGTTTACGAACTCATCCAAGAGAATATCGTTTTATGTCTGTACCAAATTTCGTCTCGATCGGACGATAATTACGAGAGTTATCGTGCTAACAAAACTCAAAAAATAAAAATTCTATTCCCCATATAACACCATGTTAAATTTTGAAACAAATCATGATTTGTGCAGGTAAAAATGCGTTTTCACAATAAACCCACTTCATATCCAAAAACTACACATAAAAAGCTATCAATTAATATTAATTTTAATATGATTGTTGAGGTTACCCTGAACGGATATTTTTTGTCCATTCTTTTCTGTGAAAACGACGGTAATAGCTTATTTCTAAGGACATTCGCTGATACATATTATACAATCGGAGAAGGATCTATACATAGCTATTTACAAAGAAATGTCTTACACCTAATAAGACTACAAGATCGCGCTACAATCATCCTTCACATCTGTCATTCATACTTGGCTTAAAATACCTACCTGGGTAGGTCGCCATTTCAGCTAATGTATCTAATGTATCTAATAAAGTAACCAAAGGAATGAGCCTACATCGGCAATCAATTTGCCTTTGCGTAGGCTCAGTCACTATTAGAAAGCCTATACCTATTTTTTCAAAAGTTTAACATTTACCGCAACCATTACAATTTTTCTTTGAAAAAAAAAAGAGTTTCACTTTAATCTAATTTGACTCTGCTTCTTTTAAGTATCAATTGCCACAATATTTTTCAAGTTTATTGCATTTTGCAGACAATTTCGCATTTTTAAATCAGAGACCTAAGTGTATGTAATTTTAGTATGGATTTTTATAAATGTATTTATTAGCTCGTTATAAAACAGTAAATAAATGCCCCCGTTGCAGCAGACCTGCATACTTAGCGAATTTCAAATACTTTGATAAATCATTTAGAAGGAGCCTCAAATGAAGTTAAATAAACTTTAGCTTCAAGGAATTTAAATTTGCATCTATTAAACTGAAGTACTGCACATTTAAGCTAAGTTTACACTAGCATGTAGCACTGTCGTCACTAATTACATTGTTGAAATACCGGTACAGGTTTACCAAAACACAGCTGTGTTAACACTTCAATTGTTACAACACCTTATTTATCATTGGAGGGATACAGTCTTGAGTGAAAAACAATTTTTTTTTTTTAACAAATATTTGTGTCGCCAATCAGGATCGCACCTAACCAGTGTAATCAATGAAGCGTTAACACTTGAAGTGTTGACACAACGGAGGTGTTGGTAAACCTGTATTGGTTTAATAACAATGTAATTAGTGACGACACTGCTACATGCTAGTGTAAACTAGGCTTTAACATGGGCTTTATAAGGTAAAATGGAGTTTTTTGCTTTTAACTACAGAACCACCAGAGATAGGAGATATGTTATTGAAAAGTTGTTAGCCTTTTGCAAGACCTTTAAAGTGATGGGCTATTTGACATATACTGATATTTAAATTTTTTTTATTTTCAGAGCTACCAACATAAAAACAAAATCAAACGTATTGTCAAAAACTGTTATTTTCTAAATGTTGGCATGTCGTATATCAAATCAAAGCTGGGTTTACGAGGATTAATAATTTGTAAACAGAAGAAAAATATGTTTTGTTAATCTTGAGATAGAAAGTATTCCGTAAATACCAATATTTTTCACAAAAATGGCCGACATTTTCAAATGAATCAAGATAAATTTATTGAGTTCTGTTTTCAGCAAATTGTTCGTCTTGTTAATTAAGAGCTTTAAAACAATGCATAATATGACATACACATACATAAAAATACTTACATACATACATACATACATACATACATACATACATGCATACATACATACATATACATACATACATACATATACAAATTCTGAGATTGAACCCATGACCTATGGTTTTTGGAATACCCTGTATTTTAAAAAAGTTAAACATATTTTTACGTTGTTGCTTGGGTATGAATTAGTAGGGAAAGGTTTTGTTTCGTCTTTGTATGCCAAGCCGTTCATCTACAGTCTGTTGTGGACGGATTAGAAGATTTACCCTGTACAAGCAAAAAACGGTTGACTGACTGACTGACTCACTCACTGATCACATTTTCTAAAACACTATAAGGCTGTGGGCCATGAAACTTGGCACAAATATTCTATAAAGAGATACATTAGATACATTAGTTGAAATGGCGACCTACCCAGGTAGGTATTTTAAGCCAAGTATGAATGACAGATGAGTGAAGGATGATTGTGGCGCGATCTTGTAGTCTTGTTACTGACTAAGGCCGACATATTCCTTAAGGACTGTTAATTAATAGCCCAACAGCCAATGGCAACTAAGGAACCTACATTTTTACGTGGGATCCGAACCACGATGCGTACTAAGAAAGGTTTTAAAGATATTTTCTCTCATAAGGCTAAAATAGAGTATATTATAAAATTAAAAATGGCGCACATTTTTAGTTTTCAAAGCTTTTCCTAAACAATGTAGGGCTTTGGACCATTAATCTTGGGTCGAAAATTCTTTATACGCTCTAGAGGCATACTAATGAAGGATTTTAAAATGTTATCACGGGAAAAGCTAAAATAAGATAAATTTAAAAATTCAAAATGGCGACCTTTTCAGTTTTTAGAGCTATGACTACGGAATTTCAAAAGAAGGTCTCTAGAATATTTTAAAGAAACAAAAAGTAGGAATACCATTTACTAAAAGAATAAACTGTACGAAACTATAACGCTTGCCTTATATTATATATTTGTTAGATACCATGTACATAGGCTACGCGCGTTTTACGGATCGTCCAAAGTAATCGGACTAGAATATTAAAACTCTGCATGGACATATCATTCCATTATTTTTATAGCATCGGGGTTTTTTTGAATTAAACATTTTAGGAGGGTTTGCGTGTTGGCCGCCATCTTGGATCCGCCATATTCTATATAATTAAAAAAAAATGTAAATATGGTGTTGTGACACATCATTATAGACTTGACTTTTACCCTGAACTCAATACTGAAACCGTTTTAAAAAAATCTCAATTTGTTAAAAAGATGTGTTCAAATAAAAATTCAGCCCTATACAATTTCTTATGGACATTCCGTGCTTTGAATATTATTTTGGATTATTATCTTATATCTCCAGTTCTAAATATGATATGCTGCATGTTTTGGTCTTAAAATACTCAGTGATTTATTAGATATTTCGTGAGATATTGATCATCAACATTGGACAAGTAAGTGTTGGCTGAGCTATAACGCCAATAGCTTGTCCAACACTTGTTCGATTTTAATTATCAATAGTTCACATGAAAGCCGTCAAATCACTGAGTATTTCAAGACTAAAACATGCAGCATATTTTATTTGGAACTGGAGATATAAGATAAATGCTCCAAAATAATATTCAATGCACGGAATAGTCCAGGCAATGAAAGCACAGAAAAAGGTATAGAGGGAATTGCATGGATCACAATTTTTGACTTTGTAACTTTGTTTTGACTAGTTAGGAGTAAAACATATCAAAAGTCCTCGCCCTTAGCCCTTGAGCCGGCTGGGCTGGAAGGGCCTAAAGGTACAATTTTTTGGTTTTTCCTAATATCTTGAAAACTATCAACTTTTAGTATTCCCTATTAAATTTGAAAATTAAAGAAAATTAAATTTCCTGTAAGAAGAATACATAATATGTCTACTTTGGTCCAACCGTTTCCAAGGTAAGCACTAATTTTATTAATATTTTAAAAAATAGCCCTTCCATAGGAAATACATGTAAATTTGAGGGTAACTTAGATGCCCAATTGGGCAACGCTTTTTTCACCTAAAGGAAAATGAACAGCATTCAGGAAATATTGACAAAATGTCCAGTAATGTGACACCTCAATCATAAATATTTGTCTAAAATTAAGGCGTTGGCGAGCTCACAAAAAACGTTATTTTTCAAGAAATTATAACAAATTAAAATAATTCCTAATAATAATAATAATTTTTTTTTTTGGGTAGGAGGTGGAATGCGTTTACGCACACTGAGGGGCTCGTTGTCCCCTCAGTAGTGTCGGACTCCCACGAGCTCGATGTCCCGTGAACTACCGACTAAACCACCTCCCTCGGCACCGAGGACACTAGCCTGGAACTGTCTCACACATTACTTCGGGCTAGGCCTTTGATATTACGCCGCTAGGGCAACCTCCGTGGGGAAATGCTGAGGATTAAGGCCGATCGAGGTCGACCTCTTTCGCCCGAAGAATGGCCTGGACGTAGTGCTGGACACAGTTCCAGTTGCCCTCTCCCTGGAGCATAGCTCCGACGATGTTGTTTGGGCTGACGACCACGCCGATCTCAGATGAAAGTGAGGCTCGGCGGACGTGCCAACGGTCGCAATGAAAAAAGGTGTGCTCGGACGTGTCTGGGATGCCGGGGCAATACAGACAGTCCGGGCTGGCGACTTTGCCCATCCGGTGCAGATAGGCTCGGAAGTACCCGTGTCCAGAAAGAAACTGGGTCACGTAGTAATCGACCTCGCCGTGCTGCCGCTCCACCCATGGTCGGACGGATGGTATGAGCTGGAAGGTCCAACGTCCCCTCGGCTCGGCTTCCCAGTCGCGCTGCCAGGAGTCGAAGCTGCGATCGCGCTCTTCCCTGGCAGCTGTTTCCCGGCCAACTTCAGGCCTCCTCCGGTAAATCGCCTGCCTCTCCCTCGCGAGGAAGAGGACGGGGATGACTCCGGCGATCACCATCACAGCAGGCTCGGAGACTGTGCGGTAGGCCGAAGCGACCCGCAGAGCTCCTCGACGCTGGACTCGGGCAAGCCGGTCTCGGAAGACTCGCTTCTCGAGTGCGTGAGCCCATGCCTCCGCCCCGTACAGCAAGACTGACTGGACGGCAGTCATGAGCAGACGGCGCTTGCAGGAACGAGGACCGCCGACATTGGGCATAAGCCTACCAAGGGCAGCGACACCCTTAGCGGCTTTGTCGGCGGCACGCTGGATCTGCTCGCCGAAAGACAGTCTGCTGTCGACCATGACTCCCAGGTACTTTGCAGCAGGCTTAGTCTCGAGTGTGACGTCACCTATCTGCACCGGGAACACGGTGTTTATCCTCTTTTTGGTGAGGACGACGATCTCCGTCTTACTGGTAGCCAGGGACAAGCCGTGATCTCGCATCCACCCGTTGACCTTGGCCATTACTACGCTGAGCCTCAGTTTTGCCTGCTCGACGTTCCTCGCAGCGATCAAGGCAGCGACGTCGTCAGCATAGCCAACGAGGCGGGTCTCATCGGGCATGTCTAGCCTCAGCAAGCTATCGTAGGACACGTTCCAGAGATCTGGTCCGAGAATGGACCCCTGCGCAGCCCCGGAAGTGATGGGAATGCGCCGCTGACCTTCGGTCGTGTCGTACAACAGAACACGGTCTGACAAATACGCTTCTATCATACGCAGGAGGTAGGAGGGAACTTGGAACGTATGCTCAAGCGCCCACAGCATATCGCTCCACCTGGCGGAGTTAAAAGCGTTCTTCACGTCGAGCGTGACAAGAAGGACCACGCGGCGCGACCAGTGGTTGTGGTCCTCCGCCCTCCGCACTGCCTCAACTACCTCCTGAATAGCGTCGATGGTAGAGCGACCGGATCTGAAGCCGTACTGCTGCGGGGACAAGTCCCCCGCAGAGACGATGGCCTCGGTCAGCCTGACGCGCAGGAGCTTCTCAAGCACTTTCCCGGCCGTGTCGAGCATACACAGGGGTCGGAAAGAAGAAGGGGTCCCCGGTGTGCTCTTCGCCTTCGGGATAAGGACAAGGCGGGCAACCTTCCACGACGAAAAGAAAACGCCTTCCGCCAGACACGCGTTGAACATGTCGAGCAGAAGCCTTGGATTCACCTCCGCAGCGAGCTTGAGCACCTCCGCCGGAATGCCATCGGGACCGGGCGCTCTTCTGGGTCGTAGGGATCGGACGGCGGCGGTGAGTTCCTCTTCCCGGAAAGCTGGGAAGGCGCCTACCTCTCCGAATTCCCTGACTGGCCGAACTGGGTGGCTGGGAAACAGTGTGTCGACGACGGCGGCCATGGCTTGTGGTTCCATGACCGCAGGTGGTGAGCGAGCCCCTAGCTTCTGGGTTACAAGTTTGTAGCCCGTCCCCCAGGGGTCGTTGTCGATATCCTGACACAGCTGCTTCCAGCACCTGACTTTACTCCGGTTGATGGCACCGCGGAGCTCTCGGCGGGCCGCTCTGTGCTCAGCCGATCTGGCATTTGCATCAGGGCGGTTCCTGGCTCGCTGCGCAGCTCGTCGGAGACCAAGACATCTCCTCCGGAGTTCCGCGATTTCAGGCGTCCACCAGTAAACCGGCTTCTTCCTGTGGCGGCGGGAAACTCCGGGCATCGACTGCTCACATGCGGTCGCGATGAGTCGCATCGTCGATGCTGCCAGATCTTCGGCACTTGTGAAATTCACAATGCTCTGGTCCTTAATTACTTCTTTAAAAGTGTCTTTGCTCAGACGACTGGTGTTCCAGCGTCGAGCCAGAGGAGCAGGTTCAGCGCGCAATCGCGCGCCCTCGGGAAGGACCTTGAAAAGGATCGCCTGATGGTCGCTTGAGGAGTAGTCCTCGCAGACACGCCAGTCGGAGATCCGCTGGGCAATCCCTTCAGAGGCAAGAGATATGTCAGGGATCGTCTCTCTGCACCCCGGACGGCGAAAGGTGGAAATGCCGCCCGTGTTGAGGATACAGAGGCCCGACCTGGCAGCCGACTCGAGGACGTAACTTCCTCGAGTGTCGGTCCGCGGGGAACCCCATTCCACGGCTTTGGCGTTAAAATCGCCACCGACTATGACCCCGCCAGAGGTGTTCATGATCTTATCCTCGATGGAATCGACCATGTGGCGGTAGTCTGCGATCGGTTGGTTAGGCGTGAGGTAACAGGAGAAGACGGTGAAACCCCTGCTCCTCACCCAAACGAAGCCGTTGCCCGATCCGGAATCGAGAACAGGCACCTTCCCGAGGTCCAAGATCCAAATCGCCGCAGTGCCGGAGGGGTCCGAGAACCACTGCGCAGAGCGTCGGTTCTGGTACTGCTCACTGAGAAGCAGTAGGTCAGCACCCTGCTCCGTGGCGAATTGGAACAGCAAGTCATTTGCTGTCCTGCTCCTCTGCATATTAAGTTGCAGAACACTGATCATTTCTGTTGGTTCTGGCGAAGCTCCTGGATGGCCCGCCTGTACTGCCCGCAACGACCAGACCCAGCGGAATGCTTGACCTGGTCGCCCTTCAAGCCGGCTTCTGTACACAGGACACAGGACAACGCTGCGTTGCATGCGCTGGCCCTGTGGTCCTGGCCGCCGCACTTGAAGCAGAGCTTGCTTCTATCGGGTCCAGAGCAGCGATTAGCGACGTGACCGAACCCCAGACATTTAAAACATCTGGAGGCCACGAGCTTCTCGCGTACCCGACAGCTCACGTACCAGATCTTCAGGTGGCCCTTCTCCAGGAGCTTCGCAGCTGCTCTGGCTCCCAGCGTAAGGATCGCCACCTTCTGGCCTCGAGCATTCGCCTTCGAGACGAAGGTCTTCACCTCGACGTTTTCGCCGATAGCGGATTTGACAGCTGCAGTCACCTCCGCCTCGGTCGTCAGCTCGTCGAGGTCCCTCACCTCCAGCGTCGACTTGGGCTCGAGAACGCTGACAGTTGCGTTCGCCCCCAAGATGTTCTTCAGGTCTTCGCTGAAGGCGGACTTGCTTTCGGAGGCGTCCCCGAGTTCGACCAGAAGATCGCCGGCTCGGGTCTTCCTCATGGCCTTGATAACGGCGCCCTTCTCATCGGGCTTCGCTTTGCTGCGAATCTCGCCCAGCTCGTCGGCGTAGGATTTCCCCTCCGACGGCTTGATGAGAAGGGCGTCTGGCCGCGTCCTACGTGACCTCTTCTTCGGCGCCTTCTTGTTGTCCTGAGGGCCGGGCTGGCTTCCAGGCTGCTGGGGTGGGACTTTCTTCTTCTTCCCCTTCCTCTTAACGACGTCGGTCCATTTCTCGGGGTCCGATGTCTCCCCTGGACCGTCACCTCTGGGTTTCTTCTCAGCCTCCGGTTGGGCGGGGCTGGAAGCAGCCAGTTTCCCACCGGCCGGCTGAGCCTTAACGCGCAGTGATGGGGTCGTCTGCGTCGAAGCAGTCACCGACTCGCACGGCTGCCAAGATTTCCTCAGCTGAAGGATGTGGTTAAGGCTAGTCTCCAACTGGACTATGCCTTCCTGCACATCCCTGCTGATGTTCTTCTGCCTGCCTGTCGCGGCCTTCATGACAGCGAGGGTGGCGAAGCACTTTTGAAGGTGCTCCTCCTCCTGCTGCCTGGCAAGTGCAATCACCGCCTGGAAGGGGGACGGGTCGGTGTGCATCGACTCAACGCCGCCTGAGGATGCTTGCTCGGTGAGCACCGGTGTTCTTGTCACCGAGGCAGTTGGTGTCGCTCGGCCTTGTGGCGACCTCGCGACACGAGGCTTCCGGCCAAAGGGGTCTTCTACCTCGACGTCCCCACTTTGAGAGGGTAGGCGAGGAAATTGATCCCTCTGGTTCGTTTTTGGGGTTAGGGTACCCCGGGAAGGTTCTTGCACCTTTTGAATAGTTTTTTCTTGTGAACCGCTCATAATGTCTGGATTAGCCCCCAAGACTGGGCGTTTGTTACCCCCCAAAACAGTGCCCCAATGTGAATGTCAAAACCGACCCGTCGCCAGAGCAACTATATCCGTGTTCGACCGCCCCCAAAACACCGGCGGTCCCAGACGAGCAGTGGCCTCGGCAGAGCCCCCCCCCGTGACCGCAGCAGGGCCCTATCCGGTCGCCAACCGGCACCACCACGGCCAAGGGGATTTTCGCCGGCTGATAGGGCAGCCAGGTCAGCTGGCTGGGCTGACCCGGGCCCCTGTACTATCCGGCAGCCTGGGAGGTGCAGAACCCAGTTTTTAAGCTGTACCCTCTGCTCGTCCTAGACCCCCAGCGCAGTGGAGGCTGAAGAACCCAGAGTCACCCCGGCAAGTAGGCCGGAATGATTTAGAAAAAAACAACCGGGCTATTGAAATGAAACGGAGAATGCAGTTGTGAAAAGGAGACGCGAAAAAGGACCATTGCGTCCCCCTCCCCTTTTAGTCGGCTCTTACGACAAGCAGGGGATACTGTTGGACATTCTGTCCCGGCCCAACACGGGAAAATAATAATAATAATAATAATAATAATAATAGTGTCTTTTGTTATCTGTGTGTTTTCAGATAAATGATTGAAATCATCAGTCTATTTGGAAATTTGTAAAAAATGCACATAACAAATGTGCGTAGGATCTAAACATTTTTTGTTATCCTTTCTGTGAGCGGAACCACGGGTATCCTACTAATATTATTAATGTGAAAGTATTGTGTGAATACTGGACCAACTGAGCTGAAATTTTGCAGGAATAGAGCCACTATATCAGAAAAGGACATAGGCCTCTTCACTTCCCTAATGTCCCCTCGGGCTACGCCCCGCAAACGTCCTTAGCTTCAATATTTACATTTTATAAGGATGTAAACATTCAAATACTGAATTGTAAACAGCTGTGAATACTGAAATTTGACAGTTCAAATAGTAGAAGTAAGATAAGCTCTAATTTTTATCGTGAACGTATATATATATATACATATATATACAATAAACTATAATTATTAGATGTGAATAAATAGGGGTGAGTAGTGCAATAGTGGGGCTTCTGGGCCAAAACGCATTAATCAAAAGTGACAGCTACATCCGGTCTGGTGACGTCAGAGGCTGTGACGTAGCTGTGACGTGTATGGTGGGCATTTAAAGTTTAAATGCCCGGCTGTGCTGGGTATTTAAACTTTAAATGTCCGGAAATGGGTCAAGGTCAGGTGAGGATGTTTTTAAAAAGATCTTGCATTTTCGGATCTTTTTAAAAAAGATCCGAAAATGCAAGATCTTTTTTTTTTTTTATTTTACATTAAGGTTGAAAAGTTTGCTCCCAAATTTGAAAAGTAAGTTGTTGTCGGTGGTGAAATTTCTTGCTTATTTTCATTCTTTTTGTTGTAGTTGTAAGTTGGCAAAAATACATTCTTTTCGTTTTGATTGTTTGTTGCATAAAGTTCCAAAGATAAACCGAACCCAGTGGTTATAAGTTGTTTTAGTTCTTCACTAAAAATTTCCAAATCCTTGTAGGTTGTAAGATTGATAGTGTTGTAGTGAATCCCGCGAATGTTGAGAGACATGACTAGAGTTGTTTACTCGACGAGAGGTGTAGCAGGAATGACTATTGCAAAGCCGGTGCTGCGGGTACCTCCGATAGTAGTGGGGCTAGTGGTGGGGGTAGTGGTGGGGATAAAAATTGTAGACGCTTGTTTAATCACTTTGCATTTAATCGTTGCCACAATAGACCGAGTCGATGTTGCAATTCTTCTAGTTTATCCAACCGGTTCTTTTGATATGTTTTGCAACCACATTTACAGTAGCAGAAAGAATTACATTTTGTACAAGCTTTTCCGTCAACTTGATCTTCAGGTATTTTAAAACATTTCTCTTTGCAACAATAAGATAAAAGTGGTACATTATTTCTTTTGGATGACATGTTGGTTGTAGCTTGTCTTAAACAGAACTGAGCCTCTCAACGTTAAGGTTTCGTATTTATATAAAGTATTCGAATAAAACTATCGAATAAAACTATCGATCAAAATAATCGAATAATACCATCGATTAAAAGTTCAAGGTCATCCGTTTGAGTTTTAAAAAAAAATACAACATATCAGTATATAAAAACATATACTGATATGTTGTTTTTTATCTTTTTATTTAAAACATTTTTTTTTACAATATTTACAATGTTATTTTTGTGCGATGTGCAGAGTAAGTTCCGTAGAGTTGTTTCCGCTCATTCCGTGTGACACCAAATATAATGATCCTGGCTGAATTTCCCGCAGATCTTCATTTTGCAGCAACTGGACGAATCGTTTTGGAAGATATACTTGAAACTTTGGTTCATCACCTGGTGTATATGGTGCATCGGATAAAGATGCGACGACTGCGTCTCCATGCGTTGTATCAACTTTTTTTCATTTCATGAACAATATAATGTTTCTGTTCTTTTAATTCTGAACATTTCTTGATAATTAGAGTATTTGATTTTGAATGTAAGTTGAATTGTTCAACTAAACATTGGAGAAACTGTTGTGATGCCATGTTCTTCACTGGAGATGTTGTCTGTTCGGAGTATGGAGTTGGAGTGATACTCGGGGTGTGTTGCTTCCTCGTATTTATAACCTTCGTAACCCCCACCACATTCTTCTTTTTCTTGTAAGTAAGCAGCCAAGTGATATGCGTTTTGTAATGCGCATTGAGATTGGTTGTGTTTCGGATCTATTGTAGAAACACAAATATTTCTAACATCACAATGAAAGGTTTTGTCCATTTTTATGCTTAAAACTTCTTTGTTTGTGTACTGTTGTATCCAACTTCTTTTTTCCAATCCTCTGGTGTATATGTGCGTAAATTGTTTACAGAAATGAAACATAATTTTGTGTACATTGTTGTACGGTAGAAAACCTTCAAACCAATGTATATGATGAAAATTGTTTGTTAACCATCTGTTTGTTATTTTAGCTTTTGACTTCAGTGCATGGATAGAACACGGTGCTTCAAATAAAAACGGGTATGCTACTTGTGTGAGCAAATCTAAAATCACCAATTCTTTTATAATAAATCTATCATCGTTTCCGCGAAATGCTTGAAATTCAATTACACAAGGTTTTGCTGCCATTTCTTCATCCAGTCCGCTCATCACGATGTCTGGTGATTAACTGTTTTCCACACCACGGTAGGTTAGATATATAAACCAGGCCGTACAGTTGTAGGCGCGTTGGTGTATGTTTAACGTGGGCACCGTCCCCAGTAGGCCTACCCCACGGTTTATTCTTTTGTTAAACTACATTGTAGTTTTTTTTTAACTACCAAAGTTTCTTCTTCTGTATTGTTGTTGTTGGTTTCTTCTTCTGTATTGTTGTTGTTGGTTTCTTCTTCTGTAGCTTCCGTTGCGATTTCAGTAAAAGGTTCAAAGTTTCTCAACTGCCTCCACATTTCCACTTCGTGAGGTATTCTATTAAAAATGGATGTATCTATTGGTCCGTATTGTAAAGTGCTGTCAGGTTGTTTTTCGCATGCATCTACCAGATATTCCTTAATAACAGAGCTTGAAAATACCAATTGTTTCATATACCTAGTGATAGGTGATGTTGCATAGTTTAAAATGTAGAATTCTTCACGTGTTAGTAGAATTTTATTTTCAAATTGTGTCGAGTCTCTAATTCTTACTTGTTGTTGGCCACGATGTTTAATAATGTCAATTTCATTGTCACAATCCAAAAGTCGAATGTTAGTTTTTCTTCCAAAGAAACTGTTGGCTAAATAACATTCAATAAGATGTAGATGTTTTAAAAAGGAATCCCAAGCATTTTCTGAAAATAAAACCATCTTTGTACCATGGCTTAGTATTACTGCGGGAGAGTAGTCTAATGATTTTACCAATCCTATCGACACACTTTTACTCATGCAAGATGAAATAGGATAAAAGATGCGAAGGAAAACTTCAGTTAAAATGTTCGGTGGAATATTTTCTTCAAGTTTTCTTTTCTTTCTTACGTTTGTTTTATTATTTTCCAACTTTTTATTTTGTTTTCCAAACTTTAAAAACTCATCAATTTCTTTTACAACATTTTCTTCAAAATGTTTATCATCATCATTTTCCAATAAAGGTGTTGTTTCGGAAACGCCTTGTACAACTGATAAAGAACTCATTTTGTTTATAATGCTGTAGACGATGTTACCCATACAACTGTAGACAGTCAACTAAACAATTTGCGTTCCCGCTCCTGCTTTTATAGCCGAGTGGTGGGGGGTATTTTTTTTTCTTTTCATTTTACAACACTGCTTTTACAATACCGGTTAAAGGTGTATATGTAACAATTTTATCATGTAAAATTAAACAATAAGCAGATGTATCTTTAGGTACATTTTGTTCAAATTCCATTTCTATTTTTATATCTACACTGGAAGATTTTACAGATTCATTTTGTTTGGAACAATCAACTACAACAATCGGATAGTTAGATTTAAATTGGTTTGGCGTTAATAAAGGTGTGTTTGTTTTTCCATAATATGAATTTTGGAATCTTGCATACATATCGTACAAAACACTAAACCTGTCTTTTGTAAAGTTTATGTTGAAGTTGTCGTATGGAAAGAATTGCGAGTTTAGAAACACCTTAAAATTTGTAAGTTTGCAATGATCAAATTCACCAGCATGTTTAGTTATTTCATTTCTTCTTTTTGTTTGTAATCCAAATATTACATATCTTGCCTTTTCCAAATGAGTAGAAGTTTTTACAGTCCATGTATGACGTTGTGTTTCCGGTAAAACCGGATATTCATGAAACTCCCAACTTCTAAATGGTATTACGATATCACGATCTGATTTTAAAGTTCTCAATAATGAAATTCTATTCTGATCGTTTAACCGTACATGCGGTACTCTCCAAACAATCTTGTCTAATTGCATTTTCCATTCTAAAGTAGCTTCCGTTGTTCCATCAGTTGCTTGAATAATATCTTTGTCGTTTGATGATCTTAACAAAACTAATTCTTGTTTTACGTTTATTATTATTTTTCGGTAATCTTCGGCAAAGCCTAAAAGTAATCTTAAAGGAATGTAAAAGTCAAAATTGCCTGAAGTGTTTGGAGTGATTGTACAGGAATCGGGTGCTACCCATCCTGCGGCGGCCAGCATATTTTTTTCACTCGGTGTTAAAGATGCTAATCCTTTTAATGTACTTGTAATTCCCACCTTTTTTGTTGAATCTACTGTAACTCCGGAAATTTCATATCTTATTTCATCAAACAAATATGCCATGGGGTTATTTATGAACGGAACAGTACTTGCAGTGGTTCCATCCCTTTTTGTTACTCTTCCTTCGATATATAAATAACTTTCACATGGAAGTGTATAAATATCTTGTTGTTGTATGGGAATTCTAATTTCATCATTATTGTTTAATTTTGACGAAGCGTAAGGGTTGTGCGTATGATATTCCTTTTCCCATAAGGTTTCGTCGAATGTCGGACCCTGCGCTATATCCAATATTTCCATTATTAATAAGTTTTAATCCAATTTCTTCTAGAAAACGAATGTTATCACTTGTTAATCCTTCTATAGCTGACGTGCTACTGACTTGTTTACCAGTCAGCTCTTTCTTTTTAAATGATAACCCCATTGTTATACGGTTGATTTTATATGTATTCGTATAGTTATAGGTTCGTCTCTAAAATCAATATGATTTCCGTCTTGATCTAGTATGTTCACCACAATGTCTGAAATAAAACTGGTGTTTAATGGTAGGTACACCAAGTTTTGTGGCTTTTCCACAATTTTAAAACCCGGAGCGACTGTTGGATAGAATGTGTGCAATATATGAGTATTTTCACCATCTCTATAAGAACCATGTATAATATTACATGTAACATCTATACTGTTAACTTTCATTATTGTCACAGTTCTAGTACCTGAATGGTTAATATTAGGTTCTAAAATTTTTGTTGTTTTAGGAAATCCTAATAAACTACCAATTGAATGTTCTTTGCTAAAATCTATATAATATTTAGATTTAATTTCAGCTTTCATAGTATTGTTATTTCCTTTTATTGTTATATTATCTTTTCCCATATGATTTTGTATCGCTTCATTTATATCATCAATTTCATATGCTCCAGTGGGTAAACTAAATACTTGTATATCTGAATATTTGTTTGTATTTTTATCTTTTGTTTTGTAATAATGTATTTTGTCATTAACATTTTCAGTAACGTTGGGAATAGAATTATAAGTTGTTATATCTAATAATGCGGCTTCCCATAATTTATCTTTTTCCAAACGTAACGCAGGGAAAAGAACACTTCGCAAAGTAGATGAAGTTCCAGTTAATGATACTGTATAGGAAGACATCTTAAAGTTGACTAACGCTTTTTGTTAAAAAATCTAAACATAAATGTCCACAGATTACCGTATCATCAGGTTGCTCTCTTTTATGATTGTATAGTACATTTTTAGCTGTTTTAAAGTAATATTGTAGTTCTTTTGGTGGTGGGAGATTACCAAAACTATCAAAGTAGTAAATAGTTGATCCTAGTTTCTTATAACATACCCAATGAGTGCCTGATCCTTTACTATTATCTAAATTTACTATTCCGGTTTCATTTTTCCAAATTTTAACAGGTAATGCATCTTTCATAAATACTCCTCTAAAAAATGGAATTTTTAAACAAGAAACATAAGTAATTAATTCTTTATCTGTTAATTCTTTATTTGGAATTAATAATTGTTTTTTTCTGTTTAATACACACGATACGGTCTTAGGTATAATCCTCCTCCTTTTTTTATCATTGACCATATTGTTTGTTTCTTTTTATTTTTACCTGCGGTGGATCGTCGTTTTCTTCTTATATTTCCTCCACGTTTCTTTGCAGGTTTTCTCCTCCTTTTTCCACCTCCTTTCTTCTTTCCACCTCCAAACATCGTTTTACCCTTCATTGCTGCTGATACCGCTAAAGCTGCTGCTTTTTCACCGATACTAGCGTCACTGGATGTTACTCTTTGCCAAGCTTTTTCAGCAAGTGCTCTATCCGCTATTGATCTATTTTTAGTATCTGCAAACTTTGAATATGCTATATCGTGTTGTTTGCAGGCTTGATCAAGTTTATTTATTCCAAGATCTCCTCTAGCAAGTCTTTTTTTCAATTTTGTTCCTGGACCACAATATTGATAACCTCCTGGTAAATGTAGTTCTACAGGTAATAAATCGATAGCTT
This sequence comes from Flexamia atlantica, assembly GCA_035578135.1. Classification (NCBI taxonomy): domain Eukaryota; kingdom Metazoa; phylum Arthropoda; class Insecta; order Hemiptera; family Cicadellidae; genus Flexamia; species Flexamia atlantica. Next base: position 177,833,611 of record JAQJVK010000001.1, read on the forward strand.
TGTTAACTATAGCTCCAACCGGCTTAGTAATAAGAGAAAGTGCTGTTGATGCTATTCCTCTTCCTCTCTTTATAACGTGTCGATTATGACTGATGCGTTGAACTTTCAACATGGTTTTTTATAGTGAAAGGAAATGCCAATACTTGTTTATTTTATAAATTCTTTATAATGAATGATGCACTTATCCTTTGACATTGTTTATTTATAATAAACATGTATTTTGTTTATGGGTAATAAACTTTTACCCAGTCTTTTGGTAGGATTGTATCCTTTTTATCAACATCAACTTGAGCAAATCTTAAATTTCCGGTTTTCATATTTAAAAAATATTTTTCTATAACATTTTTCTTAACCCAATGTAGTTTTTGATCAGCTTTTATGGGCTTTATCGTATTATAAACATCATATAACACTACACTTAAGAGTCTTATAATGTAATTTACATTAACAGCATCAACAATATCAATAGGGTCATCTAAGCTAGTCAATCGCAAGTTTTGACAATGAAAAAACTTTTTGTGTTTTTCTGTTCTTAAGCATCTTTCACGCCATTCTTTTACTCTAACTGCATCACTGTCATTTACTCCCATTCCAACATTAAATAGTGGTCTTTCTTTACAATCAAAGCCTTGTTGACCAAGTCTTGATGAAATTTCTTTTAATGCAGGAACTTGTCCAATTGTTGCTACATCAACATCATTCAACCCTTCTTTAACATTAGTAATTATTTTTGCATCCGCATCCCATTTGTTATTGTTTAATTTCATTATTTGACTTATTGTAGCTGCATCTGATTTTGCAGTTCCCTCCTTAACGTTAGTTAACACTTTATTTTTGCAATCAATTGACTTAATATCATGTGTAATACAATGATCTGTAACATATTGAAGGTTTACCGCATCTTTCATATCTTTAGGGTCTCCAATATCGTGTATTACAAAGTTGTAAAAGGAAAATTTATCTGTTTTTTCAGGTATGACTGAATGTAAATACTTTTTGGTAACTGAATCTTGATCATTAACAGGATCTGCTATATTGGCTATTCTAAGATCTTTTGCATCATATGCTTTATTATTACTTTTAGGATCATATCTTAAGGTTTGGTTTATGTACCACATTAAATATTCTTTATTTACCGAATCATTCTTATCTATTGGTTTTGGAAGATTTGCAATTCTATAAAAATTAGCGTTATACACTTCATTTTGAAGCTTTAAGCTAGGTAATGTTTCACTTTTTAAAGTTTTGAAATTTACTGCATCATTATCATCTTTTGGATCATTTACAAACTTTAAACGTTTGTTACTTATATCATAATCTCCATCGGATGTTAGTGGTAAACCACCTCTTTTTCCATAAGATCCTGATTTGCTTCCAGTTTCGGAATACCGTCCAAACTTATCCACACTCATGGTTATACTGAATGTTTAATCGGTTATGCTTGTATTCTATATACTCATATTTTTATGCAATTACTCCTCGATTTCGCAATTCGCCGACCAAAGCTACCCATTCGTTTTCTAAACCGCTATGTCCGGCTTGTTTTGCTTCATATATCAACTTCATTCTATCAACCAATTTGTTTATATCGTTGTAGTATATTATATTAGTATCATACAAGTTTTTCAATAATCCTTTTCCTGATAAACTTGATTGATTTGTTTTTCTCCTTTTATGTAAAATATTTATTTCAGCAGAAGATAATGATTTTCTTTTTATGGGTGCCCTTCTTTTTGGTGGGAAAAGTTTAGCAATAATAGTTTTATATTTTTCTGATTTATTTCTATAAACATTGAAATTTTTAGAATAATTTTTCTTATGCGCATTTGTATCCTCCAATATTTGTTTAAAAATGTTTAAATCCTTTTTAGTATATTTATTAGGTTTCGGTTTAAAAATAAGTTCAAACAATCCTTTTGTACCTTTGTATTGTTTATTATTTATAATAATATTGTCATGTTCGTCTACATCAAGCTTGCTATCTCCAATCATTAGGCCATTTTCTTCTATTCTAGCACCAAAAGTATGATACTTTCGAGTTGGTTGTGCAGAATGTAACATTTTTAATACAAATTGTCTTGCAAGCGGCCCTTTATACGCAATATCCGAGCCCAATTTGCTCAAGTTGGATGGATTAATAGGCTCTTCTTCTTCTTGTTGTTCTTCGCTTGTAGAAAGACCTTCTTTTTCTGTTAAAACATCCGTTTCTTCACCTAGTTCGCTTTCTTCTTCAGTTGTTTCTCCTTGTTGCGTAAAACTTGTATCACCTTCATATTCTTCTTTTTGTTCAAATTTTGAAATGGGTAAAATAGCATCTCCGGAAAAATTAAATTTTGAAGGTGTAACATTTTGCCCCAATTGTTTTAATGGCTCAGTAATAGGTTTAAATGTTGATTCCAGAAATTTCTCTCTTTCACTTATTCCTAATCTTAACGCTCTGTTTTTATGTCTAATAGAATCACTAAGTGATTTTATTTCTTTTAATAGCTTTTCCTGATTAACCATGTTTACACCATGGAGACTTGGACGATAATGTTGTTAATTAATGTATTAAAACAAATTTATCAAAACCTATGCGGTAACGACCATCTGTTATAGCTTTATCTTTCATAATTACCAAAAATCCATATTTTTCCGCCCAAGCTTTTCCACAAAGCTCTTTGAATTTATCAAATGACATATCAGCATTTACATGATCGTTGTATATATGTTTTAGGTTTGTATCGTCTTGTTTGAATAAAACTAAAATATTTGCATTGTCTCTAATTAGTTGTTTTGGAATTTTGCTATATGTTTGTCCGATATATATGCTATCAATATTATTATGTCTTCCCATGGCAAAATAGTTTCTAATAGTATCATGATTTTCACTAGATACATCATCAAATACAAATACAGAATACGGCTTAGCCTGGTCTGGTTGCATAACACTGTCACTAGCATTAAATTTGTAATAGTTAACATCAGGCACATCAGTCAGGATCTTTTCCAACAATTGATACTTTGGTTGATGTAAGGACTTTGAAAAAATATATAGGTTATTAAATCGCAATCCTTTTGTGTTTGTAATTAAGTTAAACACAACGTTAGTTTTGCCACAGTTTGAAGGACCGCTTACTATACATCGTACAGTGTTTGGAAATAAACTGCCGTGTTTACCATTGTTGATTTTAACGTTATCTACAGTTAAATCATCAATGTTATTAATATTAAATTTATCTTTATGGTGAACAATCTCCATCTTATTCAAAGGCTGAAGAATAAATAAGTTGATTTATAACTAAATCAAATCTTTTATAGGTATCCACGAATCTTCAGTTTTGTCAAACCCCAACCAACGTACTTTAACTTGGTCTTTTTTCCTTTGCAACACCTTTTCAACAAGATAGACATCACCTACTGTTGACTTTAACAATTCATGTCCGTAAAAACCGCCTTGTAACAAATTTCCTTTGTTATCTTTTAAAATATAAGTTTCCGGTACAGTAGGTTGTACTTTATACACTGTAAAAACTTCGTTTGTCCAATTGGGCAGGTATTTCTTAGTAAACACTCCTTTGTATTTACTAATTCGAACTTTATCATTTACATTAAATTTTCTTGGTTTTTTTTGTTCCGCTTTTGGCTGTGTATTCTTTTTAATTCGTTGTAAAACTAGTTTAGCGTTTTTCTTATTCACTTTGTTAGGTGCCATACCGATAGTTCTATGAAACTTGTTGTTGTAATCGCTTATTAATTTTGGTAAGATATCAACCCATACGTAAGAACCTCTTTTCGAAAACATTTTATACATTGCACCTTTTAAGGTTCTATTAAATCTTTCAATTATAGCTGCCTTTTTCTCAGAATTTGTAGAATAATGATTTATCTTATATTTTTTCATTAACAATGCAAAAGGTTTATTAAAAAATTCTTTCCCATCATCAGTTTGTAAATGTTTAATTTTATTTTTATCTCTTTTTATAGCTACTTCCATAGCTTTTGTTATGCTGTTACCGGTTTTGTCTTTTAATGGCAAAGCATCTGCAACTTTAGTAAAACAATTAATAATCGTAAGTATGTATCTAAATCCTTTATTTATTTTACTATGCGGTTGCATTTCAATTAAATCTGCTTGATATAAATCATTTATTCCTTTTACAACAGTATTTCTTTGTGGAAACTTTATTCTTGCAGGTTTATGAAGTTCATTAACAATCTTTTCCTTTAACTCTGTCATGATGTTTTTACTAACAAAGTCAAGTTAGTATTGAGTGTTTCTTTTTCTGCATCCGCTTTTATAGGTCAAGGTCATTTCAACATATTTTTAAAAAAGGGAAAATCACAGCGAGCATGCTGTGATTTCCCCTTTTTTTTCTTTTTTCTTTTTTCTTTTTTTTCTTTTTTTTCTTTTTACTCATTGATAGGATTGAGAGAATAGTGGCCGAATGGTAGAGTGTGAATTTTGTCTGGAAGAATGTGTCGTTTGTCATCATTGGAGCAGAGTGCTTTTTTTACTTCTGTTACGCTGTACAGGTGATGGTTGAAACTTCTGATGGTGTTGAATTTTGCAGTTATAGTCGTTTCTTCAAATAAGCATTGCTTGTAGTGTTCGAAATTTACATTCTTCTTAAGATACAAACTTTTTACACCCTTAGCTTTTTTAATTACATTGTTTTCTTCTTTATGCAATTGTAGTGAATACAATTTTGACATTAGTGCAATAAGTTCTTTTAGTAAAATTCCATTTGCTTCGTCTTTAAATTTTCCAAGTTTCTTTTTGTTCCGATCATTGTCATAATTTAAATGATCTTTTGGATAGTCACTAAAATCAAATTCATTTTTGTGAACAAATGTTCGAAGATCCAAATACATATCTTCAGTAAGAATCCAGTAGATGAAAGCGTCCGTGTCCATGTAGGCGATTCCGATGTTATCTCTACCGTAGAAGGCAACCATTTTGTTGTAGTGGAAATCATACATATGGGTTTTGGAAATATCCAAGATTGACATTCCAACGTACAACGGACGATCCATTTTCACGCTTGTCTTCTTCATAGATACTGCTACAAGGTTTTCATTGATGATAACGGATGTTCCAAAGTTTGGTTTTTGTACAAGTTTTTCTAGTTTTATAGGATCTGTAATTAATTTAACATTTTTGTGTTTTCTTTTGTTTTCCAATGTTTTTCCAAATATCGCATTATTCATTAATTTAAAAAAATCCTTTTGAAATGTTGATGTTGCAGCTGCTCTTCTTCTGGTGTTTGAATCAATGTACGGTTTTAACCAGCATGATTGGGAAAATTTTAAAACTCTATGAATTTTGGTTATACGTAAACCCAATTGGAGTGCTTGTTGAACAACCCAAAAGTGAGCTACGTATCTTTGTTTATTTTCAAGAGTCATCATTAATTTTGGATGTTTGCCAATTGGTGAAACTTGTGTTTTTGCAAGGAGCGGAAGATCGTAATGAAGATCGTGCAAGTGTTCTGGATATTCAAAGTCACAGTCCAATATGTATCCGGTGTCTCCGTCTTTTGAAATTTGTGTAATATCACCAATAGAGTCTGGATTAACCCATTCAAAGTTTCCAAAAGGAAGTGGATTAGACATGGCCCATCCGTATAAATTGTTGGCATCGAAATATCCTAAGAACACTGATGGTTTTTCTTTATCGTAGTTTGGAAGATATTTGTTGTTAGCTTTAACATGTCTAGTAACACTTTGGGTCAATCCACCTCTAACGCCCGATTCGATCATCAACACCATGTCAATATCGGTTAATAATTGAAGGTTGCACTTTGTTTCTTTTAGCATAGCTTGCCAAGCTAGTCCTGGAGAAGTATAAGAATGAAGAGGGTCTAATCCGTAGGCTTCAAAGCAAGTGTTTCTAAATTCTTCCATCACATCGCAGAGAAGGGTCACATCAAGTTTTACATAAAAGTCAGAATAATCTCCCAGAGTGTTCATTTCCAATTCGTCCCAAACTCTGCATGCGTGTTGATAGTCTTCAGGTGAAATGTCCGAATCGGTAAGTTTACTTTTAAATGCTTCTGGTGGAGGAAGTGATGTTTCTTGAAATTTATGTAGTCCATCGATGTAATCATACGGGAAAACTCCTTTCCGAAGAACCAAATCCATTTTTTCTGCAGGTACAATTTTGCTTGTTTCTATTAAATTTTCTCTTCTTAAATTTTCAGAAAGTTTCATTAGACTGGAAGGCATAAATCTAAATGAATCAACAAATCTAAGTTTAATTTTGCCCACCTTTTTTGAAAAGCTTATAAAGTTTTCCATAGTTTGTGCCAAAACATCTATTTCACCGTTGTCTCTTGCTAATTCGGGAATGATAAAATGTCCATCGTATCCACTAAGATTGTGAAAAACCACAGGAATAAAAGATGGTAGTTTGTAGTTGATGTTACATCCGTTGCAAGCTGCACCTCTGTAGGCTCCTGTCAGATGGTCATGGTCGCGAACTTTAACTTTAGTTTCTGTAAATTGATTGTTACACAAATAGCATGTTGTTGCTGAATCATAAAGATGAAGTTCTTCCGGCGTCATAGGTGACATAGGAACCACATTGCTATACATTGCTTCCACTTTCCCGGCGATGTTGTATAAATCATCAACAAAGTATCGAGCTGCTTCTTCTCCACGATAGATCTTCGGTGTAGATGTCAAACCATATTCTTGAAGATGTTCTTCAGACAGAGTGGATTTTACTATTAAACAGTAGCTGTTTGGTTTGTGAAGTTGATACTTTGTTCTGCTGGTATTTTCCTCTCCTTCTTCTTGTTCAAGTGGAAGCAATGAAGATTCAAAATCTGCATACACTACAACGGGAATTCTGTATTGTTGGATAACTTTGTCAAATTTTACTTGAGATCTTCTAGGGTGTGGTAATTTAATTCTTACTTCATAGTTTCCACTGCATAGTCTTTGATGTTCCGTCAGCCATTCTGAACCTCCTCTTCTCAAAGGTTTGTTTACAAAACAGAAACATCTTTTACAAGTGGTTTTTCCTTCTTTACGTTTTGATAACTGTTTGCAAACTAGAGCTTCAAAATCTTTAATATATACATAATGTGAAATATCACCTTTTGTTATTAATAATAAATCAGTATGATCTCTGCGTTCGGTAGGTGTTATACGTAAGGGGTAAACATTGTTGGATGAATCCAAGCCAAAGATGTTTACAGATGCAAAAGGATTTTTCTTTTCAAATTTTGATATGTCTTGAATTGAAACAGGGTAACTCATGCCTTGAAAATTATAGTTATGGTAAACCTCATTGTATGCTCTACTCGGTCGTTCCGCATGATTTCTTATATATTTTGCAAGCATTGCATACTTGAAACATTCAGCATCTTTATTTTGAACATTAATACAGGAATTGGTGTCTTGAATTTTCTTTGGCAATTCAATATGACTACTACCTCTCATTCCATATCCATGTTTATGAACTCTTACATCTAAGCTTGTTATACTTAACAAACTCCATCCAGAACCTCTTCCTTCATGTTCTTGTAATTTTGTTAAAAGTTCTTCAAAACAATCATCCACAATTGAGCTTATATCTGATGCAAACATGATGGTTTTGTTTTTAGTTAAAAATCCTCTTGGTGATGTTTCATTCTGAACATTTGTAAATACTGTATCTAATAATATTCCAAACTTTATAAAATTTAATCTTCTTAGTTCATTGTTTAATGTTTCTGTTACTAATGTTTTTGCTTTTGAAATAAACTGTGCAAGTTGCAATTGAGCATTGTCAATCTTAAAATGAGTTACTACACTACCTGGTAAGGCTCGGGCGTATAATTCCACATCCAAAGATGGTCCGGGTGCGTATTGAATAACACTTGATCTTGAATTTAGTTGTTGTTGTACGGTAGCCAGTATTTGATCTAAATCTTCCAAATATTCTTCTTCTGCATTGTTATTTGTTTCTTGGTTTGTTTCTTGGTTTGTTTCTTGGTTTCTTTCTTGGTTTGTTTCATTGTTATGGTAAACTTCTTTGTGTATTTGTAGTAAAATTTCATCTTCAAAAGATTCTTCGCAACTAATGCAGTAATACATGACGTAGGTGTGCTCTCCACAAAAGTTGCCGTAGTAATGAAAACCACTCTAAAACTCCCCCTATTTATAGCATTACCCCCACCACTTTTTTCTGTATTAAACATAAAAAGTGTAAATAACAGTTAAATTTCTTATATTTCAAAACCCCAAAGTATTAAGATTATCCGATGTAAGTTTAAAAAGAAATCCAAGTGTCAAGGTCAAATAATGCAAGTTTAAAAAAAAATCTTTTTTTCTGTATTAAACAAGAAAAGTGTAAATAGCTGCTAAATTTTTTATATTTCAAAACCCCTAAGTATTAAGATCATCCAATGTAAGTTTGAAAAGAAATCTAAGTGTCAAGGTCAAATAATGCAAGTTTAAAAAATCTTGTTTAAAGTAAATTTGAAGCAAATGTTTGAAAAACGTTCTAAGTCCTAAAATATTAATTAAGGGGAAGTTTTAACACTTAAAATTTTTACAAGTCCAATGTAAAGTAAAATAAAGAAATGTTGTTGCTTGTTGGAACAGTAACAAAAGAATGATGGGTTTGAAAAATTTTCTAAGTCCTAAAATATTAATTATTGGGAAGTTTTAAGACTTAAAATTTTTACAAGTCCAATGTAAGATAAAATAAAGAAAGAAGGGTTGTTGTCTGTTGGAACAGTGGCGAAAGAATAATGGAATTCAAACTCGCAGCAAAAAAGAAACTTGATATTGTAAAATAAATGTTGAAGCAAATGTTTGAAAAATTTTCTAAGTCCTAAAGTATTAATTATTGGGAGGTTTTAACTCTTAAAACTTTTACAAGTCCAATGTAAAGTAAAATAAAAAGAAGTGTTGTTGCCTGTTGGAACAGTAACAAAAGAATGATGAATTTAAACAATTTTCTAAGTCCTAAAAAAATGGATTATAGAGAAGTTTTAACACTTAAAATTTTTACAAGTCAAATGTAAAGTAAAATAAAGAAAGAAGTATTGTTGCCTGTTGGAACAGTGGTGAATGAATGATGGAAAGTAAACTCGCAGCAAAAAGAAACTTGATATTGTAAAATAAATGTTAAAGCAAATGTTTCAAAAATTTGCTAAGTCCTAAAGTATTAATTATTGTAAAGTTTTAACACTTGAAATTTTTACAAGTCCAACGTTAAGTAAAATAAAGAAAGAAATGTTGTTGCCTGTTGGAACAGTGGCGAAAGAATGATAGAAACCAAACCCGCAGCAAGGGTCCTGTGGTTTAGGAGGGGGTAAGCGGGGGGGGGGGGGTGATGACCTCGAGCCGAGTTGGGGTCTGGGATCTGCGCGTGTGGTTCTGCATCAGTTGCTCGCTAGACAGTGAGGTGGTAACATGTTCAGAAGGCGCCCTAAACATTTTATCATTTTTGCTGTTTGGTGAAAATATCTTGGTGTTATTTGTACAATAACATCTTGATGTAGAACTGATTAATTTTAAGGCATGGTAGTTGTTTGTGCTTGTAGATACCCTAGGGTTTGTAGTTTGTTTTTAGTTTGCTGGTTTGGTACTTAGTATTAATTTAAAATCTTTCTTTTACTTACAATATATTTTGCCTGGAGTGTTTAAGTTTAAAGTAATATTTTGTTTTTAAGAATGTTATATGATATGTTTTTAATACCTTTCTATTCCAACTTCCTTTTTCCAACAATCTTGTTGAGGGCATTCCCTCTCTCGTCTTGTATTCCTTTTTAGTTAGGGACACCTTTCAATTCAAATTTCCTTTCCTTTTTTCCCTTCCATCTTTTGCACGGTAAAACCAATTAATTTATGGTAAAACCGGCTACCGCTTTTGTAGTGATTACGCACACCAAAGCGGGTCACTTACAACCTCTATACGTGCTGGATGGGTAGTTCGCCTACCTCCGGAGTTTCGCTAGACCTCAGCTGTACTGCGTCGCTAATGGCGAGTCACTGGCTCCTTTAGTGTTAGGAAATAAAAACATATTTGTATAACATTTTTCCAAAATTTAATTAAGCAACGTGCTATTTCAGAATAACATTTTTTGTTTTAGCTTAGCGTTGTGCGCTTATGATGAGGTGTGTGAGTTCGCTTACGTGATGATTACACCGTAATCATGATGTGCAGCGCTGGGCTGTTTAGCTTTTTTACTTATCTTTTACTTTTTATTTATTATTTCTTTTAACTTAATTTTTTTTATTAATTGATCAACTCTAGGCAGGTTGTATTGTAAATTAGCTTTTCTTCTTTTAGGTTTCCGGGGGTGTACGGTTCTGTAAAACCATACACCCCCATTTTCTTTTTAATTAATGAATGACCTTGACCTACTTATTTTCAAGGTCAACCAAAAGAGTTAGCGAAAATTTCTAAGTCCCAAGGTTATTTTTATGTAAATTGTTCCGAACCCTATCATGTGGGTATTCAAATTATTTTAAAAATATCTAGTTGAATAAATGCAAAATAAACTACACTTGTTTTAAATATAAACATTTTATTAAATGATGTTACCAAACCTTTTTGTTTGTCTTTTCATTCTGCTTATTTTAAATACCTACATGATAGGATTTGGAAACATATAAAGAAAAATATGATTTAAAAGATTTTTTTTTCAGTTTTTGAGCTATAACTTTTATACCTTTGGTTTTATCGAAAAATGTTACTGGACCTTTTTTGTTTGCCTTTTTATTCTGCGTAATTTGAGTACCCGCACGATAGATTTAGAGCATTTTTGTTATATCCACTGCCACCGTGTACGGCGACGTAGCTCAAAAGTTGAACGGCGACGATATCAAGTGGGGGCCCCCCATTTCGCAAACTTACTCTAAACCTATTGTGCGGGTACTCAAATTACGCGAAATGAAAAGACAAACACAAAAGGTCCAGTAACATTTTTCGATAAATCCAACGGTATAAAAGTTATAACGAAAAACTAAAGTTTCAAGGTCATTTAAAACTTTTACAAAACCTATCATGTGGTTACTCAAGTTACGTGGAATAAAAAAACAAACAAAAATGTTCAGTAACATTTTTCTATAAAACCAACGGTGTAGAAGTTATTACGCGAAAACTTAAGATTTAAAACCGTCCAGGTTACAAAACGTCCAGGTAACCTGGACGTTTTAGTAAAAACGTCCAGGCTACAAAATATTGTTAATTTCTTACAAAATAATGTTGATTTTATAACAAATGTTACCGAAGCTTGTTGTTGGTCTCATAATTTAAGTACTCACAAAATAAGGGTTGGAAACTTATAAAGTAAAATATAAAATGTTGGAAAATACTTTTTTTTAGTTTTTGCGTTATAACTTGTATACCGTTGGTTTTATCAAAAAATGTTACTGGACATGTTTTGTTCGTCTTTTTATTCCGAATAATTTGAGTATATGCATGATAGGTTTGGAGCAATTTTGTAAAAGGGGGGGGGGAATTGCAAAATTACTCTAAACCTATTGTGCGGGTACTCAAATTGCGGGGAGTGAAAAGACAAACACAAAAGGTCCAGTAACATTTTTCGATAAATCCAACGGTATAAAAGTTATAACGAAAAAACTAAAGTTTCAAGGTCATTTAAAACTTTTACAAAACCTATCATGTGGTTACTCAAGTTATGTGGAATAAAAAAAAACAAACAAAAATGTTCAGTAACATTTTTCTATAAAACCAACGGTGTAGAAGTTATAACGCGAAAACTTAAGATTTAAAACCGTCCAGGTTACAAAACGTCCAGGCTACAAAATATTGTTAATTTCTTACAAAATAATGTTGATTTTATAACAAATGTTACCGAAGCTTGTTGTTGGTCTCATAATTTAAGTACTCACAAAATAAGGGTTGGAAACTTATAAAGTAAAATATAAAATGTTGGAAAATACTTTTTTTAGTTTTTGCGTTATAACTTGTATACCGTTGGTTTTATCAAAAAATGTTACTGGACATGTTTTGTTCGTCTTTTTATTCCGAATAATTTGAGTATATGCATGATAGGTTTGGAGCAATTTTGTAAAAGGGGGGGGGTGTTGCAAAATGACTCAAAACCTATTGTGCAGGTACTCAAATTACGCGGAATGAAAAGACAAACACAAAAGGTCCAGTAACATTTTTCGATAAATCCAACGGTATAAAAGTTATAACGAAAAAACTAAAGTTTCAAGGTCATTTAAAACTTTTACAAAACCTATCATGTGGTTACTCAAGTTACGTGGAATAAAAAAAACAAACAAAAATGTTCAGTAACATTTTTCTATAAAACCAACGGTGTAGAAGTTATAACGCGAAAACTTAAGATTTAAAACCGTCCAGGTTACAAAACGTCCAGGTAACCTGGACGTTTTAGTAAAAACGTCCAGGCTACAAAATATTGTTAATTTCTTACAAAATAATGTTGATTTTATAACAAATGTTACCGAAGCTTGTTGTTGGTCTCATAATTTAAGTACTCACAAAATAAGGGTTGGAAACTTATAAAGTAAAATATAAAATGTTGGAAAATACTTTTTTTAGTTTTTGCGTTATAACTTGTATACCGTTGGTTTTATCAAAAAATGTTACTGGACATGTTTTGTTCGTCTTTTTATTCCGAATAATTTGAGTATATGCATGATAGGTTTGGAGCAATTTTGTAAAAGGGGGGGGGTGTTGCAAAATGACTCAAAACCTATTGTGCAGGTACTCAAATTACGCGGAATGAAAAGACAAACACAAAAGGTCCAGTAACATTTTTCGATAAATCCAACGGTATAAAAGTTATAACGAAAAAACTAAAGTTTCAAGGTCATTTAAAACTTTTACAAAACCTATCATGTGGTTACTCAAGTTACGTGGAATAAAAAAAACAAACAAAAATGTTCAGTAACATTTTTCTATAAAACCAACGGTGTAGAAGTTATAACGCGAAAACTTAAGATTTAAAACCGTCCAGGTTACAAAACGTCCAGGTAACCTGGACGTTTTAGTAAAAACGTCCAGGCTACAAAATATTGTTAATTTCTTACAAAATAATGTTGATTTTATAACAAATGTTACCGAAGCTTGTTGTTGGTCTCATAATTTAAGTACTCACAAAATAAGGGTTGGAAACTTATAAAGTAAAATATAAAATGTTGGAAAATACTTTTTTTTAGTTTTTGCGATATAACTTGTATACAGTTGGTTTTATCAAAACATGTTACTGGACATGTTTTGTTCGTCTTTTTATTCCGAATAATTTGAGTATATGCATGATAGGTTTGGAGCAATTTTGTAAAAGGGGGGGGGGTTGCAAAATGACTCAAAACCTATTGTGCAGGTACTCAAATTACAAGGAATGAAAAGACAAACAAAAAAGGTCCAGTAACATTTTTCGATAAATATAATGGCATAAAAGTTATAACGCAAAAACTAAAGTTTCAAAGTAATTTAAACTTTTACAAAAATGACCTTGAGACTTAGAAATTTTCGCTAAGTCTTTTGTTGACCTTGAAAATAACTAGGTCAAGGTCATTCGATAATTAAAAAGAAAATGGGGGTGTACGGTTTGACAGAACCGTACACCCCCGGAAACCTAAAAGAAGAAAAGCTAATTTACGATACAACCTGCCTAGAGTTGATAAATTAATAAAAAAAATTAAGTTAAAAGAAAAATAATAAATAAAAAGTAAAAGACAAGTTAAAAAAAAAGCTAAACAGCCCAGCGCTGCACATCATGATTACAGTGTGATCATCACGTAAGCGAACTCACACACCTCACCATAATCGCACAACGCTAAGCTAAAACAACTAGACAGCCCAGCGCTGCACATCATGATTACAGTGTGATCATCACGTAAGCGAACTCACACACCTCATCATAAGCGCACAACGCTAAGCTAAAACAAAAAATGTTATTCTGAAATAGCACGTTGCTTAATTAAATTTTGGAAAAATGTTATACAAATATGTTTTTATTTCCTAACACTAAAGGAGCCAGTGACTCGCCATTAGCGACGCAGTACAGCTGAGGTCTAGCGAAACTCCGGAGGTAGGCGAACTACCCATCCAGCACGTATAGAGGTTGTAAGTGACCCGCTTTGGTAAGCGTAATCACTACAAAAGCGGTAGCTGGTTTTACCATTATTGGTTTTACCGTGCAAAAGATGGAAGGAAAAAAGGAAAGGAAATTGGAATTGAAAGGTGTCCCTAACTAAAAAGGAGTACAAGACAAGAGAGGGAATGCCCTCAACAAGCTTGTTGGAAAAAGGAAATTGGAATAGAAAGGTATAAAAAACATATCATATAACATTCTTAAAAACAAAATATTACTTTAAATTTAAACATTCCAGGCAGAAATATATTGTAAGTAAAAGAAAGATTTTAAATTAATACTAACTACCAAACCAGCAAATTAAAAACAAACTACAAACCCTAGGGTATCTACAAGCACAAACAACTACCATGCTTAAACTACCATGCCTTAAAATTAATCAGTCCTACATCAAGATGTTACTGTACAAATAACACCAAGATATTTTCACCAAACAGCAAAAAATGATAAAATGTTCAGGGCGCCTTCTGAACATGTCACCACCTCACTGTCTAGCGAGCAACTGATGCTGAACCACACGCGCAGATCCCGGACCCCAACTCGGCTCGAGGTCACGGCAGCTGGCAGCCGGGCCGGGCAGGTGTGGCAGGCAGCTGGTTGACCACCTGGCCTCAAGCGCAGACTCTGGACCCCAATTCGGCTCGAGGTCACCACAGGAGCCTTGCTGCGGGTTTGGTTTCCATCATTCTATCGCCACTGTTCCAACAAACAACAACACTTCTTTTTTTTATTTTACTTTACATTGAACTTGTAAAGATTTTAAGTGTTAAAAACTTCCTAATAATTAATATTTTAGGACTTAGAAAATCTTTCAAACCCATCATTCTTTTCCCACTGTTCCAACAGGCAACATTTCTTTCTTTATTTTACTTTACGTTGGACTTGTAAAAATTTTAAGTGTTAAAACTTCACAATAATTAATGCTTTAGGACTTAGAAAATTTTTCAAACATTTGCTTTAACATTTATTTTACAATATCAAGTTTTTTTGCTGCGAGTTTAATTTCCATCATTCCTTCACCACTGTTCCAACAGGCAACAATACTTCTTTCTTTATTTTACTTTACATTTGACTTGTAAAAATTTTAAGTGTTAAAACTTCCCAATAATTCATTTTTTAGGACTTAGAAAATTTTTTCAAACTCATAATTTTTTTGTTACTGTTCCAACAGACAACAACACTTCTTTTTATTTTATTTTTCAGTATTAATGTAGGTTGAAACTTGTTTTAAAACAATTTTAATATTAGTTTGAAACTAAATTCATATATTATTAATGAGTAACCATGTTTTACTTAAGGAATATTATGTTTTAAGTCAATTGTAATACATAATAAAATAAACATTATACATATTTTCATTGTATCATAAATATAAATCTAGTTTATTAATGTTACTGAACTAAAAATAGGGGTTGGAAACTTATAAAGTAAAAATATATAATGTTGGAAAATATTTTTTTTAGTTTTTGCGTTATAACTTCTATACCGCTGGTTTTATAAAAAAAATGTTACTGAACCTGTTTTGTTCGTCTTTTTATTCCGAATAATTTGAGCATTTATGTTATATCCACTGCCACCATAGATTTTTTGCAGTTTTTGCGATATAACTTTTACACCGTTGGTTTTATCGAAAAATGTTACTGGACCTTTTTTGTTAGTCTTTAAATTCTGCGTAATTTGACTACCCGCATGATACATTTAGATCATTTTTATTATATCCACTGCCACCAAAGTTTTTTTAAGTTTTTGCGCTATAACTTTTACACCGTTGGTTTTATCAAAAAATGTTACTGGACCTTTCTTGTTTGTCTTTTAATTCCGTTTAATTTGACTACCCGCACGATCGATTTGGAGCATTTTTGTTATATCCACTGCCACCATGTACGGCGACGCAGTTCTAAAGTTGAACGGAAACGAGATCAAGTCGGCGACCCCCCCCCCCCATCGATGTTGTCGGGGGGGGGAGGAGGGGGGAGGGGGGGGGGGAGGGGGAGGGGGGGAGGGGGGGGGAGGTTTCGTCCCGGCAACATTGGCGGGGGGGGGGGGTTGGAAAATTGCTTAAAACCCTATCGTGTGGGTACTCAAATTACGCGGAATCAGAAGACAAACAAAAAAGGTCCAGTAACGTTTTTTGATAAAACCAACGGTATAGAAGTTATAACGCAAAAACTAAAAATTATCTTTCTTTACATCATATTTCATTTTATATGTTTCCAAACCCTATCATGTAGGTACTCAAAATACGCAGAATTAAAAGACGATCAAAAAAGGTCCAGTAACATTTATTTATTAAACCAACGGTATAGAAGTTATAACGCAAAAACCCAAAATTATCTTTCTTTACATTATATTTTACTTTATATCCTTTCAAACCCTATCATGTAGGTACTCAAAATACGTAGAATTAAAAAGACAAACAAAAAGGTTCGTAAACTTTTTTTATAAAACAAACGGTATAAAAGTTATAACGCAAAAACATAAAAAAAAAATTTTCTACATTTTATATTTTACTTTATATGTTTCCAAACCCTATCATGTGGTACTTCAATAACGCAAAATAATGAGACAAACAAAAAACTTCGGTAACATTTGTTATTTAACCAACAATGTAAAAGTTATAACAAAGAAACAAAATTTAGATCTTTAACCAAGTTTATATTTAATCGAAACTGTAGTTTATTTTGCATTTCTGCGACTAAATTTTTTAGAAGTATCAAGGTGATATAATATAGTGGCATCTTTAAAATATTGTAACTTGTACAAAGTTAAATAAGTGTTAAAACGATATTTTATTGCAAATATTTTAAAACCACAAGTTCAGAACGATTGTTTAATACTGACATGTTCACTCAACAAGAGCAACAGTACGACTAACACTACATATCCAAATATTGCGAGGAGTCTCTCATGGTGGTGGGGGAAGGCAGGTGCGCGGCAGATGTTCCGTCCTGCACATGTCTTTCGAGGGAGGTAACAGCGCTACCACTATCACATCAGTTTGCTGGTAGGACTCGCAGAGTAAACATCTAAATAAACATGAGTTCTGTTTTATATGTTTCTTTTATCAAAGATGGACTTTGTATTGAAACGCAAAGTTTCACTATTGATGCAGATCCTGTACAACAAATTTTAGTACATCCTCCAGAAAATTATGATTCTATCTACATTTCGGTGCATGAACCAAACGACCCCCCACCACCAACTGCCGACACGGAGTAGGACAGCGGCTACCACACGTCATTAACGCTCCAGCTCTTCACCCGAGCACACATGGACTCTGAGCTTCAAGATAATACTGTTTCTTCTTCTACATCTACACAAACTTCCGAACAATTACCTACTGAAAATAAAACTACAACAAGTGTACAAGTAAACGAAATTTCATCAACTGTTAGTTCTGATGCGCAAGCAATAATGCTATCATTAATTGGTTTCGACTAAAAATTCAACAATGGAAGAAGAAAGAAATTCGCTACTTTGCAACTTGGTTTTTGTGAACCCGTCGAAATTTGTTATTTTCCTACTTTCATTTTTATGTGGTTACAATTTTGGTTACCTTGTTCAGGAAATACTAACAGATAAAAAGAAAGAACATTCACTATTTTTTAAAGTTTATATTTATGTAATTGCATCTTTATTTGGATACTTTGTAGCAGGATATTTTCTTGTTAACTTGTCAATTCCATTTTTAATATAATATTTTAATAGAAACAAAAATCAACAAAACCACAATTAAAAAACAGTTTGTAAAAAGAAACAAAACTTATCTTGCATTTTCGGATTTTCCGAAAATGCAAGATATTTTTTAAAAACATCCCCGGCCGACCTTGACCCTTTTCCGGACATTTAAAATTTAAATACCAGCACAGCTGGACATTTAAACTTTAAATACCATCCCCAACACGTCACAGCTACGTCACAGCCTGTGACGTCACTTCCGGTCACGTGACCGGATGTAGCTGTCACTTTTGATTAATGCGTTTTGGCCCAGAAGCCCCACTATTGCACTACTGGGGTGTTTTGCTAAAAAATGCTTTTATTAATATAAATATATTATATATATATATATACACATTTTCAAATTGAATGTACATGTACATATATATGAAAAAGAACGAATGGTGTTTTTGGCATCTGAGGACTTTAAAACGAAAATTATGATGGTCTCGCGCTTGGGTCTTACGTGAGACCTACGGTAACAGCTTATTCCAAATAGAGGAAATTCGCTATAAACAAATTCATTCCAATTTGTATCGACAAAACATTTAATTTAACTTCTCACTCTATATAGAACAATTTTGTATTTGAATTTGAAGTAATAATAGGTTCAATTGAATTGAATTCCAGTAGCACTACAGTTCGATATACCGCCAGCGTTCACTGTTGTGAAGGGTTCACAGTGATTTGGTCTCGGCAATTTCGACGGGTTTATTGTCTATCCATTAATCGAAAAAATATTCCTGTGTTGTGAATGTAATAATATGCCTCCTTATTACTGAATGTATTGCCTTTTTAAAAATATGGATACCGCCAATTTTAACCTTTCCTGAACTGGTATTAAACATGTTTTGACTATGAAGTCGTAGATAGTTATAACTTATTACATGTATATACATATAATATATAATATGAATGACAGGACAGTGTTTGTTAGGTCATCTAGTGTATAATGTATAAGCATAGGCCTATATTGAAATCACAGAGTGTTACTGTCTGTCCTAAACTTAATCTAAATTGCGAAACTAAATAAACTAAATACATACTTTACAATAGCCTTATACATTGTTGTCTGTCAACTTTTGCTAAATCACTGATTGTTTTCCTGCGACTTTTAATATCCGGTCACATGACCTAATAGCAGGTTCCGGCAGGGGAGATGGACTTCCGATTGCAACGCTCGGAAGGAATTCGATAGATAGCACGTGTTCCTAGGTCGTAAAAACACTGTTGTTTCGGGTTAATATTCACATCATTACAAAGAATTACGATTCCTCAGTGTCTTTTGTTAAGTTCTATAATGAAGGAAACGCTATATTAGCTAATATTCTATTTCGCATTGTGTTCTCAAACATATTCATTAGAAAACGTTATAAAATGTAGATGGTTGAGGGAACTAGCCCATGATTTTTAATATGACATGCTCTTATCAGACTTGTTATAAGTTAAGAGAATAAATACAACTAGAGGCTTGAAGGGGCTAATAGTCCCTAATTATAATCCTTCTTTACTATAGTACAAAATATCTTCTTAGAAAACAGGTTTTTGTATCCACAAAATTATGATTATATCTAGCATTTGGTTTTAAGTAAACAAAGCAGACTTTTTACATCCCAATGGTTTTTAATTGACAACTATTTTACGTTATTTCTCATTAAAACCATTGGGAGCTCATAGTAAGCTTAAAGCAATTTCAGTATTTTCCCCGAGTCCCTGGGATGGAGACCTTCAATTTCAGCCCCCTCCCATCATCCTACGACCTTCCAAACGCCCACTATTTCAGCGCGAAAATTTCCCTTATGTAATCTTTTATATATAAATATAAATATATATATAATGTGATATATATATATATATATTATCAATAAAATATAACAGGTGTACCCTTTTTTCATTTTATTAATTAAATTACACGTGTCGTGTAATTTAATTAATAAAATGAAAAAAGGGTACACTTGTTATATTTTATTGATAATAATCTTTGTAGCCCTAAGTTGTGAATTACATATTATATATATATATATATATATATATATATATATATATATATATGTATGTATATGTATGTATACAGGGTGTCTCGGAACTCTTTACCAATACTTTTGGGTTTTGTTCCTGGACCATAGGCAAGTAAAAATATCATGGTCATAATTTCAAAATCTCAAAATTTACTCATACAGCCGCCATTTTGTTTTTTTAACAAAATAATTTTTATCTCAAAAACGGCTCAGTGTAATTAAATGAAGTTTGGTATACACCTTTATTAACTTAAAGCCTAGATACAGAAAAAAAATTAATTTTTTACCATGCTTATTTTCAAAATGGCGGCCGTTTAAAATTTTCAAACGTAAATATCTAAAGAAATTCAGACCATAAAAAATTATGTGTCATCATAATTTTTTTAGACAATTTAATTTCAAATCCAACGATACCAACATTAAGGAAATCGGTTCATAAATAAGGGAGAAAACTCATTTTTAAGAAAATGTGTTCATGGAAATACCAAGTGGTTGTATGTGAAACCATTGCTGGTAAGCCACAACAATCAGCTGTGTTATGTTCATTTGCACCGATCTGATCGAAACACCAATCAGTTGACAAATGTATTTTCACTAATCTGCAGATCAGCTGATCGGTGCAAATAAACATAACACAGCTGATTGTTGTGGCTTACCAGCAGTGGTTTCACATACAACCACTTGGTATTTCCATGAACACATTTTCTTAAAAGTGAGTTTTCTCCCTTATTTATGAACCGATTTCTTTATTTTTGGTATCGTTGGATTTGAAATAAATTGTCTAAAAAATATGATAACACATAATTTTTTATTATATGAATTTTTTTAGATATTTACGTTTGAAAAATTTAAACGGCCGCCATTTTGAAAATAAGCATGGTAAAAAATTATTTTTTTTCTGTATCTAGGCTTTAAGCTAATAAAGGTGTATACCAAATTTCATTTAATTACACTGAGCCGTTTTTGAGATAAAAATTATTTTGTTAAAAAAACAAAATGGTGGCTGTATGAGTAAATTTTGAGATTTCGTAATTATGACTATGATATTTTTACTTGTCTATGGTCCAGAAACAAACCCAAAAGTATTGGTAAAGAGTTCCGGGACACCCTATATATAAACATATATCATATACTTAATTTCGTAAGGCGATTCTTTGCATCAAAATTATGGGCGTCTGGCAAATCGTAGAAAGATGGGAGAGGGCTCAAATCAAAGGTCCGTGATGGCGGGAAACATACTGAAATTGCTAGAAATTCACCAGAAAACGAGAAATAACGTAAAATATCTGTCATTTAAAAAGCATTAGAATATAAAAACGTCTGCTTTGTTTACATGAAAACATGTGGTGCTGATGCTTGATTTACAGCCATATGCTAGATGTTGGCGTGTTTTTTTTAAAGCAGCTTACTATGTTCAATGTACTATAAACAATAAATATTTTAACTTTATGATTTTCAGACATTTACGGGTTTGAGTATATATTTAAAATTTAAAATAATAAAGAGTTCAAGTGCGTTTGTTTAGTTTACGTTATAACGATGCCGATTTAATGCCAAATGATTGATATGAATATATATGTAAGCGAAATTTCTGCGCCTAAATTTTGTGCGTTTGGCAAGTCGCAGGATAATGGGAGAGGGCTCAAATAGGAGGTCTTAATGTCAGGGTCTCGGGAAAAATACTGAAATTTCTAAAAGGTTATCAGAAAATAAGATATACGTGTAATAAGAGAATTAGTGATGTGTGAGTGAATGGGAATTTGCCTTTTATAGTTAGTTATAAATACATACCGTGGAAGTAATGACCTTACACATCAACGCCACCTTTTCTTTCTATTTTTGATCACGGACTGTCAGCTTTCAGTGTGAAATCGATATGTGCCTGAGACGTCTTGGTCAACCATTACAGCAACTTTCCTCAGCATTAATAACACACTACTGTATATTACCTCGTGTTTCACTTTCTATCGCTTTAACACTGTTTTTGCAATAAAGTGAATTATTTTATTTAGACTTGCATTTTGTTATTTCTTTTTATCGGGCAATGGGAGGTTATCAGGCTAACAAGCGTTGTGGAACGGGCTTATTTTGTTAAAATTAATCTACCTATCTATCTTCTATCATCATATATTTAATTTCGTAAGGCGACTTCCAGATGAGGAGTTGCTGATGTAAAGGCACAGACATCTTCATACTAAGATCAAACCTGTATTGAAGATGAATAAATGAAAAGGAATATTCTATTCTAAATATAAAAGTTAAAAATGTAAATCTTTGCAAATTATATTGTGAAGCCTAAAAGTGGATTAATATAGTGGTACATAT
Organism: Flexamia atlantica; assembly: GCA_035578135.1. Classification (NCBI taxonomy): domain Eukaryota; kingdom Metazoa; phylum Arthropoda; class Insecta; order Hemiptera; family Cicadellidae; genus Flexamia; species Flexamia atlantica. The sequence goes on from JAQJVK010000001.1 coordinate 177,855,746, forward strand.
TTATTAAAATTGTTAACACGGCTGTCAAGACAGTAATGTGTGTTTAAAATTATGACGTGATGTAATCCAAGCAAAATTATATTTGCAACGAAAAATAAACGGTATCAGGAAACTGACACATACTTTCTTCCTTGATGTAAATTAACATTAGAAAACTTATATATAATGAAATAAAACAAATTAACAATTAGTCATCTCACAAACATGTACCAAATTTTATCAAAATCGGTTAATAAATAACGGAGATTTCGGTCATAAGAATAACATTGGACAACGTACTGCGTTTACCGCCGAACTAAAATATCAATTATTTCCGCAACCAGTTGACGTAGACTAATGATTCAAAATACTGGATTATTTAGTTTTTCAAGTCAAATTTAATGGTTGGAAGTATATTTTCTTTAGAGGTTACAGATTCTGTGAAATTTGAAAAATATGAATTTGTTAACACTTAAACCCCCATAACTTCTGAGCCTGAATTTTTACAGACATGCGGGTGGTGTCATTTTGTTTGTCATCCTAAGCACTAAAAACCATGAAATTTTTATCAAAATCGTTAGAGCCATTTTTGAGAAATTTGGAATTTTGTCATTTTTTATGGGTTTTTATGGGGTAAATACCCTTAAAAATCAAAAATTCAAAAAAATGAAAAATACGCCTGGAGATACCACGGTTTTATACCTACATGCCAAATGGACCACTGGTGTCGTCTCTAGCTTTGTTTACATCCACATGTACATCCACACACACACAGACAGGCAGACACCAGGCCGAAAACCACTTTTTTGGATTCAGGGAGCACTAAAACGAATATATCCACTAACAACTCAAATTCGAAACTTTTGACGAAAACAATACTTTCTCCATATACTATGTATAGGGGGGAGAAAGTAAAAAACACGGTTAGTCCAAATTATTTGACATACGTCAAACTACACCAACTTCCAAACGTAATACTGTAAACAAATCTGAGTCGTTATTACTTTCCTCATTTTCACAGTTAATTCTTATTTTTTATCAAATTAAAACAGTTTTTCGTTAAATTATTGAGTGGTTTTGCGTTGATAAAAGGTCATTGGATACGTTTATGAAGGCATTCCACAGTTATATCAAATATTTTGATCACTTCCACTTCAGCGCACCTCCGCGACCAACATTCCTCAACAGTAAAACAGAACTTCTAAAATGGAGATATAAATAATCGCATGAAACTAGCATTTATATTTCCTTGTATAGTTTTGAGTAGGTTAAAATAAAATAAGGATGAAAAAGTCAAACCACATTTATGTGTTAGGAGCCATAGCATCTTATTTGAGCTCATAATTATTTACGTTCTTAGAACTATTATTGCACCACATTTGAAGATAAGAAGTTTTGAAAGAGCGATTTGCCTTCGTTGGTTTATATTTATCATTTTTAATTGTCTTAGGCTTGCAAATGTAATTCTAACAATGAGGGTTGTAACATCTAATCAAATAACATTTTTTTATATTTATATTTTTGTTAATCAAATTTTTTAATCTTAAAAAAAAATAGGTTTATACTTATAAAGCTTAACTTTTTTTATCTAGATGGGAATGACATTTAATCGTGTACAATGTAACGTTTTGTGTCTAAAAATACAGGTAAAAAATATGAAATTAAAATGTAGTTTCTATCCACTGGACTTGGCTCGAATTTATTACTTGTAATGCACTCTGTAAAGAAATTAGTCTACAATATGATTTGCTTCACTATGAATACCTATTTATAAAATGTAATTCTTTGCTTTCAATGTATACGCATCTATTAAACGCTGTATAAAACTTCTATCTGATTATTTATTTCTGTCCCAATGGCAGCACTAAAAAGTTTGTATTGTAGTATTTTGTTTTCGGGCTTTCCATGAACAGAAAGGTGATATGATTTTAATCCCCGTCTGATGGGAGAGCTTCGCATCGCATCAGATCCGAGTTGCGGCGCTCGCTGCTCCTGTGACATGAAAATACTAGTAATCAAACTTTATCCAGCGTTAACCTGCGTTGTAGTCAAGGAAACATTTTAATATTTGAACAGGTTTTTATACATGTATAGAAATGAAGATTAATGATAAAATTGATTCATTCTAGACCGCCCTGACTCAAACCGACACAAATGTCATAAATTCTGCTAAAAAATAACTGTACACTGCTTAAAGTGATGCAAGTCATTATTTTTTTATTATATTCATTTGAAAATATTAGATTGTTATAATTATTACAATGCAATATGAAAAGTAATACCAAGTGCTTAAAACTACTGTAATTATGAATATAATAATTTTGATGGCATACTCAATCTTGCGAATTGAAATATTGGATTGATTGATAAATAAAAATAAATTGAATAAGAAGTAAAATATACAAATGCAGAATTTCAAAATATTTTAATATATACGGTAATGAATATAAAGTCGTGTTGGTTTCCAAGTTCTCACTAACTTATAAGCCGAAAAATAATGCAAATCGTATTCATGAGTCTTTTGTTTACCATCTTACTTTAATTTGCCTGACGCCAGAAAATGTCTTGAGTTTCAATCTAAATATTTAATGGCCTCAGCTTAACACCTTTTGACACGGCTGTCTTCCGGAGCGTCATTTGTCCTTTGTCTACGTAATAAGTAAATTTTTTTGTGATGTATATTGTTGATGGACTTTTCCAAGCGAGGTTGTGGTTGTATACAGTTGGTGAAATGAGACCATACATTTTAACGTCAATCAAAAACATGTAATCGCGTAAATATATATCATAAAAGTTAAATATCTATCTTCTATATTATTAAAAGAATTTCTGGAATTTTGTACAGAGCAAATCGACCCCTAGAAATTCACTTTTCTCCACATATTTGGTATCAAATTAAAGCTATTAATCTCTAGATGTTCCTTTTGCGGGTTTAGAAAATATCCTATGAAAAGCCTTCACACAGGAGGCTTTTCAAATTCCAGCGAAAGTGCTACTATCTGTGGGAGAACCTGTGAACTTTTTCTAATTCATATTTATTTGTAACAGAACAGATGATTAAGATTTGAAATAGTTCCGGAGATGCGGGGATAGCAAAAGTCAGTTAACATTCATAATTATGATTTTAATTTCTTAAATATTGACGTTTTTTATGACAACAGAAAATAAGGAAGAGTATTTGACCTATTGAAACTAAGACCAAGAGTCTGTTATCATCTTAATTTACTGTATTTATTTTCTTAAAAGGAAACTTAAAAAGGAACATAAGTAAATCAGGAAGTGCTCTAGAGATGGGACTTTCAAACAAACTGTTGACAGTGAATAGACATTGATACATGTTTCAACGGATTGATGCATGTTTCAACGTTTAGTGTTCTAAAATATCAATATTAGATGAATATTTAACAAAAGGATTCAAGTCTGAAATGCAATGTAAATTTGAAACCGACATTATTTACTCGATTTTTAAATGTACCAATAGCTATATGCCTATTTAATGAGGGCATTTCATAGAAAGTTATGATATTTGCTTGAGTAAAAATTTGCCGAACGTGTATTCAAGATTTGAATAAATGCGGGTCAATTGAAAATTTAATTTTTCAGCCGTTAAGAGCATTGAATAGATAGTCTTTACGGAATATGGCTATTTTATAAATAAAAGCATTTATAAATTAGTTCTTCAGTAGATCAAAGGTTTGACCATCTTCTTATCGTTTGTTGTTAAGGCCTAACAAAGATGAATGCAAGGAACTCACGCGTAGGTATTATGTATAATTAACATAAATAGTCAATACTTTTGAAAGAAAACTCTTAAACAGCAGAGACATGGAGATGCGCCAAGCAATGAAAACTAACCGCCACTTTATGCAAAATGAATTTTGTTGCACTGGAAAAATTTCAAAGTGTAGAAGGTATACATAGACACTTTTGAAGCAGAGAAGACTGGGTACGTCTGCTTCCAAACAATTCAAAAGCAAAACAAAAATGTCAACAAAATTCCAAATTTTTTTCTGGGAGAGACAAATCTTGAACTTTCAAAATCAGCACAGTTCTTGGGAGTGCAGGTTGACGATGGTTTTTTTATGGGATGAGCAGCTGTCCAAGCTTGAGAGAGGGCTTGCAAAAGGACTTTTTGTCCTGAGACGAATTAGTAAACTCAACAACCTTTCTCTTTCAAAAGTTGTATATCATGGTTTATTTGAGCAGCTTATCTGCTACTCAATTGTCTTATGGGGAGTGAAAAAATGAAATCTGGACAGAATATTTGTATGGCAAAAGAGAGCAGTGAGAACAATTCTCCAGCTACCCCCTAGATCCAGCTGTAGGGAAGGTTTTGCTCAACTTGGCCTACTCACTGTTCCAAGCCTGTATATGTTTGAATCAATCATGTACATTAAAAGGCAAAACAAAAACCCTCTCCAAAAAAGCCATGAATACAACACCAGACACAAAGACCGCTTTGCCACCAGCCACCACCTCGTGCTTTTTGAGAGGAAGCCTGAGTACGCTGGCCTGAAGCTTTTTCAACTGCTCCCCCAAAACATAAAAAAATGAACAGAATGTTAACAAATTCAAAAATAACCTGAAAGTTTATCTGGCTGGGAGCTGTTTTTATGATGTTGAAAGCTTTAAAGCCCAAAACTAAAAAAAAATTCAGATTAGGCCAATGTGCAAAGTGCACTTTGAGGTATCTTTCGTCTTGCAACACTACACCTCACACATAAACATTCGTGACCTTCCACGGAGGGCACACTGACCAGTCCAACACTCTACGGAGTCTACGGATGGATTACAAAAAAAGTAAAAAACACAAAAATTCACACACTTTCTCATTGAAAGGTATTTTACTCCGAAAAACTCCATACATGATCAACATGAAACTAAAGCCTATTTTACCATTGTTTTTAAGTCACGAAGTGACGCGGGCTGCTAGTATAACTTAAACTTAAATTACTTAAACTTACATATAACTTAAATATATAACTTTAAATAAATATGAAACATGTAACCGAGTAAATATATATCATAAAGCTAGTTTTGTGATATTTGTTTTAGAAATGGGGACACAGTAGTTGTAAAACTTACTTTGGGGATTGTTTACACGCAACTATTATAAAAATGCATATAGTGAGGTAGGATAGCTATTTTTTGGTAGAATATTAGGTTTCTGGCTACCACCATAAATCTATGCATAATCTATAAAAATGCATTTTGGAACTAAATTCAGCCCAAACCCCAAATATTAGACTACTGATTTTCAAAATGGCGGCTGAAAATTGTTGTAAAAGGAAAAATTTTAATATTTGGACCATGGGCCACCAATATGAAACCCTCCCCCACGTGGGAATTTTCAACATATATTTTCTTTTTACTGACAAGTACTTTAAGGTTTTGCTTGTTTGTGTCTTTTAAATTACAGCATAACCCAGAAATTCAAAAATATCATCGATAAATAGTTCCTGGGTAGCTAGCTATTCCTTTATTTTGACAAGATAATAATTTTCGGCCGCCATATTGGATCCTCTATATTGGATATCAACTTCATTTTTATAAATGTAAAGGTGGTGTTATGACACATCATTATGAACTACATTTTCACGCTGATTACAATGCTGAAATCCGTCTTTGAAAATATGCATTCGCTAAAAAGAGATGAATACAAACAAAATCCCTATACATTTCTTATGGACGTTTCGTATTTTGAATACTTTTTTGGATTATTTTTCTTATAACTCTCATTATATTTAAGATATGTAGTTAATTTTAGTCTTAAAATACTCAGGGAATTACCGGCTTTCATTTGAGATATCAATTATCAACATCGGACAAGTGACAGATGAGCCATAAGGCTCATTTCAACTTAAAAATCAAATTTTCGGACATTTGTTTTTAGTCAAGTATTAATATCTCCGGGTCTAAATAAGGTATTAAATTCATTTTGGTCTTAATCACTCAGTAAGCCATCAGATTTGAAGTAAGCTGACTCTAAATACGATCAGACTAAAGTTTATGTGACTTATGAGCTTTCACTCAACATAAATTCGTTTTACTTGCAGAATTTTACAATACAATCACAATTTTACAACTTGAAGGATTTCTCTAGATCTAAAGAAGACTCAAAATTCGTAAAGGTCCTTATTGACTTAGCATATTATTGGCTTTCATTTGAGTCATAAATTATTTTAATCGATTGAGTTTTAGGTGAGTTGTGGTTCTAAAACCCACATAAAATTAAAATTTTCAGAAATTTTCGTTTATTTAAAGACCGATATTTCCAGTTCCAGGAAAGGTTCTGAATGGTTTTAAAAGACTCAGTAAAATTTCAGCTTTCGTTTGAGACTGTGATAATTTAATTCTGACAAGTTAGGGGTGAGTTACAATTCACTAATAAGCGTAAAATATCAATATAACCAATCTTCATGTCATAATGAGCCTTAAAATTCGTTCACAACTTACTCGATTTTACGCATTAATATTTTTACTTAAAGCCGATATATCACTGCGTATTTAAAGACCAAAATGAACTAAATACCTTATTTAGAACCAGAGACATACATACGTGATTAAAAACAAATTTCAGAAAAATTGATTTTTTAATTACTTTCAGCCTTATAGACTTATGGCCCTATAGCGTGATCGGGGGTTGTCACATGTCCGATGTTGATGATTAATATCTCAAATGAAAGCCGGTATTTCACTGAGTATTTTAAGACTAAAACGAACTACATATCTTAATTATGATGAGAGATATAAGAAAAGTAATCCAAACAAATATTGAAAATATGAAACGTTCATAAGAAATGTATAGGGATAAATTTTAATTCGTACATATCTTTTTAACGAATTCACATTTTCAAAAACGGATTTCAGGATTATAATCATCATAAAAATCTAGTTCATAATGATGTGTCATAACACCATCTTTACATTGAAAAAAATAAAGTTTATTCCAATATGGCGGATCCAAGATGGCGGCCGAAAATTATTATTCTGTCAAAATAAAGGAACAGCCACCCAACAATGATAGGCGTTGGTCCCGAGTCAATATCTAAAAAAATGCATGTCAAAAATGCAGTGAGGTGACTTTAAAAAAAAAATAAACCAATGTTATTTTTGTCCCAAATATTTATCGATGATATTTTTTGTTTTTCTGAGATACCGTATGTTGTAATTTAAAAGTCACAAACAAACAAAACCTTAAAGTACATTTTAGTAGCAATAGAAAAATATATGCATGAAAAATTCCAACGGGAGGAGGGTTTCATACTGGCGGCCCATGGTCTAAATATTTTAAATGGTTTCCTCTTACAACAATTTTCAGCCGCCATTTTGAAATCAAATGTATAATTTTTATGATCTGGGCTGAATTTAGTTCCAAAATGCATGATAATAGATTATGCAAAGTTTGATGGTGGTAGCCAGAAACCTAATATTTGTGTACTAACCTACCTCACTAATATTAATTTGTATATTTCACATATTAATGTAGTACAACGAATTTTTAATACTTTCGTCTAGTTTTTAATATTTGTTGTAAACAAAGAAGCGGAAACAGATTTTATTTTGCTGAAAAAAGAATATAAATGAAACGGTATCAGGAGACTGACACATTCTTTCTTCCGTACGCAAGGTAAAACAAGGAAACCTACAATAAAATAAAACAAATTTACAATTAAATACATCTAAGTTTTATCAAAATCAGTTTGTAGACAAGGGTGGTTTTGCTTTTTAAATATCTTTCTTAAAGCATTAAACCACTCCTAAATGTGATAAAACTATGCAGTTTGCTACAAACTGTTTATTTGTTGTCCAAATTATTCTTAAGAATAATATTAGACAACGTACTGTGTTACCTTGGTTGGCAGAGCTGGCAATAGGGACTCCTCACGAGACATCACGTAACAGACAAGTTGTGTTACAGAGATGCAGACGCTGTGGATGGCTGACACCAGATGTCCTAGGTAGGCAGAGCTGACAATGGGAACTCCTTACGATGCCAACCTCACATAATAGACAAGTTGTGTTACAGAGATGCAGACGCTGTGGATGGCTGACACCAGAAGCCCTAGGTAGGCAGAGCTGACAATGGGAACTCCTTACGATGCCAACCTCACATAATAGACAAGTTGTGTTACAGAGATGCAGACGCTGTGGATGGCTGACACCAGAAGCCCTAGGTAGGCAGAGCTGACAATGGGAACTCCTTACGATGCCAACCTCACATAATAGACAAGCTGTGTTACAAAGATAGAGACGCGGTGGAGGGCTGACACCAGGAGTCCCAGGTAGGCAGTGCTGACAATGAGGACTCCTCACGAAGGCAACATCACGTAACAGACAATTTGTCTTACAGAGATGAAGACAACTTGTATTACAAATATGGAGACAAGTTGTGTTACAGAGATGGAGACGCGGTGGAGGGCTGACACCAGGAGTCCTAGGTAGGCAGAGCTGACAATGGGCACTCCTCGCGATGGCAAAATCACGTAACAGACAAGTTGTGTTACAGAGATGGAGACGCGGTGGAGGGCTGACACCAGGGGTCCTAGGTAGGCAGAGCAGACAATGAGGAATCCTCGCGATGGCAAAATCACATATCAGACAAGTTGTGTTACAGAGATGGAGATGCGGTGGAGGGCTGACACCAGGAGTCCTTGGTAGGCAGAGCTGACAATGGGCACTCCTCGCGATGGCAAAATCACATATCAGACATGTTGTGTTACAGAGGTGGATTCAAGTTGTATTACAAAGATGGAGACAAGTTGTGTTACAGAGATGGAGATGCGATGGAGGGCTGACACCAGGAGTCCTAGGTGGGCAGAGCTGACAATGAGGACTCCTCACGATGGCAACATCACGTAACAGACAAGTTGTGTTACAGAGATAGAGACAAGTTGTATTACAAAGATGGAGACAAGTTGTGTTACAGAGATGGAGATGCGGTGGAGGGCTGCCACCAGGAGTCCTAGGTAGGCAAAGCTGACAATGAGGACTCCTCACGATGGCAACATCACATAACAGACAAGTTGTGTTACAGAGGTGGAGACAAGTTGTATTACAAAGATGGAGACAAGTTATGTTACAGAGATGGAGACGCGGTGGAGGGCTGACACCAGGAGTCCTAGGTAGGCAGAGCTGACAATGGGCACTCCTCGCGATGGCAAAATCACATATCAGACAAGTTGTGTTACAGAGATGGAGATGCGGTGGAGGGCTGACACCAAGGGTCCTAGGTAGGCAGAGCTGACAATGAGGACTCCTCACGATGGCAACATCACGTAACAGACAAGTTATGTTACAGAGATGGAGACGCGGTGGAGGGCGGACACTAGGAGTCCTAGGTAGGCAGAGCTGACAATGGGGACTCCTCGCGATGAACGATGATGGCAACATCACGCAGCTGATTGGATTTCGCCGTCATGAACCTAATAAGGTAAAATTAGAAGCCAAACAAACTATTGGCATGGACAAATACTGGGTGTTCAAAAAGTCCCGGATCGGCTCCGTAATTTTTTTAATCTTAATTATTTACCTACGAAACCTAGAACATGCCTCTAGGACACAAAATACTATTTTGGCGCGTATTCAGTGACCCCCTACCTCCTCAGGGGGACGGCCTACGAGGAGTCAGAAGGAAATCTTAAATGTAAGCATAGGTTTATATGTACATCAAATTAAACCCCTTTTTGAGTAGAATACAATGCCGCAAATCCGAGCTAAATCGGATCACCTAAGACAAACTGGCGGCTGTTTAAACTTTTCTCAACTGCATTTTTTAAGCTCCTTAAAGATTCGATTTCATACGTTCTAAGCGTCCTTTCAAGATACGGTTTGCGGCATTTTGTCGAGAAATTCATGCCCTTCAAAATTATGTACAGCACTATCTATGCTGGTCATCATCCATACAAGACATCCTTTAAGGTCCGTCCCCTCATGGAAGTGGTTTATGCCATAGGCTGTGTATAGGTCGATATGTATATCATTTTAAAGAGGTAATAAAGCATAATTTAATGTCGCAAACCGCATCTCGGACAAACGCTTAGAACGTATTAAATCGCATTTTTAAGGTAGAAAAATATTAAAATGGAGTAAAGTTTAAACGGCCGCCATTTTGGATTAGGTGATCCGATTGAGCTCGGATTTACGGCATTGTATTCTACTCAAAAGAAGGTTTGATTTTGTGTACATTTCAACCTATGCTTACATTTAAGATTTTCTTCTGACTCCTAGTGGGTCGTCTCCCTGAGGAGGTAGGGGGTCACTGACTATGTGCTGAAATAGTATTTTGGGTCCAAGAGACATGTTATAAGTTTCATAGGTCAATATTTAATATTAAAAAAATTACGAAGCCGATCCGGGACTTTTTGAACACCCGGTATATTGCTTTCAACTTTTTTAGCACTAATTAAAATATAAAATTTAAATATGTTGCCTTTAAGTTCATTTACAAATAGACAACTTGAAAATGTTAAAAATATCCTGTGACAAATAAAAAGTTTTGAGTTGCACATTAAGCATTGGTCACAAGGGACAAAGCTGGAGAAGTAAGCTTCCGAGTGAGACCGTTATTTTGAGATGCTTAGTGACTTGCAAGGTAATAATCTATATTACTAATTCTGTAAGCGATTTTTTAAAATCAAAATTGTGAGAGTTTGACAGCTCGCAGGATAGTGGGAGAGGGCTCAAATTACAGGTCTAATAAAATATCAGATTATGTTCAAATCTACAGAAAATGAGAAATAACGAAAATATATTCCATTTAAAATGCATTGGGATTGAAAAACGTCTGCTTTGTTTACATTAAACATATGGTGCTAATGCTTGATTCCAATCCATATGGTAGATGTTGACATGTGGGATATTTTTTTCAAAATGCAGCTAACTATGCACGTTCAATGTACTATAACAAAAAATATTTTAAATTTTAGATTTTCTTTTTTTATAATAATTAAGGATTTGAGTTTTTCATAATTTAAAATTATGAGAAGTTAAGTACGTTTGTTTAGTTTATGTTATAACGATGCAGATTTAATACCAAATGATATATATATATATATAATTAAGTAAGGGAAATTTTCGCGCCAAAATTGTGGGCGTTTGGAAGGTCGCAGTATGATGGGAGAGGACTCAAATTGAAGGTTTCCATCCCAGGGACTCGGGGAAAATACTGAAATTGCTTTAAGGTTACTATAGAATGAGAAATAATGTAAAATAGCTGTCATTTAAAAACCATTGGGATGTAAAAAGGTCTGCTTTGTTTACTTAAAACCAAATGCTAGATATAATCATAATTTTGTGGATCCAAAAGTTTATTTTCTAAGAAGGTATTTTGTACTATAGTAAAGAAGGATTATGCTTAGGGGCTATTAGCCCCTTCAAGCCTCTAGTCATATATTTAATTTCGTAAGGCGATTCTTTGCATCAAAATTGTGGGCGTCTGGCAAATCGTAGAAAGATGGGAGAGGGCTCAAATTAAAGGTCTATATTCCGTGATGTCGGGAAAAATACTGAAATTGCTGGAAATTCACCAGAAAACGAGAAATAACGTAAAATATCTGCCATTTAAAAAGCATTAGAATATAAAAACGTCTGTTTTGTTTACATGAAAACATGTGGTGCTGATGCTTGATTTAAAGCCATATGCTAGATGTTGGCGTGTTTTTTTTAGGCATCTTACTATGTTCAATGTACTATAAACAATAAATATTTTAACTTTAAGATTTTCAGACAATTACGGGTTTGAGTATATATTTAAAATTTAAAATAATAAAGAGTTCAAGTGCGTTTGTTTAGTTTACGTTATAACGATGCCGATTTATTGCCAAATGATTGATATGAATATATATGTAAGCGAAATTTCTGCGCCTAAATTTTGTGCGTTTGGCAAGTTGCAGGATAATGGGAGAGGGCTCAAATAGGAGGTCTTAATGTCAGGGTCTCGGGAAAAATACTGACATTTCTAAAAGTTTATCAGAAAATAAGATATAGCGTTAAATATCTGCCATTTAAAAATCATTGTAATCTAAAAACGCCTGCATTGTTTACATTAAAACATGTGTTGCTTAAACTTTATGTAAAACCACATACTAGATGCATGTTGATATATGGTTCATTTAAAATCCAGCAAAATAGGTTGAACGTACTATAACACATGACGGGTGTTTACTTTTAAATTTTCCGTTTTCATAATTTAGGGACCTTAACTTTAAAATAGCTTCTTCCATGTAGGGGAAATTCGTTAAAACTAGAGGAATTAAATACGACTATTAATTTTACGTTGTATCATGTAGTAGCAGCTGATGCTGATTCAAAACCATGTAGCTGATGTTGTTTTGGATTTGTAACATTTATTTACACAACATAATTGACTGGATAGCCGATAGGATAAAGCGCTCACCTCATAACCTGAGGGTCGCCGGTTCGATTCCTGACAGGATCGAAACTGGGTCCAGTTGCCATTTGTCATTGGGCTATGAATTAATGATACTATCTAACAAAAGGTCGCCGTTAGATAGTAACAAGACCCGGGTTTGGACCGTTCCCGATCAAAACGTTAAAAAATGCCACTGGCGTAGAAAGACACAAAATACAACCGAATAAGCACAGTCTATAGTTACAGAGAAGACTTCATTCATCATTTTTAAGGCCCAGCTCTACCAGTTTTATGTACGGTCGGAAATGGTCATAGTTATGACCGAGGAACAACAGAATGTGCTACACTAACAGCTATTGAGTGCAACATCAGCTTTAAATTTGATCCAACCAAAACGGTTCACCTTTAAATTTGGCCAATCAAAACATATTTAATATTGAACCTACTAAGACAAAGTAGTATTTACCCACGGGAAACCATAAAAAATTGTTGAACTTAGGGTAAAATCCTCAATATTAACTATTTACCAGGCTCGTGGTCTCTAAACCTAACTTGCATATGAAGTGGAGCCGGAGGCTCCACACGACTCCCCACATTGGAGCGTGGAGTCGTCAACGCGGGGGACCATTTTCTGATTTCATCCTTATTTATTTTCTGATTGAGTAAAATGTAGCCTCAATCGGAGATTTCCATAATAAGGACCCTTTAACTATCCAATACGTTCTTTTGAACCAGGTGGAGGCTACATACGACATTTGGGTGTCATGTCACGACTTTATTTGGGGAATGAATTAAGTGCTGTAGTCTGTTGTTAACCTTAAGAATTTCCTCAAACCATGTACATATGTTAAATTGTAAACAAAGTAAACTGAGTTTGTTTTGAGAACGACGGATAGCGCCACTGTTCCAAAATATTCAGCCCTTTACTATACTGAAGTAACGCCCTTTCTTGAAATTCTGATACATACTAGCAAATATCAAAATATCTTTAACATTACACTTTAAATGTTTAATTCCGTCAAACTGTTACCGAGTTGTGAGTTTAAAGGAAACAATAAATTTCCAGCATTTGTATTTTATTTTTAGGGGCTTTTGCCCCTACAAGCCACTAGTTTTTTTATTTTTATTTATCAACTCTTTGTTTAATAATCTTAAACTTTTCTTAACTACAATTTAGCGAATTTTCTCCCATAAGGAAGTAGCTATTTTAATATACTTTACATTAAACCAAAATGCTATTTTTCTCATGTATATTTTCATATTATGGCCATCAATTTAATGGGATGGTGGAGTTATGAAATTCATAGATCTAACCTCACACTTTTAAATTTAATAGCCTACACTGAAATTTTTTACATACCGTTATATACCGGGTGTCCCATAATAGTCCCCCCCAACTGTTTCCTATATTTTTTCAAATATCAATCCTATACCATCCCCAAATATTGTTGGGTAGTTAATAATTCATTTTTGGTGGGTACCCAATTTTGGCCGCCATCTTGGATCTGCCACATTGGATCCAAAATATTTTTTTCATATGTAAAAGTGGTGATGTGACCCAACGTTTTAAGCTAGGTTTTTTCACTGATTACAATGACGCAATCCGTTTTAGCGAATTTCTCCTATAGGGAAGAAGCTATTACCGTAGGTCTCATGGTAAGACCTAAGCGCGGGACCATCATAACTTTTCGTTTTGGTGCCCCCAGATACCAAAAACACCGCATTCGTTCAAAAAAAAAAAATATATATATATATATGTGTGTGTGTGTGTGTGTGTGTGTGTGTGTGTGTGTCTGTAAGCACGATAGCGCTCGCAAAAATGGTCCGATCGGAATAAAATTTGGCATAGGCGTGTAAAGTAGTAATTATTCGGATGAGTTAAAAAACCAGCCCGATCGGACCACTGGAGGAGGGGGTAAGGGGATAAACCCCCCAAAAATGGCTTTTTTGGGGTTTTCACGGATAAAAATAAAAATAATCCAATTTTATTTAGCACCATTGAATTCAGCTCGAAAAAACAAACAATTTAGTATTTTGAATCATCGCTTTATGTCCATTGGTTACCGAGATATTGTAATTGGTAAACACAGTACGTTGTCCCAATGTTAACCTTATGGGAAATAAGTCAAATTCTATATCTCGCTTATTTCTCAACACATCTTAATAAAACTTGGTTTGTGGCTTCATCTAGTTCAGATTCAATGTATTTTAGTCTAAAACCCCCAAAATTTCCATTTTTGTGGCAGCAACCCTGCATAATCATTCCCCATGTTATACTTATGGGAATTTAAAAAAATTCTATATCTTCCTTATTTTTTAACATTTCTCGATATAACTTGGTATATGGCTTCTTCTAGTTAAGATCTACTAAATAATGAATTAAAACCAACCAGTTTTAACATACCTGTTTCAGCAAACCTTCATACTCATTACCCATGTTATTCTTATGGATATTACAAAAACATGTCAAATTTCGCCATGTTGGATTGAATTATGTTCTTTTGCATTTTAAATTCGTTGAGTATGTAGGTCTGCTGCGACGGGGGTATTTTAATATCTCGATTGGTTCTCAAGATATAAGTACTTTTAATTTACTTATTTTTAACCAATTTTAACATTACAAATTGTTAAAATTGGCCCAAAACCACAAAATAATGCCAGATAGATAGTGACGAGTAACCACCATCAGTCATTGTTGAGTTATTTCCAATTAACTCTCACCAATGTAAATTTTTTGGCCGCCATCTTGGATCCGCCATTTTGAAATGAGGTAAGTTATTTCAAGTTCGAAGATGGTACTGCAACCCATCATTTCACACTAGTTTTTAGCGCCGAGTTGAATGCGGCAATCCGTTTTTAATCATCGTGTTTAGTTTTCAATATATTGACAAATTTCTAATAAATATAAAAAATATGAATTTTTGAAAAACTAAATTTTACAGCTAAAATCGGGTTGCGGCATTGAATTCTGCGTAAAAAGTTAGTTAGAAATGATGTTTCTCAATACCATCTTCATATTTGAAATAACTTACCTCATTTCAAAATGGCGGATCCAAGATGGCGGCCAACAATATTACATTGGTGAGAGTTAAGTGAAAATAACTCAACAATGACTGATGGTGGTTACTCGTCACTGTCTAGCATTATTAAGTGGGCATGTTTTATCAATTTGTAATGTAAAATGGTTTAAAATAAATAAATTAAAAGTACTCATATGTTGAGAACCAATCAAGATATTAAAAACGGATTGCGGCATTGTAATCAGTGAAAAAAGCTACCTTAAATGATGGGTCACAATACCACCTTTACATTCGAAAAAAATATTTTGAATCCAATAACGCGGATCCAATATGGCGGCCAAAATTGGGTACCCACCAAAAATGAAGTATTAACTACCCAACAATGATTGGGGGTTCGTGGGATTGATATTTGAAAAAAAATTGGAAAAAGTTCAGGGGGGACCATTATGGGACACTCGGTATAATACCAAATCTTATTAGCAATGACCAATATTATTCTCATGACCAGATCGAACAATTGTATAGAAACTGGGTTGCGTAATACTGGCCTGTTCAGGCGGTGGACTCGTCGCCGTACGTGGTAGCCGCGGCGGTGCTGCTCGTGTTCGTCCTGTCTCCCATGATCCTCTGCGGCAACTCGCTCATCCTGACCGCTCTGTATCGCTTCAAGCGTCTCCGCACCCCCAGCAACTACCTGGTCATCTCTCTCGCCGCCTCGGACCTGGGCGCTGGCGTGTTCCTCCCTCTGGGCATGTACCTGGAGCTCACCGCCGACCACCACCACTCCCCTCCCTCCAGCCTCTGCGTGCTGCCCTACTGCTTCGGCATCTTCGTCTGTAGCGCTTCGGTAAGTCTGGCTTACTTTTTAACGTTGATTTAATCTAAAATTAAACTATTCCTTTATCTACCAACATTGTTTTTAGCTATTCATAATCTATATACTTAATACAATAAGGTTTTTTTCTGTTTGATCCCTTTTTCAGGCGTCCTACTGAACCAATTTTTACGATTGAGGTGTCATTTTAAAGCTTATAATGTAGCACACCTGCGACGGATAGTTAAAATAGGCATTTCTTTTTCGGCTTCGACCCCCAAGGCTTTAATTTATTTATAGAGGGCGCTTTCAACGCTCCAGTGTTGACCAACTTGCGTTATAACGTTTTTAAAATGTGATTTTAACAGCTGATTACCTTGAGACGAATTTCTAACCAGTTTGTAAACAAAAAAAGATTGAATGCTAACGTAAACAAAATCCAGTGCAGGTTAGGAAAATTAATTTGGACCACTTTCATTGACAATTTTAGCCAAATTGAGGCAGGTAAATAATTTTCTATGGTGAAGATCCATGATCGTTAGATTATAAATACATTGCAAACTGAACCCTGAAACATAAAGTAGAAGAGGGCATAGAGAAAAACGACTCGATGTGATTAAGGAAAATATGCGTAACCTTCTGCAAGAACATAGAACTCCTGAGAAAAAAAGACTAATTAATTGAACACCAGAGAAAATATTAAAATGAGCAATTTGCACATGGGCTTCCTAGAAAAACTTCCGTTATCCTACTGTTGTGCGAGAAGACAACCAAAATAAAAAACAGTGCAAGGGCAATAAATAAAAATTATGCGTGTTTTGTTCAGTCAGCACTTTGTTTACTTAGGTGAGGTCTTTAAATTTCAATTGAAAAGGTTAATTTAGTTAATAAAGGTGAGTTTGAAGCCATACAATTTATTTTAACTGTAGGCGATTTTTCAGCAAAACAGAAATAATATAAAAATGCGCAATTTGCGCATGGGGTCCCTAGTTAAATATATACAGATATCGAATGACCATTTAAATAACAGTAGTAAGTTGGATCAGAAGGTGATATACACAGAAGGTGTGAGGAAGAACCGAGATGGGAGGAAACCGGTCAGGATCGATGAATAGCTAAAGGACTAATCAACAATGTGACAGATTCATTTTCCATAAATCATTATTAGCTCTTTTAAATCAAGTATATTTGAATTGGCCAGGTGATAGTGATGGCGGCCATAGCTGTGGACCGCTTCACCTCGCTGGCCCAGCCGCTGCGCTACAACAACCTCATCACTCACCGCAGCATGGAGCGCTACATACTCATGTTCTGGCTGTACGCCGGCCTCGTCGCCCTCGCCCCCCTACTCTACTCGCAGTACTCCAGGGCC
Source organism: Flexamia atlantica (assembly GCA_035578135.1). Taxonomy (NCBI): domain Eukaryota; kingdom Metazoa; phylum Arthropoda; class Insecta; order Hemiptera; family Cicadellidae; genus Flexamia; species Flexamia atlantica. The sequence continues at coordinate 177,873,304 of JAQJVK010000001.1, forward strand.
CCGGCCACTGTGTGCGCCTTCAGGGCTGTCGTCCAAAAGCCCGTCCAGTTCTTCCTCTTCTGCACGGTCTATGGACCATGCGCTCTTATATTACTTGGTAAGATGGTATTACACATCCTAGAAAGATTCCTTGGTTGTTTTTTCCTTAAGACTTGCCATTGTTTGCTCTATCCCTCAATATTACATACTAAAATAGTTAATACCAGACCAAAGAACGTAAATTCCTGAAGACATAAACAGGAAGGCTCAGTTTACTTTATCCTTGATAGTCTTTATAAGCCTCTGTAAAAAGTCTTGAGGTCGAAGAGGAAGCTTAATTCCGTATCGGCCAAGTCGTCAACCTGAGAATATCTTGTTAGACTAGGATTCACCTAAGTTGGCCAAAGCATGTACTAATCATCTCATCAAAAACTTTTATACAAGTCACATTGAAAACATTGTTCGTTCCACATGGTTCTTGTTTACATTTTCTCCGAACTGTCAAATCGCCACGTTGTGTTTGTTTACAATATTGTTTTGTTGTCATTCGTGGCAGTCTTTTAGGTTATTGAATGTTTAAAATATCACCTATTTTTAGAATTTTCTATTTTGATTGAACTTTTTTACATAGCGGCAAAGTTCAATTTGATTCTATTTCCTGATTGGCATTTATTTTAGTTTGTTTAGCTGCTTGTTTATTTTTTACTGAACCAATTTAAATAAGTTTTGAACAAAATATGAGACAAGTCAGATGCTGACTTGCAGCAAGTAGTAAGGGCTAATCATAAACAAACCTATTTCTTTGTACAGATTATTTAATAATAAAATCTAAGACTATTAATCATGCCGCATCCATGACACAACCTCTACGTGTTAATATATATTTAATTTGAAAAAGCCATGAGTAATATTTTAGATTGCGCAAGAGAACTTCCACGTGCAATATTGCATCAGAACTTTCGCTTTTCTGCAAGTTTTATGCTAAGACAGATGTTTGTTAGCAATGTTTTTAGCACAGCTGGATAAGTTCGTAAGAAGATAATAGTTTGTTTACTTTCGTTTTGGCCAACTTACGTGAATCCTACTCTACCTGGCTTGCCCTTCAGAACTGAGGGGGGGTGAAAAAAACTAAGAAATACTGTTTATCAAAACATAAATAAGTAAAAATATAAAAAAGTCAGTACATCACAACAAATTACTGTCAACATAAGAGGTATACAGGACAAGAATGCTTCTCCCTTCTCTCTCTAAAGTAAAAATACCTCCGCTGCAGCAGACCTGCATACTCAGCGAATTTCAAATGCAAAAGTACATATTTCAATCCAATATTTTACATGTTTTTGTAAGCTCCATAAGAATAACATGGGGAATGAGCAGGTTTGCTGCTACAGGTATGAAAACTGGGCGTTTTAATTCAACATTTTGTAGATATGAACTAGATGAACCCATTTACCAAGTTGTATCAAGATATGTTAATTGGAGACCAAAATTGGATTATTTTAATTTTTCTATGTAAAAAATAAAAAACCCATTTTTGGGGTAATTTATCCCCCTTTACCCTCCCTTCCGGTGGTACGATCGGGCTGGTTTACGAACTCGTCCGATTGATTATCACTTTACGTGTCCATTTTAAAGTGTACCACTTTTCCATTGAAACCTCGAGGCTAGGGCGGGTCCAGTGTACGAGCTTCCAGTGTGGTTGGGCCAAGCCAAGTTTCAATGGTAGCAGAGCGTGATAGGTATGGATCTCGATTTTGGTTTTAGGGGCTTTACCAGGGGTTTTGTTTATTTGTAGGTTCATTATGTGATTTTGTTATGTTTTGTACTGTGTACTATGTAGGATTGGTATTTTTTTCATCGCTGCTGAGTTTTTGTGGCCCGGTGGAACTAGTTTGATTGGCCTGCATAGTGTATTTCATTGTAGTATCTTGTTGTTTGAAAAATTGTTTCAATCATGGGTTTAACTATTGTTCCAGAGTATTTGAGCAAAAATGATTTAGATTTTGAGGTGGAAAGCAGAGGAACCGCTGCGTTGAGTGACACCGAAGGTCTAAGGAAGCAGAGGAACCGCTGCGGTGAGTGACACAGAAGGTCTAAGGAAGCAGAGGAACCGCTGCGGTGAGTGACACCGAAGGTCTAAGGAAGCAGAGGAACCGCTGCGGTGAGTGACACCGAAGTCTAAGGAAGCAGAGGAACCGCTGCGGAGAGTGACAACGAAGGTCTAAGGAAGCAGAGGAACCGCTGCGGTGAGTGACACAGAAGGTCTAAGGAAGCAGAGGAACCGCTGCGGTGAGTGACACCGAAGGTCTAAGGAAGCAGAGGAACCGCTGCGGTGAGTGACACCGAAGTCTAAGGAAGCAGAGGAACCGCTGCGGAGAGTGACAACGAAGGTCTAAGGAAGCAGAGGAACCGCTGCGGAGAGTGACACCGAAGGTCTAAGGAAGCAGAGGAACCGCTGCGGTGAGTGACACCGAAGGTCTAAGGAAGCAGAGGAACCGCTGCGGAGAGTGACACCGAAGGTCTAAGGAAGCAGAGGAACCGCTGCGGTGAGTGACACCGAAGGTCTAAGAAAGCAGAGGAACCGCTGCGGTGAGTGACACCGAAGGTCTAAGGAAGCAGAGGAACCGCTGCGGTGAGTGACACCGAAGGTCTAAGGAAGCAGAGGAACCGCTGCGGTGAGTGACACCAAAGGTCGAAGGAAGCAGAGGAACCGCTGCGGTGAGTGACACCGAAGGTCTAAGGAAGCAGAGGAACCGCTGCGGAGAGTGACACCGAAGGTCTAAGGAAGCAGAGGAACCGCTGCGGAGAGTGACACCGAAGGTCTAAGGAAGCAGAGGAACCGTTGCGGTGAGTGACACCGAAGGTCTAAGGAAGCAGAGGAACCGCTGCGGTGAGTGACACCGAAGGTCTAAGGAAGCAGAGGAACCGCTGCGGAGAGTGACACCGAAGGTCTAAGGAAGCAGAGGAACCGCTGCGGTGAGTGACACCAAAGGTCTAAGGAAGCAGAGGAACCGCTGCGGAGAGTGACACCGAAGGTCTAAGGAACCAGTTCCGAGATTTAATCAAGAGAGGGAAGGTCAGTGTGCGGAATCCCAAATGGAAGGCAGTTGAAGGGATTGAAGTTTGCAGGGAGAAATATGAGAAGTGCGAGGGACAGTTAGAAAAAATTCTGACGAAGCCACCCACGGGGAAGATAAGGAATCGACAAATTTCTCGACTGCTACACCTACCGAATTTGCTACACCTCTCGTTACTTTCACAGGTTGTTGAACTGGATGCCGAGATTGCGCAGTGGGTTACTGAATCTTCAGAGTACTAGGGAAGTCGCTGTGAGCTTTTAAGAAAACAGTAAAACCATCCATGAATACAGTACTGATAAAGACATTCCAAAAGGGGAGGAAAGAGACGTTGTTCCTGAAAAGGTGTCTCAAAAGAAAGTAACAACGGAAGATATCACTCAACCATCTTTCTCGAACAACTTAAGGTAATGCAGGTGTAGCGGAATCACCACCGAACATCAGCTGATCAATCAGGGCTCCTGCGTCCTTTCTGCAGTACGGGACACTCCCCAATCTCATCGCTCCCATGGTTCAAAGGCTTAACATTGTTGATGGGCTTCATCCTATTTGACTTATCGAGTTTCTGATTGATGCCTTGAAGATCCTGGAGGTTTCGGGAGTGGACGACAAGCTTCTCCTTCAACTTCTGAGGCCCTACTGCAGGTCACCGCTTGCGGATTGACTCTATGGGGTTCTCCAAGAAGGAGGAAATTTTTATTGCTCTCACGTGGATGCCCTGAAATTCTTTGTTAATGATAGAGTGGACGAGAAATAGAGTGTTTGTTAATGATAGAGTGGCTGAACGATGTTTCGTGTTCATAGGACAGGTGAGGCGTGTGAGTTCTGAGGTGTGGGGGGAGCCAAAAGGGTTTGTGGTTTTTTAGATAGTGTTGCCATGTCAAGATTAAAAATCATGTGATATTTATTGTCCTTACTTAAAAGTTTGCTTTGGCAAAGTAATTGAAGGCGCTCTTTTGGACTTGGAGCTGCAAGGAGCTTAATTTCTAGGAATTTCTTTGATTCTCTACTAAGGTCAGGGAACGAAATTAGCTTCTGTCCGTACGAACTGACTTGCTGGATAGCCGCTCAAACTCCACTTCCCGTGAGGTTTGTAACCGTGCTGAACACCTTAACCCACAATAGGTCCATAGAAATTTATTAATTGCCAAAAAAGTGCTTTGAAGGATTGGATGCAGTAAATAAAACAAGTTGAAAAAAATAACATTTTGTTTATTAGATGCATTAAGTTATAAACTCATACTTATCAAGACCAGAATAAACAGCATTAAAATTAAAGTAGGTCTAGATATCGCAGTCTTGAAAACAGTCTAATATTTTCCTCAAATTTAAAGATACCGAATTTAAAAGAAAACATCTTATTTCAATCATTATTAGAATCTTATTAAATTGCAATAAAATTCAATTAAAATCACATGACAGACGAAATCAATAGGCTATTATATTCAAAGCTGGCCAGCATTCATTTGCTTGAACTGAAGTTAAATCAATTTTATTTTATTCTGTCATTTATCATATAAAACTAATAAATTATTTATTTTATTTAAAGATCTGTTAAAATTTACAAGTGACAAGCAAAAAATAAATAATTTTTTAAAAATAGACATTAACATTTAAAATTGACACAAAGTTTGTAATATTCATTACTTTAAACGGGCTGGACATATAACATAAAATGGACTAAAGAAATATATAGTTCGGAGCAGGAATTTTGCACTGGTGTTACCGAAAGGAAATTTTGATAAAAGGGCCGAAACATGCTCTTAGCTAAATTTCTTGCTTTTTGTTCCCTACTGTAACCTTAAAACTAAAAAAACAATACAAGACACAAGTTACACTAACAGTAAAATTCAATAAATAGGCTTTGGGTCATAATTCCATAGTGGTAGGTTGGACGGTCGGCTTCGAGCTCACGTCGGACTTACAAGATGAAAGTTGAAGTTGAATCTTGAATTGAAGTTAAAATACTAATGCAGTTAAGTATGGCACCGATGAATAAAGTTCCAGTCTTTAAGTTGAAGTTAATCATGATTATGAATTTTAAATTTTAAAAAACTGTAGTGCACTGTTCACAAGTTCATCCGGTAGACTTAGAGTTGATAAATAAACGGAGTTGATAGCACCTGATTGTGAAGAGAAGTAGAGAATGACAGAGCAGAAGTTGATGGAGCTGTCCCATTGGGCAGTATGAAGCAGTTGGTCCGAGCGGCTGCGACAGCGAAGAACCAGGCCGGCTGCGGAGGTCCGGAGTTAAGTTAGGTTACATCTTGGTCAGGTCACATGGCGTGCGGTTGCTAGCCCGGGACTAGGACCCTTAAAACAAATCAAGAACCACTTAATATCAGGAATTCATTATTTCTAAGTAGGCCTAAACAATTTGGCTATAAAATGGATTAAATACAATTATTAAAAAATTAGGCTACTTGATAATTTTACTTCCATTTGTACAATCTGTCCGTTAAGTTTTACTCATTGGATTTAGGCAAAAATAGCTAAAACATAATTAATTCAGAGAATAAACCTTAATATTTTGACACAGTAATGAAATATTTAGCTTTGCTCTTGAAAAATTGAATTGGAAAAACTGGCCTAACTTACAGACATTTTCAGACCTAGCCTAACATAAATGAGCAATAAATAATTTACAATCAGCAGAATAACATTTGGTATGGAAAAGAACTTGCATTTAACACTGAGATATACAATAATAAATTAGGCCTAAGTTTAAATAAAATACAATACATTGCACAAGTAAGACTAACTTGACATGATTGAAAGCAAAAGTGACAAAGTTGCGTCAGGCATAGTCCGCAAACTTCCGGGCAAAATCTTGGTTCTGGTTAGAAGATTGTACTAAATTACTCGTAATTAATTATTTATGAAAAAATACACTTTATAAAAGGCATTTACAATGAAACAAAACTTTGAGAACATGTGCTTCTAAACGTACCATTCTTAACATGCAAAAACGACATCGACATGAAACCCGCTTACTTTAAATGAACAAACTATCGTCAAAGGGACAGCAAAATTTAATTAAACTTACCCTTTATTTTAACCACGACATTGATTGTTTGACAGCAATGAAACAATCAAAGAAACATTTATTTAACTCTAATAACGACAACTTTACTTTTGTTCGAGACCTGTTGCAACAAATTACGAACTCATGAATTTACCCTCAAACAAATTACTTATTAAACCTAATTTCAACGTACCTGGCATTTGGTGTCTTCTTAAATTTAAGAAATCATCATGGTAGGAGCTCTTGGAACATTAAGAGAACAAACATAATGATTGTTGAAAGTTACCGAAGTTGGAAAAATTAACTGGAGCTCCTAACCTACTGAAGTGCCGGTATCAGAATGACATAAAGTACGATTTGAGTGATGAACTTCGCGTCTGGGGGCAGAAACGTGGAAAATTTGTTCTAGGCCCTTCTGGAACGCAGTGCCACCCAAATTAGACGCTGTTACACAAATATACACTATAAGAAAACTGAGCCGTAACTGTCACGGCTCAGGTTACTGGCTAGGCTTAAGATGAAATTTGAAGGATTTTCATGGGATCAAACCTTATTACAATTGGCTTTCAATTCTGCACTCCATGAGAGTCACCGGTCATCGCCGTAAGAGATCATGTTTGGACAGCCTACGAATACACCTTTATCGAACCTGTGGAAGCTGAGAGATCTTAAAACTGGCCTCCTCCTGGATGTCAAGGCCATCTGGGAATCTGCTCGTCGAAACGTACTTCGTGCAAGAGAGATAGTGAAGAGTTCGCTCTCGTCCTGCGTCGCAGGTACAACGCAGGGCGAAAGTCGAATCCGTACAAAGTGGGAATGCTGGTGAACTGTGAGACTCGCTCCATCAGCTCAGCTGCAGAGAGAAGAGCGGTATTGTCTCCCGTCACTGTGTAATTGAGTGAAGTGAGTAATAATAGCGTTTTCAGGAAAACTCATGTTAAAACAGTTAAAACAGAACAAGGGGCTTGACCCCTGTTTTGGTTAGGACACTTTTCTGAGCTGTGAAGGGATTTTGAGAGCTTGATCACCTCCCAATTTCGTTTCTCGGGAACAAACTCCTTTCTTTATTTTTCTTACCAGGCCTGGCTATACGATTTTCCAAGAGATTTAGTTTTCCCTATTGTGGTTGAGTTTGTGTCTTCTATCTTTTATGCCTGTTTCTGTGTTACTAAGTTTATGTTACGTTGGGTTTGTATTCTGAAGGTTTTCTTGCTGATATTTCTGGGACAGTGTCCCATTTTGGAGGGGGAGGCTGAGCCGTTTTCAAAACGACTCATTTATATATATATATATATTTTGTTATATATTGTTGTTTTGTTTCTCAATTATTTTGTTGCGGTGCGTTGGCCCTGAAAGTTCCAGCTACATCTGCAATTGTGAAGTGTGGCTGAATATTTGATTGTCTGTCACTTTGCCAGCAGGATTGCCCGCACACCCGCTACTGGCCATCACAGTAGTAACACCCTCTCCTCGTTGTGTTTCGCAAGGTGCTACTGCTACATCTACATCGTGGCGCGGTACCACGCGCGGGCCATCTACTCTGTGGAGCTGTCGCTCCGCCAACAGGATTGCCCGCACACCCGCTACTGGCCATCACAGTAGTAACACCCTCTCCTCGTTGTGTGTCGCAGGGTGCTACTTCTACATCTACATCGTGGCGTGGTACCACGCGCGGGCCATCTACTCTGTGGAGCTGTCGCTCCGCCAACAGGACTGCCCGCACACCCGCTACTGGCCATCACAGTAGTAACCCCCTTTCCTCGCTGTGTGTTGCAGGGTGCTACTTCTACATCTACATCGTGGCGCGGTACCACGCGCGGGCCATCTACTCTGTGGAGCTGTCACTCCGCCAACAGGACTGCCCGCACACCCGCTACTGGCCATCACAGTAGTAACCCCCTCTCCTCGTTGTGTGTCGCAGGGTGCTACTGCTACATCTACATCGTGGCGCGGTACCACGCGCGGGCCATCTACTCTGTGGAACTGTCGCTCCGACAACAGAACTGCCCGCACACCCGCTACTGGCCATCACAGTAGTAACCCCCTCTCCTCGTTGTGTGTCGCAGGGTGCTACTGCTACATCTACATCGTGGCGCGGTACCACGCGCGGGCTATCTACTCTGTGGAACTGTCGCTCCGCCAACAGGACTGCCCGCACACCCGCTACTGGCCATCACAGTAGTAACCCCCTCTCCTCGTTGTGTGTCGCAGGGTGCTACTTCTACATCTACATCGTGGCGCGTTACAACGCGCGGGCCAACTACTCTGTGGAACTGTCGCTCCGCCAACAGGACTGCCCGCACACCAGCTACTGGCCATCACAGTAGTAACCCCCTCTCCTCGTTGTGTGTCGCAGGGTGCTACTTCTACATCTACATCGTGGCGCGGTACCACGCGCGGGCCATCTACTCTGTGGAGCTGTCGCTCCGCCAACAGGACTGCCCGCACACCCACTACTGGCCATCACAGTAGTAACCCCCTCTCCTCGTTGTGTGTCGCAGGGTGCTACTGCTACATCTACATCGTGGCGCGGTACCACGCGCGGGCTATCTACTCTGTGGAGCTGTCACTTCGCCAACAGGACTGCCCGCACACCCGCTACTGGCCATCACAGTGGTAACCCCCTCTCCTCGTTGTTTGTCGCAGGGTGCTACTGCTACATCTACATCGTGGCGCGGTACCACGCGCGGGCCATCTACTCTGTGGAGCTGTCGCTCCGCCAACAGGACTGCCCGCACACCCGCTACTGGCCTTCACAGTAGTAACCCCCACTTCTCGTTGTGTGTCGCAGGGTGCTACTGCTACATCTACATCGTGGCGCGGTACCACGCGCGGGCCATCTACTCTGTGGAGCTGTCGCTCCGCCAACAGAACTGCCCGCACACCCGCTACTGGCCATCACAGTAGTAACCCCCTCTCCTCGTTGTGTGTCGCAGGGTGCTACTTCTACATCTACATCGTGGCGCGGTACCACGCGCGGGCTATCTACTCTGTTTAGCTGTCACTCCGCCAACAGGACTGCCCGCACACCCGCTACTGGCCATCACAGTGGTAACCCCCTCTCCTCGTTGTTTGTCGCAGGGTGCTACTGCTACATCTACATCGTGGCGCGGTACCACGCGCGGGCCATCTACTCTGTGGAGCTGTCGCTCCGCCAACAGGACTGCCCGCACACCCGCTACTGGCCATCACAGTAGTAACCCCCACTTCTCGTTGTGTGTCGCAGGGTGCTACTGCTACATCTACATCGTGGCGCGGTACCACGCGCGGGCCATCTACTCTGTGGAGCTGTCGCTCCGCCAACAGGACTGCCCGCACACCCGCTACTGGCCATCACAGTGGTAACCCCCTCTCCTCGTTGTTTGTCGCAGGGTGCTACTGCTACATCTACATCGTGGCGCGGTACCAAGCGCGGGCCATCTACTCTGTGGAGCTGTCGCTCCGCCAACAGGACTGCCCGCACACCCGCTACTGGCCATCACAGTAGTAACCCCCACTTCTCGTTGTGTGTCGCAGGGTGCTACTGCTACATCTACATCGTGGCGCGGTACCACGCGCGGGCCATCTACTCTGTGGAGCTGTCGCTCCGCCAACAGGACTGCCCGCACACCCGCTACTGGCCATCACAGTAGTAACCCCCTCTCCTCGTTGTGTGTCGCAGGGTGCTACTTCTACATCTACATCGTGGCGCGGTACCACGCGCGGGCTATCTACTCTGTGGAGCTGTCACTTCGCCAACAGGACTGCCCGCACACCCGCTACTGGCCATCACAGTGGTAACCCCCTCTCCTCGTTGTTTGTCGCAGGGTGCTACTGCTACATCTACATCGTGGCGCGGTACCACGCGCGGGCCATCTACTCTGTGGAGCTGTCGCTCCGCCAACAGGACTGCCCGCACACCCGCTACTGGCTATCACAGTAGTAACCCCCACTTCTCGTTGTGTGTCGCAGGGTGCTCTGCTACATCTACATCGTGGCGCGGTACCACGTGCGGGCCATCTACTCTGTGGAGCTGTCGCTCCGCCAACAGGACTGCCCGCACACCCGCTACTGGCCATCACAGTGGTAACCCCCTATCCTCGTTGTTTGTCGCAGGGTGCTACTGCTACATCTACATCGTGGCGCGGTACCACGCGCGGGCCATCTACTCTGTGGAGCTGTCGCTCCGCCAACAGGACTGCCCGCACACCCGCTACTGGCCATCACAGTAGTAACCCCCACTTCTCGTTGTGTGTCGCAGGGTGCTACTGCTACATCTACATCGTGGCGCGGTACCACGCGCGGGCCATCTACTCTTTGGAGCTGTCGCTCCGCCAACAGGACTGCCCGCACACCCGCTACTGGCCATCACAGTAGTAACCCCCTCTCCTCGTTGTGTGTCGCAGGGTGCTACTTCTACATCTACATCGTGGCGCGGTACCACGCGCGGGCTATCTACTCTGTGGAGCTGTCACTTCGCCAACAGGACTGCCCGCACACCCGCTACTGGCCATCACAGTGGTAACCCCCTCTCCTCGTTGTTTGTCGCAGGGTGCTACTGCTACATCTACATCGTGGCGCGGTACCACGCGCGGGCCATCTACTCTGTGGAGCTGTCGCTCCGCCAACAGGACTGCCCGCACACCCGCTACTGGCCATCACAGTAGTAACCCCCTTTCCTCGTTGTGTGTCGCAGGGTGCTACTTCTACATCTACATCGTGGCGCGGTACCACGCGCGGGCCATCTACTCTGTGGAGCTGTCGCTCCGCCAACAGAACTGCCCGCACACCCGCTACTGGCCATCACAGTAGTAACCCCCTTTCCTCGTTGTGTGTCGCAGGGTGCTACTTCTACATCTACATCGTGGCGCGGTACCACGCGCGGGCCATCTACTCTGTGGAGCTGTCGCTCCGCCAACAGAACTGCCCGCACACCCGCTACTGGCCATCACAGTAGTAACCCCCTCTCCTCGTTGTGTGTCGCAGGGTGCTACTGCTACATCTACATCGTGGCGCGGTACCACGCGCGGGCTATCTACTCTGTGGAGCTGTCACTTCGCCAACAGGACTGCCCGCACACCCGCTACTGGCCATCACAGTGGTAACCCCCTCTCCTCATTGTTTGTCGCAGGGTGCTACTGCTACATCTACATCGTGGCGCGGTACCACGCGCGGGCCATCTACTCTGTGGAGCTGTCGCTCCGCCAACAGGACTGCCCGCACACCCGCTACTGGCCATCACAGTAGTAACCCCCACTTCTCGTTGTGTGTCGCAGGGTGCTACTGCTACATCTACATCGTGGCGCGGTACCACGCGCGGGCCATCTACTCTGTGGAGCTGTCGCTCCGCCAACAGGACTGCCCGCACACCCGCTACTGGCCATCACAGTAGTAACCCCCTCTCCTCGTTGTGTGTCGCAGGGTGCTACTTCTACATCTACATCGTGGCGCGGTACCACGCGCGGGCTATCTACTCTGTTTAGCTGTCACTCCGCCAACAGGACTGCCCGCACACCCGCTACTGGCCATCACAGTGGTAACCCCCTCTCCTCGTTGTTTGTCGCAGGGTGCTACTGCTACATCTACATCGTGGCGCGGTACCAAGCGCGGGCCATCTGCTCTGTGGAGCTGTCGCTCCGCCAACAGGACTGCCCGCACACCCGCTACTGGCCATCACAGTAGTAACCCCCACTTCTCGTTGTGTGTCGCAGGGTGCTACTGCTACATCTACATCGTGGCGCGGTACCACGCGCGGGCCATCTACTCTGTGGAGCTGTCGCTCCGCCAACAGGACTGCCCGCACACCCGCTACTGGCCATCACAGTAGTAACCCCCTCTCCTCGTTGTGTGTCGCAGGGTGCTACTTCTACATCTACATCGTGGCGCGGTACCACGCGCGGGCTATCTACTCTGTGGAGCTGTCACTTCGCCAACAGGACTGCCCGCACACCCGCTACTGGCCATCACAGTGGTAACCCCCTCTCCTCGTTGTTTGTCGCAGGGTGCTACTGCTACATCTACATCGTGGCGCGGTACCACGCACGGGCCATCTACTCTGTGGAGCTGTCGCTCCGCCAACAGGACTGCCCGCACACCCGCTACTGGCCATCACAGTAGTAACCCCCACTTCTCGTTGTGTGTCGCAGGGTGCTACTGCTACATCTACATCGTGGCGCGGTACCACGTGCGGGCCATCTACTCTGTGGAGCTGTCGCTCCGCCAACAGGACTGCCCGCACACCCGCTACTGGCCATCACAGTGGTAACCCCCTCTCCTCGTTGTTTGTCGCAGGGTGCTACTGCTACATCTACATCGTGGCGCGGTACCACGCGCGGGCCATCTACTCTGTGGAGCTGTCGCTCCGCCAACAGGACTGCCCGCACACCCGCTACTGGCCATCACAGTAGTAACCCCCACTTCTCGTTGTGTGTCGCAGGGTGCTACTGCTACATCTACATCGTGGCGCGGTACCACGCGCGGGCCATCTACTCTGTGGAGCTGTCGCTCCGCCAACAGGACTGCCCGCACACCCGCTACTGGCCATCACAGTAGTAACCCCCTCTCCTCGTTGTGTGTCGCAGGGTGCTACTTCTACATCTACATCGTGGCGCGGTACCACGCGCGGGCTATCTACTCTGTGGAGCTGTCACTTCGCCAACAGGACTGCCCGCACACCCGCTACTGGCCATCACAGTGGTAACCCCCTCTCCTCGTTGTTTGTCGCAGGGTGCTACTGCTACATCTACATCGTGGCGCGGTACCACGCGCGGGCCATCTACTCTGTGGAGCTGTCGCTCCGCCAACAGGACTGCCCGCACACCCGCTACTGGCCATCACAGTAGTAACCCCCACTTCTCGTTGTGTGTCGCAGGGTGCTACTGCTACATCTACATCGTGGCGCGGTACCACGCGCGGGCCATCTACTCTGTGGAGCTGTCGCTCCGCCAACAGGACTGCCCGCACACCCGCTACTGGCCATCACAGTAGTAACCCCCTCTCCTCGTTGTGTGTCGCAGGGTGCTACTTCTACATCTACATCGTGGCGCGGTACCACGCGCGGGCCATCTACTCTGTGGAGCTGTCGCTCCGCCAACAGAACTGCCCGCACACCCACTACTGGCCATCACAGTAGTAACCCCCTCTCCTCGTTGTGTGTCGCAGGGTGCTACTTCTACATCTACATCGTGGCGCGGTACCACGTGCGGGCCATCTACTCTGTGGAGCTGTCGCTCCGCCAACAGAACTGCCCGCACACCCGCTACTGGCCATCACAGTAGTAACCCCCTCTCCTCGTTGTGTGTCGCAGGGTGCTACTTCTACATCTACATCGTGGCGCGGTACCACGCGCGGGCCATCTACTCTGTGGAGCTGTCGCTCCGCCAACAGAACTGCCCGCACACCCACTACTGGCCATCACAGTAGTAACCCCCTCTCCTCGTTGTGTGTCGCAGGGTGCTACTTCTACATCTACATCGTGGCGCGGTACCACGTGCGGGCCATCTACTCTGTGGAGCTGTCGCTCCGCCAACAGAACTGCCCGCACACCCGCTACTGGCCATCACAGTAGTAACCCCCTTTCCTCGTTGTGTGTCGCAGGGTGCTACTTCTACATCTACATCGTGGCGCGGTACCACGCGCGGGCCATCTACTCTGTGGAGCTGTCGCTCCGCCAACAGAACTGCCCGCACACCCACTACTGGCCATCACAGTAGTAACCCCCTCTCCTCGTTGTGTGTCGCAGGGTGCTACTACTACATCTACATCGTGGCGCGGTACCACGCGCGGGCCATCTACTCTGTGGAACTGTCGCTCCGCCAACAGAACTGCCCGCACACTCACTACTGGCCATCACAGTAGTAACCCCCTCTCCTCGTTGTGTGTCGCAGGGTGCTACTTCTACATCTACATCGTGGCGCGGTACCACGCGCGGGCCATCTACTCTGTGGAGCTGTCACTCCGCCAACAGGACTGCCCGCACACCCGCTACTGGCCATCACAGTAGTAACCCCCTCTCCTCGTTGTGTGTCGCAGGGTGCTACTTCTACATCTACATCGTGGCGCGGTACCACGCGCGGGCTATCTACTCTGTTTAGCTGTCACTCCGCCAACAGGACTGCCCGCACACCCGCTACTGGCCATCACAGTAGTAACCCCCTCTCCTCGTTGTGTGTCGCAGGGTGCTACTTCTACATCTACATCGTGGCGCGGTACCACGCGCGGGCTATCTACTCTGTTTAGCTGTCACTCCGCCAACAGGACTGCCCGCACACCCGCTACTGGCCATCACAGTAGTAACCCCCTCTCCTCGTTGTGTGTCGCAGGGTGCTACTTCTACATCTACATCGTGGCTCGGTACCACGCGCGGGCTATCTACTCTGTTTAGCTGTCACTCCGCCAACAGGACTGCCCGCACACCCGCTACTGGCCATCACAGTATTAACCCCCTTTCCTCGTTGTGTGTCGCAGGGTGCTACTGCTACATCTACATCGTGGCGCGGTACCACGCGCGGGCTATCTACTCTGTTTAGCTGTCACTCCGCCAACAGGACTGCCCGCACACCCGCTACTGGCCATCACAGTAGTAACCCCCTCTCCTCGTTGTGTGTCGCAGGGTGCTACTTCTACATCTACATCGTGGCGCGGTACCACGCGCGGGCCATCTACTCTGTGGAACTGTCGCTCCGCCAACAGAACTGCCCGCACACCCACGACTGGCCATCACAGTAGTAACGCCCTTTCCTCGTTGTGTGTCGCAGGGTGCTACTGCTACATCTACATCGTGGCGCGGTACCACGCGCGGGCCATCTACTCTGTGGAGCTGTCGCTCCGCCAACAGGACTGCCCGCACACCCGCTACTGGCCATCACAGTAGTAACCCCCTCTCCTCGTTGTGTGTCGCAGGGTGCTACTGCTACATCTACATCGTGGCGCGGTACCACGCGCGGGCCATCTACTCTGTGGAGCTGTCGCTCCGCCAACAGGACTGCCCGCACACCCGTTACGGCCAGACGCTGGCCATCACGGTGGGCCTCTTCATCTGTCTCTGGATGCCTTTCCAGGTAGAGAAAATCAACCTTTAGACGTGGCCATTAGCTTCCATTTGTTTTTTCAAAATTCTGAAAGCGAATAGTTGGATTAATTTTAGGTTAGGTTACTTTGTATTGAGTTTGGATATATTAAAATCCAACCAAGGCAGCAACATAAAAAGACAGCGTCGCTTGTCGTGTTCCTTCAAAATAAAAGTTCGAGTAAAATGTTTCTGTTTAATAATTACACTGATTTAATTAAGATAAAGATAGTTTTATTTAAGTTTTTTAAGATCAAATCAAAAACAAAACATGTTTGTAAGCAGTGACATTAAAATATAATCACAGCTGATTAGAAACAGTAATAAAGCGTTATACTACTTCTCCTTTTCTCCTCAGGTCTCCTTTTCTCCTTCTCTCCTTAGTTGTCAGTAATCAAATCTTCTGGTACGTTTGATGGGCCGCCCAAACGAGGAAGTAAAGTTCCTTGTTTTCATTGTAGTTTTAGGTTGTTGAAGAGGTAGTGGTCTCAACATTATTGTAGTTTTAGGTTGTTGAAGAGGTAGTGGTCTCAACATTGCTCGATTTCGACGTATTATCCCATCACTCGCTGTTGTTACTCTATACGATCTTGGAGCTACACGTTCGACAATTTTTCCTTCTGTTCCTTCTATCTGGGATATACACGCTTGATCCAGCTGACAGAGATTTCTCAGGCTTAGATCGGTGCCTTTGATTATAATATTCTGCTTGTTGGCTGCGATATTTGATGTCCCATTGCCTGAATGTTTCATGGTCAATGTTTCGTGGTATTAGATCTTTTTTTAGAGCAGGCAGTCTTGTCCTTAACCTCCTTCCCATCAGAAGCTCTGAAGGACTATACCCCGACGGTCCCGGTGTTGTTCGGTATTCTAACAAGGCTAGAGTTGGATCTTTATTTTTAGTCATCATGTTTTTAAGTGTCTGAACTGCTCTTTCAGCTTCACCATTTGATTTATGATATAGGGGACTACTAGTAGTTATTTTGAATCCAAAATTAGCCGCAAAATTACGCCATTCTTCACTTGTAAACTGGGATCCTGAATCTGAAACAACTACTTCGGGTATCCCATGTCGAGCGAAACAAGCTTTCATTTTTGTTATTAGCTCATTGACTGTCATTGTAGAAACATTTATCATTTCTAAATAGCGAGAATAATAGTCCACTACAGTTATATACTTTCCTTTTAAAAAATCAAAGTAATCTATAGCTATTTTTTGCCATGGGTAATCAGGCGTCTCTGACTGGATCATTCTCTCCGTTTTTTGATTTAGATATTTTGCACAAGTTGTACAATTCTCAAGAAAATTACTAATATCGGATGTAATTCCTGGCCAAAAGACTGATTGTTTTGCTTTAAGTATTGTGCGAGTGATTCCAAAATGACCATCGTGAAGTTTATTTAAAATATCAGTTCTCAGTTCTGGTGGTATGATAATTCTTTCTCTGCAACAAATTAGGTCTTCAATGACTGATATATCATTTTTGAAAGTGTACCATTTTTTCATAGAATCGGGAACGTCTTTCTTGTAATCGGGCCAATCATTTTCAATGTACTTTAGTAAGAATTGGCACTCTTTGCATTTCAGCTGACTTTTCCTTATTTGCTCTAATCTGGATTGAGTAGCAGGAAAGGTGATAACTTTGATGTGAGCTTCTACTTATTTTGTAAACTCATCTGTAGTTTCAGAAATAGGAGCACGGCTCAAGGTGTCCGCTGTATACATTTCTTTTCCGGGAATGTGCTCAATGGTGAAGTCAAACTTCATCAGTCGCATCTTGAATCTTTGAATTCTAGCGGGTATTGTGTCTAAATATTTACTCCCTAGTATCGGAACAAGTGGTTTGTGATCTGTTAGGATCTTGAACTTCTTACCCATCAGAAATTTTGAAAATTTCTCAGTTGCCCAGGCACAAGCGAGTGCCTCCTTTTCAATCTGTGCATACCGTCGTTCACAGTCTTGTAAGGTTCTTGAGGCAAACATGACTATCTTGGTTGTACCTTCTTCAATTTGAAGTAACATTCCACCCAAGCCGTACGCTGAAGAATCGGCTACTACAATGTTATCTGCTTTTAAGTTATACTTGGTTAGTGTTATTGAATCTTTTACAAGTTTCTTTACGTGTAAAAAAGCTTGTTGATGATGTTCAGTCCAACAAAATTGTTTATTTTTCCTTGTAAGTTCTCGGAAAGCCTCTGTTTTATCTGCCAAATTCGGTATGAACTTATTGAGTTGATTTAGCATACCATTAAGGCGCAGAATACCTGCAATGTCTTGGGGAGGTGGGAGTTCTTCAAGAGCTCTGATCCGATCAGGGTCAAGTTTTATACCATTAGAGTCAATTAGGTTCCCCAAAAACTTTACAGAAGTCTGAGAAAAAGAACACTTATCTTTATTGAGTACTACATTAGCCTCCTTTCGTCGCTTCAATACCTGTGTTAACCTTTTATCATGCTCCTCTTGGGTTAGGCCATGAATGAGAATATCATCCATGTGACACAAAACCCCTTCAATTCCTGTTAAAAGCTTTGTCATTTGATACGAGAAAAATTCAGGTGCACTAGTAATACCAAAAGGCAATCTCTTAAAATAAAACCTTCCAAAAGGAGTTATGAAAGTTGTTAGTTTAGCTGTTTCTGGTGATAACTTTATTTGCCAAAATCCTGACTGGGCATCAAGTTTAGAAAAAATCTTAGAACTTCCTATTTGACCCAAAGTTTCTTCTACATCAGGAAGAATACACTTGGGACGTTTAACATTTCTATTTAGTTCTGTGTAATCAACACATAGTCGTATACTCCCATTTGGCTTAATTACTGGTACTATTGGAGCACACCAATCAGTTGGGGATTCAATCCTTTCAATTACTTCAAGTTCTAACATTCTGCTTAGCTCAGCCTCTACTTTTGGCCGTAATGGAATGGATATATTCCTTGGAGCACGAACGGAATATGGCTGTGCATTTTCAATCAATTCAATTTTGTATTCCCCGGGTATGTTACCTAATCCTTGGAAAAGCTGAGGATAGTCACACAAAACTTTTTCCATTGTGATTAAATTAATCCCAACTGTTTGGTATGGCTCTCTTATACTAATTAAATCCAATGCTTTAATCGCGGGAAGCCCTAACAGGGGTTCGTTTAAATCTGATATTACATAAACCTTTTCTTTAATTTGTGTATTACCATATATAATGTCTGCAATAAACATACCAAGTACATTCATTTCTCCCTGGTTTGCATTTTTTAATTTACGATCTGACTTAATTAAGGTTGTATCTATGATATTTGGGGGAATGGCAGTAACTTCTGCGCCAGAATCTATTTTGGTTCTAAGTGATATTTTGTTCAAAAGTATATAAACATACCATGACTTGAAGTTGTTATTGTTACTACTTACTTGTTCCAGATGTGCAACAATAGCTTCACTAGAAGGTGATTCGTGATACTCACCTTGAGTTGTATGTGATATACCATTTACATTCTTTGTGTGTCCTGGAGAATTTTGATTGGGTTTGCTCTTGCAAAACTTTGCAAAATGTCCTATTTTTTTACAATTATTACATGAAATATCTTTTGCTGGACATGAGGCACGGGGATGTCTGGGCCCTCCACAGTTCCAGCACTCCATTCCACTGATATTTTTGGTTGATGTTACTTTAACTCTTGAACTATTTTGTTTCTGATATGAATTTATCTTACTAATAGAAGAATTGTCTTGTTTTCCAATCATCTCTAACTCTGCTGACTGTTTACTCATAGTCTCTTTTAGTTTGCATTTTTGAATGGCTTTATCTAAAGTTAGGTTGGAGTCTTCTTGTAACTGAGCTGATAGTTTTTTGTCTGATATGCCAACAACAATACGATCCCTAATAAGCTCATCCTTTAGATCTTTAAACGAATAGTGTTCGGCCATTGAGCTTATATCTGCTAAAAATGCATCGAAACTTTCGTCATGTTCTTGGTTCCTTAAGTTGAATTTTGCCCTCTCATAAATGGTGTTACGTTTGCCAATAAATATGTTGTCGAAGGCCTTTTTGACCTGTTCATAGGAGTTTTGATTTTCAGGCGAAAGATGAGCAGATAAAAGGATGTCTTCGGCATCAGGTCCCATACAGTAAATGAGAGAGCTGATTTGTTTTATTTCAGACTCTTGGTTCAGTCCAGATGCCAGTCTGTATCTCTCAAACCTTTTCACCCACTTCTCCCAAAGCTCTGGTTGTTTGCAGTCAAAAGTTTCTGGAGGATTAAAAATAAATCCTGCATTGGAAGTTTTTTGTATTTGTATTCGTTCTTCATAAATGAATGAATCAGATGATTGATTATGATTTCCTCTCAACCTTCTTCTTGACATTTTATAACGCTGCCACCATGTTCAATAATTACACTGATTAAATTAAGATAAAGATAGTTTTATTTAAGTTTTTTAAGATCAAATCAAAAACAAAACATGTTTGTAAGCAGTGACATTAAAATATAATCATAGCTGATTAGAAACAGTAATAAAGCATTATACTACAGTTTCATACTGTATTTGAAGCATCAAATGTTTCATACCGTATTTGTAATATCACTACGTTCCACTTCTATATGTTTGGCTGAATTTTGTATTCATAACTTCGGAAAAAAGAGGATCCTTGTTAATCTCTGTGTCACGTTCGCAATTACATTGCTTTGTCAATACCATATTTTTAAATCAGTACATTTTTGTCGTTTCCTCTCTTACTTATAGAATTTCAATTATCTGACTTCCAACTATTATAGCATGTTATGTTTTTCGCTCAAAAGTATTAAGAAATTTACATATTGAATCAAAAGGTAATATTGCTTTAACAGTGCTAAAGCTAAAGACATCTTAGGACGTTGGCGTCCTCAGTTACTGAAGATTTAGAAGTCAACGGAAGCTTAATACTTACTTAAAAATTAGTCAAATTACATTTTTTTGCCTGATCTCAGTCAATCTTTTGATTTATAAACCAATACAATTAATTAAAGTACTACTGAAGTCAAATGTATGACCGATGTAATAATGTTTTGGATCAAGATTAAGATAAAAGGTAAACGAATTGAGTCACACTCGCTGATGTCCCCAGGCGGTGATGCTGTCGGACGTGATCACCGGCGGCTCCCAGCTGGCGGGCTGGCCGGCGATCTTCCTCGCGATCCCCATCTTCGTCAGTTCCGCCGTCAACCCGTGGGTGTACGGGTACCGCAACAGCGAGGTGCGCAGCGCTGTGCAGCGGGTGCTGGAGGAACTGCTGGGCTCGATAGGTCTGGACAGCCCGCAGTACGTGTGTCCCGAGCTGCTGACGGCCACAGGTGCCGAGCACGCCGAGCTCAACAGCTTCGCCTCGCACGTGCGGCTGTGCGCCGTGTCGCCGATCCGGTGCACCTCGCTGCTGATACCGCCCAGCCGAGGGTCGGAGCTGACCGACGTCACCCACCGCCACGACCAGGACGAGCCCGCGGACTTCGCGGCCATACTGCAGGACCTCGAGTAGTACCTACTGATACCGTCCAGCGGAGGGTGGGAGCTGTCCGACGTCACCCACCGACACGACCAGGACGAGCCCGCGGACCTCGCGGCCATGCTACAGGACCTCGAGTAGTACCTACTGATACCGCCCAGCCGAGGGTCGGAGCTGACCGACGTCACCCACCGCCACGACCAGGACGAGCCCGCGGACTTCGCGGCCATACTGCAGGACCTCGAGTAGTACCTACTGATACCGCCCAGCGGAGGGTGGGAGCTGACCGACGTCACCCACCGCCACGACCAGGACGAGCCCGCGGACCTCGCGGCCATGCTACAGGACCTCGAGTAGTACCTACTGATACCGCCCAGCCGAGGGTCGGAGCTGTCCGAGGTCACCCACCGCCACGACAGGACGAGCCCGCGGACCTCGCCGCCATGCTACAGGACCACGAGTAGTACCTACTGATACCGCCCAGCCGAGGGTCGGAGCTGTCCGACGTCACCCACCGCCACGACCAGAACGAGCCCGCGGACCTCGCGGCCATGCTACAGGACCTCGAGTAGTACCTACTAATACCGCCCAGCCGAGGGTCGGAGCTGTCCGACGTCACCCACCGCCACGACCAGGACGAGCCCGCGGACCTCGCGGCCATGCTACAGGTCCTCGAGTAGTACCTACTGATACCGCCCAGCCGAGGGTCGGAGCTGACCGACGTCACCCACCGCCACGACCAGGACGAGCCCGCGGATCTCGCCGCCATGCTACAGGACCTCGAGTAGTACCTACTGATACCGCCCGGCGGAGGGTCGGAGCTGACCGACGTCACCCACCGCCACGACCAGGACGAGCCCGCGGACCTCGCCGCCATGCTACAGGACCTAAAATAGTACCTACTGATACCGCCCGGCGGAGGGTGGGAGCTGACCGACGTCACCCACCGCCACGACAGGACGAGCCCGCGGACCTCGCCGCCATGCTACAGGTCCTCGAGTAGTACCTACTGATACCGCCCGGCGGAGGGTGGGAGCTGACCGACGTCACCCACCGCCACGACCAGGACGAGCCCGCGGACCTCGCCGCCATGCTACAGGACCTCGAGTAGTACCTACTGATACCGCCCAGCCGAGGGTCGGAGCTGACCGACGTCACCCACCACCACGACCAGGACGAGCCCGCGGACTTCGCGGCCATACTGCAGGACCTCGAGTAGTACCTACTGATACCGCCCAGCCGAGGGTCGGAGCTGACCGACGTCACCCACCGCCACGACAGGACGAGCCCGCGGACCTCACCGCCATGCTACAGGACCTCGAGTAGTTCCTACTGATACCGCCCAGCCGGGGGTTGGAGCTGACCGACGTCACCCACCGCCACGACTAGAACGAGCCCGCGGACCTCGCCGCCATGCTACAGGACCTCGAGTAGTACCTACTGATACCGCCCAGCCGGGGGTTGGAGCTGACCGACGTCACCCACCGCCACGACCAGAACGAGCCCGCGGACCTCGCCGCCATGCTACAGGACCACGAGTAGTACCTACTGATACCGCCCAGCCGAGGGTCGGAGCTGTCCGACGTCACCCACCGCCACGACAGGACGAGCCCGCGGACCTCGCCGCCATGCTACAGGACCTCGAGTAGTACCTACTGATACCGCCCAGCCGAGGGTCGGAGCTGTCCGACGTCACCCACCGCCACGACAGGACGAGCCCGCGGACCTCGCCGCCATGCTACAGGACCACGAGTAGTACCTACTGATACCGCCCAGCCGAGGGTCGGAGCTGTCCGACGTCACCCACCGCCACGACAGGACGAGCCCGCGGACCTCGCCGCCATGCTACAGGACCTCGAGTAGTACCTACTGATACCGCCCAGCCGAGGGTCGGAGCTGTCCGACGTCACCCACCGCCACGACAGGACGAGCCCGCGGACCTCGCCGCCATGCTACAGGACCTCGAGTAGTTCCTACTGATACCGCCCAGCCGAGGGTCGGAGCTGATCGACGTCACCCACCGCCACGACAGGACGAGCCCGCGGACCTCGCAGCCATACTGCAGGACCTCGAGTAGTTCCTACTGATACCGCCCAGCCGAGGGTCGGAGCTGACCGACGTCACCCACCGTTACGACCAGGACGAGCCCGCGGACCTCGCCGCCATGCTACAGGACCTCGAGTAGTCCCACCTCCAAGCAGATAGTGACTGAAGTTCTGATAATCTTTCGCTATAAATGTAATTTGTATTTTACATGGTATGGTCCATTCACTTTTTGCCGAGTTAATAGAGGGGTCAAGGCTTGTATTTTACATAAATTAAAATGATCCGTGTTTTATGATGCAAAGGTCTTTGTTAAGCTGACATTTCAACCCTCTGTATAAAGACAACCTTGATCTTATAAAGGACATGTCCTGTTGTTTTTTATATTAGATGTGAAGGATTTTCATGCTAAATCTTTTTTTATTCTTTGGGATGCTTCTGAAAACAGTTTAAAGATTTCAAAATTCATGCTATTACTGACAAAAATGAACCTATTGAAGTATAGCCTAAAACGCTGTGTCATTATTTTCCTAGTACGTTATATAAATTGTTCCTGATATTTAGGCATATTAAATCTCTTAAGATAATTTCAATCTTCAGAAATTGTACTTTCCATCATTATTCTTTACTGATCGAGGAATATTCAGTACAAAAATAATGATGGCGCATTAGAAAGTACCAATGACTTGAGATTATTTCAACAAAGTAGAAACTGAATAGTTTCAACTGGTTTTTTTTTCTAAAATTACAAATTTTTTGTTTGCAATGATAAAAATCTTGAATTATGATGAGAAGTTATACCCATAATAAATAAATATCTTTTAGGTTCAGTAATTAAAATTTTTTAAACGTATAAATTTATTGTAAAGTCCTGATCCTGTTTTTTACCTGATAACAGTATGGTAAATAAATAGTCTATTTCACTACTAGTACCGAAAGTGACATTTTCCGGTGCGCGCTGAGGTTTCATTTGTAAGGCGGGGTCGAACACAGAAACATCGCGTTTCACGTGTGAGGCAAAGCCAACCATTTCCGCTTCGTACCGGGAATAATTCGAACAACTGCCGGATAATCACTTTCAGTACAGGTTATGATCGATACTTACAACGCACTTTCATTACAACGCAAAAATTACTCGTATAGATTAAAAAAGACGTCAGTAAAAAAACTGTTTTATTTCTCAATTAAAATTTATATCATAAGGAATGTTAGATATATTTGAAGGACTTCAAAACACGCAATATGCTAATAATTCAGCAAAACGAGCGTAAGCCTATTTCTGTTTACATTTATATTGTTAAACAGTTTATTTAAATTGTTAAAAATAAATGGTAAAGCAAAATTAGTGCGCTGACAAAAGGACAACTAACTGATAATAGCTGATTTAGCGGCGCTAATAGAAGAATGAAACAAAATATTTCTATAAAGCTGTTTGCGAGTATCTCTCATTTAGTACACGAAATCCATTATTTATCAATAAAAAAGTTTGTTTAATATAACAAGGGTATTTAAAAAGTTGGCTACCAACCATTTCTCCAATTATTTGGATCTATTCTCTAATGATTTCCTTGTGTGTATGACAACAATGTGTTGAAGGATGAGTTAATCTAGTTATTTAATTGAGTATTACCATAGCTATCTCACGTAATACAGTTGGCTATGGTTTTACTCGCTGCAATTTCTCCTTTTTCTCTTTCAGTCCTTTTTTATTAGGCTCCTCAATTGCGAGTGGTATTTTTCTAACCAATAAATATTACAATAAAGTAAACAAGAGATGGACTTATTTAATTATGGCATAAAGTTAAAATTTGTTATGAAATTAACTAGCAGTCACCTGTAAGCTTTTCAGACTATGTCTTTAAATTTAACATTAGTGTTTATATGAGTTTGAAAATAAATGAAGGGATTAATCAATTCCTCTATTTCGTTTCAAATGAAATTAGAATAACACGAATTATGTATAGTAATTGATAAGTTTAAATTAACTCTTATGTAGTTAGTTATAGTCTTAAAACAGGGTACAAAAAATTTAGAATATTTGTAAGATGCCAAATTTAATCCTAAGATGTACTTGTGTAATTATTTATATTTGTGTAATAACGTTTGTCAATATGAAGGAAGAGCGTCTTCTTGATTCATTGTATTTTGTTGGGTTTCCTGTACTAATGTGACACTTTCTTAAACAAATGGATAATTTTAAAATAAAAACATTGATAAGTGGACTTGGCGGATCTCCTGCATTGGTGCTCGCAGCTTCTGCTAAATTAAGTTAGTTATAAAGCTTTCCGTAGGCCTAAAAAGTGCATAAGCTTAAACCTGTTTACATTTATAGGCATAATGATTGTCTGAAGAAATGGTGAAGCTAACTAACTGTTTATAGAATGCATACGTCTTCTTACGGTTTTTTAGTACAGTCTCCTATGAAGTTCTTTAGGCTGTAGAACTTTCAATGTCCTAGACGCTCGGGTAATGTTTCAGTATGATTTGAGCTCTCAACAGTGAAACTCTCCGTCTCTCAAATTTTCATTTTATCGTTAGTGTACAAAAATCTCATGTCGATGAATTCGTCCTCTGTGTCCATTGCCTATGGTTGTGATAGTTCAAGTTGTAGGCTATAGAAACGAATTTTAACTTCATTTACCATAATCTAGTTTGTAAATAGACATAATCTGTAATTAAGTACTCTGCGTTAATATTTTTGTACCAGTTTTATTGTATTTTCACTACTACGTAATGTAAAATAAAAATATAGTCTAATGTTTCAAAAATGGGATAAATATATTAATTTCAAAGCAAGTTTATGTTACTTCCACCCATCGATCTTTCACCTCCCTCTTATAATTTATGTCAACTTTTTTCTTCTTACGTATTCATAATTTATATACGCATTACTTAACAAGTGTGCACTAAACATGTATATATATATTACATATATATTACACAAATATATTAATAATTTTAAACAGATTGTAATATTTAATTAAATATTAAATTGAAAAATTAGGTTTAATATATTAAGTTTATGAGAAGTTTGTTTACGCATTGCACTCTCTCTCTCTCTCTCTGTGTGTGTATATCGGCCAATATTCGGCTTTTAAAATTTTGTTTCGTTGTATAATATTTTTCTTTTTATTAGGGGTGTGCGAGTAGTCATTTTTGAGGTCCAGTCGAGTTTAAAAAAATACCCGCGATTTCGAGTTTTTTCGAGTCGAGTATTTTGAATAGTAAAAGTTGATAGTTATACTTATTATTTATCACATAAAATGTAATATGTATTTATTAAACTGGGAAGTTTCCCTATGTGTTAGAAGCAAACCTGTTTTCAAATTAAATGAATCAATAATTCAGACCATCTTTGACTTAACTTTAAGTCATTATTCAATAGTTTATTACACTTTCAGCCTTAGGAGGTAAAAACCAATCTAAATCTATTTGTTTGCCTTAAAAAAGAGTTTCTGTAACATATTTTTATAGGTTTGAAAATGAAATGTTAAATCAGTCTTATTAAGCACAAGTAAGAAAATATCTCAAATTGTAGAAAGGAAAAAACAAAACTAAATTTATTGATATTAATAACTCAAAAACCTCTTTAATTCAAGTAAAATAACTAAAATTTTATGGCGGCTGTTCATGACTGGTGTCGACTGTATTGAAAACGGCCGTAAGACGCGATCGCACATACCGATTCCGGGTAAACGGCGGGGGTAACTACTCGACTCGAACTTCCGAGTATTTTTCAAAACTTCGAGTCGAGTCGAGTAGTGTAGACTCGGCTCGAAAAAACCCGATAATCGAGTACTCGCACACCCCTACTTTTTATTTGCCTAACTGAATAGGCAAAAAACAAAGAGGCGAGAATAATAACTCTGAGAATAGTCATGTATATAAATTACAATGATGTCGTCCATTAGTGTTTCCGAACACTTTAAAGTCCCTGCTTTTGCGCACGGCACTTCGTACAAATTGTTATTTAAAAAATGCCAGTTTTGTTTTTTTCCGATGAGACAGTTTTTGCAAATTTTAAATGTGCCCGGATGGTATTATGAGTCATTTAATGCTGAACCGACACTCAGCATATAGCCTAAATAAAAACACGTTGGGTTTATTTTTTATCTATTTCAACTCAACACTCCTTTGCAGTCCCATATCAAAATAATTTCCTCATGAGTATTAATCCGAATCAGCAGAAGTATGAGATAAAAATATTGTTCATCTCCAACTAGAGAAATCATTTGTTACTCACAAAAAAAATTTCAATTTAGTAATCATACTAATGTATTCACTTTAAACTGATTAAGGTTCATTAACTTTTATTATGATTTGTAATTGCAAACCAGTCAATAACTAATAAAATCAACCTATAACCTAATTTAAATCAAGATCTTTCAAAATTTGTTTTTAAGGTTCAAAAATCTTTGACAATTATACAAATTTTTTTGCCTTTTGCAAATTCAAATATGTCACATTAAATATAATCTATTCATCCAAGAATTTGCCGTATATATATATATATATATTTAGTAAATATCTAATGGCTCTGTCAACTAGCATGTTTTTTCTTCTTAAGTTGAAAAAATACCGGTTGTTGGTTTTAACACGTTGGCTACTGACGGTCTAGAATTCGCGTCGCCGGGAGTTCCAGCAGACCAAACCTACTACACGACCACAGACTGAATATCGGCGACTATTAAAAACCCAGACTGAAATTTTTTTGGATAATTTTATATATTTTGATTAATAATATAAATATTTACTCATTAAAGTTGCAGTAAAAATATTTTAGGGATATTTTAGCTTTTTTAGGCGTCACGTATGTGTGACATCGGTCTATAGTAAACTTTTGCACTATGATTTTAGCGATAGACCAACTGTCTCACATACGTGACGTGAGTTTGCGAAATTTGAATGTTTGAAAAATGACTTACTACAGTCACCATAACCAATAAAAATCACTAAATAGTACAGGGCAATTGGTTACACAATATAAACAACACGAGGAATCAGTATAGTAAACAAACACTATAGGCATAACGTGGTCATACAGAATAGCCAACTTTGAAATTCTGTAAAAAAAATTTGAGGTCGAACCCAGAGACCACGCGACACATATACGTGTCACACATTCCTATAGACCGATAAACAGGCTTCAGACCGATATAGTGTACCAAACGGGCGTAGAAAGACATTTAACGAAACGGTGACGGCGTCACGCATGCGTGTCGTCGGTCCACTGGAATTAGCTTGCGCGACACGTATATATGGGTGTCGGTTATTTTAAGGGTTTTTTAAACATTGCGTCACATATATGGGACGATCGGTAGCCAACGTGTTTTAAATTAGACTTCCGGAGCTAAAGGTCAACACCCGTGATGTTACAAATGAGATAAAAGTTTATCATGGTCTTATTTGAAAATAAATCGGCTTACTTTTATAAGAACAGTATTATCTACAAATCACATATTATAGATCTTAACGCTCACTTAAATCTTCAGCTCATTTTTACTATATTATTATAAAGTACTTGACATGGCGACCTACCCAGGTATGTATTTTAAACCGAGTATGAATGAGAGACTTATACAAGTGTACTCAATAGAAGAATTTGTTTTGCCAATATTTATTCATTAATTGCGTTTTGCAGTCTATTCTACAGTAAAATATCAAAGCGCACGAGTAACAGATATAGACGAGTTGGCCGGTGATGTAGGGTGACAGCGGGCGCCATGTTGCAGCAGCCCGGATGTTTGTCGACACCAAACGCCCTTGTACTTCATCCCTCAGCCCGTCACCCACTAACGGCTACTTTCCTGTTCATATTCCTCCACGCTTCTTCTGTCCGTAAATAATATCAGGTTTTCGTAAAAAATATCAGATTTTCATTAACGGTATTAACCAATTCGTTATTTTTTATGTTGCTAGGTATTTTTATTTTTATGCCTTGCATTATTATTAAATAAATTAAATAATAAACTTTATTCACCAAAAAATACATAGCGTACAAATTCAGGTTCTGAAACATTCATATAAAATAAAACACTAATTACTACATAACTAAAACTATACTATACTTAAGGTGAATAAAATTAGGTTCCCCCTAGGCAATGCCCGTTTGGGGTCACCCTCACAATATTATTAAAAATTAAGAAAAGGAAGAAAATGGAAACCGGACTATCAGCAAAATTATAGCATTTTTCAAAAAAAAAGATGTAAAACTTGCTTGAACTAATGAGTACTACCATATTTAACGTAAAATATATCTTATCAAACAAAAAATGTAAATAAAGGGAAATATGCTTTGTAAACTAAAATCTGTTTGACACACAAAAACATTTTAAAGTAAACAGCAACAGCAACAAAATCAATGCAACTTCTTATAAATAAAGCTCGACATTTTCTTCTCTCAGAAGCCATTTCTTTATATTTTTTATAGTAACTTTTATGTTTTGATTGGTTACAAATTTTTCTGTGCAAGGTTGTAAAAACGAGGTCCGTTATAACGATACGATTGTTTATAGAGGGTCATGTTTGGTCTAGGAAGTGACAAGGCAAGTGTATTTCGCAGGCAATAAGGTTTTTCTATAACTAGGCTGTAATCAGTGCTCCTTTTGAAAAATATTTTGAGAACTTTAAAAATATATAAATTTTGCAGTGGAAGCAATTTTAGTTGAAAAATATTGGTCTTGAGTGTTCAAATCTGCTTGCTTTCATTATTACCCTTACTATGTATTTCTGTAGAGTTATAATTGGCTTATTAAACTATAATTCGTACATACACTGTGAAAACACTATTCTCTCAGTGGTAGTTTTACAATTTGATAAATACATTAGTTTTAAGCGAATTTCCCCTATAGGGAATTAAGCGAATTTCCCCTATAGGGAAGAAGCTATTACCGTAGGTCTCATGGTAAGACCTAAGCCCAAGACCATGATAACTTTTCGTTTTGGGGCCCCCAGAAGCAAAAAACACTATTCGTTCGAATTTATATATATCTATATATATATCTATGTGTCTGTTAGCACGATAGCGGCCGCAAAAATGGTCCGATCTTTATCAAATTTGGTACGGACCTGTAAAGTGGTAATCAATTGGACGAGTTCGTGAACCAGCCCGATCGGGCCACCGGAAGGGGGGGTAAAGGGGGATAACCCCCCCAAAATGAGTTTTTTGAGTTTTTTACATAGAAAAATAAAATTTATCGATTTTTTTTGGCACCATTGAATTCAGCTCAAAAAAACAAACAATTTAGTATTTTGAATCAATGCTCTATGTCCATTGGTTACCGAGATATTGAAAGTGGTAAACACAGTACGTTGTCCCAATGTTATCCTTATGGCAAATATGTAAAATTCTATAACTCGCTTATTTTTCAACATATCATGATAAAACTTGGTAAATAGCTTCTTCTAGTTCAGATCTACTAAATATTGAATTAAAACCACCCAGTTATAATATACCAGTAGCAGCAAACCTGCATACTCATTCCCCATGTTATTCTTATGGAGCTTACCAAAACATGTGAAATCTCGCTATGTTGGATTGAAATATGTTGTTTTGCATTTGAAATTCGCTGAGTATGCAGGTCTGCTGCAACGGGGGTATTTATAGCTTTCTTTAGTATCAACGGTTTACCATTCTGTAGAGGAGTGATGGTGGCACACTCGACATGCTCTGTCGCGCAGCCCGGGTGGGCAGGTAGTCACTTGTAAAAGACGTTTTTCTCGCGTTTTACTCGTGGTCTACTTAAAAATTTTATATAATACCAAAAAGGTCAATATATCACTGTATTACTGTATATTTATCACTGATCCGATCTACCAACAAAACAATACTGTCTCCGAGGCCGTCAGAATGAATGTAAGTGGACTAAAGTTGGCCGACGCACAATGTGATTCATATGAAAACGTATGACTTGCTGTGAATGTTTCATGTCAGTGTGACAGGCTTAAAATTATATGAATAGAAATATTATGCAAAAAGAAATTGATTTGTTTTTATGCTTCCATTAAATCCAAAGCGACCTATTTTATTGAAAATATGTTAAGTGTTTCTAAAATTCAAGTAATAATTCGCTTACTTCATTTAAAAATACATTTTTGGAAACTTATAATACTTTTAACCAAATGTATACGTTACAGTTTAACTCTTTGATCAACGTTGAACATATCCTTGATGATGTTAGGCATTTTGAATTCTGCTTTTATAATTTAATTTGAAAATATAAAAAAATGTAAATGGTAGTAACTGTATTGGATATTTATACTTTAATAGCCCCTGTGGCCCAGTCAAAAAACTTAAATAAATGACTTAACCTGGAAAATATTCCGTTAATTTTACACAGTTATTTAGAATTACCTAAGGATAAAAATACCAAAAGTCCTCGTAAATATGTGGCGAGCTCTAATGACAATTGACAGAATTAGGGCTTTTTTTGGGTTTTCGTAAAGGTCTCAAGAGCCATTGGTCGGCGGTAACAACTTAAAATTATATACAAAATAAAGGTTATTAAATTTCCTACAAAATGGTCCGGCGCCTTTTTTTAGACTCGCAACGGTTATCGAGTTAAAGGGTGCTAGAAATGAGGGGTTTTCGCGATTTCCCCCTAAAAATGAGCGATTTTTTTTAGTTTTAAACGTATCAAAATAAAAACTATCTAATTTTGGTGGGCATCATTAAATTTAGCTAAAAGAAAACAATGTAGTATCCTGAAACATTGTTTTATGTCCATTGGTCACCGAAATAATGAAAGAGGTAAAAACCCCCTACATTTTAACTATATCATCCTTATGGGAAATAAAAAAGTTCTATATCTCGCTTATTTCGCAACGTATCTTAGTAAAATTTGATTTGTGGTTAGATATAATTACGATATGTAGTATAATAGACTAAAAACCCCGATTTTTATATTTAAGTGTCAGCAAACCTGAATACTCCTTCATACGAATAATACAAGGAATGAGTATGCAGGATACGTGAATGTGAAAAATCGGGAATTTCAGTCTATTATACAATATATTTCAACTATAGCAGAACACAAATCAAGTTTTACTCACATATGTTGTAAAATAAGCGAGATATAGAATTTTTTTGAATTTTTTTATTTTCCATAAGGATAATAAAGTACAAAGTAAGGGGTGTATACCGCTTTCATTATATCGGTGACCAATGGACATAAAGCAAAGTTTCAGGATACCTCATTGTTTTTTGAGGTAAATTTAATTGTGCCCACCAAAATTACATTATTTTTATTTTTATACATCTAAAACTAAAAAACAATTTTTGCTCATTTTCAGAGGAAAATCGCGATCATTTTAGCGCCCTATAACTCGGTAACCATTAGGAGTACAAAAAGTGTACTGTAAAATTTTTGCAGCAAATTTAATAAACTTTATTTTGTAAATTTAAAGGAGCCCCGACCAACGGTTCTCGAAATCTTTACAAAAATCAAAAAAGTACCCTATTTCCGCCAATTTTGTCACTAGAGCTCGCCACATATTTAGGAGGACTTTTGGTATTTTCATCCTTAGGTACTTCTAAATAAGTGTGCAAAATTTCAAAATTAACGGAATTTTTGCCAGGTCAAACCTTGTTTTGACTGGACTACTGCACCACGAGTTATATTGGAGTTTCGTCTGATTATGCGACAGCATCACTCATAATACTTCCATGTCTTTATTAACAAAACATATTTAGCCCAGCAACCTAAATAATGCACGACTTAGTCTCCAACAACACATTTTCATTTACAACCGATCTACATAAATAAAGTTTCAAAATAAGTTCTTCTTTGATTAAAACAGTAAATCAGGATGTATTTGTGTGGTTGTCACAAAGGATCATACACCACACGATGGATTAAAGAGTATTTTACCACACAGCTAGGATATTGCTTTATATATCAAGGGTGTCGGTTTTTTTAGGTCCAATTAGGGTATAAAGCATGATAAAAGGACATCGGTATTAACGGCCCTGGCTATTTTTAATTAACCTCTGTTAATTAACCTCTGTTAATTTTCTGTTAAAACACATATTTAAAGATTTATATTAGTTTTTCGATTTTCAACATTTTTGATAATAACGATGTTACATGACTTTTATGAAATAAACGTCATATAATCATATGATTATATTTTTAGTTACCTAATTTCGGATAAAGATATGAGGAACATGTCGGCCTTATTCAGTAAGTGACAAGACTACAAGATTTGATACTTACCACAATCATCCTTATACACTCATCTCTAGTTCTTACTTGACTTAAAATACCCACCTGGGTGGGATGACGCCATTTCAAGTAAGTAAAGTTTAAAGTACCAAATCAATCCCGTAACATTAATGGGTTTGGACCGCTTTCCCTTAAAAGCGTTTAGGTAACTCTTCTGAAAAATGCCATTGGCGTAAACACTACAAAAAAATAAACGAATAAAAAATAATAATATAGAAAATGCTTTACAGTTACCACTAAAACTTACTTCTTCAATAAGAGATCTGGAAGGAATCCAAAAATAAAAGTCAATATCAGGCTTACCTAACCTCGGGCAAACAACGAGAGCTTGAACTACATTTGCTGAGAGCGTCGAATCTCTGCCAGTTTGGTGTGGGACTACTTTTACTCTTTTAACATAACTATTAGCCTTTATGAAATAGAACAACATTAAATAAAAAAAAAACTTGTACATTTCTGAAATGATTTACATGTACTTGAGTACGATTTGAATTAAATTATGTATTATTATGAGTTATAAATGTATATTATTATGTATTTTATGTATGATGTAAATTATGTATTTTATACGAATGTATTATTTTGAAAAATAACCCATTTAGTTCAATGAGTTAATTTTTTCATTATACGAGTATTTTTTCATAATACTGACCTTACCAAATGCTCAGTTAAAGTAATATTATTTGATTTGGTATTCTTGCCGATAAGTTTAATTACCAAGCAAATCTCAGTTAAGATATCTACATAGAATCTATGACATTATTTCCAAAAGCGAAAAACGCCATTTCTGTGTACCTTAAGTAAACCCTTTAGAATTAAAGGGCAAATACAAGGCAAAACAGGGTTGATATCTGTCCCTTACCCACTCACACATTCGTAACTAATGTACCTAGAAAGCTGCAATTTTGTACAGTCATTATTTGGGCATAAAATATATTGATTGTCATCCTGATCTGACCTTCGGACTGCCCCGGACCCTCTCAAACCACATTATCTTTATTCCTGAATAGAAATCGACTAAGTGTTATCTTTTAAACAGAGTACCTGCCCTGCTCAGGAGTTCATCATTCTTCCCAGTTTTACTCTGTCCGATGTATACAGAACCCTCTAAGTAGGGACACCTTATGGAAGAATAAGCAGTTCCCGCCGCCGAAAAAAGATGACACCTCTTTCTTTTTGCAGCCCGATTGGAATTGTCATAGGAGTTTACGGATCAAGCTGACTTTCCGAAAGTCAAACATGCAGATAGTTGTAATATTTTGACAGATGTATGTTATTGTTCAATCTGTTTATGTTTACAAATACTCTCATTTTGAGATTTTTCACACTGAGTAGAAGCGTGGATGACGGAGCCAGCTTGAACTATTCCATGAGCGCTAATTTCTCCTCTGCTTTTCGGCGGCGGAACTAAAAAATTAACATTGGATGTTACTACGTAGAGGGTTCTTTATTTATTGCTCTGTCTAAATGTCATACTTTTTTTAACAAACTTTATTCTGGATCAACATACCATGTTTTACACAGAAGTTATAACTATATTAAAAATACGTAACGTACTGAGTCGCATATCGGGGTCGTTCCGTTAGGAGACTCCCTTTAACTTGAGAGTTGTTTATAAAATTTAATAGTGTTCTTTGATAAGTGTCAATGAATTATATCTTGAAAAAGTCTTGGTTTCAATCTCCTATTTTGCAAAGGCTGGCCGATTCCAAAATGCTCAGCACCAGGAACATTTTCCAATCGAAGGAAGAACTTCTGTGTTGATGTATTAATGTATTCCGGGACAGTGTCCAGTCCGACTTCACGATGTAGATGTGAATTTCAAACGAACCACGGAGAATTTAGAGCTATTCGTAATACTTTATTTTGAAAAGCTTGAATTTTCGACATCTTGCTGGATGAAATTAAGAGTCCCCATACTGGACAGGCGAACAAAACAAGAGGCCTGAGAATGGTTTTATAAACTAAAATTGCATAAGATGACCGAAGTGTTGAATTTCTGTTGAGGAGTGGATAAAGGATAGAAAGCCGGGAGTATGCTTGACTTAATTTGAAATTTACTTTTTGCTGTTATAAAACATATGATTGGACATCTCTATGTTTAGCATTAGTTTATTTGTTTAAATTTTTTTGTTATTTGGTTGCCAATTTAACAATACATGGTCCTTTGTTAAAATGTTACAACTTCTAAATTCACTTTAGATTTTTACTGGCGATAAGACCTACTTAGCACACGTTTTTGAACCATAAATTTGTTCAATCACTCAAGCAAGCATTCAACAAAACAAACATTGCTCAAATAAGAGTACAAAAAAGCGAGAAATGCAGTAGGCCTACAGATGCAATACGGCTCTGAGAAATACAGGGTGTCCCGTAACTATCTGGGCAGATGTATGTATATATATATATATATATATTTCA
The DNA here is from genome assembly GCA_035578135.1 of Flexamia atlantica. Lineage (NCBI taxonomy): Eukaryota > Metazoa > Arthropoda > Insecta > Hemiptera > Cicadellidae > Flexamia > Flexamia atlantica. The sequence continues at coordinate 177,908,586 of JAQJVK010000001.1, forward strand.
CTATAACAACGTGGGTCTCTGGTGCCTAGTTTTCCGTCTGACTGTATGTATGTGTTTTTTACAAACAAGTTCATAAATCCTAAACTGTTTTATGTACATTGTACAGCTTTGAGATTTTGAACAAATGTTTATCTTATTAGGAACTATCTTCTTTTAAAATGATATCAAAACATCACCAACCGTTCCAAAATGGTAACCATTTAAATTATTTTATGCCACATTCCACTCAAGCCGTTAACTTACACAAAAAGTTGCAAAATACATAAAATTAAGTCCATTTTATTTAGCTTTTAATAATACCTTATTTGTTAAGATTGGATAAAGGTTTGGTGTGTTTGGTGTATCGGGAAGCTGGCCTTGGCGGCACGGGAGTTACCGGGAATCAATATTATCGGCGTCGCGACGTCGTGGCTGGATGTTACCCGAGTCCCGGGATTGACGGCTCAAACAAGGCCAAACTCTCGTATCTTCCATTATTGTTTACAAACTTTTAAAGTGGAATAAGTAAGTCAAAGGAATGTTGGTTGCAGATTTACAATATAAAGTAGTAATGAACTATCACAGAATATTATTTATCGATCCTCATTCACTAAGATATCGACCGTAAAATTAAAGACAATAATCTAATTAATAAATGATTATTTTTTTATTTTTTATGTTATTTAATTGGAACTGATACATAAGGTTCAACCGATACAACCAGTTTTCTTACCCAACTACATTACCTCATATCGTAGAATTTAACACGAATCAATCCAAATAAAATGTGATCTCATCCATTGCCCACTTATCCTTGCTTGATTCATACACACCAGCTTCGCCTACTAAAATTATAAGGTAATTTTGCATAATGTTCGTGTAGTTAATGAATGATTTTTTGGTTCAAAATGCGATTTCTGAAAATGTGATCATAAATCCTCTTCACTCTGATTCCTTTTTTTGACCTTAATATTCAGCTTATATGTGGTTCTCGCCAGTGGCGTCGCGAGAGCAAATTCTGGGGGGGGGGAGATCACCTGATTTTCCCAACTCTTGAACTTGAATTTCCCAACTCTTGGATCCGAATTTCTAGGGCTGCCATAATTCTAAGAACGAAAATACATACACACGAGGGGAGGATACCGGGGGATTTTGGGGTATGGGATATCTCCCAACAAAAGGGGGGTCCGGGGGCCCTCCCCCGGAAAATTTTGGAATTTTAAAGCAAAATGGTTAGTTTTTAGGCAATTTTTGCAGTTAGTTAAATTTTAATTCAAGCGGACCTTTAATCTGCTAAGGATTTTGATTAAAACTAAAGGGTTCTGACTACTTGTAAATATTAAATATATACAAATTAAACTTTAAGCAAACATTTATCCTGGCGAAAACAGTGACTAGTTTGATCCTCACATTGGTATTAAACTATTTCAGTCCTAGATAATTTAGCCCTGAAACTTTTGTAGCAAGATTATCCAAAAATATGTTTAAAAAACCTATCATCAGCCATCGTAACTTTTTTTGAAAAGTTGGGAAAAGGCCGAAAACTGCCGAGAATACGGAGATTTCTCATTTTTTTGTTTTGTACAGTATGAACACGGACAGGAATTTCCCAACTGAAACCATTCAATTTAAAATGTGCAAATTAATTTAAAAAGTAATTTTTGATCACACGCCCTTAAAACATTAGGAGTTGGGAAATTTGGCTTAAGAGTTTGGTATTCCAAAATTGTCATGCACTTTCACTGGATGCAGAAAGTCTTGAGCCATACGTCTGCGCATGCGTTATAACTTCATTATTTGGAATTGAATCCTAACGACCACAAATTGAATAGTACACAATATTAAAGAGCATTAATGTTATAAAATGCTCAAATTAAGTAATATATAATATTTTGACCAGTTGTACTATAGGTTGATTTACCAATAGTTGGAATTTTAAGAGCTACGCGTAGGGAAATTTGATTAGTAGGATTTTTGTATTATAGTGATTTCAATTTTGTTATTACTGCAAAATACACGAAGAAAATTGTTGTTTCAACTGTTCAAGTTTTTGCTATATAATTTATGTTAAATTTCAATTCATTTTCCCAACTGTCAGGCTCGAAATTCCCAACTTTTTTGATTTCCAAAATCTAGGGGGGGAGGCTCCCCCCTACCCCCCCCCCCCCTTAGTGACGCTCCTGGTTCTCGCCGCATTCCGTCGGCAATTGTTTTGAAATAGGCTTAGTCTACTAGGTAATAAATTTAGATTTTCTCAGTTTCTTGGCGGTTTCACTTCATTTACTTGCTGAATGTCTTTAATACTAGATAACATGAATTATTTTGATCAAAGCCCTCTACAATACACTTTAAAGCCCCATCAACTTGTTAAATGGAGTTTAGACCGCTGGTCTTTATAAACTGTTGTATAAAAATCCTATCCTATCCTATCCTATACTCTAAAACAAGCAATGTTTGTACGGACAAAATTTTTATTCCGTCCTAGGATTTTTTATTTTTATGTTTATTTTTGGGTTTTAGGCCACCAGAAATCGATTGGAACTGGTCTCAAGCCTGGGAAAAATCCGGTTACAGCCTGTCAAAGTGCCCATTCAAGTGCACATCGTCATGGGCATTTTTTTGTCGATTTTAACCAAAACAGCTGATTCAGGTTGTTTTTATTTATATGCAGGTTAGAAAAATCATTTGATTTGTAAATAACTAATTTAAATGGTTTAAAGGTTATTTTGAATGAATTGTTTGAAGGAATATTTATTCCATGTATAGTTTGGTTTGATTTTGTACGGATTAGTGTTAAATGATTTCAAAGGTAATTTTTAAGAATAAAAATGTTTGGTGTCTACATGGGAAGTACGAATACAAACCGTCAAGTTTCCCAAAAGAACTTGTGCTATTAATCAACCGCCAACAACGCTGAAAATCGCCGCTCAGCCGACGCAAGATGCACAAGGAGAGTACGAACGACCGTGCAACGTGCAGATGATTCTTCTCGGCCCTACCAATGCCGGCAACAAACGAATTTCTGCTAACGCCGACATGAACCTAGAATTGATACAGTCACATGAGGGAATCCTGCGGGAGAATAACCAATCTACCCAAGCGTTCATGATGGTGCGAAGTCATATAAGAAGAAAAAACTCGAGCCGCCGGGTGACGCTACCAGAAAGCTCGGCGCGGGTGGTTCATCCACCGAAAGTCAATTTGGTTCTCGCACTACCAGCCTCGACAAACCGCTACAACGTTGAATGAAATATCAGCCATTATCACGCTCAACGCCGACCAGACCTACCCGGATTCCGAACGTGTCGTGAAAGAACTACGAAAACAACTGTTCACCATGAGCAGTACAGACAACCGCATCGAGCCATTCTCGTATCCTCTCTTTTACCAACAAAGGAGACTTGGGGTTACCAACCAACATAGTGCCAACTGCTTCCAACTGTTGCTCTAAGATATCAAAACTTGAATTCGTGAAGAGTCATTTAGCGTTCCGACCAGCAATCGCAAGACTGCTGCACTCCAACGAAGCGACAAGAAAATATAATGACCAACTTCAAAGGCACTTCCATGGCACTTCCCTTCTGTGGCCGTTTATTACAACAGTACGTCGTCGATATGTTTATCAGTGTTGAACGAGACCGATTCAACTCCTTTTTACAAAAAGAGAAAAAGCTGACGGCGCGGCTGTATGAAGGCGTTGATACCATGCTCTTCCAGTGTTATACTTATAAGTGATCATGTTATAGTTATGGAAAATGTTAACTAAAACAGCTGAATCAGCCGGTTGTTTTTGTTTAATCCGAGCAAAGCTCGGTCCCTGGTACTATTACTAAAGGAATAATTTTGTTTTAATGTTGACATTTGCCACTACTGATAAGAAAAATCCAGTTTTACGACGATTTCGGAACCTGATTCAGTCTTCAGATAAAGCCTTCGCTTTTCAGTCTTCGCGGCCCTTAGCCCAGCCTTGGTGGGCCTACAGTGATAAATCCGCCACCGAAAATATACATTTAAAATTACTAGATAATGTCCAGTAATGTACAGTCGTTTTTCATCGTTACGAATGCAAACAATTATAGTCAAATTTACATTTAGGGTGGGTTTGAGGGTATTCAGTTTGAGGTCACATAAAAACAATTCCTACGCAGAGAATACTTACATAGCAGAGGCTATGCAATTCATTGTTGTATTTATTTTTAGTAAAAATTAACATGTCGTGGATGTTTCAAAATTTAAATTTTAACTCGCAGCTGCCAGTCTAAGTTTATTTTTAGCTAACCAAAAATGTTGGTAAGTTTTTTTTGCGATGGTTCAGATTTTTAGTCATGATAATTATAGTACAAATGTTTCAATTGAATCCAAGTGTATTTTAAAAGTTATGACACGTATCTCTTTTAGCGAATTTCCCCTATAGGGAAGAAGCTAAAAGAAACTCGTATGGTCTCATGGTAAGACCTAAGCCCAGGGGTCTCGTCTGATCTTTAGCTTTCATTTGAGCCATTGATGATGTTAATCCGACAATAGGAAAAATATCTATGCCTATTCTAAAATCATAAATCTTCCAAATTAAACTTTTTTTTGGGTTGTTTTTCTTATATCTCCGGTTCTAATCTCATTTTAAAGTTCGTTTTCATCAATGAAAACCAAAGATCAGATGAGTGTTTAAGACTAAACCTAAGATTTAGACTTACTTAGAACCTGAGATATAAACCTTTTAGCAAAATAAATTTTGAAAAATCAACATTTTATGATCAGTGTTGCTTTATAACTCATCTCTGACTGGTCGTATTTAAATGATTAATAGTCCAAATTAAAGTCATTAAATCACTGAGTCTTTTAAAACCAAAACGAACTTTACAGTGTGATTAGAACCGGAGATATAGGAAAAACAAAACAACAAATGGTTTAATTTTGAAACACCCATAAGAAATGTACAGGAAAGAATTTTTATTTGAGTATATCTTGAGAACAAAAAAAATTTTCAAAAACGGATTGCAGCATTGTAATCAGCGTAAAAATACAGTCTGAAATGATGTGTCACAACACTACATTCATATTTTAAACAATTACCTTGTATCCAATATGGCGGATCCAAGATGGTGGTTGAAAATGCCCAAATTGAAATGAAGTATTTACCACCCAGCAACTATCGGCCGATACCTTCAATATAACTCTATTCAATACCTTAGGAAATATTTGTTATGATATTATAAATACAATTTTCTCCACTATCTGTTTATGTATTTTCGGCCCTTTGAACTTTGACCTTTGACCTTTGATATTCGAAGATGCCAAAGGATGCCAGTCTTGTTCAGTACATCAAATAGTACTAGAATCAGGCACGGCCTTAGGGACTTTGCCGCCCTGGGCGAGATCGGCGACCGCCGCCCCCCCCCCCCCCCCCACCATATATCCGTCTAATTGTTTACCCCCGGGCTCCAACCCTTCCTTGAGTGATCGTCGAACTATAGTGTCTCCTCTGTGATGCGATACCACAATGTCTCCCTAAACATTTAATTAATTATGTACTAAGGGGCCCAATTGTAATTTGCGCATTGTAAAATTATTTTTATTTCATAGGCTGGTTTATGTTTAAAGTTGCAGAGATTTATTTTTGTTTATAATCTGACTTTAAAAAATAACCCGAAGGTAATCAGCTGTTGAGTGAAAATTTTTTATCGTGCCCTTTAATGTCCCTTGCCTCTTATTTCGTAGATACCGTTTTTTTAGTATCATATTATGTGTTTTAATATTTTTTGGGACGGGGGCAACATTTTGCAAATATTTATTTGATTGTTAATGGGTTCTAGGTATTTTTTCCGTATTTTCAAAGTCCCGAATGTCACGACCGTAACTTGTCCCTAGGGTCCATTCTTCAACTTTCATGCTATTTTCAGAACAATTATGCGTGCTTAAATAAATAATTCTATTTTTTATATCATCACTAATTATTAAACTTACAAAAAAAGAGTATTTAATAATTTTTTATTTATTGCGAACTGAGTATCACAACAAAATAAGTCTGTCCCTCGATTTTAAGTCCCGACCGTAACGGCAAAATTTGGAACTTTGGAACACGACAGTGGCGAGCCTGGTGGCGATAGAGTCAGTTGGTTTGAAGAGACAGAGGTGAATGGGAGTGTTTTACGTTGCTCCAGAGATTTTTCTTTGTTTTTAAACCGATCAAGGTTGGGTAAGTTTGGGTTTTTGGTAATTTTGATATGTCCAAGACCATACTAGTCGTTTGTTACAGTAGACATGGTGTTAATTTTTGTTGATATGATATTTTAATTGCTACGGTAACCTAGAAGTCCACTTTGTCTTCTCAAACACGAGGTGCAGGGCTAACACCAGAACAGGGACAAATAATTGTAATGTCACTGACCGTATTTGTCACGACAGAAACCATTTTTGTCACGACCATGATAGCCTTATCGATTGTACGGGGGTACGGTCGTGACAGTCATTATAAATTTCGTTTTATTCATATTTTAAAATTTGCCGTTCCTCACAATTTGCCGCCCCCAAAAATCTGCCGCCCTGGGCGGCCGCCCGGTCCGCCCACCCCTGGGGCCGGCCCTGACTAGAATCAATCATAAAATTTGAGTCTGACCCTACTTCAAGGTCACATGGCTCGGGAACCGGACTCAATGTTAACCTTACAAGGAAATCAAATTGCATAGCTCGCTTATTTTTCATCACACCTTGATCAAACTTGGACTGTGGCTTCGTCTAGCTGATATCTACTGGATTAAAGCCTGACATCCCTCATTTTTACAATCACTTCCCACGCTATTCTTACGAAGAATATATTTGCATGCTTAATTAAGGACGTACGTTGATTTGATTAATAATTACGATTTCAATGTGTAAGGCCATAACAGACGTTAACAGTTTTATAATTTCACTAAGGGGATGCAGTACTAAAAATGAAAAAGAATCTATAAATCTGGGAAATTTCTTTTTTGGTCTTATTTTGTTCTAAAGGTTCTAAAACACAAGAGAATACTTACAAAAAACATATTTCAGTATTATTTTGGCAAAAAAATATATATTTACAAATCACACTGCGATGCAGTGCTCGTGATCCGTGCAATCGCAGTTTCCTGAAAGTTCATTTTTTTCATGCCATGTAGGTAACCATTAAAGGTACATCGTTCAAACTTTTACACTGTGTTTAATAGATGTTTACCTTCATATTTAGGTAGATTTATAGTTGTAAGTACAATTTTGGAAATAGTAACAAATTCTTAAATTCGTGTAATCTTTCAAATAAAATTTTTAAAGATAATTCTGATTAAAGAGAAACAATAACAGATAAATGCATAATTCTACTTAAATATGAAGTTTAGGCATTTGCCTTCAAAATAATGATAGTTATAATAAAATCCAAACAGCAGTTTTTATAGAATATCAAAAAACATAGAAAACACTATTTTCTGCCCTAAAATAAACATAAATAAATTTGTATTTTGTATTTTTATTACACTACCGGTATTCTACATTGAAAAAATAGGCACATCCATTTTTTTACTTGGTTTGACATTTTACCATTTTCATCTCTGTACCTCCTTTTAATTTTAAATTTGTTCTTCTTTGTTAGTAGGTATCGTCTTGAGCCTCGGGTTGGCTTTGATAAGTGTCGTTAAATTTACCTCAAAATCGGATCGGTGAAAGTTTTGTAAAAGGAAATGCTGTTTGACATAAAGTCGTAATGATATAATAAAGAAATTCATGGAAGTAATCTTTTTGAAGATGGATAGGAAATAACGTAGCTTAATAAGGTTACTGAAACACACTGAGGAAAGAAAGGGCGGAGCAAGCGCTCCCAGTCGCTTGATTAAAGTAAGATAAATCACTTTCTGAATTCGGTATCTCTAGATGGTTTCGGTATTTCTTCACCAGGTGAGAGAAGATGCGATATTTATTAATCTTATAACGCACGTAGGAAGACCACCTTTAAGTCTCAGTTAGGTTATAGTTATTATTTTTAGTGTCACAAATTAAACGAGAAAAGAACAAACCAATTACAAATAGTATACCAAAATAATTTAGAAACAGAGCTAAAACACCTTTATTTCGTCTAGATGTTACCCGTGGCTTCGCCCACGTTCATAATGACAGAATATATTTTCATGATAATTTTCTATTTACATTGGTTGCATATACACTAGTGGCTTGAAGGTGCTCAAAACCCCTAATCATTATAAAGGAAAATTTAAATATATAAATCCTTCTTTATTATATTACTATATAAACTTCCTACTTACTGCACTGATTGCACCTTCCCTGCCTGTACACCCAGTATTAACGTTTTTAGCATCATTCCCATGCTAATGAATATAAATAAATTATTTATTTATATTTAATAACAATATATTTTTATTTATTTTTTTCAACGCTCACAATTCCGACAAATTTCTCAGTTCTTAAGTTTAAATCTTCCTCCTTTTCTTAAGTGGAGTCTCTACTAAAAACGCTAAAATCGTTATTAAAGGTAATAGCGAATTTCCCTTATAGGGAAGAAGCTATTACCGTAGGGTCTCATGGTAAGACCTAAGCCCGAGACCATGATAACTTTTCATTTTGGGGGCACCAGAAGCAAAAAACACCATTCGTTCGAATTTATAACTATCTATCTATCCATCTATCTATCCATCTATCTATCTATCTATCTATCTATCTATCTATCTATCTATCTATCTATCTATCTATCTATCTATCTATCTATCTATCTATCTATCTATCTATCTATCTATCTATCTATCTATCTATCTATCTATCTATCTATCTATCTATATATTTATGTGTCTGTAAGCACGATAGCGGCCGTAAATATGGTCCGATCTTAATGAAATTTGGTAAAGACATTGAAAGTGGTAATCAATTGGACAAGTTCGTAAACCAGCCCGATCGGACCATCGGAAGGGGGGGTAAAGGGGGATAAACCCCCCCAAAAAGGGGTTTTTTAGTTTTTCACATAGAAAAATTAAATTTATCAAATTTTTGTTGGCACCATTGAATTCAGCTCGAAAAAAAACAAACAAGTTAGTATCTTGAATCATTGCTCTATGTCCATTGGTTACCGAGATATTGAAAGTGGTAAACACAGTACGTTGTCCCAATGTTAACCTTATGGGAAATAAGTAAAATTCTAAATCTCGCTTATTTCACAACATATCTTGATAAAAATTGGTTTATGGCTTCATTTAGATGATATCTAATTCATTTTAGTCTAAAATCTCCGATATTTCCATTTTTATGGCAGCAAATCTGCATACTCATTTCCCATGTTATCCTTATGGGAAATAAAAAATACTATATCTTTCTTATTTCTTAACCTATCTTGATAAAACTTTGTATGTGGCTTCATCCAGTTGTAATATATGGGTTATAGCCTAAAATACCCTATTTTAACATTTTGATGGCAGCAAACCTGCATACTCATTCTACATGCTAACCTTATGGGTAATAACATAAGTTGTGTAGTCGCTCATTTCTCAAAATATACTGATAAGAACTGGCATGAGGCTTCATACAGTTAATATCTACTTGATTATGGCTTAAAATACCCAAATCATCAAATTCCTGAGGCAGCAAACCTGTGTACTCTCTTTACCAATGTTAATCTTATGAGAGGTAAATAAAATTGGATAGCTTTCTTATTCCTCAACATATCTTGATAAAACATGTTATGTGGCTTCATATAGTTTAGATATATTGGATTGTAGCCTATGATACCTCATTTTTAAATTTCTGTGGCAGCAAACCTGCATTTTTCCATACTAATCTTAAGGAGAATAATTTATTTTTGAATAGCAATTGTGGGATTTGGCAAGTCACAGGAAGAGGGAAAAGGGCTCAAATTAAATGTTTTAATGTCAGGGACTCAGGAAAAGTACTGTAATTTCTTAAAGTTTTCTAGAAAATAAAAAATAACATAAAATAACTGTCATTTAAGTAGCATTGGGATCTAAAACGTCTGCTTTGTTTACATTAAATCATGTGAGCTGATGTTAGATTCAAAGACATATTGTGGATACAGTCATATGGCTTATTTAAAGGCCAGATAACTAAATATGTCAAATAAATTTACTATAAGGTATACATATTTTACTGATGATGATTATGAAATTTTTACTCAAACTTAAATAGCTGGTCATTTTCCCATTTGATTAAATTGTAAAAGCCAGCTGCAATTATATATATATATATATCTTCCTTATTTCTTAACGTATCTTGATAAAACTTGATAGGCCTATATGGCTTCTTCTAGTTAAGATATACTGTATTAAATATTGAAGTATACCTCCTTCACAGCAAACCTGCGCACTCAGCAAATTTCCAGTTATCTTATATTATTTTAATATACAGATTATAAGTAGTCATGGTTTATTTTTTGCTTGATTTGTTTGACAATCAATATTTATACCACAGCATTGTACTTGTAGTGACTGTTTATTACTTTTATTCCTAACTATACTGAAATTAATTTACTATATTAGAAGGAAAACAATTAAGAAAGCACAGGGAGTAGTTGAACATTTATTCAATACTTCATACAATATAAGATGAACTGTCAATACAACATGATTAGACATAAAAAATGGAAAATTAAATAATTCAATATTGAATTGAATGTTTTAAAATATTTTTAATGAACACTTTACACTTACAGCCATAAAGAATTATCATTCAAAATTTTACTATTTAATAAACTAAATATGTCAAATAAATGTACTATAAGGAATATACCTATTTTACTGATGATGTTTATGAAATTTTTTACACAAACTTAAACAGCTGGTCATTTTCCCATATGATTAAATTTGAAAAGCCAGATGTAATTCTATATCTTCCTTATTTAAGATTATTCAAAATTCTATCTAAACTAAAGATTGAAATGCCAACAAATATTCTACACCTTTTAAGTATTAACAAAATTGAAATTCTGGACGCTATTTTTAAATTTATCAACAGTGAAAATTTGTCAATTTAACTTAAAATTTCCTTAAAATTGTACGTAATTGTCTTGTGAATTGGTAAAATTGTTAATAGGCTATAGGCTTGACCTGATTGTACTGTATAATCTTTGGCCAAAATAAATAATAAAAAATAAAAAAAATAATTTATCTTGATAAAACTTGGTATATGGATTTTTCTAGTTGAGATCTACTAAATATTGAATAAAACCACCCAGTTTTGACATACCTTTTGCAGTGAACCTGCATACTCAATCCCTATGTTATCTTTACAGGAAAAAATAGTCTATACATCTATAATTTTGTTGGCAAATCCTTTGATTAAAGACTTCATTTACAGCTCATTTTAAAGACAATCGCTCATTTTAAAGCTCTAATATTTTAGATGGCGGTAAAAATGAAAAATTATATCCTATATAATTATATCATATATCCTATACTCTTATATGAGCAATGTTATCGTCCGGCCGTGCGTGCTTGCTTGTATGCTTGCTTGTACGCTTGCTTGTATGCTTGCACATTTATCTCAAAAACGGCTCCGAGGATTTCTTTCAAAGTCTGGAAATAAGTAATTTATGACTCAAAAACGTCTTTTACGCAGATTACTTGGCCAGAGAAAATCTAATAACGTAATAAATCGAATTTTAAAGTAGTAAAATTTTAACATTGGCCTTATGGGTTGCCGTGATAGCAACGAAAATAAACAAGGAAAGTGTAAACAAATGAAGTAATAATAACAGCTGTTTGGAATCTACAGCTATCAAGGGAAAATACAGCAGGTGGGATGAAGAGTCCATGGAGCAATAAAAAAGGTTTATATTGATACATTTTATGACATTGAGATATTTTATAGTAACTGGATGAACTGGTAAACATGAAATAACACCGAGCAAGGCTCGGTCCACCAGGTACTAAATTATATATGAGTAATGTTATTGTGCTTGTATGCTTGCTTGCTTGCGTGTTTGCACAATTATTTCAAAAACGGCTCCGAGGATTTCCATCAAAGTCTGTAAATAAGTAATTTATGACTTAAAAACGTCTTTTATGCAGATTACTTGGCCAGAGAAAATCTAATAACGTAATAAAAAGAATTTTAAAGTTGTAAAATTTTAACATTGGCCTTATGGGTTGCTGTGATAGCAACGAAAATAAACAAGGAAAGTGTAAACAAATGAAGTAATCATAACAGCTGTTTGGAATCAAGGGAAAATTCAGCAAATGAGATGAACAGTCCACAAGGCAAAAAAGGTTTCTATTTATCAATTTTACAGTACACTACCGATTAACCGAGGTCTTCAGGACCGAGGCTACCTCGGATAACACGAACCTCGGATAATACGGAGTTAACGTGTGTTTTGAGGTTGGGCTGTAATAAGACCACTTCAAAATGTTTTATTAGGTATAGTATTAACCAATAAATACGACAATGAAAGTCATTTCGAGTTTCAAATAAAAGAACTTTAAATAAAGACACTTGTTCTACGCATTATTATAACGCTGAGTAAGAAAATAAAAACGTATATTTAAGCTTAGAGCTGCCTCGGATAACCCGGAGTCTAGGATAACCGGGACTCGGATAATCGAGAGTGTACTGTATTACATTGAAATATTTTATAGTAACTGGATGAACTGGTAAACATGAAATAACACCGAGCAAGGCTCGGTCCACCAGGTACTTTCCAAAAAGTTACCAGAAAAGGAGAAATAATGAGAAATATCCTATACTCTAAAACAAGCAATTGGAATTGTTCCAATCATAATTAAAAGATAAGATTTCTGGTATCACATTATAAAAACTCATTTACTGAGTAGAATAGTGTTTTCTTCAACCAGTTTTAGCGAATTTCCCCAAAGGGAAGAAGCTATTACCGCAGGTCTCATGGTAAGAATTAAGCCCGAGACCGCTATAACTTTTCATTTTGGGGCCACCAGAAGCAAAAAACACCATTCGTTTGAATTTATATATCATATATTTAATTTCGTAAGGCGATTCTTTGCGTCAAAATTTTGGGCGTTTGGCAAGTCAAAGAGAGATGGGAGAGGGCTCAAATTAAAGGTCTCTATTCCGTGATGGCGGGAAAAATAATGAAATTGCTTGAAATTCACCAGAAAACGATAAATAACGTTAAATAACTGCCATTTAAAAAGCATTGGGATCTAAAAACGTCTGCTTTGTTTACATAAAACATGTGATGCTGATACTTGATTGAAAACCATGTGGTAGGCTAGATATCAATATAAGGTAGAGTACCTGGTGGACCGAGCCTTGCTCGGTGTTATTTCATGTTTACCAGTTCATCCAGTTACTATAAAATATCTCAATGTCATAAAATGTATCAATATAAACCTTTTTTATTGCTCCATGGACTCTTCATCCCACCTGCTGTATTTTCCCTTGATAGCTGTAGATTCCAAACAGCTGTTATTATTACTTCATTTGTTTACACTTTCCTTGTTTATTTTCGTTGCTATCACGGCAACCCATAAGGCCAATGTTAAAATTTTACAACTTTAAAATTCGATTTATTACGTTATTAGATTTTCTCTGGCCAAGTAATCTGCGTAAAAGACGTTTTTGAGTCATAAATTACTTATTTCCAGACTTTGAAAGAAATCCTCGGAGCCGTTTTTGAGATAAATGTGCAAGCATACAAGCAAGCACGCACGGCCGGACGATAACATTGCTCATATAAGAGTATAGGATTCAGTTTGCTATGAAGGAATTTTGTACTATAGCAAATAAGGATTGTTTGAATTTTCCCTCATTAGGGGCTTTTAGTCCCTTCAAGCCACTAGTATATATATATATATATATATATATATATATATATATATATATATGTGTGTCTGTTAGCACGATAGCGGCCCTAAAAATGGTCCGATCTTAATGAAAATTGGTACAAACATGTAAAGTAGTAATCACTCGGACGAGTTCGTGAACCAGCCCGATCGGACCACCGGAAGGGGGGTAAAGGGGGTTAAACCCCCCCAATAATAGGTTTTTTGAGTGTTTTACTAAGAAAAATAAAATTAATCGATTTTTTGTTGGCACCATTGAATTCAGCTCAAAAAAACAAATAATTTAGTTATTTGAATCACTGCTCTATGTCCATTGGTTACCGAGATATTGAAAGTGGTAAACACAGTACGTTGTCCCAATGTTAACCTTATGGGAAGTACGGAAAATTCTATATCTCAGTTATTTCTCAACATATCTTGATAAAACCTGGTAAATGGCTTCTTCTAGTTCAGATCTACTAAGTTAGTTTTGAATTAAAACCACCCAGATTTAATATACATGTAGCAGCAAACCTGAGTACTCGTTCCCCATGTTATCCTTATGGAGCTTACCAAAACATGTCAAATCTCGCTATGTTGGATTGAAATATGTTGTTTTGCATTTGAAATTCGCTGAGTATGCAGGTCTGCTGCAACGGGGGTGTTTTTAAGTAAATAACCATGTATTATACTTCATATGGACCTAAAACCACCATTCCCAATGTCATTTATAAAAAAAAATTATAGGGCCTTAAATTTGCTTTTACCGATTTTTTCAAGGGTTTTTTAATATCGTTATTCCAAGAAAAGTATTGGAGCTACACAATTTTCAAAGGTATCATTTTGTTCAGCATTAAATTTACTTAAAAATCACGTATTTTTAGTTATGTAAACCAAGAATTATTTTTTTTTAAATTTTCCTTCAAACTTTGTACTTTTTTCATTTTTTTTTGTAAAATTTAAGATTTTCTAATTTTTTATCCAATGATCCAAACTTATTCAAAATAAGTGATTATTTAGATAACTTATCTTAGATAACCCAAAAAAATTTGAAGACTGTAGCTTCAGTAGTTTTTTTTGGAATATCAAAAGTTATATGCTAGATACAGTCAAAATGCTACTTTCGGTAACCGCGGGTTTTCTAAAGAAGTGTCTCATGGAAATATATGCCAAAATATAGCAAAAAATTATATTTATTGATACATTTACAATTTATATAGTTGTTACATATTAAATATGACACAGTAACAATATAAGAGTGTCAAAATCATTTTTTTACATGAAAATAATACGAAAACCGCGAATTTTGTTTTTCTGCATAGCAACGTATAATTTGAATTTTATGGCATAATAAAGTTGATAATAACTATGAAATGTGGTTTTTATTGTATTCAGGAATAAACAAGTAAAAATTAGATGTAAAAAAATTTTGAAATTTTCAAGATTTTTGGCCATTTTTAGTAGAGACTCCCCTTAATAACTACAATTTATTTTCAACTCGAGTCTACTCACATACCACTAAGGTCCATGTAGGCTCAATTCCTTAAATTATTTATTTTTTATGAAGTTTAAATTAATTTTAACCATTTTTCATTATGATTTAGTATTTTCTTTTATATTTTTTAATATTTTAGTTAGCTTTACTTTTTATGCTTAATTTATTATAACAAGATATTTATAAGTTTCTTTGTAAATTTGTATATTATTTTGTGGAAATAAACTGATTTTTACTTTGACTTTGATATGCCTTCATAGTAAACTGGCTTTTAAATACACCATATGTTAATATCTAGTACATGTTTTTTAATCACACTAATATTTTAATGTAAACAAAGCCGACGTTTTTAGATCCCAATGCTTTTTAAATAACAGATTCTTTACGTTACTTCTGGGGAACATTAAGAAATTTCAGTATTTTTCCTGAGTCTCTCATCCTGTGACCATCGATATGTAGTGTATATCGATGCCTGTGACTTGCCAACACTCATAATTACAGCGTAAAAATTTTATAATTTGAGTCGCCCAGTTCCAAAGTGTCCCTTGTCCAACTTTTTTTGAAATCGAGATTTTTAGTCTCTGTGATAGCCAGCATGAAACAGTATTGGAAAAAAAAATATTTTTTTGTGGGCGCCCCCCCACCCCCCGGCACCAAACACAAGAAATATATTTTATTTTTAATGCGACTTTGATGTGATGGATATTCAATTATCTCGTATATCTTATTATGATCTCATCTTCGGATTCTTATGATTTTAAAACACCGATGTTCGTTGGGTACGATACAGCCTACCAAGAGCTGTTATTGCCATAATCTGACCGAGAAATTTGCCAGCCGCTGTAAAACCAAAGCAAGATGTCTACCAGATTTTACAAATGAAACTTCCGACTTTTTTTGCCCTTTCCCGACAATTTAAAAACGATTCCTGACCAGTGTAATCGGCCATGTTGCCTCTTAAAACGAATACTTGAGCCCAATCTATGTAAAGTAAAATAAAATATTATCTGACGCCCGCCGAAAGATTTTACGGCCGCGATATGTCCAACATATTAACGGCCGCAATGAGACCAAGAAATTTGCTGGTCACAGAAACACTGAGCGATTTTCCGGCCGCAGAACGACAGGGAGATTTGCCGGCCGTGGTATATACGACCGCGATTTGACAGCCGCGAAGTGACCGCGAAAGATGTAACGGCCATGAAAATGGTAAGCGGTTTAGTTGCAATGCAACAGATATTTGCCAGCCGTGGTCTAAACGACAGATTTTTCGCTCGATAAATATGGCGACCTCGAAAAGAGCGAAATACTTGTCGGCAGTGAAACAACAAAGAAATATGCCTGCCAGCAACGACTGATTATCTGGACAAGACATGGCAAATAGATGTGACGGCCGCGAAAGGAGCGAGAGACTTGTCGCCTACAATGCGACCAAGAGATCTGCCGACCGTAAAACAAGCAGGCGATTTTCCGGCCACGAAATGAGCGAGCGAATTTTCGGCCGCGGGTCGAATCAGCTATTCCTGTCCGCGAAACGAGCGAGCGGCTTTCTTGCCATCAAACAACGAGAAATGTGACGGTCACGAAAACAGAGACAGTCTTGACGGCCGCGATGCGACAGAGATTTCCCGGCAGTGTTTGCTACTGAGAGATTTGCCGGCCGCGAAACGAAAAATTTGACTTTAAATTAAATTTTTCCCTCTTTTTACTTAATCGGAGCCAGCCAGTTGGGGCGCCGCTGGCGCCCCCTTCTGGCCGGCGCCCGGGGCAGGCGCCCCCGCTGCCCCCCCCCTAGATCCATCACTGCCTAGGGCGCCAGGTCCTGAGGGGGGCCAAAGGGGGCGCCAAGCGGCCCCGTTTTTTCATCAAAGGAAGACGCAAATAAAACACTTTTATTTTGGAAAGGAAAATCATGAAAGTAACCTAAACTTCAATTTATATTTACATTTTATTATATTATAAGTTTAAATTTTTTGGGAATAGTTCGCAGGAATATGGTCTACTTGTTACGTTTTAAAACACTTTAAAACTATAAACTTATCCCCAATAGTGGAAAATCTTACTCTTCCAAACTTGTGATTATATATCAATGCTAAGCATGCGACATTCTCTGCTCTCTAGGCGCCCTCGCCCGGGCAGTTATACAGTAGTTTAGGTTTCTTTTTATCTTGACAGCCAAAGTTCAAGACTGGTCCACTGTAGTCCACCATTTTCCCAATGCTGGCAAGTAATATGTTTTTGTTTTGTAAATGATTGTTCTTAATAACTTGCCTAAAAGTTTTAGCCAATTTCCCCCTATAGGTAAGTAGCTATTACCGTAGGCGGCATGGTAAGACTTAAGCACGGGACCACCGTAACTTTTCATTTTGATGCCCCCAGACCCCAAAAACACGTTCGTTCAATTTCATATATATATATAAATATACTGTATATTATAAGGATATATATATACCTGTCCGTAGGCGCGATAACTTTCGTAAATAAGGTCCAGTCGCGATGAATTTTGTTACATACGTCTAGAGTGACATTTATTACTTCGAGTTCGAAAACCAGCGCGATAAGTTAACTCTAAGGACGGTTTTTGAGAAAATAAAATTTATTTTTAGGATTTAATAACTTTATATTATTTTTTTGGAAATTTAATTGTCAAAATTGAATACAGCTTAAAAAAACAAACAATTTAGCATTTTGAATTATTATTCTACGTCAATCCGTTGCTTAGATATTGGATAATATTGGATGTGCTAAACACAGTACGTTGTCGAATATTATTTTTAATTTTTCCCTCCAAAAAGTATAGTCACCCTGATTAAAGATATTTAAAAAAATACAATTCTGAACATATGATTACATTTTCAGGTGATGTATATTTTATTTGTGTTAGTTTTGAATAGTTAGAGTTCATTGATCATGATTTTGCATAAAATATATACTATATTAAATATACAAATTATTTTTAAGTTTTATGATGAAACTATGTGCATTGGGGGTGGGAGGGTGACTTGGTCTAGACTTCCAGAATATTTAGCATAATATATGGTATGTTTACAAGCCCAAGGAATGATATTATGTTATTTTTAATTGGCTGGAGATGCAGGTCTGCTGCAACTAATAGGGATATTTTATTTATAAAATTAACCATATGATTGAATTTAATTTGTTCATGAGATTATATTATTTTTTTACAGTATTTTGAATTCATTGATTATATGTTTGCTGACATTTATATACTATAACAAGACTACATTTATTTAAAATTAAAAGGCTAAGAACTTATAAAATACAAAAAGCGTATATATTACTAATAAAAAACCAATGTGATCCCCTTGTAAATTGTTCTCATGTTTCAAGCTTATGAATGATTAAGTATAAGTTTTAAATATATTATTTACAAAACATTCAAACGATATTTTCCTTTACATAAGTTGAATGCTCACATATACAAAATAAATCCTATGGAAATTCGCTGAGTACGCAGGTCTGCTGCGAAGGGAGTATTTTGTAATTGTTTGAGTTGTATGTTAATAATATTATTTTTATTTGATAAACGGTCAGAATCATACATTATTTTTATCCCTAAACTCAGGTATTTAAGTACCTAAACTCAGAAAAATATTATTTAACATTTTTTCCAAATAACCAACTACATCTTAATTCTATAAAGCCTCATTTTATGAACACAGATTTTCAAATGGCATCGTTTCTACACTCGATGTGCAGTCTCCAATTGAATGAAGTTCAGTAAAAACGTAAGAGCCGGAAATCGACAACTAGTTCTAACGGTACTTTTCGTTTTTAGCGAATTTCCCCTATAGGGAAGAAGCTATTACCGTAGGTCTCATGGTAAGACCTAAACCCGAGACCGTGATAACTTTTCGTTTTGGGGCCACCAGAAGCAAAAAACACCATTCGTGCGAATTTTTATATATATATCTATCTATCTATCTATATATATATATATATATATATATATATATATATATAAATATATATATATATATATGTGTGTGTGTGTGTGTGTGTCTGTAAGCACGATAGCGGCCGTAAATATGGTCCGATCTTAATGAAATTTGGTACAGATATGTAAAGTGGTAATCAATTGGACGAGTTCGTAAACCAGCCCGATCGAACCAAAGGAAGGGGGGGTAAAGGGGGATAAACCCCCCAAAAATGGGTTTTTTGAGTTTTTTATATAGAAAAATAAAATTAATAAAATTTTTGTTGGCACCATTGAATTCAGCTAAAAAAACAAACAATTTAGTATCTTGAATCATTGCTCTATCTCCATTGGTTACCGAGATATTGAAAGTGGTAAACACAGTACGTTGTCCCTATGTTAACCTTATGGGGAATAAGTAAAATTCTATATCTTGCTTATGTCTCAACAAATCTTAATATAACTTGGTTTGTGGCTTCATCTAGATGAGGTCTAATGTATTTTAGTCTAAAACCCCCAAAATTTCCATTTTTGTGGCAGCAAACCTGCATAATCATTCCCCATGTTATCCTTATGGGAAATAAAAAAATTCTATATCTTCCTTATTTTTTTAACATTTCTTAATAAAACTTGGTATATGGCTTCTTCTAGTCAAGATCTATTAAATAATGAATTAAAACCAACCAGTTTTAACATATCTGTTGCAGCAAACCTGCATACTCATTCCCCATGTTATTCTTATGGAGATTACAAAAACATGTCAAATTTCGCTATGTTGCATTGAATTATGTTCTTTTGCATTTGAAATTCGCTGAGTATGCAGGTCTGCTGCAACGGGTGTATTATTTTAATAACATGGAAACCCATGAGGTCCAATGTGAAATATTTAATTTTTACTCTCAAATGCCTTTCATTTCCTACGCCGCCATTTGATTTTTTCTAGCGATGTGACTTGCACAAATCACGTTTCTAGTCAGAAATAAGTTACAGTATTTTCATAATTTGAAGGAAATATTTAAAGCAGATTTTTTAGGTAATTGTACAATCAAGCATAAAAAGTCAAATATCACATAAAAGAGTATACACGTATGATGACACTGACAGTTTATGTAAAGTGTGATTTGTCTTCAAATTCACTGGTTTAAATATTGTTGTTGTCAATTGGCTACCAGGAATCGCTGATGATGCCCCTGAATAAATAGGGGCGAATTTATTGTTCACATTTAAATATAAATTGAATTGCTTAAGACAGAGAGTTTTTTCATTAATCAGTGGTTTAAACCCTGATCAAAATTTTCCAGTTTCAAGTGTTTGCTTGGGAATACCAAAATTACACAGACTTTCCTTTCATTACAATAAATTTAATTACTTTTAAACAAGGAACTTCGAGAACAAAATAAACTGACAAGTTTCAAAAAGCATTACCTTGAAACCGTACTAAACCGTGTCTTGAACTGTTTTATCACATAGTGTATTGAAAAAAGTCTGTTTTTGGCTGTTTAGTGTTTTATCTTTAAAGTAAGTTAAATTGATAGGGGGATAATGCACTGATCGACCCCACGACTCCAATGACCCCAAGCAACTCACACACTCATTCGATCTGCAGTTTTACCGTGGTAGTAGATACTAATAAAATCAAACAATTTAAGTTCTCAACAATTAAATATAAAGTAATAAATAATTTTAAGTCAAAAAATATCATCTTAAAATATATTAACTAAAAAATCCTTCAAATCTCATGATGTGGCGAATTGATTTATAATTTAATCTGAACTTAATAACAATTATAATATTAATATGCAATATCTCCTGAGAAAATTGTAATTCATCGACAATACTACGAGTCTCTTCTCGTTTCGTTCGTACACAATTACTAATCACAAATTAACCACATAAGGAAGTAAAAATAATTATAAAGTGTTTGTTAAAATTTAAATAAAAGCGTTAAAAACTTAATATGTTTCAGCAATTGGATTTTTTATGATATATAAGTTTTTTATCTAGCCTTGATAATAACGTACCCTATTACTGAATTTAGAAAGTGGGGGGGGGGGGGCGCCAAACGATACTTTCGCCTAGGGCGACTAAAACTCTTGAGCCCTGCTCTTGCCCTAAAAATCTAATCCATCATGGCGTCATATTTCATTTCCAGAATCAAAATGTCCTTTCTTTCAATTTGTCTGCAGAACCTCAAGCCTAGTACAATTCCAAATTGTCTCTTGTCCAAAGCATGTTTTTCCATTGTACACCCAATCAAAATAATATTATTACATGATGTTATTGCTGATATTTGTTATTGTAAACGACTGAGTTTGTAGTGGCAACCTTGCTGAACAGCTGACTATGAAAACCTTGATCGTCTAACGACCAGCCTGTGATATCAGTGGCTTAAAACTAACCTTGTTTGCAGGTGTTTACTGTTTAGTCCCTTTGTTACTTTAGTTTAATTAAAAAACAGCCTTGACACCTATAATATTAATCAAAGTTATTTACCCTCTGTAAATATGCCTTGAGGTGTCAAAAATAGGTTTATTACGCTGTACGCGTTTCGGGCCGACGACGGCCCATCTTCAGCAGCGTAGTTGTAGCCCCATTATTCAATGGTTGTCGAAGTAATTTTTCTAAAATTGCACATAAAAGTACAGGACACAGTACATTCACACGTACACTTAAAATACCGACACACACGAAACATAAAACACCGCGGCATGCCGAACTAAAGGATCCGCACCGGTTTAATGTCGTAGGCCTACTGAGGTCTGGAGGGAGAAGGGGTCAAGGCTACGTTTCGGGCCGTCGTCGGCCCGAAACGCGTACAGCGTAATAAACCTATTTTTGACACCTCAAGGCATATTTACAGAAGGTAAATAACTTTGATTGATACTTTAGTTTGTTTGTTTTCGGCTATTATATTGTATTTTTACATTTATTATAAATTGATTGTTATTGTCTTAAATAAAACTTTTGAAACATATTGTAAAAATTAATAAAAATACCCTTGAAAACTATCTTTTGTTTGCGATAAAAAATAAAATTATTTTTAAATTTTATATAAAATTTAATTTAATTACTATATAGTAATTATGTTGAGATTTACTAATTACTACAAGGTTAAGTTAATTAAATTTGCTAATTTCTTCATTATTATTATGACTTATTAAAATGTTAACTTAATTAACACGCAAATCTTGAAACAAAGTGTGTCTTGTCCTAAGAATGATGGCGTCCTTAACGTCCAAAATGTCTCTTATCCAGATTACAGTTACAAAGAGTGTCCAAGAGTTTTTACCCTTTTAAAACGTTATTATTCATTTTCTTTCATGTTAAGGCTTAGTAGAACATTGCATATGACGGGATATTCAGATTGCCCCTCCCTGAAGATACCTTTCTCGTGGGCTATGCAGATGACATTGCAGCTGTCATCACGGCTCGCGATGTCCAGCTGGCCCAGTGGAAGTTGAATCAGGTGATGAGACTTGTCTCTGGGTGGATGGAAGACCATGGATTGAGCTTAGCGACGGAAAAACCGAGATAGTCATACTGACTGGTCGTCGCATACGAACCTCGCTTGATTTCCAAGTAAATATGGAGACCATCCGATCTAAGCCCGCTATAAAGTACCTGGGGGTGACTCGACAAGAAACTCACCTTCAGAGACCAAATAAAGTTTGCAGCGGAAAAGGCAGGCAAGACTACCGCCGCTCTTAGCCGACTTATGGCCAACGTTGGAGGCCCATCTGCTGATAAGCGGAAGTTGCTGATGTCCATAACAAACTCGACTCTTTTATACGGATGCGAAGTTTGGGCTGATGCATTAAAAAAGGAGTGTTTCCGGAAGCAGCTGGGGGCAGTCCAGAGGAGAGCTGCTTTACGAATAGCATCAGCGTACCGGACAGTTTCAGAGCCAGCCGCCTTGGTAGTAGCAGGAGTTATTCCTATTGATCTCCTGGCTCAAGTAAGAAAACAGATTTTTCATACCAAGGCTGAAATCGGGACGCAGGAAGCGACGTGACAGGCCAGGGAGGCCTCCATGCAGCAGTGGCAAGAAAGATGGACTGATGAGTCAAGAGCGGCTTGGACACGAAGACTTATACCGGACTTGAATTTGTGGGTCGAGGGTGGCTTCGATGAGGTAAACTTCCTAACCACGCAGCTCCGGCATGGTAATTTCCGGGCCTACCTCCACAAGATGGGCAAAGTTGACACCCCGGCTCGTCAATACGGTGATTGTGAGCAAGACGATGCTCTTCACACCTTCTTTGAGTGTGAGCGTTGGGCGGACAAAAGAAGAAATCTAGAACTGGAGGTAGGGGTTATTACGCCAGAGACTGTATTTCCCCTTATGCTGACTTCTCTTGAGAACTGGAGGCGAATTTCAAGTTTCGCAGAATACATCCTCAGGAGAAAAAGATTAGAAGGCTCTTAAGATCCAGGGCCAATCCTCAGGTGCAAAATAAGAAGCGTTAGTCCAACTGGACTTACCATACGAGGTTCCACTTTAAAGTTCATGTCTTGATAGGTTTTTCCGAAGTGGGTGACAGCCTGAGGCGGGGAGTTTTAGTTGGGTGCGAGTCTCACTCACCAAGGAATGATCGATATCTTCCTTGACGGTGCATTAATAGCATTTCCCCTCGAAAAAAGGCTTAGTAGATGTAAATGATTCATTTGAGGGACAAAAAGAGGTCGATCAAGGAGGTCGAGGTCACGTGACCTGGATTAAATTTACATAGCACATAATTTTTTACATACTATATAATTTTTATATTGGCTAAACATAATTTTTAAAACAAATTTTAAATAACACAATTACAATTCTGATGAATTACATTCAAATGAAAAATTAAATACATAAATACACGGTTTAAATAGAAATACCCCCGTTGCAGCAGACCTGCATACTCAGCGAATTTCAAGTGCAAAACAACATATTTCAATCCAACATAGCGAGATTTGACATGTTTTTGTAAGCTCCATAAGAATAACATGGGGAGTGAGTATGCAGGTTTGCTGCTACAGGTATGTTTAAAATGGTTGGTTTTAATTCAATATCTAGTAGATCTGAACTAGAAGAAGCCATTTACCAAGTTTTATCAAGATATGTTGAGAAATAAGCGAAATATAGAATTTTACTTATTTCCCATAAGGTTAAAATTGAGACAACGTACTGTGTTTACCACTTTCAATATCTCGGTAACCAATGGACATAGAGCAGTAATTCAAAATACTAAATTGTTTGTTTTTTTGAGCTGAATTCAATGGTGCTAACCAAAATTAGATTATTTTTCTATGTGAAAAACTCAAAAAAACCCATTTTTGGGGGGGTTTATCCCCCTTTCCCCCCCTTCCGGTGGTCCGATTGGGCTGGTTCACGAACTCGTCCGAGTGATCACCACTTTACACGTCTGTACCAAATTTCATTAAGATCGGGCCATATTTACGGCCGCTATCGTGTTAACAGACATATATATATATATATATATATATATATATATATATATATTCGAACGAATGGTGTTTCTTGCTTCTGGGGACCCCAAAATGAAAAGTTAACATGGTCTCGGACTTAGGTCTTACCATGAGTACTAGCGTAATAGCTTATTCCTTTAAGAAAATTCGCTAAAAAATAAATTTCAATTTAAAAAATATGTATAAAATTTCCGTCGCGGACGGGGATCGAACGCGGATCGGCAGAGTGATAGACGTGTGCGCTGGCCACTGGACCGAACCGCTGGGTGAGAACGAACGTTGTTGACACAAAAACTACACGCTCATCAACAATCATCTACTTAACCGATATTTAGTTTTATATTTAACATTTCCGCACATTATATTTAACCGATTACCAGAATCTTCAGATTTAAAAATCGGTTTTGAGCAACAAACGCATAATTCTTCATAATCATTGCCTCTAAATTTAATAGCATTAACCATACCAACAAACTTGGTAATATAATAACAATCACAATCTATATCACAAATCCAACACAAGGGAACAATTTTACCTTCCTATTTACTAATTAGTAATTGACTCTTCAATGATAAAATATCAAACACTTCATCGTGAGGTTTATTAATACGATAGTGGTAGAAATAACCAAGTTCTGTGTTTAAGATTTTAACTTTTAAAATATCTGGTAAATCTTTGATCATATAATTTAATTCTCCCGGTCTACTGTTTAGTAATAAATCTTTTTTAAATATAAAAATTTTTCGACATGGTCGGGGATCGAACGCGGGTCGTCAGGGTAGTCCCGATTCTTGGCGGAGTCAAAAACTAAACACTTTGAGGCTTTTACTGTTTGAAAAGGGGTGTCCCACCTAAATCTGGTGTATTTGAGCCCCGCTACCGACCAACCTAAGAAACCTACATATTTTAACCTCGCGGAAGCCTGCCTATTTAAATCTAACCGGGCCCGATTTAACTAAGACGCCTACCTATTTACAACCTTACGGAAGCCTACTTTTTCTTCATATAATCCGGGCTCAGATATTTATTTATATACTTCTAAGCCTTTATTATGCGATAAGGGGTGGGACATGAATCGTGTCCCACCTGTATTGGCCAGATTCTTGAAAAAAATCACCCAATAAGCCTACCATTTCTCGAAAAAACACCCAAGAAGCCGGCCTATTTCAACGTCAAATAGACCGGTAAAAACGACGGGTCACGTGCGAATCACATAAGAAGCCTACATATTTATAAAAAAATTACCCAAGAAGCCCGCTTATTCGTTGATAAAAACCGTGTGAGATTGGTTAGGTCTATTTAAAAAACCAGTTAAAAGGGGGTAACGAATCGTTACCCCTATATTTCAGGTAGGGTTATTAATAATAAACTAAACCCCGTAAAATTTACGGGTTTGAACGATAATGAAAAACATCAAATGTATGGTTTGAAACCGATATCGTTACATTTAAAATCTTTGAAAACAACGGTTCTGACTATTTTTCCTCCTGTATAAGACTGTACAAGACCCGCCGTTTTAGCGGGCCTGCCTTGCTAAAAACCGTTATACCTTAACGTACATTAACAATGGTCGTTATACCTTAACGTACGTTAACGATGGTCGTTATAACTTAACGTTTGTTTAACATACGTTAACAATGATTTCGTTAACGCGCGTTATCGATGGTCGTTATACCTTGACGTACGTTGACGATGGATGGTTTACGCTATAAAATTGACATTATCTGACAATCTGACTGTGTAGAAAAAAATTCATCTTCTAATTGGGTTAAAAAAGTATTATAATTTATCTTCTGTTGAAAAATATGGGATACTTTTTTCTTTCCGATGCCAATCCCAATTTCATTCTTAGAGGTTTATCTTCACTATTGTCTTTGTCTGGCAATTTTGCAGGTGCGAGTCCCATACCCAATTTCCGTTTCGCCCACATCGCTGTCCCTGTAGCTAAAGCCAATGGCCTCTCGTACAGGCTGGCATCGGGCGAGATAACGCGTTCATACGCCTTGTCCTGCAGCACTTTGTCCGCTTGCCATCCATCTTCTGCTCTCTATAAATCCAATACTATACCATATATGCGTATAGTATTGGACTATACCATATATCGTGTTCTTTTGCTGCTTCATCCAGAGGATTAACTCCTTCATCACCTCTAGCTAACCGTTCCTACAGTTTAGTTCCGGGTCCTAGGAAGTTCATCCCGGGCGCGTGTAATTCAAAGGGCAATTTTTTAATGATGTCATTTAAAATTCCAGATCCCTCTATCACTTCCTCTGGCAACGCTGATGAGCATCGCGCCAAATACATAGGGCCGTCCGACAGGTCAATTAGTTGTTCAAGTACGTTTCGGATAAATTCAACAACCTCTTCATTTACACCTTTTATAATGTTCTCTTGGCCTGCCATTTTTATTTTATCAACCAATAATTTTGTATGGGCTTTAGGTAGCACAAGCATGCAACGCATAATGTACTTTTGACCGTTTGGTTTTTTCGTTAGTTCCATCAAACAATTGTAAATAAATTTAGCGATACCCAACTTTTCGTTGTGAAAGTTATTATTGCCAGCCTTCTCTTCCGCCTGTAGGAAGTAGAGCCTTTCGACGAGATCCGCATATTTTTTTATGTACTTGTATTCGATCGGTTTGTTCGTATCTTCTAACAAGCTGGATCCTAAAGATCTCACAAATTTGAGTGAATTTTGATTTTTCAAGCCGGCTCCCATAGCGTTTCCGCGTGCACTACCCTATCGGAGCTCTTCCCATTTGGGTTCGATTACTTTTTTCCATTTAAAACCTTGACTCGCCTTTGGTCGACCGGACGCGGGATCGTTATTTTGGTGTATCGCACCACAGTCCATTAAAATCTTCTTATAATCTTCCCTATCACTCGCCGAATACTGCTCACTACCGATGTCACCTGACTGTGTTAACAGTCTCCATAAGCCCGGAGTGCCGGTATATTTCTCTTTTGTCTTGTCAATAATTATATCGTTATTCGTTATGGTAACACCGGAATTGTCTACTTTTAATTTCTGCTCACCTATGTCAAAGTTAAAACCGAATGCCCCATCGTTGGCCTTAGATAAATATTGCCTAGCCAACGGACCCAATTCGGTACCGCTTCTTTCCATTATGGCTTGAATCGATTTGTCAGTACGCATATCATCATCACTTACGGGTAGCGGTGTGTTAGCCGCTTGCACTATTGTCTCGGCTTCAAAAATGTCTTTTTGTTGTGGTACATTAGGATCTGGAACCACAGTATCTTTATCAAAAAAGTCTTGCTCCGGTATGTTCGCATCACTGGACGGTGTTATTATACTTTTATCGATCATTTTACGAGAGGGTGTACTAATTGCACGCGGTCTAAATGACATATGCTTGTTCTATTTGCTACGCAGTTCTTTAATCTCTTCGTTTTTCTTTCTCAGTTCCTCCTTTAGTTTTCTCAACTCGTTGACAACCGGCTCGTGTTGCCTCTCTATCTCACGTTTCTCTTCGAATTCACGAGTACGAGATTGGGCAAATTCCGCTTTTAGACTGTCTTGTAATTTATCTAACCTCACTGCTTCTTCCACTGTCAAAGGTTTGTTTTCACGCGGAGGAGAAGGCACTATCAATCGTTCTTTCGGTTTCGCATTTACTAACGTGGGATGTACACTGAAAAACTTCCTCCTTTCTTCCGCTTGTTCCCTGTCATTTCTCAAACTGTCTTCACGCCATTGTTCCTGCAATTTTTTAAACTCTCGAGCCATCTCTACTGTCTTTTCGTCCGGCCACTCTCCTTCAGCTTCGCCGGTGAGAGATTTGTCAACTTCCACTTTTAATTTGTCTTGCAATTTATCTGTTTGTTTAACTTTTTCTACCGTCATAGGATCATAGCTTGCTCGCGCGGGTGGTACCAAATCATGTTTTCTAATTTTACCCCCATTTAAAACTGGGTGTTTAGCGGCCACATCTGGTGTCTTATCGTCTGGCCACATTTCTTCGGCCATTTTATGTTTCTTAGCCAATGTGCCACTATCACCAACAATGTCACTATCACTCAAATGTCTCTTCCTCATATCTAAATATATATTTTATATTTTTGGTTTCCAATTTTTTAAACAAACTTATATTTGAATTTTGATTTATATAACTCAAGATTACATTTGTAATAACAATAATAATGAATGTTTGAACTTGCGTCAAATAAATCGTTAACTTGAGTTAGACGCACGTCAAGGTATAACAATTATCGTCAACGTGCGTCAAGTTATAACGACCATCGATAACACACGTTAACGAAGTCATTGTTAACGTATCTTAAACGAACTTTAAGGTATAACGACCATCGTCAACGTACGTTAACGATATTCATACCTATATGAAGTTAAAGCATCGTAAAACTAGGTTGGAAATAGGGGTAACGATTCGTTACCCCCTTTAAATTCACAAACTCACACAATATTCCTCAGTGAACCCGGCTTATATTCATTAACTATTAAATCAAAAATGTCGGTTGCTGAAAAAATTCAAGACTCGTTCCTCCCTTTAAATAGCCAAACTCACACTTTTTTATCAACAAATAAGCTGGCTTCTTGAGTGATTCGCACGTGACCCGTCGTTTTTACGGGTCTATTTAAAGTTAAAATAGGCCGGCTTCTTGGGTGTTTTTTCGAGAAATGGTAGGCTTGATGGATGATTTTTTTCAAGAATCTGGCAAATATAGGTGGGACACGATTCATGTCCCACCCCTTATCGCATAAAAAAGGCTTAGAAGTATATAAATATCTGAGCCCGGATTATATGAAGAAAAAGTAGGCTTCCGTGAGGTTGAAAATAGGTAGGCTTCTTAGATAAATCGGACCCGGTGAGGTTTAAATAGGCAGGCTTCCGTGAGATTAAAATATGTAGGCTTCTTAGGTAAGTCGGTAGTGGGGGGCTCAAATTTAGGTGTGACTCGATTTGGGGCTGACCCATTTTCAAACAATAAAAACCATAAAGTGTACAGTTTTGACCCCGCCAAGAATCGGGACTACCCTAGTCATATTTTAGGACATAACCACAACCACTATGATATTAATAAACCTCACGATGAAGTGTTTGATATTTTATCATTGAAAAGCCAATTACTAATTAATAAATACGAAGGTAAAATTGTTCCCTTGTGTTGGATTTGTGATATAGATTGTGATTGTTATTATATTACCAAGTTTGTTGGTATGGTTAATGCTATTAAATTTAGAGACAATGACTATGAAGAATTATGCGTTTGTTGCTCAAAACCGATTTTTAAATCTGAAGATTCTGGTAATCGGTTAAATATAATGTGCGGAAATGTTAAATATAAAACTAAATATCGGTTAAGTAGATGATTGTTGATGAGCGTGTAGTTTTTGTGTCAACAACGTTCGTTCTCACCCAGCGGTTCGGTCCAGTGGCCAGCGCACACGTCTATCACTCTGCCGATCCGCGTTCGATCCCCGTCCGCGACGGAAATTTTATACATATTTTTTAAATTGAAATTTATTTTTTTTCAATTTAAATCGTGTATTTAATTTTTCATTTGAATATAATTCATCTGAATTGTATTTGTGTTATTTAAAATTTGTTTTAAAAATTATGTTTAGCCAATATAAAAATTATATAGTATGTAAAAAATTATGTGCTATATAAATTTAATCCAGGTCACGTGACCTCGACCTCCTTGATCGACCTCTTTTTGTCCCTCAAATGAATCACTTACATCTACTAGGCTTTTAAAATGGCTCATTTATTACTACTCTTTGTGTGGTAAAAGTCTGAAATAGATCAATTCAGATTTTCATGACTTATATGAATTTCCCAATGTTCCAATTTCCAATTTTCCAATTTTCCAATTTTCACGTTTTTGGACTAGGAACACTTTGGAACTGGGCAACTCATTTGCTCTAAAACCACCCTTAGAAGTACAAGTCGGTTGGTTTTAGAGCAATGATCAATCGCCTTTTAAATATACCAATGAAAAGAATAGATTGTGAAATACCCCCGTTGCAGCAGACCTGCATACTCAGCGAATTTCAAATGCAAAAAAATTCCATTTAACATAGCGAGAAATGATATGATATTGTAATCTCCATAAGAATAACATGGGGAATGAGAATGCAGGTTTGCTGCTAGGTGTATGTTAAAACTGAGCGGTTTTAATTCAAAATTTAGTACATCTTAACTAGAAGAAGCCATACCAATTTTTATCAGGATATGATAAGAAATTATGAAGATGTAGCACTTTTTTATTTCCCATAAGGATAACATAGGGAATGAGTATGCAGGTTTGCTGCCACAAAAATGGAAATTTCGGGTATTTTAGACTAAAATACATTACATCTCATCTAGATGAAGCCACAAACCAAGTTTTATTTATGTATGTTGAGAAATAAGCGAGATATAGAATTTTACTTATTTCCCATAAGGTTAACATAGGGACAACGTACTGTGTTTACCACTTTCGATATCTCGGTAACCAATGAACATGGAGCCACTATTCAAAATACTAAATTGTTTGTTTTTTCGAGCTGAATTCAATGGTGCTAACCAAAATTAGATTATTTTTCTATGTTAAAAACAAAAAAAAACCCATTTTGGGGAGGGTTTATCCCTCTTAACCCCCCCCTTCCTGTGGTCCTACAGGGCTGGTTTCCGAACTCGTCCGCATAATTACCACCATTGCCTTTAAAAGTCAATGTTACTACTTAACACGCCTGCGCCAAATTCCATTCCGATCGGAGCATTTTTGCGAGTGCTGTCGTGCTTACAGACACACACACACACACACACACACACACACACACACACACACACACTTACACACACACACACACATATATATATATATCTAGAAATTTGAACGAATGTTGTTTTTTGCTTCTGGGGGCCCTAAAACGAAAAGCTATCATGGTCTTGGGCTTGGGTCTTACCATGAGCCCTACGGTAATAGGTTATTCTCTATAGGGATAATTCGTAAAAGACAAGAATATCATTAAATATCTGGCTTCCAAACATTATTATAACATTGAATTCTTTGATCAAATGATAGGGGCCTAAGAATAACAAAAAAAAAAAATAGAAACAAAAAAGAGACTAAGAAACTGAAAAGAGATACATAAGTATGCCTTATAACACATGAATAAATAAAGCCTTAAGAAAAACATTTTAAACAAAAAACTACGAAGTCTCGTATGAAACAAATAACAACGTCTTTGATCTAATTAATAAGAAATCAACTTTAAAAGGCAACCTAGAAAAATATCACCAAGCAGGTATATAAAACTAACCTTGACTAGTTATAGGTACGTAGCGAGTTGAAAAAAAAATCGATTTGGAAACTTCGGAAGTAAAATATATTTTGTGAAAAATACAAAAATGTAAACCTGAATATACTCTCGATAGGATTCTTTGCCTAATTGGATTTCCTGGCCTAATTCTTTGGAGAAATAGTTCCCACATAGAAAATGTATTGCTGCTTTAGAAACATTTTTACGGTTAATAAACGAGTCTCCCCTCGGAGAGCACTTTAAATCTCTATTTATTAAGAGGAAGATATTGACTGTGATAAACTTGTACATGTTTATGTTTTTATGTGTTAAAAATAAATTTAATTTAGTTAAATTTGTACATAGATCAGATATTCGCCAATATGCCAACCTTTTTATAATTTAGATGACTTTTAGCGAATTTCCCCTATAGGGAAGAAGCTATTACCGTAGGTCTCATGGTAAGACCTTAGCCCAAGACCAGGATAACTTTTCGTTTTGGGGCCCCCAGAAGCAAAAAACGCAATTCGTTCAAATTTCTAGATATATATATATATATATATATATATAGATCTATATATATATCTATAATATATATGTGTCTGTAAGCACGATAGCGCTCGCAAAAATGGTCCGATCGAAATGAAACTTGCATGGCACAGGGGTGTAAAGTAGTAATTATTCGGATGAGTTCGAAAACCAGCCCGTTCGGACCGCTGGAAGGGGGGGTAAAGGGGGGTAAACCCCCCAAAAATGGGTTTTTTGGGTTTTGCACATAGAAAAATAAATATTATCAAATTTTGGTTAGCACCATTGAATTCAGCTTGAAAAAACAAACAATTTAGTAATTTGAATCATTGCTCTATGTCCATTAGTTACAGAGATATTGTAAGTGGTAAACACAGTACGTTGTCCCCAATGTTAACCTTATGGGAAATAAGTAAAATTCTCTATCTCGCTTATTTCTCAACATATCTCAATAAAAATTGGTTTGTGGCTTCATCTAGATGAGATTTAATGTATTTTAGTCTAAAATCCCTGAAATTTCCATTTTTGTGGCAGCAAACCTGCATACTCATTCCCCATGTTATCCTTATGGGCAATTTAAAAAAACATATGTTCATTATTTCTAAACATATCTTGATAAAACTTGGTATATGCTTCTTCTTGATAAGATCTACTAAACATTTAAATTAAACCACCTAGTTTGAACGTGCCAGTAGCAGCAAGCCTGCATACTCATTCCCCATGTTATTCTTATGGAGCTTACAAAAACATGTCAAATCTTGCTATGTTGGATTGAAATATGTTGTGTTTTATTTGAAATTCGCTGAGTATGCAGGTCTGCTGCAACGGGGGTATTTAAATTTAAGACTGTACATTTTTTATTTAACTATTTCAATTTAGGCCCATGATTTATTTACTTAGTTATATTCGTACATCATTATTCATGCATCATCAATACTGGCGTTGCCTATTGCATCATTGTAACATGATTAATGACACGATTAATAACAATAAAGAATCTCTAATTTCTTATTTCCATTATAAGTTGCTCGTGGGTATTGGTACTTCATCAAGGTGTGCTCTAAGGTTGAATATCTATATATCTATATAATTAATACGCCAACACGAAATTTGTCTTATGAATTCCTCCGTCATTTCTTAACCGATTTTGATCATTGACGGCTCATTGGAAAGAGCGTGTCGCGTAGATTTGCAAACTGGCCTTACATTTTTGAAAAAGTCCCTTGGGCTCTGCCCCATTGGCTTTTAAAGTTCCCATGTTATCCTTATGAAGAACATAATTGTTTACATTTTGATCAGCTGGATAATTTAATTGCTGTCATTTTTTAATTTGTGTAAACATAACCCTCAAGACGGATCGTGTTAGCACGATTGTGTTTTAAATTTGTCGCCATTTGAATTATCGCTCTGCTAGAGTAGCGCACGATTCCGTGCGCTCGGATCCACTAGTTATTCATAAAACCAATTAATTCGATTCAGTAAATATAAAGCTAACGGTTGTGTCAATGATATGAGTTTGAGAAAGTTGGTCCAAAACAGTAAACCAATATAAAGCACGATTGTGTTTTAAATTTGTCGCCATTTGAATTATCGCTCTGCTAGAGTAGCGCACGATTCCGTGCGCTCGGATCCACTAGTTATTCATAAAACCAATTAATTCGATTCAGTAAATATAAAGCTAACGGTTGTGTCAATGATATGAGTTTGAGAAAGTTGGTCCAAAACAGTAAACCAATATAATGTATTGCAGATCAGAACGAGCTAAATATTCAGAGTGGCGTCTTGAGGGTTTCTTATTAATTAAGAGTCTCTCTCGTTTAATTAAGAGCGAAGTTGATGTTTAGTAATCATAAAGGTAGGAGGAGTTTACGTCACGAGTTAAGAGTGGTAGAATGGAAGTTGGTGTTTCCTTTTGTTGAATCCTTCCTTTTATCGAGTGATGTAATCACGGTGTTAAGAGTTCTTTACTGTGAAATTCGGTCATTTTTAACTCTACATTTCCTTTGAATAACATATCTTAAAACGTATCCCTATTATTCTGAATAGTTTGTAATAAGGCTAAAGGTTTAGATTATTGGTCCTGAAACGCAGGGTAGGTTGAAAATTTGGGGGAGTGGGTCACTGAGACGTCTGGGGGTCCTCCCTCCTAGATATTTGTAGGCATTAACAAAAACCTTAATTTTTTTAGGTCTGACAAACTTGGAAGGGTCGTGACCCCTCTGACCCTTCTACTCGGAATCCGTTATTACCGGATTGTTCTTCTGAAAGGCAAATCGGTAAAATGGAAATATATTGAGGCAATAATTGATTCTATATGTTATTGTACCTATAGTAGGGGGTTATTGGGGCTCCCATCCTGCGGAGGAGCGGAGGAGCGTGACGTCACAGGTATAAACTTTGGGGGTTCTGAGGGAACCTTAAACAGACTGGTTCAGAACATAGACTGTGTAACTCGCATGGCAAGTGAAAGGTGACACAAAGGAACGTAGATTGAGTGAACACACTATAGAGCAATAATTTCCTTTAATATACATGAACTATTAAATATACATGGTGCACTACTTATTTACGGATCCTCTTGATTTTTATATTGACAAAAATGTTATTGGTCACTGAGTGAACTGTTGTCCTTAGTAGATTCAATTTTGCATAGTATTATACAAATTGAATACACATTCTATAGGTTAAAATATATTGTATTGATTATCATGTACCCTACAAGGACCTTAATAAAGATATTACATATTATATACAAGTACAAACCCTTTTACACAAAGAAAATAAAAAATGACCCTTATATTTTGATAAGAATAAACGACAAGTTAACTATAATGTCTTTCATAACTATTCACAAATGGTTAACCTTATTTTATATTTACAATTGTCTTTTATATTTACAATTGTCTATCTCACTTTCCTTCCTAAGTGTAGATAGGATCTATTTCTTAGACAGTCATTCCTTTAATGGATTTTATTTTATTTGTTAATAAACAGTTTATTTAATTTCATTATTATTATCTTTGTTGGATACAAGTTTATTATTTAATATTAATTTATTTAAATTATTATTATTCAATTTATCCCTTTGGGTTGGACTTTCAAATTCTTTCTCTGAGAGTTTAATTGAGTTTGTAGTGCACCAAATTATTTTAATTTGATTGGGGACATACCCGCTGCATCTTTCCTGGTGGACCCGTGTTACGCCCGCGTCGCCAGCCAGTCGAAGGCCCGCGTGGATCCCCGAGTCGGTGTCTCCTCTCGGTGATCTCCACTCCTTTCAGTGATCTGCGTGATCCTCGGTGGTGTCTTCGCCCCCTCGGTGGTGTGCGTTGCCTCCTGATGGTGTGCGTCGCCTCGGTGTTGGTCTCCGGTGGCCTGGGTCTCGTTCCGGTTGGATGTCTTCCGCTGGATGTCCCTCGGTGGTGCGAGTCTCGAAGCGAAATCCCAAAGTTCATGCGTTGGGGAGATAGACTATCTCGAGGGTGCCGACGGGTGCTTAATACTGTCCGCGACGGTTTACCAACTCCTACTCAATTCAGAGTGGCCCCTGAGTTCCCCAACTTATTACTTCTACTCCTCCTCGAAGACTGATTTCCTAACTCTCCCTTTCAATTTTCCATCACTCTCCCTTCCATCGGACTTTTCCCCCGTAGTGCTATTGTCACGCCCTCCTGCCAATCGGCGATGGCGAATCCGATACCTACGGAGCCATTGGGAGAACGACTGAAGTCCAGCCCTATTGTTCCGAGAATAAGGCGTGTCGCTGAAGGTGAGTTATTCCAATTTTTCAAATATTTTTCCTCCATGGGAATAGAACTGATCTCGGTCATTTGCCTCCTTCCTAGTAAGACCTTGAAATATAATGCTCTCCTATTGTATGTCGTCTAGATACGTGCTTCCTCGTGGGAGCTTATAAGTTTTATTTTAAACAATTTTTATTTGTTGTACTAATGTGAGAAAACCCATGAATAAATCTCTTATTAAGTATTAATTTTGGACGGAGGTAACTGATCTGATTAATAGTCGATTTCCGGATAGTTTATACTCCCCTGCTGCGCTTTATTTTGGTCCCCAAATTAATTGTATGGTGTGCTTCTCGTCAGTTATAGAATGTGGGTCACCAGTGCCGTGCTGTGGTTGCAAGGCATCTTCTGTCTCTCTCTCCCTCTCTCTCTCTGCATCAGCTGTTCGCGGTGCGGCGGCGTGTGTACAAAGCACCGATCCCTCTGTTTATAGTGTAATGTTTTAGCGAATTTCCTTAAAGGAATATTAGCGAATTTCCTTAAAGGAATTAGCGAATTTCCTTAAAGGAATAAGCTATTACGGTAGTACTCATGGTAAGACCTAAGTCCGAGACCAAGTTAACTTTTCATTTTCGGGTCCCCAGAAGCAAAAAACACCATTCGTTCGAATTTATATATATATATATATATATGTCTATATATATATATATATATATATATATATATATATATATATATATATATGTCTGTTAACACGATAGCGGCCGTAAATATGGTCCGATCTTAATGAAATTTGGTACAGACGAGTAAAGTTGTAATCACTCGGACGAGTTCGTGAACCAGCCCAATCGGACCACCGGAAGGGGGGGTAAAGGGGGATAAACCCCCCCAAAAATGGGTTTTTTGAGTTTTTCACATAGAAAAATAAAATTTATCAAATTTTTGTAGGCACCATTGAATTTAGCTCAAAAAAACAAACAATTTAGTATTTTGAATTACTGCCCTATGTCCATTGGTTACCGAGATATTGAAAGTGGTAAACACAGTACGTTGTCTCTATGTTAACCTTATGGGAAATAAGTAAAATTCTATATTTCACTTATTTCTCAACATATCTTGATAAAACTTGGTAAATGGCTTTTTCTAGTTCAGATCTACTATATATTGAATTAAAACCAGCCAGTTTTAACATACCTGGAGCAGCAAACCTGCATACTCATTCCCCATGTTATTCTTAAGGAGCTTACAAAAACATGTCAAAGCTCGCTATGTTGGATTAAAATATGTTGTTTGGCATTTGAAATTCGCTGAGTATGCAGGTCTGCTGCAACGGGGATATTGTTTTGTGTTAATCTAGATTTTTTGTTGTTGATATTTATTGCTGAAGTTTGGGAGGATTGTATAGACTTTTTTTATATTGGTTAATCAATTTATTAATCGTTCAGCTGTTCCCGGATTTCCGTTGTTTTGTGGGATTTGAGGGTAGTTTGTGTAGGGTTGTGTCACGCTCATCTTAATTGTTTGTATATGCAAGCAGAATATTATTACAATTAAGATTACTGTGAGGCTTGATGTCCATGCGAAGAGTATGTAAATTAGCAATTTTGTGTTACCGAATAAATCAAAATCGTTCTTCTCTAATTTGAGATGTTTTATCTTCTCTAATTTCGTTACGACAAATGTGGGCGTGGTTATGTTCCAATTAGTATCAATAATTTCAGTTAAGTTGTCGAATTCGTAGTAGACTCCTGAGTCTAGCGTAAATAATTTCAATGTTTTTAGCTTTGTCCATGCGGCAGGAATTAAAATAATGGGTTCTAAGTTCTGGCTGTCAGCAGAGTCACATGGTTTTATTTTTGTTATAAGAATAAGTTTGTCCATATTTAGTTGGCAGTCACACGGTATGTTTATTTTAAGAGTGCCCGTAGGAATTCTTGGAATTATCTTTGAATATGTGTCTGTGTCACATTTTAACTGGAGTTCTTGTTGTACATTGGTGATTAGATATTTGTTTGGGAATAATTCTGTGATTATTGGATATTCTGGTCTTGCATCGCAAATAAAAGGACAATTTTTTTGTAATTCGACTATGGACGCTGATGCTAAAATTAAATGTAAACATAGTTGCATTTCGTTTGCTATGATCGTCGTACGGGGAATCTTGCATAATGGGTAAGATTTGTCGTTGCAATTTGGGGCCGATATGCTGATTATTTTTGTATAAGCTGGAGTTTTGAAAATAATTTTTTCTTCGGTGTGCAGTGAACATATTTTATCCTCCCAAATTAGAGGTGTATTAATGGTCTTGAAGATTTCGCCTTGAATGTCGGAGTGAATTAGAGGAATGTTAATTCGAGTTACTAGGGTATTTCCTATTATTGTGCAATGATTTATTTTCAATTTGTAGTATAGATGTAATTCCGATAGAGGTATTGCTAATGTGAGATTTTTTCCTTCTGCCTTTTTCTCCAAGTTTCGTAATTTCGAGGTTAAATTTTTCGGATTTATTAATTTTTCTGATAAGAGGTTAAGATGGCATTTATTTAAAATTTCGGTTTAGGTGTCTTGATAATAATTATATAATATGTATGTCCATGTCTGTTGGAATGTTATGTAAATTTGAAACACTGCTTGTTTCTCATCCCTCATAGCTGATAATTTCATTAACTCTTTCTTTACTGCATCAAAATTTTGGTGAACTTTTTCCGCTAAGTGTTCGACCGATTTTGAAAAATTATTAAGATTGTGTGCAGTTGTTACCATGTCTCTATATTGTGTATGTACAGAATCGACAATTTTGTTGGTGTGTTCCGTGATGTTGGCTTGATTGATGTATAAGTTGTTCACTTGTTCAACATTAGCCACGTTACAGCACCAATTTAGAAAATTTTGAAGGAATACAAGACCTCTTTTGTTTCTAGTTATATTAGTTAGTGCCGCATCGTTATCATGTAATTGAATTTGGTCATTAATCATATTATGTATTAATCCTAGGTTTTCTTGAAGAGTATAATATTCTGGGAGTTCGTATTCAGTTTTATTGAGATCTGGGGTCCAATTTCCAAGTTTTGGGTTTGTGAAGAGGGGTGTTGACAAAATTAATGGTATTGCGGTTTCATACGGAACGTAGTCCGATCGCTGCTGGAAATGGTGCCCCGAAAAAATTTGATATCTAGCTTCCATGTCGGTTCCCATAGCGGTCTTCGAAATTGCCGATGTCAGAATGGCGAGGTATAACAGCATCCCGGTTTTGTGATTTATCCGTACCACAAATTCCTCATTAGTTTAGTGATAGTGTTTTAAATAATTATTTATTTAATATGAAAAAAAGTGTCATTTTGTTTTTGGGTAATTTATGTTTTATTTTCAAAAAATCAATATATATCTATCTTTTTATTTAGTTTCACCAATCATTATGGACGATCAATTACTGTTGTTACAAACATAATACGGGTGATCAGGTCGTAATATGTTTCTACTTTGCAGTAATTAATTGTAGTAAAATTTATAATTATGTAGTGAATATTATATTAATTATGAGTGTAGCGGTGACGGACGATGTAGCGTAGGCGTTGTTGTCTGGGAATGCCTCACTTGTTGCGTTTCAGCGCACATGTAGTGATAAGACAGGTTTATTCTGCGGAGCCTGGCTTATCTCTTGTTTATCTGGCGTTTTGAGTATCAGCATTCCCGCTGTGCCCTGGGGCTGCTGTTCCTCTTTCCACACCCAGTTAGTCAGTTAGTCGCTTCCGAAGCTCGGTCACGGTTGTGTTCGTCGCGGCGTCGGCGTCGGCGCCGTCCCGGTTTTCGAGATCCGTCTTTCGTCGCGTATCCGGTTCCGGTATTTGGTCGGTCGGTCCGGTTCCGTCGTTTGCGTTTTTTTTAATTCCTGTTTTATTGTGATGGATAATTCAATATCATCGGGTATTGGTTTCTTTGTAAAACTTTGTTGTAGGGTTTTATAAATTTCCTTGGTAGGTTTTGTGGTTGAGGCAAATTCCGTACAAATTCAATATTTATTTTTTTGTACGTATTTTTATTTTGATGATCTATTAATAGTCTCAGCGATATAGCAACTAGTATTTTATACCAATGGGAGTTTTTAATAGTTTTGTTTGACAATGGGTGAGGATAATTGGCTGTATGGGTGTTTTTTTGTAATTAATTACCTAATTTGCTTTGTTGAGGGCATTATATGTCATCCTTCTAGGTTTGCATCTAAATGTGTGTAAATTTCGAAGGATTTTTGTAACTACGTATGGTGTTATTCGATCAAACCTAACTTATTTTCCAACTAAGGTATTTCTTCAGACAAAGGCGCCTACTTAATTTTTGTTGGTTGATCGTATGTCTGAAAGTGATTAATTTTAGCATGTTAATGATAAGCAATTTTTGTTGTTGTTAAACAGCTGCCATTTAGATTTTATTAGTTGTTAAGTGCCAATAAAGCCTCCGAACAGGCTAAACGCCTTGGAGGAATAATTATTTCTCTGTTACATCTAGAAAGGTCAGACTTGGCATCTTAAAGTGAATTTAACTGTAATTGTGATATTTGTACCTTTTGTATTTGTATCTATGAGCAAAAATGTAATGAACTGTAATTGGAGAAATAAATTCTTTCTTTCTTTCTTTCTTTCTTTCTTTCTTTCTAGTTTTATTTAGCTATAATTCAGGGACAAAAGGTGGTTGACCATCTTTTCCTCCGAGTATATAATATTAAGATGCTTTTATTTATAAGTCGGGGAATTCTCCCCCTCGGAGTTTTTTTGTAAGTCAGATTAAAATTTTAAAGGAGTATTACTCCGGCGTAATCTTTACGCTCTATGCTTAAGACTTTGGATAGAGTGGCTTGTCTGAATGGTATTTTTTTTACTGTCTGAAGACATACTTTTCATGGTTAATGTTAGTTTATGCTCCTTAAATTTTTATCTGCGAATGAATGGCTTCATTCTCGCTATATGCACAGGCTGATTAGTCATTTTACTTCTTTTTTCGAGTAACACCATATAAGTTGTGTCATTGATTTTGTCAGTAACAACGACGAATTGACGACCGAGGCGGAGGTGACTGCAGCCGTTAAATCCGCCATCGGCAACGTCGAGGTGAAGACTTTCGTCTCGAAGGCGAATGCTCGAGGCCAGAAGGTGGCGATCCTGACGCTGGGAGCCAGAGCAGCTGCGAAGCTCCTGGAGAAGGGCCACCTGAAGATCTGGCATGGGAGCTGTCGGGTACGCAAGAAGCTCGTGGCCTCCAGATGTTTTAAATGTCTGGGGTTCGGTCACGTCGCTAATCGTTGCCCCGGACCCGATAGATGCAAGCTCAGCTTCAAGTGCGGCGGCCAGGACCACAAGGCCAGCGCGTGCAATGCAGCGCTGTCCTGTGTCCTGTGTACAGAAGCCGGCTTGAAGGGCGACCAGGTCAAGCATTCCGCTGGGTCAGGTCGCTGCGGGCAGTATCGACGGGCCATCCAGGAGCTTCGCCAAACACAAAAGAAATGATCACTGTTCTGCAACTTAATATGCAGAGGAGCAGGACAGCAAACGACTTGCTGTTCCAATTCGCCACGGAGCAGGGTGCTGACCTACTGCTTCTCAGTGAGCAGTACCAAAATCGACGCTCCGCGCAGTGGTTCTCGGATCCCTCCGGCACTGCGGCGATATGGATCTTGGACCTAGGGAAGGTGTCTGTTCTCGATTCCGGATCAGGCAACGGCTTCATTTGGGTGAGGAGCAGGGGTTTCACTGTCTTCTCCTGTTACCTCACGCCTAACCAACCGATTGCAGACTACCGCTACATGGTCGATTCCATCGAGGATGAGATCATGAACACTTCTGGTGGGGTCATAGTCGGTGGCGATTTTAACGCCAAAGCCGTGGAATGGGGTTCCCCGCGGACCGACACTAGAGGTCGTTACATCCTCGAGTCGGCAGCCAGGTCGGGCCTCTGTATCCTCAACACGGGCGGCACTTCCACCTTTCGCCGTCCGGGGTGCAGAGAGACGATCCCTGACATATCCCTTGCCTCCGAAGGGATTGTCCAGCGGATCTCCGACTGGCGTGTCTGCGAGGACTACTCCTCCAGCGACCACCAGGCGATCCTTTTCAAGGTCCTTCCCGAGGGTGCGCGCTTGCGCGCTGAACCTGTTCCTCTGGCTCGACGCTGGAACACCAGTCGTCTGAGCAAAGAAACGTTTACAAACGTAATTAAAGACCAGAGCAATGTGAATTTCAAAGGTGCCGAAGATCTGGCGATGAGAAGATCGCGATGAGTCGCATCGACGATGCGACTCATCGCGACCGCGTGTGAGCAGTCGATGCCCGGAGTTTCCCGCCGCCACAGGAAGAGGCCGGT
Organism: Flexamia atlantica; assembly: GCA_035578135.1. NCBI lineage: Eukaryota > Metazoa > Arthropoda > Insecta > Hemiptera > Cicadellidae > Flexamia > Flexamia atlantica. The sequence goes on from JAQJVK010000001.1 coordinate 177,951,121, forward strand.
TTACTGGTGGACGCCTGAAATCGCGGAACTCCGGAGGAGATGCCTTGGTCTCCGACGAGCTGCCCAGCGAGCCAGGAACCGCCCTGATGCAAATGCCAAATCGGCTGAGCACAGAGCGGCCCGCCGAGAGCTCCGCGGTGCCATTAACCGGAGTAAAGTCAGGTGCTGGAAACAGCTGTGTCAGGATATCGACAACGACCCCTGGGGGACGGGCTACAAACTTGTAACCCAGAAGCTCCTTAGCTCCTCCTCGCTCACCACCTGCGGTCATGGAACCACAAGCCATGGCCGCCGTCGTCGACACACTGTTTCCCAGCCACCCAGTTCGGCCAGTCAGGGAATTCGGAGAGGTAGGCGCCTTCCCAGCTTCCCGGGAAGAGGAACTCACCGCCTCCGTCCGATCCCTACGACCCAGAAGAGCGCCCGGTCCCGATGGCATTCCGGCGGAGGTGCTCAAGCTCGCTGCGGAAGTGAATCCAAGGCTTCTGCTCGATATGCTCAACGCGTGTCTGGCGAAAGGCGTTTTCTTTTCTTCATGGAAGGTAGCTCGCCTTGTTCTTATCCCGAAGGCGAAGATTACACCGGGGACCCCTTCTTCTTTCCGACCCTTGTGTATGCTCGACACGGCCGGGAAAGTGCTTGAAAAGCTCTTGCGCGTCAGGCTGACCGAGGCCATCGTCTCTGCGGGGGACTTGTCCCCGCAGCAGTACGGCTTCAGATCCGGTCGCTCTACCATTGACGCTATCCAGGAGGTAGTTGAGGCAGTGCGGAGGGCGGAGGACCACAACCACTGGTCGCGCCGCGTCGTCCTTCTCGTCACGCTCGACGTGAAGAACGCTTTTAACTCCGCCAGGTAGAGCGATATGTTGTGGGCGCTTGAAAATACGTTCCAAGTTCCCTCCTACCTCCTGCGTATGATAGAAGCGTATTTGTCAGACCGCGTTCTGTTGTACGACACGACCGAAGGTCAGCGGCGCATTCCCATCACTTCCGGGGCTGCGCAGGGGTCCATTCTCGGACCAGATCTCTGGAACGTGTCTTACGACAGCTTGCTGAGGCTAGAAATGCCCGATGAGACCCGCCTCGTTGGCTATGCTGACGACGTCGCTGCCTTGATCGCTGCGAGGAACGTCGAGCAGGCAAAACTGAGGCTCAGCGTAGTAATGGCCAAGGTCAACGGGTGGATGCGAGATCACGGCTTGTCCCTGGCTATCAGTAAGACGGAGATCGTCATCCTCACCAAAAAGAGGATGAACACCGTGTTCCCGGTCCAGATAGGTGACGTCACACTCGAGACTAAGCCTGCTGCAAAGTACCTGGGAGTCATGGTCGACAGCAGACTGTCTTTCGGTGAGCAGATCCAGCGCGCCGCCGACAAAGCCGCTAAGGGTGTCGCTGCCCTTGGTAGGCTTATGCCCAATGTCGGCGGTCCTCGTTCCTGCAAGTGCCGTCTGCTCATGACTGCCGTCCAGTCAGTCTTGCTGTACGGGGCGGAGGTATGGGCTCACGCACTCGAGAAGCGAGTCTTCCGAGACCGGCTTGCCCGAGTCCAGCGTCGAGGAGCTCTGCGGGTCGCTTCGGCCTACCGCACAGTCTCCGAGCCTGCTGTGATGGTGATCGTCGGAGTCATCCCCATCCTCTTCCTCGCGACGGAGAGGCAAGTGATTTACCGGAGGAGGCTTGAAGTGGTCCGGGAAACAGCTGCCAGGGAAGAGCGCGATCGCAGCTTCGACTCCTGGCAGCGCGACTGGGAAGCCGTGCCGAGGTGACGTTGGACCTTCTAGCTCATACCTTCCGTCCGACCATAGGTGGAACGGCAGCACGGCGAGGTCGATTACTACGTGACCTAGTTTCTTTCTGGGCACGGGTACTTCCGAGCCTATCTGCACTGGATGGGCAAAGTCGCCAGCCCGGACTGTCTGCATTGCCCCGGCATCCCAGACACGTCCGAGCACACCTTCTTCCAGTGCGACCGTTGGCACGTCCGCGGAGCCTCGCTTTCATCTGAGATCGGCGTGGTCGTCAGCCCAAACAACATCGTCGGAGCTATGCTCCAGGGAGAGGGCAACTGGAACTGTGTTCAGCACTACGTCCAGGCCATTCTTCGGGCGAAAAAAGGTCGACTTCGATCGGCCTTAATCCTCAGCTTTTCCCCACGGAGGTTGCCCTAGTGGCGTAATATCAAAGGCCTAGCCCGCAGTAATGTGTGAAACAGTTCCAGGCTAGTGTCCTCGGTGCCGAGGGAGGTGGTTTAGTAGGTAGTTCACGGGACATCGAGCTCGTGGGAGTCCGACACTACTGAGGGGACAACGAGCCCCTCAGTGTGCGTAAACGCATTCCACCTCCTACCAAAAAAAAAAATTATTATTATTATTCTCCCTTGTTTTCCCGTGTTGGGCTGGGACAGAATGTCCAACAGTATCCCCTGCTTGTCGTAAGAGCCGACTAAAAGGGGAAGGGGGCGCACTGGTCCTTTTTCGCGTCTCCTTTTCGCAATTCCATTCTCCGGTTCATTTCAATAGCCCGGTTGTTTTTTCTAAATCATTCCGGCCTAATTGCCGGGGTGACTCTGTGTTCTTCAGCCTCCATTGCGCTGGAGGTCTAGGACGAGCAGAGGGTACAGCTTAAAAACTGGGTTCTGCACCTCCCAGGCTGCCGGATAGTACAGGGGCCCGGGTCAGCCCAGCCAGCTGACCTGGCTGCCCTATCAGCCGGCGGAAATCCCTTTGGCCGTGGCGGTGCCGGTTGGCGACCGGATAGGGCCCTGCTGCGGTCACGGGGGGGCTCTGCCGAGGCCACTGCTCGTCTGGGACCGCCGGTGTTTTGGAGGCGGTCGAACACGGATATAGTTTCTCTGGTGATGGGTCGGTCTGACTTTCTCATCGGGGTACGTTTGGGGGGTCAATGCCCAGTCTTGGGGGCCAATCCAGACAACATGTCAAGTGCAGACAAAAAAAACGATTCAAAAGTGCACGAATCAAAACGGGGTACCCTAACCCCAAAAAACACCCAGCAGCATTCTCCTCTGAGTGGACGCGACGACGGAGTGGCAAGCCCCTTCGAAAGAAGGTCTCGACTCACGAGATCGCCACCAGTCCGGGTCGCGACACCTGCTTCATCGGTGGCCAGAACATCCGCGGCCATTGAGAGGGCACCCACTGAGGACAACGAGCCGATGAATGCCGACTCGTCTCCCTTTGACGCGGTCATCGCGCTCGCCAGGCAGCAGGAGGAGGAGCACCTTAAAAAGTGCTTCGACACCCTGGCTGTAATGAAGGCCGCGACCGCCCGGCAGAAGAACATTAGCAAGGACGTGCAGGATGGCATTGTCCAATTGGAGGCCAGTCTGCAGCACATTGTCCAGCTGAGGAGGTCGTGGCAGTCTTGTGAGACGGTGGCCGCGTCGACCCAGACGACTCCATCGCTGCGGGTCAAGGCTCAGCCGGCCGGTGGAAAGCGAGCCGCTTCTAGCCCCGCCCAACCGGAGGCAGAGAAGAAGCCGAAGGGAGACGGTCCAGCGGAGAAGTCGGACTCCGAAGCATGGACCGAGGTCGTTAAGAGGAAGGGTAAGAAGAAAGACCCTCTTCCAAATCCTAGAAGCCAGCCTGGCACCCAGGACAAGAAGAAGGCGCCGAGGAAGAAGTCCCGCAAGCAGCGGCCGGACGCTCTTCTCATCAAGCCGTCGGAGGGGAAATCCTACGCCGACGTGCTGGGCGAAATTCGCAGCAAAGCGAAGCCCGATGAGAAGGGTGCCGTTATCAAGGCCAAGAGGAAAACCCGAGCCGGCGATCTTCTGGTCGAACTCGGGGACGCCTCCGAAAGCAAGTCCGCCTTCAGCGAAGACCTGAAGAACATCTTGGGGGCGAACGCGACTGTCAGCGTTCTCGAGCCCAAGTCGACGCTGGAGGTGAGGGACCTTGACGAGCTGACGACCGAGGCGGAGATGACTGCTGCTGTCAAATCCGCCATCGGCGAAAACGTCGAGGTGAAGACTTTCGTCTCGAAGGCGAATGCTCGAGGCCAGAAGGTGGCGATCCTTACGCTGGGAGCCAGAGCTGCTGCGAAGCTCCTGAAGAAGGGCCACCTGAAGATCTGGTACGTGAGCTGTCGGGTAGGCGAGAAGCTCGTGGCCTCCAGATGTTTTAAATGTCTGGGGTTCGGTCACGTCGCTAATCGCTGCTCTAGAACCGATAGAAGGAAGCTCTGCTTCAAGTGCGGCGGCCAGGACCACAGGGCCAGCGCGTGCAATGAAGAAATTGATGGTGTATAAACCTATTCCATGAAATTCTACATGTATGTACCAAGTTTCGTGGCCATCGGTCCAGCGGTGTCTGAGTTTATCAGTGCCAACTAAATATATATCTATAAGTATAAAAGAGGATGTTGGTATATATATATATATATATATTTAGTTGGCACGGATAAACTCAGAAGCCGCTGGACTGATGGCCACGAAACTTGGTACATACATGTAGAATTTCATGGAGTAGGTTTATACACCTTCAGTTTCGTGATAACTTTCAGGGCTTAGCCCTGGGACCGTCTTAAAGGTACCCATGTCACGGATTTTGAAAGAATTTGAGTTAGATTTGTTTACTAACAAAACATATTAAAGTAAAATTTAAAACAGGTGATGTAAATTAATGGTATTTCTTTCTGCTATTTAACTGTATTTGTTAAAATGAAGATTTGTTACTTGGTACCAGGCGGTCAATGAATTAGACTTTTGCATTTTTTCAAAGTGCAATACACTATATAAAATGCTGATATGTAGTATAACATAAAATAAACAACTGATTGCTGAAGGACTCCAGTGATCACTGATCACTTATACTTGAAGCACTTTTTTTATGACTAACTGATATTTGAAGAGGAAGAGTGTGCTACTGAAAAGAATTAATTTTACCTACAGCACTTTAAAAAAATTGCCGGGACAGCTCATTCAAACGTTTGCTCAATATAGAGTCTAAAAACGTAAGACAGCACTTTTTAATAATTGCTGGAGTGGATTGTAATTTTTTGTTCAAGGTAGACCCTAAAACCTTAAGTAAATGATCTTTTACAGTGAATAAAATTTCAAGCTATCTTCTTTGGTTCATCAAACACGTATGCCTTCATGAAGGATAAATAGGATTTCTAATACGTAGGTCTGCTGCGATGGGGGTGCATAATAAAGTTTTAATTAAGGGTAACATATGCGAGCAGATTCAAAGTGCCGTCGAAAAAGCCAAGGGTGCCGTTCCTTATATTGTGCCCCATGATCATCATCAGGGGAAGCTCAGGTACCATGGAAACGACCATAAATGCTTCTCAGCGTTCGTCTCTGTAAATTGGCCTCTTGAGTGTGTGAGCACAATCCTCTTCACCTGATAGCACGATCGACTGGACAGCCGACAAAAGCAAAACGCACTTGCAAGAGGAAGGACCACCGATATTGGGCTGAGCCCACCCAGGGCAGCAACACCATTTGGGGCTTTGTCGGTGGGGCGTTGGATATGGTCACATTTTTATGTACAGGCACTTTATGCAGGAATATAATACCCCCGTCGTAGCAGACCTGCGTACTAAGAGCGAATTTCTAAAAACTTTTGCTTTATGGAAGTACATTTTATATGTTCAAAGAAGTAGATACATTAGATACATTAGATTTTACAATAAGAAAAATAAATGGGAGAGCAAAATTATTTAATTCATGGGTGATAGTGTATGTTTAATTTTAATCGTGAGCGAAGCCACGGGTTCTTCTAGTATATATATATATATATATATATATATATATATATATATATATATATATATACTAGAAGAACCCGTGGCTTCGCTCACGATGAAAATTAAACATACACTATCACCCATCAATTATATCGTTTTGCTTTCCCATTTATTTTTCTTATTGTAAAATCTACTTCTTTAATCATATCAAATGTACTTCCCTAAAACAAAAAAAGTTTTTAGAAATTCGCTCTTAGTACGCAGGTCTGCTACGACAGGGGTACTCTATTCTTGCATTAAGTGCCTGTCTATATAAAAATTGTGAGACCATATCCAGCACCCCACGACAAAGCCCCAAATAGTGTTGCTGCCCTGGGTAGGCTCATGCCCAATATCGGCGGTCCTTCCTCTTGCAAGTGCTGTTTGCTTGTATCGGCTGTCCAGTCGATCTTGCTATCAGGTGAAGAGGATTGCGCTCACACATTCAAGAAGCGAATTTACAGAGACTGGCTCACCCAAGACAAACGCCGAGAAGAATTTATGGTCGTTTCTGCTTAACGAACGATATCTGAGCTTGCCCTAATGATGATCATGGGGCACGATATAAGGAATGGCACCCTTGGCTTTTTCGACGGCTTTGAATCTGCTCGCATATGTAGCATAGCAAGGCCACACTGTGGGGCCTTGAGCATAGTTACCCTTAACTTGAAATTCATTGCACCCCCGTCGCAGCAGACCTGCGTATTAGAAATCCTATTTCTTTCCTTCATGAAGGCATACATGTTAGAGGAACCATAGAACATGACTTGAAATGTTATTCACTGTAAAAGATCATTTTCTTAAGGTTTTAGGGTCTACTTGAACAAAAAATTCCAATTCCACTCCAGCAATTATTAAAAAGTGATGTCTTACGTTTTTAAACTCTATATTGAACAAAAAGATTGAATGAGCCGTCCCGGCAATGTTTTAAAAGTGCTGTAGACAAAATTAATACTTTACAGAAGCACACTCTTCCTCTTTAAACAGCAGTTTGTTGTCATAAAAAAGAAGTCCCTCAAGTATAAGTGATCAGTGATCACAGAAGTCCTTCAGTAATATCAATTATTTATTTTATTTTATACTACATACCGGCATTTTATATAGTGTATTGCACTTAAAATATATTCAAAAGTCTTAATTCATTAACCATCTGGCACCAAGTAACAAATCTTCATGTAAACAAATACAATTAAATAGCAGAAAGAAATACCATTAATTTACATCACCTGTTTTAAATTTTACTTTCACATGTTTTGTTGGTAAACAAATCTAACTCAAATGCTTTCAAAATCCCTGACATGGGTACCTTTAAGACGGTCCCAGGGCTAAGCCCTGAAAGGTATCACAAAATTGAAGGTGTATAAACCTACTCCATGAAATTCTACATGTATCTACCAAGTTTCGTGGCCATCGGTCCAGCGGTGTCTGAGTTTACCAATGCTATATATATATATATATATATATATATATATATACAGGTGTATACCACCTTTCGAGGACTTCAACAACTGAGACTCTGAAACTTATACTAACGTACATATTCGTCATATTTCAAGGACCTATATACTGAAACCGTGTATACGTCATTTTGGGGACCTGAGTTTACTAGGACCTAAACTTGAAAAGCGCGGGAAAGCGTCTTGTTGCTATTTTCTTTTAACCACACTCCCCTCCACACACTCATATCTCTCTCTCTCTCTCTCTCTCTCTCTCTCTCTCTCTCTCTCTCCCCTCCCTCTTTCCCCTCACTCTATCTCTCTCTTGACATGTTGCAATCAATCTTGTAAAAATTAATTGAATCTACAACAATCAGGAATTCGTTTTTGACGAATGCAGGGGACTCAAAGCGGAAAACTGATAACGAGCTGCTATCACTTCTATCACTTGTTTATAGATCACATGTCAGTGCTGGTTTGACTCCCGCCTTGTATAGACGACCACTCGGCTATAGATGAATTTTACCTGCTTCGTTAAATAATCAAATTCAGAAACGTTGTACTATTAATAAGCATAAAGGGTTATTTTCAAATGAGAGAATGCAATCCGAAATTTCCTGTTTAGTAGTAGGAAATTAATAAAACATTTGGAGTTTTTAAGTTTTCACGAGCCATTGATTTTGTATATAAGAAATAATTATTCAGGGTGTTCAAAAAATGTGGGGCAATAATTTACGTAGTGATTCTCTGGGTCAAAATAAGCAAAAATGTTTATATAGACATTGCTCTTAAAGAGCTTCGTTTTCCGTCTGTGAGTCCGTTTGTGATTTTTACAACTTTAATCATAACTCACGAACCTCTTAACCTATAAACTGCAAACCTAATGCATGACCACTATTAAGAACTATTTTTGTAAGGACTATCAAATTTCTACTTTGTACCATTTCAAAATGGCGACTGCTTTTTGTTTTCAAAGCTAAATATCTTAAAAACTGTAAATTTTTGAAAAATTATACATGAGACAAAAAAGTTGCAAAATTAAATCCAATTAACGCTGATATTTAGATTATAATGATCGGACAACTAGTAATGGAGAAATTTTAAATTTTCCGAATAAAAACAGGCTAATTTTAGACAGTATGTACTTTAGAACCATGCTTAAAGTTGTGATTTCTCCGTTATTAGCGGTCCGATCATCATAATCTTAATATCAGTGTTAATTGGATTAGATTTTGCAGCTTTTTTGTCTTTTGTAAATTTTTTATAAAATTTACAATTCTTAAAATATTTACCTTTGACAACAAAAAACAGTCGCCATTTTGAAATGGTTCAAAGTAGAAATTTGATACTTCTTCCAAAAATAGGTCTTAATAGTGGTCATGCAAATACAAAGTTTGAATTTTATACATTTTATACATTAGAGGTTCGTGAGATATGATCAAATATGTAAAAATCACAAACAAACTCGCAGACGGAAAACAAAGCACTTCAGGACCTATGTATATATAAACTTTTTTGCTTATTTTGACCTAAGGAATCACTACGTAAATTATTGCCCCACATTTTTTGAACACCCTGTAGATTCAAACTACTGCAGGGGCCCCGCTAGATAAGAGAGAATTATTGTTTGGCTCCTACGTAAACTTGATAAGGAGCGCGCGCTATCACCGGGCCTGGTGACAAGATGTCTGATCCAACTGCCAGCAACTGACCTTGAGTATTTTGTTCCTCCTTCCAATTGAACCAAGCCACTGTTGACTTGGCTACGAGCCTCAACAGACATATATATATGTAAAATGCGTACAGTAATGTGCGTTTGAGTAAAATTTATGCAACGCTACTGAATGTAAGGGTTAATTTTAATCGCAAGTTATTTTTTTAAACTAGTCAAATTTAGTGATTGCCATAATCTTCAATTTTACAAATTATTTAATTCCTAATTTGATCAATTTCTTGATAAATGTTTTACAAGATAAAAAATCTAAGATTTAAATTTTATATGTTTACATTCATGAAACATAATAAGACGAGTTAGACTGGCACTCTGATTAAATTGAATTTTCGTTCTTTTAACATTCCCGTATGATATAATTCTAACAATCTTGAAAAACTGACACATTTATTAGTCCTTAAAACAGGCTAGAAATATTTAACTTAAAATTACTTAGTTCGAGGCTTAGACATGTTTACTGGATTATTATTTTGTATTTTTAAAGATTGAACAAATTAAATATTATGTATCTTAGGCCCGCTGAAGTAAAATTATTCATTCTTGGCTTGTTCGATTAGGTTGTTGGATAACTGTAAACTAACCAGAGTACTAAGCTAGGCGATTTCATTTACACTCATATTGATTTTATTCCTCTTTGTACTCTAAATCAGTGTTTCTCAACCAGTGGTACGCGTACCACCGGTTGAGAAACACTGATGCCTTAACTTTATTGAGTAAAGTCACACTTAATGCCTTAACTTTAATAACTTTTTCAGTAGGTTTTGGTTATAATTAGCCGATTTTGTACCATATTTTAGGACGTAATTATCAAATGTTATATTTCTCATTAGCCATTTTTGTCTGAATTTAACTTATTTTCATAACAAACTCAAGATACCGTAACATAAGTGACAAAATGTCACGGGCTATTGGCTGTGAGTAGCCAACAACAACCATACTAAGGGAGCGAGGGACTATATTATAGATATATTTACAATAATTAAATAATTAATCATTTTAATCTGTACCTAAAAATTTCTCACATTGATAAAATTCGTTAGAATACGGGTTTTTCGCCAAATCGGCTGCAAAATTCTTGAGCAGAGCTGAGGTAAACATATAATTTTTGCCAAAATGTCCTAATTATCAAAATACGATCTAAAATTGTACATTGTCAAGTAAAATAAAATAAATTTATCCGACAAAAACAAAATCACCAAAATGTAACTATAAGCATTGTTGGAGGGGATCCCTCAGTGGTGGGGGGAAGGGGGTCCTTGCGATGGTGCGCCAACATATTGAAAATGTATTAGGTGGTACGCGAGCACCAAAGGTTGGGAAACACTGTCTAAATAATTAAAATGTTCCCCCTTTACAAAACTATGACCTTCTTGGATGGAACAGTCACAGGTGGCATGACGCTCACGTAATCAGACTTTGGTCCTGTGTGGAATAATCTCCTTTTTTTATTGTAAATAATTTTGTATGTTAACTTAATGGAAATAAATAATCTTGAATCTTGAATGCTAGCATAAAATGTGCGTTTGAAAAATATGATCAACTTAGTCACGGCACATGTTCTTCACGTCATCACAGAATTACGTTAATTTTTGCGATTTTAAGCTACAAATAATCAAGACATCCTGGGAAAAAATTTATGCAACGCTGCTGAATGTAAGGGTTAATTTTAATCGCAAGTTATTTTTTTTAATTTTTGATCTTTGGTGTCCCCTCTGCTAAAATACTGTTTGAAAAATTTTCTAAGATACCCAGTTACATTTCATACAGCGACCAAAGAATATTATATTAGAATATTATAAAAGAATACTATAGAATTAATAAAACTGTGAAGCGCGAGAGGGAGGGAAATTTCACTTATCGTTCGCCAGCGCCAGGAATGTCAATCAGAAAACAAACCAGCGAGTATTATTCGCAAGATCCCGCTAAGTATATCATTGGCTGGAGCATTTCGATTTTTTGTCACGTCTTTTCTATTGAATGAATCATTTGCTTTGTTGTTTATATCTTGCCCTAAAAGTTTATTGATTGTCCGCTAGATAGTAACATTTAGACTTTGGAATTTATTGATGTCTCAGAACTTCTCGTGTGTTTTCGTCAGCCTTCAAGGGGTTGGCCTGTCGCTGGCGAATCATAAGTATATAAATTTCCCTCCCTCTCGCGCGAGTTGTATTAATTCAAATATATTATTCCTATTTGATCACAGAACATCGAGGAGGGCAGGCCCAGTCTGAAAAGATCACTAGCCAGAAATCACTGAAGGCCCCTTAGCTTACCCTGAGTTCTGTGAATGGTTAAGAGAGTTAATTGTTCGCAATAGCTTCAATCCTGCTTACTACCTGACTATAACCTAGCTGGATATTTCTAGCTAAGGTACCAATACCATGTATAACAACGGAGGTTGTCACCATTTGAGGCAGTGTTGTAGTCTTCTTTCAATGAACAAGTTTGGTTTCCTACCAGGAAAGGCTGGACTTGATGGCAGGGTTGGCAGGGGTGTACTGACGACCGAGATGAAGGGGACGAACCCCTTTAAGAGCTCCATAGCGTCATCGATTGAAAAAATTCTTTGCTCAACGAGTCTAAGATTGGCCGAACCTATTCCATCTTCCTTTTTTTGATTTCTTTTTCCCGTAGCCGTTAAAAGACAAAACAATTCTGTAAGTACCCTCACAGGATTTTCCTGTGGGTTGAGGTAAACCAGGCTTCATTTCCGCTCTACAAATAAACATCAATATTTACAATGACACTGTATGAGGAAAGAATTAATGTTTTACTGCAATTAAGCATATTGTAAAACACATGCACATTGACACATTTTTCTTTCATATTACTTTTTAAAACTTGAGGCACTGTTGTCTTTCTTTACTTAAATTTCTTGGCTCGGGAGACCGGGATGAGCATGAATATAGCATATGGTTTGATAATAAAAGAATGTTTTGGTGGGTTGTAAACAAAGAATAATATAGGTATGGTTCCCCTTTTGTAGTTTGAGGCTCAATAAAACATGTTGACAAAATGGTAATTTTATTATATAATTACTATTACGTTATAGAAACGTTTATTTTAAATGTCGCTCTTTAATGTATCCTTGAGGAAACGGAAAACATTGCAGTGATTGAGCGGACAACAGACCGCTATTGCTTTGTTTATAGTATTTCGACAGTAGGTTGTTTGTTTATAGTGTATTGAACCATAGAGGAGCCCCTACCTTTAGATCAGTTTTCGACTCGCATCAGCTACAATTTAAATGCAATTTCTCTGGTCAGTCTTCAACCAGAGAAATTGCGATGGTGTGACTTTCGAGAAGCACTTCGTTACTGTTTACCTTAAGCCCCTATCACACTAGGTTGCTGAGCGAAGCGGTGTTGTTAGATTATTTACTTGTTTAAAAAAAATGGGGGCGGCTGTTCTGTGATGTCTCTCAACCACCTAGGGCCTTATGAAGCTTTACGATTGAGCAAAGTCGAGAAATACATCAATGACGAGTGGAATTTCTGTACAGTCAAGTCAGTCATTTAGCTATTTTATACAAAATGTCATTTTTTATTATATGGAAAATATGAAGGACAATTTATTGCAAATTAAAAAGTTTTACTAAGTAGTAGAAATAGTTACTGTTATACAGAGTGGAATGAAACTAATGTTAACAATTTTTACATGTTAAACTACTAAATACTAGAGACTCGAGACACAATGGCACACGATTACAAAGACAAAGGCCTATGACAAAAGGTTTTGTACATATTTGTTTCCTAGAATAGATCCCTAATTAATTGGCCATAAGAGCATTAGAAAGTATTTTTTGGAGATTTCATTGTCTTTAACAGAATCCTCATACAACTTTACCTAAAAATAACCCTTGGTTTGTAGAAAGTGAAAGTTTGATTTGTAATTTTGGATAAATATCTTTTACTTCACGTTTTCTATGTTACACCGAACTGTGGATTGTTTAAAATAAAATAAAACATTTTAATAATTATTAAAATGGTATTAATCTACTGTTTTAAGACCATTCTTCAATGAAAGAGTATGGGTGAAAAACAGAGTGATGCTAAAGTTACGTTTTCTTCAAAAATTCAAGTTCTCGCTTAAATAAAATGGCTATAACTGCATTGAAAATTACATGTTCATGGACTTTTCCATCGTTTACCTGATTATTTGAAATTCGTGGGCAACACCCACCTTAATTAATGATATGCTGATCCCCGTCAAGTTGTTAATAATCGTCACACACGGACACAGATACTGTTTCACACAAAAATATTTCCGGTATCTGTGTTCGTGTGTGACAATTATAAACAACTTGACAAGAATCAGCATATCATTAAATTAAGGTGGGTGATGCCCAAGAATTTTAAATACTTTATATGCCTCGCCCAAAAATCGTCATGTCATTCAACAATAATAATTTACCTTTTCTTATCACTTTTCTTGTTAGACTTCCTTCAAGAATATTAAAGATATCACGATTGATCGAGCATCTCTGTTAACGTTTTTGGTTTGTTGCTAAATTTGCAATTACATGCGTGTTTGAATAAAGAAAAATTACGTTCAGACTACTGCAAGTAGCTCTATGTTACGTTAGAACTTATTCATTCATTTATATATTCTAACCCATAGTCAAAGTTATATCTTTATAATTAGTTGGCTTGTATTTTTTTAAATTGACAGTTTTGAAAAAGCGTAATTTTGAACTCAGTTTCATTAGAGACGCTTATAACCCAAGAAAACCGCAATTAGATTGTATTTAACTCAAAATTGAGTGCATAGTTTTGAAATCGTCATCATGCTTTCTATTTCACTCCCCTCTTTCAACTTAGTATTGGGTAACATTTTCAAAATAATTTAAAACTGAATATTATTATTAAGCTATACGTTTTGAGAAATTTGCGGCGACAAGTAGGGAAAATATATTTCCTCTATATATCATTAATTTATAAAAAGACTTTTCTTATAATGTTTTTAAACCTCTTAGATTGTTTTTCATGATTACTAAGCAGAAAATGGCATAAAAGCCTTTTTTAAAATAGCTTTTAAAGCGTTTTAACCTCTGTAAAGCTGTTTGTTGAGGGCTTGAACAAGTTAAGTAGTAAGTCAGTTAAATTTCAAATTCATACGTCCAAAATCATTAATCTATTATACTAATTCCCTAAGGCAGTGTTTCTCAACCGGTGGTACGCGTACCACTGGTGGTACGTGAAGGTCTTTCAGGTGGTACGCAAGAGATTTATGAAGTAGTACAAAATAAAATACTAAGTTGTTACGAAAGAACGATGTCCCGTCGAACAGTAAACTCGCACCTAGTGCCTTAACTATTTCAGTATCTGTTTTGGTCATACTATGTCAATTTCGTACCATATTTCAGGAAATATTGTTATATTCTTTCATTGTAAGAGTAATTTTAATATATACTTCACTCAAATTCCGGTTAAAATACGCAGCCAGTGCTGCGTTCCAGTCTTAAGAGGTATTAATTCTTTTTACAAAGTATTTTGGCATTAAAAATGTTTTTTCCATTGAAAAATACTACCAGTTTCACAGTGTTAACTCGGTGATATTACTATAGTAAGTTAGTTGTACGATTTACTAACCAAACATACTATTTTCTATTTTTAACGCACAGTATAGTTATGTCGATCTGTTGTATAAATTTTTGCAATATACTTAAATATAAGATCATTGGTGAAGATACAGTATACTTTGAATGACTCTGAATTGTTAATAATGTTAATTTTCCAAAATAAAATATGATAAATATATCAAGTTCCAAACAACAGAGATTATTATTCCTGTGTACCTAGACCCGAAAAGAAATTCCTGGTTTTCACATAAGCGGAGTTCATATTCAAATTCAAACAGTTTTTCGCAAAATTAACTATAACATTATTGATCAGAGCCGAGGTGAACATATAATTTCTCAGAATGTCCTTATAATCAAAATACAATCTAAAAACGTACATAGACCAATAAAATAAAATAAATTTGGTTTGCAAAAAAACCGCCAAAGGGTAACTATAAGCTTTGTTCGAAGGAACCCCTCAATGGTGGGAGGAGGGGGGTCCTTGCGATGGTACGCCAAAATATTGAAAATTTATAGATGGTACGCGAGCACTGAAAGGTTGGGAAACACTGCCCTAAGGGATTTCTTGTGTACAGCAAAACTCCTTTATTTATGAACCGATTTTGTTAATTGAGGTGTCAAATGAAAGGAAATTTCCTGCAGAAGTCATGGAATGATCTTCATCACCCTCATTTCAATGTACTTTGCCCCACTGGACTTAAAAGTCTCCAGTCTCCATGTATTTTAAAAGGAAGAAGTGTATTTTACCAAAAATTTATTTTTATTTCAGTAAACAGCTGTCTTGAGAAAAACCATAATAACTGCATTCTGTCACTTTGATATTTATTTACATTTTTGGTTATTGTTTCAGTTTACAACTACCTTATGAAAACATTAATATCTTGGTGGATGTTTGTAATATTCAAATGTCATAAAAATAAAGGTACTTAATGGTTATAGTTACATCAAAATGCCACTGAACACTGAACATTGAACTTGGTATTTAGTTAATTTCTTACAATTATTTTGATAATGATTTAAAATCTTACGAACAAAATTAACTAAGAGAGAGTCTTTTTTGGGTTTTCCGAGTTTTTGTAATTACTGGCTAAACTAAAAATAATTGAACATGCCAAATCTATACCATCAAACTGGAAATATATGAAAACATAGGATTCGAGTCATTATATAATAAAATACGACTATCCGTTCCAATAATATCTAACACATTAATGTAATACCGAATAAAATGTAGAAAGGTACATAATGGTTACAGTTACATCAAAATGTCACTGAACCTAATTTATTTAGTTAATTTCTTACAATTATTTTGATAATGATTTAAAATCTTACGAACAAAATTAACTAAGAGAGAGTCTTTTTTGGGTTTTCCGAGTTTTTGTAATTACTGGCTAAACTAAAAATAATTGAATATGCGAAATCTATTCCATCCAACTGGAAATATATGAAAACATAGGATTCGAGTAATTATATAATAAAATACGACTATCCGTTCCAATAATATCTAACGCGGTAGTCTGATACCGACTGAACGGTAGAAAGGTACACAATGGTTATAGTTCCATCAAAATGTCACTGAACCTATTTCATTTAGCTTAATTTCTTACAATTATTTTGATAATGATTTACAATCTTACGACAAAAATTAACTAAAAGAGATTATTTTTTGGGTTTTCCGAGTTTTTGTAAACACTGGCTAAACTAAAAATAATTGAATATGCGAAATCTATTCCATCTAACTGGAAATATAATAAAACACAGGATTCGAGTCATTATATAACAAAATACGACTATCCGTTTCAATAATATCTAACGCAATAGTCTGATACCGATTAACCGTTAGTAAGATACATAATGGTTGTAGTTACATCAAAATGTCATTGAACCTTTTTTATTTAGCTTATTTTCTTACAATTATCATTGATAGTCTATATATCTTTATATTAATAGGCAAGCATTTTTTCCATAACGTTTTTGTACTCCTTTTTTCTCAGCCAGTGTGCATCGTAGCAAAAATCTAAGCACACCGATAGAATTGTATTTCCCTGTAGATTTGCAGAATCCCATTGAAATTTATATTAGTCTTTTAAACAAGTAGAAAATTGAATTTAAAATTTCAAAAAAAATAACATTGGTCTTATGAGTTGCTGTTTTGGTGATATAAAAACAAAACAGAACTGTGCTTTTGTCATCATGTGTAGCTGTTATCACATGCTACTTTTCGTAGAGTAAAGATTAGATGTAGAAATATTATGTGAGGGCGAAAAGTGGGCAAAAATTTACGCTGTTTTTCTGTCATCTGATGAGATATAAAACCCAAAAAATAATAAGTTTTTGTCAAGCAATTAACAAATGTAATGACACGAGTTAGTATTTGTCCAGTAAAAAATCCAAACAAATTATTATTTTTAAACAATTTCAAGCCACATGTTTTATTGGGGCATGGAGTAAAAATATAGTATTTGATTGAAATCCAGGGCCATTTAGAGAAGATTGAATGTTTCAAATAAAGTTTGCTCACTTCAATAAGATTAAGAGATAAAAAATAGCAAATAAAAAGGGACGAAAAAGGAACATGAAGTTGAGTCTCTACCATCCGATGTACTGTCATGCAACTGCAGTACAGATGGACAAGACATTCAAATCGTGTGTTTAATTGGTAGAGAATGGGTAATATGCGTAATATTTTAGTGATAATGATAGGGAGAGAGGGAAGGAGGGGAAAGTGTCCTAAGGGTAAGGAAGGAGAGAAAAAGTTTTGAAGGGGAGTTTATTTAGGTCTCAAATAATAATTAGGCACGTAAATGTTAGGTGTTATTATTTCAGACCTAAAAGGTAAGAAAGGAGGGATGAGGGATGGTAAGAAGAGGATGAAGGAGAAAAGGGGTGAAAAGTAGAAAGAAGGTCGAAAGGAAGGAAGTACATAGAGAGTGAGGGAAGGAATTAATGAAGGGAGTGAGGGAGAGAACTGTAGTGAGGGGTGTATGGGATAAACTGATTTGATGACTGAATTTTTACCGTCCTCTGAATCAATAACCAGCTCAGTGCTAGAGAAATAAACATGGAATCTTAATATTGTACAATACTAATTACTAAAAACCATGTCTTATATATGTGCCAAGGCAAAATAATTAATCAAAGATTGAGTCTTTCTCTTTTGCTTTTGGTTCCCATTTGGTTATATTATGTGTTTACGTGGAAAATGTGTACTATATGAAATGTATTGTGAAACGCATTGGTGTATGCAAAGTTCAAAATTAGCTATCCCTATTTCTTGATTTAAAAATTGGTCGAATTTTCGACCACTGGCGATCTCTAGTATATATAATTACGTAAGCGAAATTTTTTCACGGAATTTGTGGGCGTTTGGCAAGTCGCAGGATGATGGGAGAGGGCTCAAGTTGAATGTATTAATCCCAGGGACTGGGTAAAAATACTGTAATTTCTTGAAATTTACCAGAAAATAAAAAATAATGCAAAATGTCTACCATTTAATAAACATTGGAATCTAAAACCGTCTGCTTGGTTTACATCGTAATCCAGTAAATAATTGGCGTGCCCAGAAATCCAGTTACTTGTAGGTCACGAGTTGTGGATAGTTATGAGCGATGGCTTGTGGACGCGGTGTTCCCTAATGGGATTAACATCCACACTATTGAATACTACGTTCATAGGAGCGTCCTTACAAGCGAGCTCAAAGTTTAATTTTTTTATGGCTCCATCAAAATTGTTGAGACATAAAAGAATATTTGAAAAATATTTTTTAAAAAAACTCCTAAAGTTTAACCCAACCATTTATTTTACTGAGGTAATCTTTACGAAATTGTATCAAGATGATACGTAATCACGTACTCTAAAAATGTATGTGAACTTCTAATGTTTATTTAGCAAACTTTATTTACAGGGAAACTTGTTCAAGGCTGTCAATCACCTCAAATGAACATTTTATAATTAATTGTTGAATGTTGAATTGTTTAAGCATTTTTTCCATTACGTTTAACGGTATGCCTTACTTAATCACTGAAGTAATGTATTATTTCAAAACTTATCCTACGTTTAATATAATAAACTCATTGTCATCAAGAACAGGAAAAGGTTACTAATGCTCAAGATTTACGGGGTTTACAGGGTATAGCATTTATTTTGCATATAACAAACATTTTAAACACATGTTGACAAAACCATATAATGAAGTCGATCAAAGAGAAGAGTTTTCTTTATTTTTGGTTGGTGTACTCTTAAACCAAATTCAATTATTTTTGATGTGTAAACTAAAATGACATTTTTTTAAACTGATTCATAATATAATTGGCGGGCTTTTTATCTCGAGGTTGCTGTAGATAACTCAGCACACACATGTCTGGGGCCCTGTTTGGGTTTGAACAGTCAAACCCAGGTCTTACGGTAATGACAACCGTATATTAGATAGTATGAAATTTTATAATTTTAATTTGGAGTTCGTTTTTTATATTTTTAATAGTTCCACTGTCTAGGCTAATTTAATGGGGAATTCATCTTTAAGCTATTTAATCATGTATATGAATAAATTACTACAAATAGAAGAATCAGGTATTATTAAGTAAAGTTTGTTAATAGCTAGCCAACTCGTCCGTCACTGGACTCATTCATCTGTTTACACTTGTCGAGTTATTGACGGTCAAAACTTGCCTACTCCACTTGCCCTCCTATTCGACCCGTAAACCTTTAAATATTTTTTCACTACACTACGACGAAATCACCTGTTTTACAAACGTCAAACGCGGACCGAAACACACCGTTTGCCGCCACAGGACCGAAAACGTTGGGGGCCCTAGGGCCGAAAGTCAGTTGATAGTTTATTTGCTTGAAACAACGTCAGAACATCTCAAAATTATACGGCATTCAAGACAGGATAGTTGCGATCATATGATTGTCATAGCTGTGTTTTGTTTTCAAGTGAGTCAAATAATAATCAGTTTTTTTAATTATTTAGGGTATATTTCATTGTGTAGTGTGGTGAAAAATAGCGTTCGCACCTCGGCCGAAAGGGTTTTGCAGCTCTCGATCGTTTCAAATTCTCGACTTCGTCTCGAATTTGAAACACGGTCTCGAGCCTGCAAAACCTCACTTTCGGCCCTTGTTGCGAAATATACTATTTGAATCCCTCTTAACTGTCATGGGTTTGTTGAGGTTTACCTAACCTGTGCAAAATTTTCTGTAGCCTGAATTCGTTACTTGTTGTTAAAAAACAAAGATACAAGCTATACTAAACTGTTGTAGTTAAGCCTTAACGTATATGTGGATAATTTATTGTCCACACACTATAATAATAGTATTATACATATATTTAGATTGTATTATCTTAATGTTACTTTCATTATACTCATTATTATCTTATTACTGTTATTATATCATTTCAATAATCCCAAGGCGTAAGGCGTACAAAAATAATTATTTATTTCGTTTCGATTTGTGTTACACGAAATGTTTTTAATTATGTTGGAACGTTCATTGAGTTGAGGTGTTCACTATTAGTCTTAAATTTTTAAATACGTAAAACAGGCATTCAAAACATTGTTTATTTAGATAAAGGTTCCTGCGTGTGTCGATTAAGCCCCTAAACTATTACAGCTGCTGTGACAACTAGCGCCTCATAAACAAATGAACTTAACTACTTAGTTCTGAGTGAAGAGACATTAAAGAAATAATTAACCAACACCTGGGTGCCATCCCCATAGAGTCCGTCGAGTGTTGACGGTCTATGGGTTTAGTCTTATCTAGGCAAAAAATAATGTAAAAATATCATGCAAAACACCTCCTAACCAAAAGCCTACGGAAAGAGGAACATATTTTCAAACAGCATAATTTACTTAAAAGGCTCAATAATTGCTTTTCAAACTGTTTTTTACTACATGCGAGAACACCTTATTCTTTTTTTAGTGTTTTACCACGGAAAAAGTTTATTTAGGGTCTGATATCAATTAACCCTATTGAGAACTGACATCTGATATCAATTAAAGATATATGTGACTTTTGTGGGTTTATCACTTGAACGTTTTAATAACGTCGACAGAGGCCAAGTGACAATTTAAAAATTAATACTTGTAATTTTCTACAAATTGTTGGTTATCGCCGTTTTTAATTTTATGCTTATTATGTGTGTATACTTTATATGGTATATGGTGTATTTAATGTATATTGTATTGTACAGTGGAACCTCGATAAGAAGACACTCGATAATGCAAAAACCTTGATGAAAAGTGCACTTTTCAAGGCACCTTGAAACTATAATGGCACTTAATATCTTGTTAACACGAACCTCAATAAGAAGACTCCCTTGATAATGAGACTCTTTCCAGAATCCCCTTGTCTTCTTATCAAGGTTCTACTGTATTGTAAATATCTCGTAGGCAAGATAACCAATAACACGGGGAAGAAATGTCCGATCTAGATGAAATTTATGCACCTCGGTTGTCTCAAGTGGTGCACCCTATCTATATATAAGCCAAAACGTTTGAATGACTAACTCACTTACTGATCACAGTTTCTCAAAAACTATAAGGATTTGGACCATGAAAACTTGGCACAGTTAATCATTATAGGCTCTAGATGCGTACTAAGAACGGATTTAAAAATATATTCTCTGGCTAAAAAGGGTAAAATAGGCTATATTATAAAATTCAAAATGACGACCATTTTTAGTTTTCAAAGCTTATTTTCTAAAACAATGTAGAGCTTTGGGCCATGAGTCTTGGCTCAAATATTCTTCATAGGCTCTACATGCGTACTAATGAAGGACTTCAAATTTTTTTCTCTGGAAAGGCTAAAATAACGTAAATTCAAAAATTTAAAATGGCAGCCTTATCAGTTTTAAGAGCTATGATTACAAAATAACAATAGAATCCAGAATATTTAATTACAAAAAATAGACGTTCCATTCACTAAAAGAATAAACTGTACAAAATTATTAAGGCTATATTATATTATATATTTGTCAGATATCATATACATAGGCTACTCGCGTTTTACGGATCACCCGAAGTAATTGAACTAGAATCTTGAAACTCTGCATGGACACATCATTCCGTTATTTTTAGAGAATCGGGGGTTTTCTGAATTTGAACTTTTAGGAGGTTTAGCATGCTGGCTGAGAGCCTAAGTACAAACAAATTTCCACTGTAAACTTTTGCCTCAACCTGCCAAACGAGTAATCCAATTTTCAATATGATTGGAAAAAATGTAGGGAATATGGTTTCCTTATTTTTTGGCTAACACATTAATTTTATATTTTCTCTTACATTTTTTGGTATATTAACAAACATACTAAATTCAGATATCAAGTTCACAGAGTCTGCCCTTTGTGGTATTTAAATTTCCAGTGTTTACATCAGTTATATAAGTTATCATATAATATGCCTCTTCTTCTTTCATGTGAAATTGGCCGACAGGTTTAAGGGGTCAGCAGAGTGCAGTTTTAGGGGTGTAATGAAAGTTCTGAGTTGAAACCCCTGAAGTGGATATTTTAGTATTTAAACTATTGGAAACCCAATTTTATAGGTTAACTGGGAAATTTTAGTATTCTCCAGGCTAAACAGAAAAATTAGAATGTGTTAGCACATGGTTGCCAATTCATACCATTTGAAGGAAAATGAAAAATTCATTGAGGAAACGTTTCATCTTCTCATGTCAATCTGGGATGGAGATGCAACCTTAAGTTTGTAATTAAGCGCTTAAAAAAACGCAAAGATGAGATAGATTATTAAAATCATCAGTCTATTTAAAAATTTATAAAAATTGCACATTACAAATAACGTATGACTGAACCAAACATTAGTTATCCTTTCAGCGAGCGAAGCCGTAGGTGTATCTACTAGTTGTTTATAAACACAAAAAAGTCACGTCAACACCGCTGACCGAAACCACTGAATCATTCATTCATACATTGCTCTACTCGGCGGGAAGAAGAACATTGCCTAGGTAATCGGTACGCGTGGGAAAAAATAAAACAAAGGAAATAGCCAATATAAATTTATTTTATTGCTTTGATCTTCGGTAGTGATCCTTTACAAATTATAGTAAAAATATTTCACACCATTGAATATTGTATTGGTATTGCATATGTAAAGGGGTAGCACATTCCAGGGGTAGCTTTTGAGGTTCCAGAAATAGCCGTACATTCATCTTGTTTATATTACCATTATTACATTTTTATTGGCTTACCCATCACCAAAAAAAAAAAAAAAAAAACGTGGACGCTTTGTTTTAGTGTGAATTATCTCGTGGTAAAAGGTCCGCACGCGGTGGTCTCTCGGCAGTATGTTCATTGTGGAATTAGATGGCCTTATCGGCGCGATGGTTTCTGAGAACTGGATACCCCCCAAGCCAAGTGCATTCGAAGCTAAGAAAAGCGCAAGGTTGGTAGAGAAAAGCGTTGCAGTTTTAAATTCACAGTACGGCCAAGTTATCCCGGGCAGATGAGAACTGATCTACAGCCCCTGTAACCCCTTATTAAAACACATGGTTAATGCCGGGACGCAGCAATGGCTTCGTATTTAACCGCGGGATTTGAGTGAAGGATGATGACTGTGGCAATGTGGGATGGATTAGATGAACGCCTTGTCACTGACAAAGGCCAGTTGATTTATTTTCTCTGGATAATTAATTATTAGCCCACTAATCAATGGCAGCTGAGTTTAGACTCAAAACTTTGCAAATATTTTTCACATGAAGATTTGCGTGAGATTTGCCACTGAAGAGTGGCGTAACTAACGCCAATGCAACCAATGCAGTGCATTGGGGCGCAGGCCTACAGGGGGCGCAGGCATTAGGGGGGCTTAAAAACTGATATTCTGCCAAATTTTTAGCAAAAAAATATGTTGAAGCAAATCTCCCTGTAGCTTACCGAAAATAAATGTAAAAAACATTTTCGTGGTACTTTATTCCGTTACAGTCATATCAGAATATTAGCTGCCAAGTGGAATATTGATTTGTCAATGACCTCCAAACGCAAAAGAAAAGTAAATACTTTTTTGATGATCTTTTTAGTGACTATGAGTTTAGTAATGCTGTGTATTTCTTTAAAGTTAAGGTATTTTTGAGAGCTGTTGATATTTTTATTTCACAGTTAAACGAAAGGTTTAAATCTATGCTATGTAAAACTGACACATTCAGTTTTTTTAAACCTAGATAATATAATACGGTTTTCTGACTTAACAACTTGTAAAGTAAGCCTCTGAGTTTTGTAAAAATATGAATCCGATGTGACTCATGCATTAGTCAATGAAGTAATTTGCTTTAGAAATGTAGTCAAAGACGATATCAAAAGTAATAAAATAAGCAAAATCAGCCAGTTGGCTGATTATCTGTTGATTAGGAATAAGTTTATTGCATCAAGTGTGCCAAAGGTATGTACAGCATTCATAATGTTTCTTACATTACCCGAAAGACAAGTAATAAAAGGTCTTTTTCTAAACTAAAAATAATATACTTAAGGAATTCTATGTCCAATACTAGACTGTGTGATCTTAGTTTAATTAGTATTGAACATGAAATAGCTCGGTCTTTAGATGTAGAAAAGATAGCAAGACGGTTCCTAGAAACAAAGAGCCGTAGGGGCTTTGTCAGGGAATAGGAATTAACGTACAGTGTTGTCACTATGAGCTGTAGGCAGCTCTTTGACTGTAAGAATGCATCATCTAGTAAAATTAATCAAATTTTGAAAAACTTAACATGAACATTATATTGTAGCTTGCTATATCATTTATACTGTATCGGGCACTGAATAGATATAAAATGTTAAGTAGTCTATATTTTATCGTCCTAAAAAGTACATTAATTAATTGTAAGTATGTAATGTGATCCTTACTTCAGTTATGTTAATGGCGTTTGGAAATGTTTAGTAATTTAATCTTACTTTCAATTATTTTTTGGAATATTTTTTTAAATAATTAACTTTAAAATTACTTTGCATAATGTCATATTTCTTTGAATAATCATTCTCTAATTGGATAGAGCTTATACAATGTCGTGTGTCGTGAAATAGTATCCAGGAAGTGTGGAAGTACGGAGAAATGTCGTTAGTTTCGTTGGAGGTTATTGGGGGTTGGGGGGAGAATGAGTCTACGAATAGGGGCGCACGGGAAATACTTGCATTGAGGCACAGTCAGACTAGTTACGCCACTGCATCTTCTGGGATCGATCTGGTGACCAAGTGAGTTAGCTACACTAATACTCAACAGCGGGAAATACAATACAAAACCGACCTGGTGTATCCATTATACATTCAAAAAATTTCCTCAGCAAAAATTATAAAAACAAAGAAGTCAAACAGCAAAATAAAAAGTGTTTACCTACTTGGTGTGCAAAAAGTCCTAGCCTTGTACCACGTTTTTATATTTTTATATGTACATTCTTGGAACTGGGGCTAAAGATACAATACTATTATACTTAAAAGCTCTTTGCTAATTTATCTTGTGTGTAATAATTATTCCTATTTTCTGTGTTCAAATAAATTTTTTGGAAAGGAATATTTTGTAAAAATGCTGCATATTTATAATACCAAATCTAATAGCTACGATAAACGTGTTAATAAATAAGTGATCGTCTGATTAGGGCTATTTCAATTTATTTGTTGCCAGCACTGAGATCATCTAATGGGCTGTGGGTTAAAATATATAAGCAGCCACTCAAAATTCCAATCTTGCTGTGGGAGACAGTTATATATCACGAGCACTGTATGGGGGTTCCCCGTGCATATACACATATAACTTATGCTGACAACAATGGTATCATCAATAGTAGTAAGTTAACATATAACTGTTTCTAAGGTAACTGGTCCTAATTTATTCTCACCACCAAGCACGTCGGCGGTAGTTTTTAGGTCTGTCTGTCATTGGGGTTTGGTGATCATTTGGTGTTAAGCTTGTAATGAAATACCCAAATTAAATTGTTAATCGTCGGTATGTTTTTTAGCCTCTGTACGCAGCATGCTTAAGCGTACTCTAACACTGAAAAATAGTCGACAGATACAAAAACCATTCTTAGTCTTGAGTTGTAAATTCCTATTACTTGACACCCCAGGACCAGGACCACTGATAATGTGATAATGTTTACTCCTTCACGCTACAATTTGGTGTCAAGGAATAGTGGGGTTCAAGTGGATTGTGTCCAGACCACCTAGTTTCTTGATAAGATAGGTCCTCAAAAACAAGTTGTTTATTTTATGTGACGAAAGATATCTTCAAAGAACTGTTTTTAGGACCGCGTATTAACCTACAAAAAATGTGTTTACATTTTTAGCTGAACCGTCTTAAAAAGTACCCAAATAAGTAAAAATATGACATGCCTGCCTAACTTTCAAGGCAATAAATGTCAAAGATTTGTTTTATTATCTTTTTATAAACCAAACATTGCCAAAAACATGATCTTTTAGGCAAAAAAATATTAGAAAACAGGTAATTGAATACGTCTTGAATTTGAAGATAAAACAGTTATTCATGTATTTACAGTAACTATTCTACGATTCTTTAAGTAGCCAATCATGATAGTTTTTCTTATTTTGTAGATTGTACTATCCAAAGTTATTATTACTGTACATGTATGCTAATATTATATTCAGTTCTTTGGCTTTTAATTTATTCAATGCGAGTAATAAAAAACTGAAACGGACATGAATCTTTTTATGAATAAAGTTAATAATCGAAATCCCCTTAATGTTTTTGCATAAGGGTGAGAGATTGGGTAAAATAATGTCAGTGAACGAATATTACTGGACGTATTTTTAAAATACAGGGGGTTTATAAAAAACCTGATCGATTTTAACTTTGTCTCACTCATTCCGTGTTAGGGGTAGAAACCTCTAGTTTTCATTATTTGTTAGGGAAACTCAAAAAGTTTTATAATCAGCTGTTTTTATTAGCAGTACTGTACCTTCTTACATTGTTGTGTGATAAACAAAAACAAATAAGAAACATTTTACGATGGATCCTCGAGTGAAGACGCAGTGTGTCGAGTGGTTAATAGAAACTAAGTCTTCTCTTGCTGTTCAGCGTAGATTTAGAAGGAGATTTAACGGAAATCCTCCTTCAAAGAACACTATAAAAGCATGGTATGATAAGTTCATGACCCATGGGAGCATACATCACAGAAAAGGCAATGGTCGTCCAAGGGTAAGTGAAGAAAATGTTCAAAGAATTCATCAATCATTTCTTAATAATCCGAGACAATCAACAAGATCTGCAGCTCGAGAGTTGAATATTAAGCATTCCACTCTACACAAAGTGTTAAAAAGAGTTTTGCATTTTCGGTCTTATAAGTTACAGATAGTTCAAAAGATTACGCGACAAGACTGGGCCAGACGCAGAGAATTTGCAGTTACAATGCTCGACCGTTTAGAAACTGACAATAACTTCTTAAACCGGATATTTTTTTCTGATGAAGCTACGTTTCATGTATCAGGGAAGGTGAACAGACACAATGTCAGGATATGGGGATCTGAGAATCCTCATTTTCACCAGGAGGTGAAAATGAGGATTCTCATTCTAGGGATAGTGAGAAGGGATAGTTACTAGGGATAGTGAGAAGGTGAATGTTTGGTGCGCCTTATCTTGCAACAGATTGATCGGCCCTTTCTTTTTTGCCGAAAGAAATATCAATGGGACCATTTTCGTGGATATGTTGGAAAACTTTGCCATTCCACAGTTTGAAAATGAGCAACCAAACATGATGTTACAACTAGATGGCGCTCCACCTCATTGGAGACGGTTTGTTCGTGACTGTCTCGACGAACATTTCCCAAATCATTGGATTGGCCGTGACGGACCCATACCTTGGCCACCAAGGTCGCCAGACATTACCCCATGTGATTTTTTTGTTTGGGGGTTTGTAAAAGATCGTGTTTACTCCAACAAAGTCAACAGCCTGGAAGAAATGAAGCAAAAGATCAGAGAAGCATTTGATGAAATTGATGTTCCGATGTTGCGGCGAGTTTGGGCAGATCTCGAACACAGACTTGATTATTTAAGAGCTAATAATGGAAAACATGTAGAAATAAGATAGTGTGAATGTGTCATTGTAAACTTAAGAAAATTGTCTTTAATTTAACATTAATTTTAAAAAATTGTGATAAAAAATAAAAGAGCTATGACTGTTTAAAATCGATCAGTTTTTTTATAAACACCCTGTATTTTTAAGATGATAATATTTAATCAGGTATGAAAAATTAACTTAACTAAGTAATTGAACTTAGCGTTAACTAGTTCTGTAAAATTATTTATACTATCTACAGAACAATTTATAAATAACCACATTAAAAAGGCATACTGCTACCACAAAGTAATACAACACTTACTGAATCTGATATTTGATTAATACTATTCCGAAACTACATCGTTAATGAGATTATTGATAAGGCGATCTCTTGCGGATCTCCTACAATATTCGATTTCCATTCATAAAGAATACCATTCGCTGTTTTATTTTTGTCTTTTACTCAAATACCCAAACGACATAGCCACATAAAATTAAAAACTATACAATTCTAAAATTGGTAGTAAAAGCTTATGATTAACAGCATCAAATGGTATGGAAAACCCTGGTGAAACATAGTTAACACAACAGTTAGTTATTCTTCTGTTATCCATTTTACTTATTTTTGTCATCGCCGGTTACTCTAATTTAAGCAGTTTTATTTTGCTGAAAGCAGCTCTATATCCTGAAATATTTTTTTCGAATTATCATTATAATTAAAGTTAATATTATGATTGATGGACATCTGTCTGTCCGTTTGTCCGTGTGTGTTTCTCCACAAATTATTTACATGTTTTATTCAATTTTGATTTTTTAAATATGCACCCGGAACCCTTAAAACTGCTTCAATTGAAAACTAACTTGCCACTATTAAATCTTGCTTTAAACAATTTTATACTTTGAACAATTTGTCTAGGTTTACGTCAACTGGTTGCGGATAGCAATTCTGTTAACGTTTTAACTTTGGAAGGCTTTAGATGCAATACTAAGTGACACCATCCATATGTCTGCAACATTTGTGTTCAAAATTAAAAGGTACAACAACGCAGTATTAATTTGAATCAATAGCAAAGGGGAATGTATCTGTTTGCTTACCTGCATTCAAGTTTTTATCACACTGACGCGCAGATAATAAAAACATTTAGATTTATTCGAAGTATCTATAGCCCATTATCCGGGAAACTATAAACAATCTCTCTTGTATAAGAGAACGCAAAATAAATTGCAGGCTTAAAAATTCAATTTCTTTCAATGAGTTGTAGCAATTTTTCTTAAAGTTGTAGATTTCATACAATTGTCTGAAAATTCTACCATCATGAGTCCCAAGAAGCAACACCTTTGATTTAAGCATATCCATCAACCGGGAAACTGTAAAATATTCTCTTTTATAACAGAACACAAAATACAATGCAGGCTTTGAAAATTCAATTGCTTCTAATAAATTGTAGACATATTTCTTAATTTTTAGATTTTAGACAATTGTCTGAAATTCTATCACCACGAGTCCCAAGAAGCTATACCATTGATTTCAGCATTTTCCTATCACTCTGCAATCCATCAAACTCCCAAAATTGTTAGAACAGTCACATAACTATAATATATTTATATGTAAATAATCAAATTAGGGCACAAGTTTTAAGTAAATATGTAATTATTGATGCAAACAGCTTTAGCTTTCACAAAATGGTAACAGGCGTAATAAGTATTTGAAATATAGTTTTCATACGTTCGGTTAATCGCCTAAGATATGTAGGAACGCGCTCAAGGTACCGTGCCGGGCGTATCGGGGCCAGATGTTGTTGGCGCGCAAAGTATAACGTTAATCTTTGTGACCTTATCATTGAAATATGCGGACAATTTAGGCGAGCAAAACAGAAAGTGAACATTTTGAGGACCTAACGCTAGGTCCTCAAAAGGTAGTATACGAAATTAAAATCCCAGGACCTGAGGCGGCAAAAACGTTTTAGATTTATACAGAGTCCTCAAAATGATGTTTTTATGTATGAAAAACGACATTTTGAGGACCTGGCGCAAGGACTTCCAGGTCCCGAAAATGTTGCGTGGCAAGCTCTCAAGTCCCCGAAATACTGTGTATATAGATCTATATATATATATATATATATATATACCAACATCCTCTTTTATACTTATAGATATATACCAACATCCTCTTTTATACTTATAGATATATCTTAAATTATTTAAAAAAGGGTAACTATAATAATGACTGAAAAATAACTGAGTTCCCTTTAAATTCATTTTATTTTCAACATGTCTCGACCTTAGGCCATTTTCAAGCAAGTTTTACCTAACATCTTTATACAGTGTTTATATAAGTCAAATGATTATTTAAAATATAAATAAATTAAAATAAATATTACAAAGGTTTTTTTAAGTTTTGTTTTTAGAAAATATATGTCTATGGTGGGTGTCTTTAAAGTCCATCACCAAACTCCAAAACTTGATATATTGGGTTAAAATAAGCAAAAAAGTTCATATGAAGGTATGTACAAAAATGCATATTTACCCAGATATCATCCCCCTCAAAAAAAGGTACTTTGAGAAATACATTTTGTATTTTTCACAAACTATGTTTTACCTCCGAACTTTTCAAATCGAATTTTTTTCAACTCGCTATGTACCTATAACTAGTCAAGGTTAGTTTTATTTACCTGCTTGGTCATATTTTTCTTGGTTGCCTTTTAAAGTTGATTTCTTATTAATTAGATCAAAGGCGTTGTTATTTGTTTCAAACGAGACTTCGTAGTTTTTTGCTTCAAATGTTTTTTAAGACTTTATTTAATCGTGTGTTATAAAGGCATACTTATGTATCTCTTTTCAGTCTCTTCGTCTCTTTTTTGTTTCTGGTTTTCGTTTTTGTTCTTCTTAGGGGAAAGTTGCCAATATCGTAACACTTTTTGGTTTTTTAGCGAATTTCCCCTATAGGGAAGAAGCTATTACCGTAGGTCTCATGGTAAGACCTAAGCCCGAGACCATGATAACTTTTCGTTTTGGGGCCACCAGAAGCAAAAAACACCATTCGTTCAAATTTCGAGATATATATATATATATATATATATATATATAAATATATATGTATATATGTATATATATATGTATATATCTATACATATATATAAATAAATTGAAATTTTAAAATAACCAAATTTTAGTTGGCATCATTAGAATCAGCTTGAAAAATCAAACAATTTGGTTTTTGAATCACTGATTTATGCCCACCGGTTACCAAGATATTGAAAATAGTAAACAGAGTGCGTTGTCCCTATATTATCCTTATGGAAATAAAGTAAAATTCGATATCCCGCTCATTTCTTGATTTACATTAATAAAACTTTGTATGCGGCTTCATATTTGTATTACAATAACATATCATTTCTCGCTATGTTGAATGGAAATCTTTTTGCATTTGAAATTCGCTGAGTAGGCCTATGCAGGTCTGCTGCAACGGGGGTATTTCACAATCTATTATTTTCATTGGCATATATAAAAGGCGGTTGATCATTGCTCTAAAACCAGCCGACTTGTATTTCAAAGGGTGGTTTTAGAGCAAATGAATTGCCCAGTTCCAAAGTGTCCCTAGTCCACAAACGTCAATTGTTGGAAAATTGGGAAATTCATATAAGTCATGAAAATCTGAATTGATCTATTTCAGACTTTTACCACACATACAGCATACAGTAGTAATAAATGAGCCATTTTAAAAACCTTAACATGAAAGAAAATGAATAATAACGTTTTAAAAGGGTAAAAACTCTTGGACAAAGGACACTTTGTAACTGTAATTTGGACAAGAGACATTTTCTCCTCTCTAAGAGATCTTCGCTTTTATTTAACGCATCTTCTAAAGAAAAACCAGCTACCAAAATGTCATCTGTGCCCGTCAAACCAGGTAAGATTTGATCCATTGCAGATTGAAACTGATAAGGTGCAATCTTAATGTCAAATGGCAATTTCTTAAAACTAAAAAGTCCTTTATGATTATTGTTTTTTATGGCAACAGTAATGGTTAAGATTTGTCGCTAACTCCAAGTTGTCGATTAACACTTTTAAGGTCAACCTTGGAAAATATTTCCCCCTGAAAGATTAGCAAAAATACCTTCAGATGTTGGAAGGCTATAATGTTTATTTTTGATAGCTCGGTTAGTCGTGACTGTACAATCACCACACAATCGTACAGATTTACCATCTCCTTTTGGGACAAAAACAAGAGGTGTGGTCCATTCGGAATTTGTTACTGGATAGATAATGCCTCACTTCACTTAATTATCAACTTCCTTTTCAACTGCTTCCCTAAAGCAGAAGCAACTGAACTGCCTTACAAACAATTGGAGTGGCATGTACGTCTATAATTACTTCAGTGGTAATGCCTTTAGTTGTTCCTACCATTCCCTCAAATACATTATTATATTTACTTTACAATTGCTCTTCCAGTTTAGTGTATTATCTACCTGAGCTTCTGATTCCTCTCTCCGATTTGAAAAATTGAGGTCCAATCAAGTTTTAACTTTTCAAGAAAATTTCTACCTAATAAATTTGGTTGTTGTTGGCTCGTTCCGCCGACTACAATTAATGGTAGATTCAAGTTTTGATTTTGATATTTTACATTTACTTGCATTTCACCTGACAGCTCCAACTCATCTCCAGTTTAAGACTTTAACTTAAAATGAGAAGGACTTAAGGGAATAAGCTTGTACTTATTATGATATACCAGTTCATGTATCACAAAATATACAGTTCCTGTGTCTACAGGATGTTCGAAAAATGTGGGGCAATAATTTACGAAGTGATTCCTTGGGTTAAAATAAGCAAAAACTTGTACATAGATATATATGTCCTATCTCGTTTAGTTTAGCGTCTGTTAATCTGTTTGTGTTACTTACTAAATAATTCATAACTCCTAAACCGTTTGAGTTACAGCGTTGAGATTATGCATGTTTATCTTATTAGTCGCTATCTTTGAACAAAATATTAATAAAAAATCTTCAACCGTTTCAAAATGGTGGCTATTTTAAATATTTATGAATTATTTTGAATATTTTAAATAGCCGCCATTTTGAAACGGTCAAATATCATCTTTATTGGAATATCCTACCTTATAACTGGAGGCTTGAATGTATTGGACTTAGATCTACTTGATTTATCGTAGTGTTGAATGATTTAAACTTATTTTTAAGTAAATTTAATCTCCTACCTCTTGCTGAGAGTGAAAATTACGTGTTTCGGTTTTAGCAGCTTCTAATTACATGCTAATTGAAATATTTTAGGAAAAGATTTATCTTGTTCAACCATGAATCTTTGCTGAATCCCTAACACCACTTACAAAACAGCCCCTAAGACTTCATCCAAGAAAGTCCCAAAATTACTGCTGCCCTATTTACTGAATACCCGAAATTACTGAATACCCTATTTCTACCGCAT
This sequence comes from Flexamia atlantica, assembly GCA_035578135.1. NCBI lineage: Eukaryota > Metazoa > Arthropoda > Insecta > Hemiptera > Cicadellidae > Flexamia > Flexamia atlantica. Next base: position 177,984,065 of record JAQJVK010000001.1, read on the forward strand.
ATTGAGCTATTGTCTCTCCCTCTTTTTGGAATCTAATGTGAAATCTACATCATAAATACATACATACATACATCCCACGTCGTCTCGATTGACCATTCTTCTGGCGTGAGACCTGTCACGACTACTTAAAAAACTAGGCAGCACTTCTTCTTGAAGGTTGTCACACACTCGAGTAAGGGTCAGGTTAGGGTTAGGTTAGGCTAAGTCAAGTAATAGGGTAGCTGGTATAGGCACTGGTTTAAAAGATGTTTCTTGAGTTCTACTTTAAATTTCTTCGAGTCATCTATTTGTATTAATTGGGGTGGGAGCTGAGAGAGGAGCTTAAGGCCAATGTATTCAGGTTTAAATTCAAATAATTTTAAGTTGTGACTGTGAGAGGGATTAAAGTTTTGGTTTCTTGTGTTATAGGTATGCTGGTGAGCCTTTACAAGTTTTGGATCTTTATAGGAAATAACTTCGAACATATAGATACATGGGACAGTAAGAATGCCTGTCCCAGAATATTTCAATTAGCATGTAATTAGAAGCTGCTAAAACCGAAACACGTAATTTTCACTCTCAGCAAGAGGTAGGAGATTAAATTTACTCAAAAATAAGTTTAAATCATTCAACACTATGATAAATCAAGTAAATCTAAGTCCAATACATTCAAGCCTCCAGTTATAAGGTAGGATATTCCAATAAAGATGATATTTGACCGTTTCAAAATGGCGGCTATTTAAAATATTCAAAATAATTCATAAATATTTAAAATAGCCACCATTTTGAAACGGTTGAAGATTTTTTATTAATATTTTGTTCAAAGATAGCGACTAATAAGATAAACATGCAAATGGTGGTATTGTGGTCTCTAAAATGAGAAAAACAAGATTCTGTAGGTTTAAGTCTTAAAATACATCTAATGGCCCACTTCTGAAGGGTAAAAATTCTATTTAAATTGGCTTTACTGGATAGGCCCCAAAGTATTATGGAATACCTAATCAAGCTCTCTATCAGTCCATAATAAACAAGTTTTGATAATGAAAGGTTATTTAAGGATGAAATATTGTTTTAAACAAAAATGTTGGAAGAAATTTGTTTGGCCAATTTATCAACATGATCGTTCCACCTGAGGCCACCGTCCAACCTCACTCCCAGATAGTCTACTTAGGGAGTCTCTTCGATAGTTGTCTCGTTGAGAATTACAGAAGGAAAGACGGTGTTTGACCTAGTTAATCTATTTCGCTTTTGATCTGTCATGAAGTGGAGGAACTGGGTCTTTTGTGGATTGATGTGAAGGTTTATATTAGAAAAGTATTGGGAAAGAGTATTGATATTACAGAAGGCGTTTTGCTCTAGGCTATTTAAATCTTTATCGGAAGTAAAAATGGTAGTGTCATCTGCAAAAATAGTTAAAAGGTTGTCAGGAAGATAATCAGAAATGTCGTTTATGTAAATTAAAAAAAGAATAGGGCCTAGAATTGAGCCCTGCGGAACTCCTAAGGTGCTAAGTTTGGGATTTGAAAGAGAAGATTTTTTGGTATTGTCAGAATCAAGAAAGTCTATTTCTGTGATGTGGATTCTATTGGAAAGATAGGATTTTAACCAATTCAAGGCCTTATCTTTGATGCCTATTGCGGATAGTTTGTGCAAAAGAATAGGGTGTGAGACGGAATCGAACGCCTTGGATAGGTCGATGAAACAGCCAATGGCTGTCTCACCCCCATCCAAGGAGCCGATGCAGGGATTAATGAAGTTTACCAAGGCTAGTTTAGTGGACTTTTGTTTTTGGTAACCAAATTGGTTGGAAAACAGGATCGAATGATTGCTGAGATAATTTACTAATGCATTGCAGACCGCCTTTTCGAGAATCTTAGAAATGGTGGGTAGGACTGAGATTGGACGGTAGTTCTCAGGCAGACGTGGATCATTTTTCTTAAACAAGGGCTTGATTAAGGCAAGCTTAGCACTATCCGGATATTCACCAGCCTCCAAAGATCTGTTGATTAAAAATAAAAGTGGATCAGTCAACTCCAGACAACAATTCTTAACTAAATCCATGGGTATACCATCGTGACCTGCTGATTTTTTGCTTGGCATAGAAGAAATTATTTTGATAAGCTCTTTTTTACATATGGAAGGAAACTGATTAAGTTCATATTCAAGTTGTGGAGGCAAATTAAAAGAATTATTATGAGACTCATTTAAAACAGAACTAAGACTAAGAATATCAGGAATGTCTGAGAAAACATTATTAAAAATGTTACTAACTTCAAGTGGATTGTCAACTACCATATTATCTACTTCCAATACAATATTACTGAGAGGCTGAGAATTTATCTTATTTCTAGATTCATTTACAAACTGCCATGAAGTCTTACTAGGGTTTTTTGAAGTGGTTATCTTACTTTTTACAAAATCTGATTTGGCCTTTAAAATCGCCTTCCTATAACTAAGTTTCTGACTATTATAAAATTGCTTAGTTGTACTGTCCTTTGTTGTGATCCACTGCGAATAAGTGTCCATGAGCTTCACTTTCAAAGTCTTAATTTCATCCGTGATCCAAGGAATTTTTTTAGGCCCCTGTAGCTTAAGTTTCCGTAAAGGGCAAGCTATATCTATGTGATAATTTAAAGTTTCAATAAATTCCTCATAAATATTACTGACATTTGACGCACTGTAAATCGAACTCCAATTTTCCCCACCTAACCTAACCCTTAGCTCTCTAATACTATTAGCAGAGAAAACCCTACTCACTACATGTTGAACACATTTATCTATTGATTCTATGACCGGAACCTCGAAAACAAGGGCGAGGTGATCAGAAATACATGGTTCTATATGAAAAATATTGCCATTTACATTAGTTACAAAGTAGTCAAGACAATTACTTGAACGTTCATTAAGTCTGGTTGGGAGATCAGCTTGAACATTTAAGCCATAGCAAGAGTGAATGTCTTGAAAAACATAAAAATCATTTTTGTGAAGATTGGGGTCCAGATTAAAATCACCTGAGATTATAAGCTGACGGTTATCCTTTGCTCTGGAAAACAAATATTTGTCCAAAGATTCAAAAAAGGAGTTTAAACTCTGTCTGTCATTATTTGGAGGTCTATAAATGACTGCGCATGGTGTGAGGAGCTTGTTAATGCTTAACCTAACCTCAGATAACTCAAAAATTGAGGGAGCCGAAAATTTGCTGGAGTCGGGATTTTCCTGTACAGATACCAGTTCCGGGTTAAGATCATTCCTAATATAGATGGCAGAGCCACCCCCTATCTTGTCTTCACGACAAAAAGAGCTGTGTAACAAATAGTTTGAAAAACTAATATTTGAAAGAGAAGAACTGTTTAGACCGTGTTCTGTGACCAAAAAAACATGGGGTTGCTCCTCCTCGAGAAAAACTTCAATTTGGTCCCTCTTAGATGAAATACCTCTTTGAACGTTCAAGTTTAGAAATCTTAAGTTATTAATAGGTTTGTGAGATTGAATACGAGGTTCCGGTATACAAAGTAATGAAGGCCTTAAATATAAGTTGAGTTTTGTGTGACTAAAAAATCTGATTTTAGTTTTAAGAGTGAATTAGCGATGATTGAGCTTACAACATCCTTCCCCCTATCATTCAAATGCAAACCCTTCCTGGTATAGTGCTTTCTGAACAAAGAAAAGTTAATAGATATAAACAGCCAGCCTAGTTTACTACAAGTTTCTCTTAGCCCAACATTTTGTTTTTTAATCGATTCATTAAAGGACAAGTCGTCATACCTGTAGGGAGTTTCGACTACAACTACGCTATGCTTCACACCGGATATCTGAGAGTTAAGATTTATGTCCTCGATCATCCTGCTTACTGACTCTTCCGAGGTGTCATTGACGCCACCCATAATGACGTTCAAGGTCTTCTTCCTTCTACATGCTTGATCCTTCACAATACTACTAACATTGTTTAGTTTTAAAATTGTAAATAAATAATCTAATAATTAATTAATAGTCAATCAAATAGGGTTCCGTTCTCGATATTCTCCAGTAAATAGAAATTTAAATACTGTTGTCAACCCAGAAAGAAAGAGCGAGAGAGAGCTATAAGCGTCCCTATGTCCTATCCTTGTCTTTCAAAATCGCCTGATAGTTCCCCTCTTACCCCTCAAAATATCATACGATGCAACTCGGCATTTGATTGGATGCAAATGGACTCGTCCAAAATCACGTTGAGCCTCAGCGAACTTTTGAAAGTTCAGTTGAATTCGGGCGGTCTTGCTATAAACTCTGCGTCAATCGCATTCTATATTTTCTCGGTCTCAATGACCTAATTTTTTTTCTCAGTTTTCTCTCAGTCAATATGTAAAAGTTCTTTCATTTGCATACCCCCTTTTTAAGTGTTTTTATTTAATAATTTTAAAGCCAGTTCAGTGTATCAACAGCTCCTCTTCTAGAACTTCATTGTGCGGAAATCGCGGCAAGATTGATAGAGACTGCGAAATCGTCTTCAATCGCACATCCACGTTCGTGGCATCAAGATACAAGTGATTGAAACAAACAGTCGCTCGATTTTCGTTCATCAAGAGCTCCAGATCGCGAGAGACTTCATTTCCCTCCCGGGCCGACGCCGCGCGCCGACACTTCCTGTGGGCTGCACCGATGGACAAACTCTCTACCCGAGTGGATTAAACACAAGGTACTGTTACTACTCGTTTTTAAAGTCAATTTTAATATCAAGTTTTATCTCTGTGAACTACCCTTTTAGTCTCAATAACATTTCTCTGCCGAGTACCTTCTTCGGCTGGTCCTCCATTAAAATGAACTCAAAATAATTAAAAAACTAGAAACTATCTTTACCCCCCATTGTTTGGTCCGATCCGCGGCCGGATATGTTTTTCAGTCTTGTGAAAATACAGTTTACTCACTTACTGTGTATTTGAACTCAAGTTGTTTTTCGAAGCATCAGGTAAAACTCACTTGTCGCCATTTTTTAATTGCCCATTTCGTGTACCGTACGCCCATCAACAAATCACAGAGCATCTTAAATTCGTTGGCCACGCCCATGATGACGATACAAATACGCACGTTGTCTGACGTCACATGCGTCACTTCCCATCTCTCTCTCGCTCACACGCATCAGCTGAGTACCATTAAGGCCACTGCCTCTGGAATCAAATGTCAAAACTGATCTGGTACGCACTGTTGTTTGTCAACATTGACAACTGTCACTTTAACCTGCTATGAGAACATTAGACTTTGTATTGTAATTAAATCTGTTTAATGTTAGTACTGTAATTCTCTGTTATTTTTAATTGCACATTACCCAATTTTATTGCGTTTATTATTTAATTTTCTCATTAATAAGAACTTGTGAAGTTCAGGTGATTCTTTACTATAGGCCTAAATACTTTACATAAATTATTACTTATCTCATTGTTTATGTTTCTGATTTGGTTCCTCAGTACATACGTTGTAGTCTGTTTATTTTAATACATATATATTTGCTTTAAATAATTTTTCGGTCATTAAATGTACATTGTTTACTCAGCTTTAGGTAAAGTTAAGACATTGCCTTGTGTGTTGGAAACACATTGTTAGCTAATTAGGTATTGTATATTATAGTACAGCTAATGTACAGCTAGCTAATTATTGCTAATATAACTCATTCAAAAGCTATTGCAACTCAGATTTAAACTTTCCTTGCCGCTTTAGGCTATTTTTTATTGATCTGCCGAAAACTTTTCTGGCTAATTTTCCTCTTTATTTATGCCTGACACCAGGTGAAATGTATTGTTTGTTCCTCATATGTTTTTAATATGTCACTTTTAGTTTAGATTTTGTTAATTTGTTTTCGCTTACTGAATTGTCTAATTGTTGTCGATCAAAATGGCCCCTAAAGAGTTTAAGTATGATACGTACCGAAAATCGACTGATCTCATTGTATCTCGATTTAAAAAACTCGAGGAATCTGTTAAGAAAATAGTCACTGGCGATACACCGCTTACTCCTGTACAAATCAGACAACTTAATACCATTTTTGCCGAGCTCAAAAAGAAACGGGCAGATTTTGAAGCTAATTTCAACCGCATCTTAGAAAGTGAATCTGAGGAAGCTACTGAGACCACTTTGTCAACGGACGTGGACGCAATTAATGACTTATATGTCAGCATTTCTAGTATCATCGAAGTAGCCATTACTCCTGACCTCACGCCTACAACACCCCATTCCTCAGTCAGCGAGGGTTCTCCTAGCCTTCTTCCAACATCAGTTACTGTCGGAGTTAAATTACCTAAACTCAATCTTCAGACTTTCGATGGAACTCCGCTGAAATGGGTTTCCTTTATAAACTTGTTTGACACAACTGTGCATAAAAATGCTAGTATTTCTAACGTGGCTAAATTTCAGTACTTACTAAGTGTACTGACGGGCGAACCTCTCAACTTGATCAAGTCTCTTAATTTAACAGCCCCTAACTATGTGATAGCCTATAACTTACTGAGGGAACGTTACCACAATACACGTCGCTTAACTACTCTTCATCTAAATCATATCTTAGATTTGCCTACTCTCGCTCACAACGCACCAAAACAAATGCGTGCCTTTGTTACTACATTCTACGAACACACGGAAGCGTTAAAAGCTTTAAGTTGTGACGTAACGGAGAACAATCCTCTACTTGCGGCCCATCTGTTGCGCAAACTAGACAGTAAAACGATCCAAAATCTTGAACAATATCGATCTAATCAAGACGATACAGAGCCACACTCTTTACCTAAAGTTTCTGAAATAATTAAATTTCTCAATCTTGAATGTTCAAAAATTGAAGATGCAAATCTACACTCTCATTCGGATTCCAAACCTTCCTACTCTAATTCTACGAAACCTAAAACTGACAAAAGGGTTCACTTCTCTCCTAGAGATGTATCCATGGTGTCCACCACTGCTAAATCTACTCAATCAAAGGATGTGACTTGTTTTTGTTGCCACAAGCCTGGTCATAAAATTTATCAATGTCAGCTGTTCAAAAATAAATCTACCAACGATCGATATAAAATCGTTAAAGAAAATCAGAGATGTATTTCGTGTCTAGGCACTCAACATAAAAAGGACTGTCAATCTAAGGCTTCTTGTGTGACCTGTAACCAAAAGCATCATTCACTCTTACATTTTAACAAAGGTAAAGAAAATTCATCAGCTCCGAGTGAAACCACAACCGCGCCTGATGTAATGCCTGCGCAAAGCGCCAATACCTCTTTGACATGCTCTGCTCAAAGTAAAACTGTTAACCAGACAAGTACCGTTCTCCTCAGCACTGCGCTAGTCAAACTCACTGCCGTCAATGGCCATTCTTATGTCTTCAGAGCATTGTTAGACTCCGGTAGTATGTCGGACTTTATTTCTGAACGAGCCGCTCAACTTTTGGGAACTCGAAGGCATCCTACTAACCTCGCTGTTACGGGGTTAGCTCAAACCCTAACTCATGCGAGAGGCTCACTAAATCTCGATGTTGAGTCACTTTCTGGCGACATAATTGCCAAACAACACTCTTTCCATATTTTAGAAAAAATTTCTCTGGACTTGCCTCGGATGGAACTTCACCCGGAAGTAATCGAAAAGGTCAAACCCTTTGTTCTTGCTGATCCAACGTTCCACAAACCGGGTCCTATTGATATCCTGATCGGAAGCTCATTGTTCCCTCGAGTTCTTACTAATGAACGACACTCTCTGGGTCCAAATTTGCCTTACGCTCTTGGCACTATCTTTGGCTATGTCATAGTGGGAACAGCTCCCTGTAATTCAGTCGGTCCCAAAGCCTCTAATATTGCTGTTTCCCTCCTCTCCACTTCAGACATGGACCTGCATTCCTCCTTGCAGCGCTTTTGGGCGCAGGAGGAGCTCCCTCCCTGCAGTAAAAAAGCTGCAGAAGAACTTCAATGTGACAAGCTTTTCGAAACTACTCACTCTCGTGATCGTCAAGGTCGCTATGTAGTACGCCTCCCTTTTGCCACTGATCCTTCGAAACTTGGAGTGTCCAAGCCCATGGCGGAACAAAGATTTCAAACCCTTGAAAGAAAAATTGCTCAGCCCACTAATGCGGAATTTCGCGCTCTCTATTCAGACTTTATGTCAGAATATCATGATCTCGGGCATATGGAAAAATGCTCAAGTGTCGACTTGACCTCTCCACATTACTTCTTGCCCCACCATGGGATCCTTAAAGCTCAGAGTAGCACAACCAAACTCCGCGTCGTGTTCGACGCTAGCTCCAAGACCAGCTCCGGCCTCTCCTTAAATGACATCCTACTCACCGGGCCTAAGTTACAAAATAATATTTGTGACATACTTCTACATTTTCGCCTGCAAACCGTAGTTTTTTCTTGTGACATCCGACAAATGTATCGACAGATAAAAGTACACCCGGATGATCAAAGGTTTCAACTGATATTGTGGCGTGATGTCCCAAATTCCCCTGTCTCAGAATATCGCTTGACTACCGTGACTTACGGTTTAAATTGTAGCCCTTATCTAGCCATAAAAACTTTGCAACAGTTGGCTGACGATGAAGGTGCCCGCTTTCCCCGTGCTGCGGAAATTCTGAAACACCACAGCTATGTAGATGATCTCATCGCAGGTGCCCCAACGGAGGAGGAGGCAGTGGAACTGCAAACTCAACTAATTAATCTACTGCACCTCGGCGGTTTTGAACTAAGAAAATGGGTATCAAATAGTCCCAAACTGCTACAACAATTACCTGAAGGTCATCTAGAAACTCCCGCATTTTTACAGGAATCTCAGCAACCACAGTTTTCCATTCTGGGACTTCACTGGTCACCCACCTCCGACTGTTTCACATACAGTCTTAACTTTCCAGCCGATTCAAACCCCACCAAGCGATCAGTCTTGAGCTTGATAGCAAAGATCTACGATCCATGTGGCTTTCTCTCGCCATGCATAATGATGGCAAAATGCTTCATGCAATATTTGTGGACCACTGGTTTGACATGGGATGAACCCCTGCCAACCGACTGTGCTAATAAGTGGCACGCTTTTGTAGCTGACACTCAATACTTGAAAAAGGTCTCCATACCACGAGCACTTCAATTACCTCTTTGCAATGTCATTGAATTACACGGCTTCTCGGATGCTTCAGAAGCAGGGTACGCTGCAATAGTATACTCGCGCTGTCAGCTTAACAATGGCGAAGTCATAGTGCGCCCCATAATCGCCAAAACTCGTGTTGCTCCCCTTAAGAAAGTAACACTCCCTCGACTCGAACTATGCGCAGCTCATCTGCTCGCCCGACTAGTTGCACACTGTCTTCAACTCTTCAAAACTAAATTGACAAATCAAGACATCCACCTATGGTGTGATTCCTCCGTAGTTTTGACCTGGCTACGCACCCCGCCATACAGGCTAAAAACCTATGTAGCTAACCGGGTATCTCAGACCCAAGAGCTAATTCCTCTCGACTCATGGCGTCACATCGCTAGTGCTGACAATCCAGCAGACTGTGCGTCAAGAGGCATACTTGCTTCTAGCCTTGTAGACCATTCTCTCTGGTGGACAGGCCCGCCATGGCTCAAGTTTCCCCACTGCGACTGGCCGTCTCCATCGTTCGTCCCAGTGGATCTCTCTTCATCGGATGAGACAAAGAAGACACCCTTGGCCATCTTCACTACCGTCCAGCACCAGGAATGGGACCTATTGTCGAAATTCTCGTCGTGGAACAAACTCCAGCGCATCACAGCTCTCATCCTTCGCTTTTGTCACAACTGCCGTGGAAAGGCACAGTTCAAGGGTCCTCTCACCCCCTCAGAGATCACTAAGGCTCGTCTCCGGATCTTCAGCCTGGTTCAGCAAACTGCGTTTGCAGAGGAAATTTCGTCTCTCCAAAATCAGCGAGACTGCTCAACTCGACTTCAACGTCTAAGGCCGTTCCTAGATGGTGATGGGCTGCTTCGAGTAGGAGGCCGCCTCAACCGCTCTTCACTTCCGCCTGATGTCCGCCATCCAGTTTTGCTGCCCAAGAAACATCATGTTGTAGACCTAGTTATAGACGACTGTCATAAAAAACACCTTCACTCTGGACCTCAGCTCACTCATGCTCTTCTGGCTCAAACAGTATGGATTCTGTGCTCGCGTATTTTCAAATGTGTCACATGTTTCAAGAACAAACCACGCAACAGACCCCCCCTGATGGGCGATCTTCCTCCCTCACGGATTACTCCAGCTCGACCATTTCTCTCCACGGGCATTGACTACTGTGGCCCATTCACAATCAAGGTCTTCAATCTCCGCTCTGTTAAACATGTGAAGGCGTACCTCTGTATTTTTGTATGTATGGCCACCAAAGCTGTACATCTCGAGGTGGTCACAGACCTAACTACTGATGGGTTTTTAGCCGCATTGACACGCTTTGTCTCCCGCCGCGGCCTTTGTTCAGACATTTATAGCGATTGCGGCACTAACTTCGTAGGCGCTGACGCTACTTTGCGACGCCTAATTCACTCACATGTGAACTCTCTCTCTGCACGAGATTCAATCCAGCAATTCTCTGTCCAACGAGGAATACATTTCCATTTTAATCCTCCCGCCTCTCCCCATCAAGGTGGATTATGGGAAAGCGCAGTGAAGAGCGCCAAACACCATTTGAGACGTGTTATGGGTGACACCGTTTTAACACTTCCTGAGTTTATCACATTATCCACCCAAGTGGAGGCCATGCTCAATTCCAGGCCTCTAACTCCTTTGTCGAGCGACCCAGCTGATCTGGCCGCTTTGACCCCTGGGCATTTTTTGATTGGAGCTCCCCTGGCATCTGTTCCAGAACCTAATGTCTGTGACGTGCCTTCTAACCGCCTTAAACACTGGCAAATAGTGCAAGCGTTCAATCAAAGAATATGGCAACGATGGAGCTTGGAATATATACACACCCTCCAACAGCGCTCCAAATGGACACAAACACCAACAAACCTCCAAGTAGGCGACCTTGTGCTAGTTCACACCCCATCTTCACCTCTGAATTGGCCACTAGCCCGAGTAACAGCGCTCCACCCAGGGAAGGATGGCATTGTCCGTGTAGTGGACTTAAAGACTTACTCTGGACACCTTACTCGACCTGTTGTCAAGGTGTTCCCCCTACCCCTGAACTGATAGACACAAACTGCCCCCTAATTAGTGTTAAGACGTTTGAGTTTTGTTATTTTTTATTCATGTTTGTTTGTTTGAAGCCTGTAATGCTTCAAGGCAGGCGGTATGTTTAGTTTTAAAATTGTAAATAAATAATCTAATAATTAATTAATAGTCAATCAAATAGGGTTCCGTTCTCGATATTCTCCAGTAAATAGAAATTTAAATACTGTTGTCAACCCAGAAAGAAAGAGCGAGAGAGAGCTATAAGCGTCCCTATGTCCTATCCTTGTCTTTCAAAATCGCCTGATAGTTCCCCTCTTACCCCTCAAAATATCATACGATGCAACTCGGCATTTGATTGGATGCAAATGTACTCGTCCAAAATCACGTTGAGCCTCAGCGAACTTTTGAAAGTTCAGTTGAATTCGGGCGGTCTTGCTATAAACTCTGCGTCAATCGCATTCTCTATTTTCTCGGTCTCAATGACCTAATTTTTTTTCTCAGTTTTCTCTCAGTCAGTATGTAAAAGTTCTTTCATTTGCATACCCCCTTTTTAAGTGTTTTTATTTAATAATTTTAAAGCCAGTTCAGTGTATCAACAGCTCCTCTTCTAGAACTTCATTGTGCGGAAATCGCGGCAAGATTGATAGAGACTGCGAAATCGTCTTCAATCGCACATCCACGTTCGTGGCATCAAGATACAAGTGATTGAAACAAACAGTCGCTCGATTTTCGTTCATCAAGAGCTCCAGATCGCGAGAGACTTCATTTCCCTCCCGGGCCGACGCCGCGCGCCGACACTTCCTGTGGGCTGCACCGATGGACAAACTCTCTACCCGAGTGGATTAAACACAAGGTACTGTTACTACTCGTTTTTAAAGTCAATTTTAATATCAAGTTTTATCTCTGTGAACTACCCTTTTAGTCTCAATAACATTTCTCTGCCGAGTACCTTCTTCGGCTGGTCCTCCATTAAAATGAACTCAAAATAATTAAAAAACTAGAAACTATCTTTACCCCCCAAACATAATGGTTCATTGGAGCCCCAGGAAATATCGCTGAAGAGACTTTTACCTTTTTGTCACTAAGCCTATCCTCTAACCTTTGTCTAATATCACGACCATGACTATCAGCTGTTAAATGTACATGATTGAAATCGGGCATGGGACTTATGCTAGGCTTAAAACTAGGGTTGTTGATAGGCTCACAAGCATATTTTATTTCTGTGATCTGTGACTGCTGGTTAGAAACAGGGGAGAATTCCCCAACATCAGATTCAACATTGGGTTCTTGTTCTTCGCTAGGCTTAATACTAGATTTCATATCTTGAAGCTGTTTTTCAAGTGAAGTGATTTTTAGACACAATTCCTTATTTTCATTAAAAAGTACATTATTCAAATCTCTGACCTCAGCGAGTTCATTGGTTAAAAGCCTAACCGGATCATTATGGTACAATGTTTTACCCCATGTTAAACAGGCTGCATAGGGCCAAGAATCAGGTTCTCTCATCAGTTTGAAAATGGTTTTTTTAAGTCCAGAACATTCTTTCCAAGAGTGGAACCAGCGTTCACAGATGTCACATTGAATTGAGTCGCATTCTGAATCAAAAATAGCCAATTCACAAAAGCCACAGGCTATGACAGAGTTATTTAGGTTAGTGGAATTTTCAGGCATACTGCTGGAGGGGTAGGACCTGAAGCTAATATTTGTTACAAGATTTTTTTGTTTAAGTTTTTAGTTTTACTATTTTTTTGGGTTTTAGCGAATTTCCCCTATAGGGAAGAAGCTGTTACCGTAGGTCTCATGGTAAGACCTAAGCCTAAAACCATCATAACTTTTCTTTTTGAGGTCCTCAGATGCCAAAAACACCATTCGTTCCCTTTCATAAATATATATATATATATATATATATATATATATATATATATATATATATATATATATGTGTGTGTGTGTGTGTGTGTCTTTAAGCACGATAACTTGCGCAAAAATGGTCCAATCGGAATGAAATTTGGCATAGACGTGTAAAGTAGTAATTATTCGGACGAGTTCGTAAGCCAGCCCGATCGGACCACCGGAAGGGGGGGTAAAGGGGGGAAACCCCCCCCAAAAATGGGTTTTTTTGATATTTTTACATAGAAAAATAAAATTTTTCAAATTTTTATTAGCACCATTGAATTCAGCCCAAAAAAAACAAACAATTTAGTATTTTGAATCATGGCTCTATGTCCATTGGTTGCCGAGATATTGAAAGTGGTAAACGCAGTACGTTGTCCCAATGTTAACCTTAAGGGAAATAAGTAAAATTCTATATCTCGCTTATTTCTCAACATATCTTGATAAAACTTGGTAAATGGCTCCTTCTAGTTCAGATCTACTAAACATTGAATTAAAACCACCCAGTTTTAATATACCTGTAGCAGCAAACCTCCATACTCATTCCCCATGTTATTCTTATGGATATTACAAAAACATGTCAAATCTCGCTATGTTGGATCGAAATATGTTGTTTTGCACTTGAAATTCGCTGAGTATGCAGGTCTGCTGCAACGGGGGTATTTTAATTTTTTAAGAAGACTGGCAAGGAAAAATCTATCTGAGCACTTGCAGGAATGTGCTGGCCTTGACTTGGTGGATTTGCAGTTTTTGAGCTCTTACCTCGATAAAGTCGTTTTCACTTGGGAGTTGGATGGAAGTTAAAAGAAGTATATGTCGGAAAAATTTTGTCTGGTAAAGGTAAAATGGTAGGAATAAAAAATTATGGGAGGAAATTCAGGATTATACGAGTGTGGAGTCCAGTTTTCGGCGTGTCCAATGGCTGCCGAGAGGAGGTCGATCTTCAAGTGCTGATTTTAGAATAAGTAAAACGTCCCGATAAAAACCTATTTATACAAACTGCTCTACACTAATTAAAGATCATATTTAGTAACTTTTAACACTTTTATCGGACTAAAACTTGGTAAAAACGAATTTAACGAGAGAGGCTCTACATCCAGGTTGTTACGTCATGGCTCAGTCTTGCCAACCATCTTTCAGCTATCACTGAATTGATCGGGCTAAAATGAGTTTTAAAAATTTTCACCAGATCATCATAATCTTTTCCTGCTGGTATTTGAGGTGTTAAAAGGTTTCTAAGGACAACATATGTCTTAGGACCTATAACAGTTAAAAATACCCCCGTTGCAGCAGACCTGCATACTCAGCGAATTTCAAATGCAAAACTATATATTTCATTCAAACATACCAAGCCAAACATACATATAACATACATATAAAACTTGGCTATTTACCAAGTTTTATCAAGATATGTTGAGAAATAACAGAGATGTAGAATTTTACTTATTTCCCATAAGGTTAACATTGGGACAACGTACTGTGTTTACCACAGAATTTAAAGTGAATTTAAAGAGAATAAATTGTAACAGTTCTTTCAACTCTCTGTCTGTGAGAATCTATATCTCGGTAACCAATGGACATAGAGCAGTGATTCAAAGTGCAAAATTGTTTGTCTTTTTGAGCTGAGTTCAATGGTGCCAACAAAAATTCGATACATTTTATTTTCCTATGTAAAAACTCAAAAAACCCATTTTTGGGGGGTTTATCCCCCTTTACCCCCCTTCCGGTGGTCCGTATCGGGCTGGTTTACGAACTCGTCCGAGGGGTTACCACTTTACATGTCTGTACCAAATTTCATTAGGATCGGACCATTTTTACGGCCGCTATCGTGCTGACACACACACACACACACACACACACACACACACACACACACACACACACACACACACACACACACATATCTATACAGGGTGACCGGAAATTATGTAAAATATTATAGTATATGATAGTAGAGGTAAAAATAAGAAAAAAGTTCATATAAACATAGGTCCTAAAGTGCGTCGTTTTCCGTCTATGTGTCTGTGATTGATTTTTACACATTTAATCATATCTCCCGAACCTCTCAACGTACAAACTTCAAACTTGGTATATGGATAACCACTATTAAGAACTATTTTTTTTAGAAATTTCAAATTTATACTTTTTACCATTTCAAAACGGCGACTGTTTTTTGTTTTCTAAGCTAAATATCTCAAAAAACGTAAATTTTAGAAAAATTATAAAATACAAGAAAGTTGCAAAATTTAATCTAATTAACGCCGATATTAAGATAATGATGATCGGAGTGCTAATAACGGAGAAATTTTAAATTTTCCGAATAAAAACATGCGAATTTCAGACAGTATGTTCTAAATAGCTATGTTTTTATTCAGAAAAGTTAATATATAAATACCCCCGTCGCAGCAGACCTGCGTACTTAGCGAATTTCCTTAGGATTTATTATGTATATGTGAGCATTCAACTTGTTTGAAGGAAGCATCATTTGAATACGTTAAGTAAATAAGGGGCCGGTCTACCTCAGCTGGGATTTCTCAGTACGATGTTGCTTCCCGCCGCTAGGAGCGCTAATCAGGTCCACGCGACAGTCGCTGAGTGTCCAGCCCCCGAGAGAGGGGCGGCTCGTGGAGGGAGGGGTAAATTGGCAAGATGGCGGCTGTGAGCTCCTCGCGCTGGCGTTCGGCTACGCCCGCACGCACACTCCCTGCCGGTCCCTGCTGGAGCTTCTAACCGCGCGGGCCTAAACCCCACCACAGAAGAGTGACCCCACGTTCCTACAAAATGTAGCGGCAATGGATTTTATTCTCATTTACTCGGGTTTACACCTACAAGTTATTTATTTTATCTATATTAATAAAGTAGGCTGATAATTAATGATAATGATAAAATAATTCATAACGCTCTCTAAATTTATTCCTACAATACCCAAAAAATGTATCAAACAATCTTATTCAGTCGAAGGATGTAATTTCTGGAAACATTAATACATTTAATGAACATGGGCTTAACAGAGATATTTTTATCGTTATTTATTGTAGCCAATACCGTACTTAAAGTAACAATTGCTCATGAATTACTTACCAAGTTTTTCATATCGCTTTTGTCTCGTTTTGATAACACAATGATTTTCAAATTTTTCTCATAATTTGACAATTTTTTTCGACAAATAAAGGGTTTTAGGAGGGAGTACACAAATTGAAAAATACAGTAAAAAACTTTTTATTTTAATTGAAATAATTCAAAATGAAAATAAAGGGAACCAAATAATTTTGATTTCAATTTGTGGTGCCTAAAATCTGTCCCTGATCTGGAGTCCTCGAGGAAACCTTGGATCGACCACTTCAGGCAAAATGCATTTGAAATAAAAGTCCTTTAAAAGGTCGTTCCATATGGTTTGCCCAAAACTGGTCGTCCCTTACAATTTTCTCTACTGACAACCCTTTTGGCGTCCACAGTATGAATAAACAATAATTTTTATTTGCTATGTGCAGCAGCCCTTGAATCTGATAAAAAAACTGTGGTTTCTTTTCCCAGTTTCCAGTCCCAGTTTTGGGTTCTCGGTCTGAATTTTATAATCAGATTTGAGTTCAGATTAAAAAGAACAATATAGCATGTTGAATCATTACTACCCTCTACATCAAAAGGTTACTAAGATATTTGGTCGGCTAAATGCAGTTGCCTACATTGTCTTTTATTTCTCCCTTAACTATTAACCTTTCCCCTTTACTATTCCGTTTTAATAATTACTAGATAACACGTAGCTCGAAATCGAGCAAAAATCATATAGTAAAAGAATGAAGAAAAACTAGCCTACTTATATAATTTTAAAGTTTAATCAAAGGGCTAAATTAATTAACAAAATTATGGCTTTACTACTGAATCTTTTAAAGTTTATTTGATCTACCGCAGGAGTTTCCGGTAAACGTAAACGATTTTTTTTTGGGGACACCTTCATTTCCCCATGTCCCATGTTTCTGTAATGTATATTTTAATATCGGCAAAAGATCAAGCTCTGCTTACAGCAACATACGGCTGACCGAGAGCAAACACTGGCGCCGTGAGCAATGACTTCCTTTGTTTAGGGATTGACACTGCACCTTATTGATAATTATCGCCAAAACAGATATGTAGGTTCCCAGCCGTCTTTATAGGGAACCTTTCCTTTGTGGCAAAAACGCGTAAATGATGCATTATCTCTTCCAGTCTTTTAGTTTCTTGAAATGCAACACACCACAATGAAAACATTTTTTGTTCATTGGTCTGAGGTTGGAAGGAGCATCAAATGTTTCATCGGAAGGGTGATGCCAGCGGTGGCGATCATGTTCTTCCTGACTCCTCCGACCGCTCATTGTTCGTCTTCATCTAATCGGTGGCATTATAAATGCACCAAATCCAAAAATAGATTGGCTAAGGTTAATATAACTTCAAAAAACACTATGAGATATCGCAAACTACATTGTAAAACTGGTAACTGCAATGTTTAAGACCTATAAAAACTTCATAACATAACCTAAATTACATAATAAATCTTTCACAAAAGAAAACTGTTGAAAACAAAGGCAAAGTAGCTGTAAAATTAAAAACTCTTTTCGAAAAATTAATTATAAGTGCTGCAATCCATGGTTTACCTGTAGAACTATTTCAGAGCTAGACCATATGTTCAGTTTGTAAACAAAGTGAACTGAGCTTGCTCAAATGTCGATGAGTAGCGCCACTGTTCCGAAACTTACAGCCCTTTACTGTACTTTAGTGGCACCCTTTTTTAAAATTCTGAGGCTTGTTGACAAATCTAGATAAAAATCCCTTTAATTTGACACCTCAAACGTTAAAATCCGCTCAGCCGTTATTGCGGTTGGACTGTGAAAAAAAACTGCTTGCGTATTAATATATAGATACTTATTTCATCCTAACAAATAAAATTATAGTTTGCCGAAAAGGGCTACAGTTTCCACGACTGTCTTTTGTAACAGTAAGTAATTCTTACAGTATTTTCCTTAGCACTCTGTTAATATAACTTTACATTGATATATCGATGATAACGTTGCCAATGAAAATGTGAATATAATATTGACATTGGGACGTTACCTAAGTTTTTATGTTACTTTATCAACAACTGGATAGTATAATACTAGTAGATATACCCGCGGCTTCGCTCGCTGAAAGGATAAAAAAATTAATGTTTGGTTCATTTATACGTCATTTGTAATGCGCAACTTTTACAAATTTCCAAATAGACTAACGATTTCAATAATTTTATCTGAACTATACATTTTTAAGCGCTTGATTACAAACTTAAGGTTGCATCTCCATCACAAATGGACATGAGAATATGGTACGTTTTCTTGATGAATTTTCCTTTTTCGCTCAAATGTTAAGAATTGGCTACCATGTGCTAACATAATCAAATTTTTCAGTTTAGCCTTAAGAATACTGACATGTCCTAGTTAATCTATAATTTAACCTATAAAATTGTGTTTCATATAGTTTGAATAAAAAAGTATCAACTTCAGGGATTTTAACTCAGAACTTTCATTGCACCGCCCTTTGCCCTAAAACCTGTCGGGAAATTTGGCATAAAAGAATAAGAGGCATGTGATGTATGACTGATGTAAATACCACAAATTTAAAGGCTGCAAATTTAAATACTACAATAGGAGGACTCTATAGACCTAACATCAGAATTTAGTATGTTTATTAATATACCAAAAACTGTTAGAAAGTATATAAAGCTAATGTGAAGGCCAAAAAATGAAGTCACCTAATTCTCCAATTTTTTCAATCATATTGGAGATTGAATTACGGTTGTAACAGCTTGAGGCGAAAATCTTCGGTACAAATAGTATATTTGATTGAACACAGCCTAAATCGTTCTCAGCCAACACGTAATCCTCCTAAAATTTAGTTCAGAAAAACCCGGATTCTATAAAAAATAACGGAATGATATGTCCATTCAGTCTCAAAACTTTAGTTTGATTAGGCCTACTTCAGGTGATCCGTAAAAACCCTACGGGCATGCCAATCATTGTAATTCATAAAGCAATAATTTACAATAATTAAATAATCTGTTCACAATAACTTTGAGTTAACAATCATTGTATAATGTTTACTTAACTATTTTACAACAGTTTTTTAATAGTGAGAGGATTTTAAAACAAAACAATTTAATAACAGTTTACAAATCATTTACAACAGTTGTACAATCATTACCAAAATTATTATCATTCTTAAAATTCTATCAGTTGAAAAATAATTAAAAAACAATTTTATAACAATTTGTGAGATGATTTAAAATTTCAGCTTTTCATTAACAAAACAACAGTTTAAAAATTATTTCCTGCGTTAAAACGGCCTGATTGTCAACTCCACCACTAGGCAGCGCTGGCGTAGCTTACAGCTTGCATCTGTCGCCGCCATTCGCCATTTTAAGTGTTTGTCTCTGTCCTCTGTGTTTCTTTTTCAGTGAATAAATTGTTTTAGTTCTCTCTATTGTGGTTTCAAATTAAGGTAAGTCCGTTATTGAAATACAATTATTTACTCTAGTTAGATTTCGTGGCTCTTCGCGATATGTGCATAAATTATTTCCATCGTGTTTATAGGAAGTAGGTGTATATATAACCTAAAGTATTAACCCAGCCTTTCTTTGAATTCAGCAGGGCTAACGGCTTGGAAACCTATATTTACATTTTATGTATATTTAACTAAAGACAGATCTAGTTACTTGATGTGTCATTGACAATAAATTATTTGGTTATTCAAAACTAATTGGTATGGTATCTAGGCCTATGTTCTAATGACAGTTTTTGGATGACTGATGTTTTGAGTGTTTTATATTTGATCTTCTGCCTTTAAAAAAAAGTTCTGTTTAGCGGTTAGGTATATTTCCTACTTATTTCGGGTACGTTAATCATCTTCTCAGTATGATTTTACATGAAGTTTGCTTTCCTATAAGCTTTCGTAGAGAGCAGGCCTATTGAAATAATCTATAAATGCGATGGGGTTGCCCAATAGGCTATTGAGTGCTGCTTGACAGACTGTAGCGTATATCTAAGTTTGACTATCGGTATATGGTATGATAATGTGGATGTTAATAATAATCCACCGAAAGATGTTTTCGGTGGATTTGGTAAGAAACTGGTCATTGTTTGTTAAGATGCGGTGGATTTGCCTATTAAGGACCAAGGCAACCAGTTATTCACCGGTGACTGTGGCTGAACGGTTTTCGTAGAAACCAGGATCTGATGTTGATATAAGTTACAACTCGTCTGCTAATCAGTAAGAACGAATGGCAGAAAATCAAACATGAAACTAAGTTAGTACCCTTCTTAAATTTGATATTGACTAAACTTACCAACAAATAATTGATTTTATAGTTTTAGGGGGCATATCAAAGTCTAACCAGTTGCTTTATATTATTTGTTATTAGTAACAGAAAGTAAATATTAATTTAATACAGTATTAGCGTTATTTTTCTCATAAATAAATATGCAGTTCCCAGTTTGATTTCCCAGGTTTGGTAAATATGCAGTTTCCAGTACTGGTCTCAAAAAAGAATTTTTTTTTCAAATTTTATGGAAATTTGATGCTGATTCCGGATATGAAAGTTTTTTCCGGCGGTCACGGCCGGAAAAAAACCAAACAAATTTTAGTCTCGAAGGTTGGTCATTTGGGTACTCAAATTAACCGGGCGAGCTGAATAAGAATATGCAAAAATATTCAAGATCTGGTGTATATTAACAGAGTTGTGACCGGAAATCACGGAAAATCGTCTACAATGGTCTATTTAGAGTTAGGTTTAGGTCAGACATTGGTAGTTTAGGTAAGTTAAAACATATTGGGTTGATAAGTGGTGGACAAGGTAAAGTTTTGATAGGCTAGGTTAGGTGATGTGTTTGGTTAGGTTAGGTTATGTTTTGTCAGGTTATTTTAGGTTAAGTATAGCAATTCAGGTTTGATATTACAGTACACCTTGGATTAACCAGACCCCCGCATTATCCGGATCCCGGATTATCCGGAACGGTCTACCCGAGGAATTAAAAAATTAGAATCACGGCAAAAAATGATTTTAGCGAGTTTACGGGTGAAATAAGCCTTCTAAAAGTAAAATGCAAATGTGGAATAACAATAATTGAAGGAATATTGTACTCAACGGTAGGGCTACATCACAGTATTTTCGTGAACGTAGTTTTCGGGATTGCTACTTGGGTCGCTAGTAGTTAGCAACAAAGACGTCTAGCCTACGGCAATTTTGCGAGTTTGTTTATGCTGAAATTTGATGTGTTAGGCCTACATTATTTTTTAAGAAGAGTTGATGTAATAAGTTTTGTCATGATTATTTAATCTTAAAAATTAAATATTTTAATCCGACATTTTATTTCAAACCCAAACTGTAAGTTCGGTAAAAGTTAATATTACATTCGTATGATTAATAATAAAGTTCAGTTCTTAAATTTGTTTCAGAATTAAACCCCCGCAAAATTTGAAAGACTAACATGTTGTACAGACTTGACACGCCGCCGTTTGCAGCATCAAAGCAGGGGCTACATATGGTACGCAATCACTGTTTAGGCGATATTGTAATGACCTCGAATTATCCGGATTTTTTGCTATCCGGATCGGTGTTCCGCCACATTAATCCAGATAATCCGAGGTGTACTGTAGTTTGATAATGTTTGGTTAGGCCTATGTTCTGATAGTCGTGTCACAATCCCATTAACTTTATCCTTAGCTAAATCAATGGCTATAAACTAAACCTAAATTAACTTAATCTAATATAACGCAACATACCGTAACCTAACCAAACTTAACTAAACCTGACCTTAATCAACCTAAACTATCATAAAAATTCTTGATCCAATCTATTTCAATGATATCCATATAAATATAATCTAAACTAAGTTAAACTTAGTCTAACCATAAAATATGTTTTTATGTCAACGTATTGCCTCAATTTTGCAGTTCGAGTACAGAATACCATCTGCAAATCCACAAAGACAGAGACCAATAATGAAGACCCAAGCTGAAGACCAATAGAAGGTTTATTTTACTGCTTTTCGTCATGTCGTAAGTGGAATATCAAGTATTTATATGCAGTCAGATTTTCTTTTGTTTACAAATATTTAAACTACAAAGACAAACTGTACTTATATTTTTATTTGTGAGCGAAGCCATGGGTACAGCTAGTAGCATTGGCAGAGTTTTGGGAGGGCCTGGGGCCCTGGGGGAGCTCGCCTCCCCCCTCCAAAAATTGGAAAAATAAAGCCTTGCTTAGTAGCTTAGTAATTAGGCCCTATTTAGAAGTATGTTGACATTATTACTCAATCAAATAACCTAAAGCTATTTTACCATCATACTTTACTTTTTACGGTAAAAATAATTTATTCTTTTAATCCAATAGCCGATAGAATATATATATATATATATATCTTATATATAAATATCTTTACCTACATTATTGTCACTGAGTATCTATAGGCCTACCAGTCACGGCGGGAATACGGGAAAAACCAGAAATATGTCAGGTATTTTGTCTGGTTGGGAATAGTCGGGAAAAGTAATGAATTTCAACCTTTGATTGGGAAATTCGAATTTGGCTGTAAAACAATACCTTGGATAGCCATTTTTGTTGTTGTTATCGACTTCTCGACCAGCTAGTCTCTCAGTTGAATCGCAGTCCACAAATTTTCAGTAATAAGACCTGAAAGTCTGTATTTAATACCGCTGCTGGAAAATCTCTCAGTCCTATCACGGCTGGAAAATCATTTAGCAGCTGACAAGTCTCTCGCTCTTAACGCTGCCGTCCATTTCCCGGTCGTATTGCTATCAGAGGTTGTGTGCTCTTTTCATGGCCAACATATCTTTTGGCCACATGAAGGTAAGAAAATATGTCGTTTATATGGCCGCTGGCAAAGCCCTTAAACTCGTCTCGCAGCCGGCAAATCTCTCCGTCATATCGGGGCTGTTACACCCCTTGCTCTTTTTTGCGGCCATCATATCTTTTGGTCTCATTTACTGCAGTCAGAAACGTTTCACTTGTTTAGCGGCTAGAATCTCCAAATCTCCTATACTCCCAACCTCATACTGCATTAAAAAATATCTATTTAATACTGTTCCTATACAATAATATGTAATAACTTCCTGTGTAATAATAATAAAATAATAATACCCTTCCTAATAATACCCCTTTATAATACTGTCACATAACTTCATAATTCGTAAAACAATTTTATGAATATATTAATATCTTTAAGTTTTAAATTCATTGTTTATTTGCCATAGTCATCCTTATTGTCATGCAATTCTATGAATAAGGTAAACATCCCAAATTCCGGCCGGTTAAGGAAAGTCAGAGTTAATACTGCTTATGAAATTGAAAAACTAGCCATATTTTGGTTAATTATATATTTTAAATAAATTTAGGCTCCAAATAATATGTCAATGTAGCATAAATAAATCATAATTATTAGTGAAATCCAATTTCATTTTATTTTAGACTTATTCATCTAACTTCAATCCCTAATATCAGTCGTCACCTTCTCAATACCGATTTTTGCCAGCCTAATTACAGTCGTGATTGTCAAGATGACACTATAATGTGTTTTTTTTCAGAGTTAACTAAGTTGAAATGAAATTTAATATTGACAGACATTTTTATTACTTGGTGATATTAAACCAGCAACAGCTTACAACTTCATCTAAGTGAAACAACATTGAGGAAATCTTTTGCTAAACTGCTTTTGATGTCAAACACTAAAGCCTTCGACTGTTGGCGTCCTATGGTAGAATGAGGTTATTTTGAAGTTCTATGTGATAACTTTTACTTTGTATATATTCATTCCTGTCCCTATTCTTTTATACGTAAAAAATGCTTTAAAAAAATACTAAAAGCGTTTGTACAGAAACTTGTTAGTTCTTTATCTGATAAAACGTAAATATTTTGGTTTATTGCATTGTCTTTGTAGACCACTTAGATAAATTATTTTAAAAAGTGTATGTTTTTTACAAAGGCCTAATCAGAATGCTCACATATAATTACGTTTAAAATAAGAATAAACTTTTAAGTTATTGAAAACCGTAATTTGGACTATAATAAAATCATATTTGCCGCTGCTATTACCAACCGTAATTTGGAAAAACGTAAAGTTTTATGTC
This sequence comes from Flexamia atlantica, assembly GCA_035578135.1. Classification (NCBI taxonomy): domain Eukaryota; kingdom Metazoa; phylum Arthropoda; class Insecta; order Hemiptera; family Cicadellidae; genus Flexamia; species Flexamia atlantica. Next base: position 178,008,200 of record JAQJVK010000001.1, read on the forward strand.
TTAAGTTAATTAGGGTCAATCCATTTCAAATCAACCAATTTAAAAATAAAAAGTTGCTGACAATTTATCGATATTTTCATATTTTTACCCGTGGTTATGCTATGTTCGAAGAGTTAAAAACAACTATTAATTTATTTTTTAGGTGCATCGTTTTTTTTTGAGCAGCCATTTTGTATCGGTGCGACAGCTGATTTTGCATTTTGCAGAGGTGTACGTTAAACTTTGTAGTTTTTTTATTATTGAAGATATTCAGATGAAAGAAAAACCATTTGAAAGAGAATAAAATGACCAATAATCTTTGTCCAGTACATGTTTTGGCTTAGGTGATAGCAAATATGCATGAAAAATAAGTATGAGTAAAATTTCTACAAACGCAAATCTACACTTCCAGTGCCTAAATTCAATGTGTGAAAATTAAGACTCGCCTTTAATTTTTTTCTATAGACAGCCTTCACAGTATATTTTCTTCTGACCAAGTCACAAGCTTGAGATATGTATTCCTTTTTTAAACATATTTTTAAAATGAGCAGTTTATCCACAATCGTGTATTTTGAACTTGGCATATATCTCAGAAGGGACACATACTGAAAATCTGAAATTTTCAGAAAACATTCTTTTGACGGGTTGAATCAAGTGGTTAAAATTTCATTACTTAGAATTTCTTATATTTTAAGCTATGATTATCTTTATAGTGACAATAAATAGTATACAAAACAAAATCTAAGAACATATACATTTTTTTGTAATGTTGTAATATTTCTCGTAAAACATAATTGAAGGGGTCCCCCGTAAAACTTTCTAAACGACAAAAACCTAGATTCGAGTAATCAAGCGTTGAAAATTGAATTAATTCTGAAATTTACGGTTTTTTTCAAGGTTAGAACTTACAATCATGTATAATTTTTTAATACCCAATTTGTAATATCATAATGTAGCCTTAGACTAAATTTTTACTTGCCATTAAGCTTTTTTAAACATTTTTCGTGTTTTTTTTTGGGGGTTATAACGTTCTAAATGACTGGCGTTTGAAACGTTTTCTGACGGACTGCCCCTTCTGCTTTGGTAGAAATCATCAGGGAGTGTAGGAATACCAACATAAACGAAAATAAAACTGAATATAAAACAATTTTATTGGTCTAAAAGTTCAAAAACGTAACGTTGTTACATAACGTTATAAGTCATTTTACTAAAAGTTATCCAAAGGAGGCACCTAAAACGTTATTCTACTCACCTCTTTTTTGCTAATTTTCCAGGCCTTGGCTGCTTAGTTTTTGTAATTTAGGGTAATCCAGCTGTTCTATATATCTTCCTGGTTTTATCCTTCCACTTTCTAATATTTACTTCACCTGTTTTAATTTTACTTACACGATTTTGGTCGCTGGGCGACAACGCAACGAGCGGTGGGGATTTTATCTTTCGGCGAATAGAACGTTTTTCCCCAGAATGTCCGTGCAGTCCGCGAAGCACGCCAACTTTGACAGACGAAATCAGGGCTGCCAACTCAAATATCTTCAAAACAAAATATACCACGGTGTAGCTCATGTCCTAGAGAACCTTTTTCACTGAATATCTCCGATTTTGAAATTTTGTTACTTAGAACGTTTTACGGGGGACCCCTTCAATTACTATAAGCTGGTTGAAAACATCAAATTACATTATAAAAACACTGTTTAAAAGGTTCAATGTGATGTACAAGTTGTGTCAAATGTGATTAAGAAATTTTGATGAAAAGTTTGCTGATTGATATGCTCATCAATAACAAAATGATTACTTCCATAGTGTGACGGGTCCTTTAAATAAACAAAAACACGGATAAGATCAGATTTTTTGTTGAGGGGAATCTAATTGTGGGCATTGAATATACCCTATAAGAAGGACATACCTTACTGCCAGAATTCAGACCAATTTTTTTCTGTGAGTGCAACTTTTTGACTTTACCACCAGAGTTCTCCGGTCCCTTTTTTCCTTGCGCTCTGTGCAAGAGAGAAGGGGGAGAAGAGCCGGAGGTGTGAGAGAGAGCGCGCCGAGGGTGCGAGAGAGAGCGCGCCGGGGGTGTGAGAGAGAGAGCGCCAAGGGTGCGAGAGAGAGCGCGCCAAGGGTGCGAGAGAGAGCGCGCCAGGGGTGTGAGAGAGAGCACGCCGGAGGTATGAGAGAGAGCGCGCCGAGGGTGCGAGAGAGAGCGCGCCGGGGGTGTGACAGAGAGCGGGGATGTTGAGAGAGGGCGGGGAAAGAGATAGAAAATCTATCTGATGGAGTAGAGTCAGGGAGGAAGCTAAAGACCGAACGAGCAAGAGAATTTCTAAGAACAAATTCGTCCCCCGAACCACATGTTCAGCTTGGAAACAATACCCCAATAGTAGTTTATGCAACGATTGTATAATGAATGCCTTTAAGCCACGAGTGAGATGTAAGTTAGAACACGAGCGAAGCGAGTGTTCTAAATAACTCATTTCATATGAGTTTTCTAAAGTGACTTCAGTACTCTAAAGTCGTCATTAGAGTACTGCTTGGTTTTTGGTGTTTTAATGTATATCATTATAATGTTTATTAATACCATAATTGGTGCTTATTGCAATGGTCGTAGATAAAATATTGTTTTGAACCAACAGTTAAGAGCACTGGTTTGGTCTTAAGTCTTTCCGTTTGGCGGATATCATAATTATTATTACTATCTCGCTTCAGTCTAATTTGTAAATACCAAATTTGTGAAGGTCTTGGTGGGCAGGTAAAATAGTAATTTTTCAAGGAATTATTACAAATATGAGGTTACTAAAACTTTTTTGTGAGCTCGGCCATACTTTTATTTTAGACCAATTTTTATGTCAGGGAAAATGTAATTTTCAATAATTTTTCAATTTAGGGAATACTAAAAGTTAATAGTTTTCAAGAAGTTTAGGAAGAACCAAAAAGAATTAATTGTACCTTTAGACTTCCCCTCCCTCCCCCCGCTCAAGAGCGACAGACGGGAACTTTGGATATGTTCACCTCCTAACCAGTCCAAACAAAGCTGCACGGTCTAAAAATGAGTTTAAAAAATTAGTGTTGGTAAATCTGGCATTGGGAGTGTGGGACACATGGTGTAGTTATATATATATAAATAACTTATAATTAATAACACAAATTCATTCGTAAGCATTTCATTAACAGTACCGAGACAAAATTATTTGTTTCAGGTGGGAAGAAGTGTCACTCACTGATCCAGCAGAAGCCCAAGATGATTGAAATTAGTCTTGTAATGTTAATTTGCAATAAAACTTATGGTCAACAACAGAAAAAGAGTATTAATTTTGGCCAAAATGGTTTTTTAATGTTAAGGGCATTTAATTGTTTTAAATAGCATAACTGTAACTTGTTTTGAACAGTACCTGAGGCTGGCCTAAGGAATTTTAGTATAATATGCAATGATCAATATAATCAGCCATTAAATATATTTTAACGACTAACAAACCTTTTTATACCTATCTATTAAACCATTTCATATGACTTTCCTACTTATGACAATCAGTTTTAAATGAATTATACAGGGTGTATCAATTTTAAATGAATTATACAGGATGTCTGTAAAGTCCATCACCAAACACCATAACTTGGTTTATTGGTTCAAAATAAGCAAAAACGTTCATATGAAGGTATGACCTAAAATGCATATCTACACAGATGGAGATAAAAAATATTTTGTGAAAAATACAAAATGGCGGATATCTGGGTAAATATGCATTTTAGGACATACCTTTATATGAACTTTTTTGCTTATTTTGACCCAATAAACCAAGTTATGGTGTTTGGTGATGGACTTTACAGACACCCTGTATATAACATTGCAATTATTACGAAAATTCATTTAACCTTTGCATATTAGTTTGCAATTGTTTGAAAATCACTTTTAAAATTGACTAGCTACACATAATTACTACCTGAATACTTGAATACTTGAGAATAGCAATAATTAAAACATTATATAATAACAATTTTGATATGAGTTTACAATGATTTAAAAATCAATTTTAAAATTGACTAGATACACATAGCAATAATAAAAAAATTATGTAATAACCATTTTGATATGAGTTTACAATGATTTGAAAATCACTTTTAACATTGACCAGTTACCAAGTTAACAGCTTGTAAAATAATTTTTTTATTGTTTTATAATCATTACAAATGATTAATCTATGATTTTAAAATAATTTTTCCCCTCAAAATGCCCATTGGAAAGCGAGTAGCGTAGGTTTGTGCTATCTGAAAAATATTTAATATAAGATAAGCGTGTTGTACAATTTATTATTTTAGGAAATGGAATTCCTATTTTTTGTCTCTTCAAAATATTCTAGAGAACTTCTATTGTTATTTGTTAATCATAGCTCTAAAAACTAATAAGGCCGCTATTAAAATTTTTGAATTCATCTATTTTTAGCCTTTCAAGAGGTAGCATTTTAAAATCATTCATTAGTATGCATCTAGAGCCTATAAAGAATATTTGAGCCAAGATTCATGGCCCATGGCCCAAAGCCCTACATTGTTTTAGAAAATAAGCTTTGAAAACTAAAAATGGCCGCCATTTTGAATTTAATAATATACCCTATTTTAGCCTTTTGAGATAAAATATCTTAAAATTCTTTCTTAGTACGCATCTAGAGCCTTTATAGAATGTTTGTGCCAAGTTTCATAGCCCAAAGCCTTGTAGTTTTTGAGAAACTGTGATCAGTGAGTCAGTCAGTCAACCGTTTTTGGCTTTTATATATATATAGATGTAATCAATAACATGAGAAATTTATTGTCAAGTAAATGTATATTTAATATATTTATGTTTTCTTCTATTTCGTCTTGGGGATGGACATAATCGTCCACACTGACTACATATAATGAACCTGCGGGGATCGCGACAGGCCAGCAGGCGACGGAGGCAGGAGAGGGGTGAGAGAGCGGAAGAGGAGAGGTAAGCCGGTCGAGGTTGCCGCCGTGGTCGCGAGGAAGCGCCACTGAACATTCTCGTGGCGAACTCATGCAGACCTTTGCAGTCTCAACGATTACACACTTATCCGTGGACTTTTTATAAATCTGAAAGTAGATTCTGACTCCCAAAGTTCTGGTCGACCCCTTGCATTTTCATTTTATTTGTTTATATTTTTTATATTAATGTAAAAAAGCTTTAAAAAGTGCTTAATTTGAAATTTTTACCAGTCAACTGCAAAATTATTTGAATTACTATTTAATTATTTTTTAAACAAAGGGATGCACAAAGGTTTCACGGATTTAATGACACCAAAATAATGAAAATCGGTCAAAAATTAAGCCAACAATAGCTGAGATTCAAAACCCTTGCATTTGCACGCGGCGAACAGGTAGAGCGCACCCATAATATACTAAAAACGCATATTTAATCATTCATGAGCTTTAAACATGAGGAAAATTAACAAGGAGACCATATTGGTTTTCATTAGTAATACATACACTTTTGTATTCTATATAATTCTTAGTCTTTTAATTTTTAATAACTGTAAACTTGTTATAGAATATAAATGTCAACAAACATATAACCAATGAACTCAAAACACTCAAAACAAACAAATAATTTAATCTAATGAAAAAATTAAATTCAATCATATGGTCAGTTTTATATTAATTAAAACATCCCTGTTGCAACAGACCTACATCTGCAGCCAATTTCAATAACACATCAATCCTCATAATTGTAAACATACCATATATTATACTACATTTTCAGGCAGTTTAGACCAAGACACCCCCCCCCCCTCCAAATGCTCTTACTTTCTTTATTAAATTTAAAAATAATTTGTATTTTTTGATATAGTATATATTTTCTGCAAAATCTTGATCAATGAACTCTTAACTATTCAAAATAAACACAAATAAAATATTTTACACCTGCAAATTTAATCATATGTTCAGAATTTTATTTTTTTTAAATCTCAAATCAGGGTGACTATACTTTTTGGAGGGAAAAATTAAAAACAATATTGGACAACGTACTGTGTTTAGCACATCCAATATTATCCAAAATCTAAGCAACGGATTGACATAGAATAATAATTCAAAATGCTAAATTGTTTGTTTTTTTAAGCTGAATTCAATTTTGACAATTAAGTTTAAAAATAATTAGTAAAAAGGTGTTAAATGTTGAAAATAAATTTTATTTTGTGAAAAAAAACCTTCGTAGAGTAAATCAATCTTGCTGGTTTTCGAACTCGAAGTCATGAATGACGCTTCATACGTTTGTTCCAAATTTCATCAAGATCGGACCTTTTTTACAAAAGTTATCGCGCCTACGGAGAGGTATATATATATATATATATATATATATACATATGTATGAAAATGAATGAACAGTGTTTTTGGGGTCTGGGGACCTCAAAATGAAAAAATAACATGGTCCCGGGCTTAAGTCTCACCGTGCCGCCTACGGTAATAGCTACTTCCCTATAGGGGAAATTCGCTAAAAGGTTTAAAATACCTGTTGCGTCAATTTGATCCTTTGTAGTTTAACACTACAGCTGTTTCGTACTTCAGGAGTACATCATCAGGTGGCGAATGTTGATGTTAAAATTGCATCTCATCGGTGGATGAGCTGGTCAGAAGATAAAAACTTTTCACAAAACACATAGACACGGAACACTTACAAACACACGACATTTAAACGATTAAAAGTCGAAACTTGGCCAAGTAAAATACCGATAACACACGAGATGCGGCGCCGGTGGATGTAGCGTCATGACTGGCGCCGCATCTCGTGTGTTATCGGTATTTTACTTGGCCAAGTTTCGACTTTTAATCGTTTAAATGTCGTATGTTTGTAAGTGTTCCGTGTCTATGTGTTTTGTGAAAAGTTTTTATCTTCTGACCAGCTCATCCACCGATGAGATGCAATTTTAACATCAACATTCGCCACCTGATGATGTACTCCTGAAGTACGAAACAGCTGTAGTGTTAAACTACAAAGGATCAAATTGACGCAACAGGTATTTTAAACCTTTTTATATATTGCAATACTTGATCCAGAGGCTAACCCATCATGAAAAAAATAAAAGTTAAAACTTCTCCGTTATTAGCAGTCCGATCATCATAATCTTAATATCGGCGTTAATTAGATTAAGTTTTGCAACTTTTTTGTATATTTTATAATTTTTCTAAAATTTACGGTTTTTTAGATATTTAGCTTAGAAATTAAAAAAACAGCCGCCATTTTGAAATGGTATAAAGTAAAAATTTGATACTTCATACAAAAATAGTTCTTAGTAGTGGTTATCCATATACCAAGTTTGAAGTTTGTACGTTGAGAGGTTCGGGAGATGATTAAATATGTAAAAATAACAAACAGACACACAGACGGAAAACGAGGCACTTTAGGACCTATGTTTATATCAACTTTTTTTCTTATTTTTACCTCTACTATCACATACTAAAATATTTTACCATAATTTCCGGACACCCTGTATATATATACATACAAATTCGAACGAATGGTGTTTTCTGCTTCTGGTGGCCCCAAAACGAAAAGTTATAATGGTCTCGGGCTTAGGTCTTACCATGAGACCTACGGTAATAGCTTCTTCGCTATAGAGGAAATTCGCTAATAGAGGTACTTTAGAAAAATCTTTAATTGGATTAGCTTTACAGTAGAGGTCAAATCGCTCTAAATAACTATTAAACTCTTCCAAGTCATCTGAAAATTCATTAAACTTCCAAGTTATAGACATTGCCGTTTGTTTGCAATTTTTATAAAATTAAAAATATAAATTCCAGAATACCATTCACTTATCTGACAAAATTATACGTAGAATAAACCTTTCCGATCTATTCTTTGTGAATTCGTACAGTTCGTCACTACTATAGCAGTGTACACTTGTTTTAAATGAAAATTCAGTTTTAGGAATTATTCACATTCTTTTATTTACTTGTTTTATAAACGAAACATATCAACAGAAAACTTATGATAGAAAACAATCATACAACAATAACGAGAAGAGATAATTTCACAATGGTGTAGCGAAATGTTCTGTATTGCATCACGTCTTCATATAAATACAAGGATATTGTTCCTCATTATGTGTTTTGTATGTAATTAGCGATTCCTGCTATAATTTTCCAAAATTACAGTATGCAAAAAAAAGTCTGCGTTGTGCTAAATGAAACTGCAAATGATACTATTAAGTCCAGGTGATACTACTGCCTTTATGAGCACTCTCTTGCGTAGTGGAAGTTAAATGTCCCAAAGAGGAGTCAGATAAGGCAAGATAGCAGCAGGTTTCCTCGAACAATATTATTAGCTGTGGGAATGTTAAGGATGTTACAATGTATGTTACTTTTATAGTTGGAACCTTAAACTGACAGAACCAGGAAATGCGACAAACTTCTCGCGATTCTTTGCAGTGTTATGTCGCTCGTTTGATCGTAACAAATACATATTTCGAAAAAAATGCTCCCCCCTAGATCCGTCACTGCCATTTGCTAATCATGAGAGAAAAATGTTTAGAGGAAGCGTTATACTTTCTCATTTTCATCTAGAGTGGAATTATCAGCTGCACCTTAAGGGTTTAATTGCACACACATGACCCAAATAAATTAGTCCATTTGTTAATTATTCCTAAAAATTGCACAAGGAAGGGGGGTTTGAGGAGGGGGGGGAGTTGGAGGGGGGCTTTATTCATATAATTGAATTAAAATGAGCTATCCTTTCAGCGGGCGAAGCTGCGGGTATATCTGCTAGTACGCCTATAAAATCGTACTCAACTTAATAACTAATACAATAAGAATCAAAATAAATTCTTAACCTAAAACGGACATTAAAAGTTGCTGAAACCACAACTACAAGTTATTTATTCTGGTTCATTTGATGGAAATAATGCAGTAGGACCTCAAAATAGAGAGAAAATAAGGCTTCCAAATCAATAACGGAGTATAACCCGATTCAAATCATAAGGCCCAGTCCGTCCGTAAGACTTATGTTAATTTTAGCATTGGGCTTATGGACGGCGTGGGCCTTATGTTTTGAAACCAACTAATAGCAATACGTTTCTCAAAAATACATTTTAGGACGAGTAATCACCTCAAAATTTAGGGATGGATCAAGACTACATAGCTAATACAGCTTGAATAAGGCGAGTTTAAATTACGTTTTAAATTTTATCTACATTGAAATGATCGTTTATGTGTACGAGCACAACAGGTAGGCATGTGTTTGTATCTATCTATATTATTAAAAGAATTTCTGGGATTTTGTCCAGAGCAAATCGACCCCTAGAAATTAATTTTTCTACGCATATCTGGTATCAAATTAAAGCTATTACTCTCTAGATGTTCCTTTTGCGGGAACATGAAATGCCTTCACACAGGAGGCTTTTGAAATTTCAGCGAAAGTGCTACTATCTGGGTTAGAACCTGCGAACTTTTTCCAATTCGAATGTAGGCTGGTATCTACATTTTATCCTACATTCAGCCATAAAACAAACATATCTCTACATGACATATTCCTTGATATAAATAGTTTCTATTCAGTCCTCTAGATTCTTCATATCAAGGTTAGACGATAATTTTTATCGTGAGCGAAGCCACGGGTTCTGCTAGTCTACTATATATTTGTCAACCACTCAGTGGAATCATCGTACAGCCCAAACTACTTGACCTAGAACCTTGAAAATTTGCATGGATGTTCCTCTTAGGGAGTAGGTATCCGCTAAGAACGGATTTTACAAAATTCGTAGTATAAAGGAGTTTTTGGCGAGGCCGAAGTTTTCAAATTTTCCCATTTAAAAGTATGTTGGACGATTTTTGTTTACATTTTTAATGTTCATAAAACTATCAGCTGGTAGTTAGCTTCGGAAATGTATACGTTAATACAGAAGATAATAAATTTATTTCTTTGATCATGGCTTCATTGATTTTTGTTGATTTGTTTCAAGGCATAATTATGTACTATGTAAAAGAGTAAAGTGGCACCATCTATATTTCGTTAGCGGGAGTTATCGTTTTTCCTAAAGGCGTTCCTAATAATTTTTTTATAACATCTATGCCTGTCCGATGATTTGGTGTTTCGTATAATTCGACGTACGCAGATTTAAACGTGAAGAGCATACTGCCTTTTGTGGCTGAGTCTTGAGACTGTAAGATGAAAAAGAAAAGAACACTGATTTTTCAGTCACAAACAGAACGTGCTGAAATGATATGATTCTTTGATCTATTTATGTAAAAATTTATAATTTATACAAATCCCTGATTGTAAGTTATATTTATACTATCTTTTCTACTATATTTTTGTCAAATACCACTGACCTAACATTGTACAGCCAAAACGACTTAACCTAGAACCTTGAAAATTTGCATGGACGTTCCTTACAGAGTGTTGGCATTCACCAAGAACGGATTTTTTTTAAATTCGAGGTTTTTAGAGGTTTTTGGTGGAGCTGAAGCTTTAAAATGCCCCATGTTAATGTAATGGATGATCTTTTGTTTAAATTTCAAATTATATTAAATCAAGCATATTAGCTTCACAAACGGATACGTTGTTACAGCTGATTTATAATTTGATTCCTTTTATCATGGTTTTATGGTTGTTTTGATGATTTTGTTAGGTTATTCGTACTATATAAAAGTTACATTTGGTTAAGTTTCGTACCTTATACGTTTAATCATAAGCTCATTATGTGGTACCATCTTTTTAGGCAGCGGGAGCTATAGTTATTTCCTTAGACCGGCCTTTATGTTTTTAATTACAATCATGCCAGTTACAATAATTTGGCAAATACCTTTTTCATCTAATTCGACGGTGACCCGGCTTTTCACGGAAAAATAAATGCTGCAATCAGTGGTTGATCTTAAATTATTACTACCAGCCCATATTTTAAGTTAAAAACTAAGTGAATCGAGTTTGAAATACTGCCCACGGATAGCACCATAACTTTTTCGAACATTCAGCCCTTTACTGTACTTAATTGATGCCTTACTAGGCAATCTAGGGACGTATTGGTAAACCTACAAAGAAGTAACTTAAAATCGACACATTTGGTGTTAAAATTGGTCCGGCCGTTTTCGAGTTATAACGGTGAAAAGAAAACCTTCACTGTCTACTGTGGTATCCTACATCATACTGTGGTATCTATATTTTATCCTACATTCCGCCATAAAACAAACATATCTCTACATGGCATATTCCTTGATATAAATATTTTCTAATCAGTCTTCTAGATTCTTCATATCAAGGTTAGACGATAATTTTTATCGTGAGCGAAGCCACGGGTTCTGCTAGTATGAAATGAATGGTGATGCACTGTCGAAATTTCAAAGTGTAGATCTTACAAAAGTAATAACATAGACACTTTTAAAGAAGATGCTTTTAAAGCACTTCTCTAATTCCGTGAGGAATTTTTTACGCATATTGAAGTTTCGAGTATAAAGTAGTAAGTTATTTTCAAAAGTTTGCCCCGATGAGAAGTTTAATTACTGGCAATTTTACTCCAGTGCTATGACATAAAAAATAGTAGGAAACTAAAAAAAATCACATAAATTCACACAGATCATCATTGAAAGGTATTTTACGCTGCAAAACTCCATACATAATCCACCTTAAACTAAAGCCTATTTTACTAGGTCGTTTTTATAAGTCACGAAGTGACGCGGGCTGCTAGTTGGTATGAAAAAACTATTAAATACGATGGCGCCGCTAAATAACTGAAATATTATCGGGTGGAAAATCAATTACATAATCCCTAGTAGGCTACTATATAAGATTTAATCTAACTTTACTGTGTAGTTACATAACTACTGAAAATCCTGTGAGCAGAAGAAGCAGATAATATATTATTTGATTATTTTATTCACACAGTTCCACATTTATGAATGAGCTATCGAGTGAGTATTCCTTACCTGAATGAGTATACCTACAAGGGGATTCTGGGATTCCTCCTGCGATAGTGAGTGAATTTGTCCTTTATTACGTCAAACCCTTCCTTCATTATGTTAAATCTTTCCATGCATATCACTCAAACGTAAAAACTCAGCAATATTAAATTTTTCTATTCGGTATTCTATACTTCTTTCTTTTCCTTACACTTTCTTGTCCAAGAACATTTGAAACTATGTTGTTACTGTGTCACTTTGCATTATTAGATTTAAATTGTACGTAATATAAAATTCATCGAATAACATTATTTTACATCAAGTCTAATATAAAAATAAATAATCATTGTTGCAAATTTCAGCTTTTCACAGTTATTATGCTAAACCACAGCTCGAAAACTCGTACATAGAATGCAATCTTGTCAGAAAGTTCCATACGCCTTGAAACTATGTTACAAGACCACAAAATACGTGGAATATTCTTGTGCAGAGCTGTCGACAATAACCTTATAGTTAAAACATTCACGACTCTTTATCAATACATTTTGATTAACTGCAAGCAAAATGGGTAATTTTTAGTCATTCACTCAGTTTATAAGATCTTTTATACTACTGCTTCATGTAATGCACAATTTAATTTTCACATTATATGATGTTCACATTACATGTGTTCAATATCTTGATAAAACTTGGTAAATGGTTTCTTCTAGTTAACATCTACCACAGTACCTAGAATATCTTTATACGGTAGGCTAGATATCTTGCGCAGGTGAGAGTAAGAAAAAGATGTGACGTCATGGTAGTCTAACACTTGAAAGAAGGTTCAGCAAGTTCACGTGCAAATCTCGTGAAACTACGCCAAATCTCGTGAGATTTTTCATTACTAGAATGAAATATAGCCTTCATTTGTTGATAAATAAATATTTAACCTTGAAATAACAAGCTGTCTGCGGTTGGTGCTAATTTGGCTTACAGTGACACTTGCTGGTGTGTCGTCTTGCAAAAGAACATGGAGCAATAATTAGTGTAAAAGTCCCGTCGCTGGTGCGCACCACCGACCAGCAGAACGCTTGCCGATTGGCTGGTCTATACTGCGCATCTTATTTATGATACTTACCGTATAGATGTTCATGTTACTGTGATATCTACTAAATATTGAATTAAAACTACACAGTGATAACATACATGTTGTAGCAAACCTGCATACTCATTCCCCTGAGGCTATTATTATGGAAAAATAAATTGTAACGGATCTTTCAGTTTTCTGTTTGTGAGAATACATACTCACAGTTATATGCGTATTTAAATCGTACTCAACTTAATAAGTTGTCAAATTGTTTTTGTGGATTTGTCAATATACGTCTAAGAATAATTCTTTAAAATGACGTCACTTAAAAACAGTAAAGAGCTCACGTGTTGGAACAGTGGTGCTATCCGTCGACATTTAGATGGATACTTTAGAAGTTTAAATACTTGAAAACTGTTAAGAAATGGCAACCTGAATAGGTATTTTAAGTCAAGTATGACAATTAATGCGTGTTTTAATCTCAAATTCGGTTTTTTAATTTTTTTTCATGTTATCTCTGTGTTTTGGAGGTGTCCCGCCCTTTAAAACCTTTGAGTTAAGTACTTTTATGACGACTACCTTGAAATATTTCAGCCAAATTATGTTTTTAATTTTGATTTGTCTGGAATCTCGGCTCAGCTGTCCAACCAACACTTGGCATGACGAAATGTTCACAGGCTTAACACCTCCACATCAAATTAAAAGACGTAAATCCCGTTTCCAAGGGCTATAGACCTGTTATAAAGCACTCCATTTTAGAAAACGTTTATAAAAAACAACTATGTTGCATTTGCTTCAGTAATAGACTGTTTTCTATAAGGGAAAAGCGAAATCAAATAATTTAAACTTAAGGTAAATGTAAGTTTACTCAGTGGCGTCACGTGCGTTCACAGGTGAAGTCCCGGCAAAGTCACGTGCGCCAAACAAGGTTCTCATCAGTTTCACTTAGGTATTAGAAGAAAGTTTAGTTTCTCCACTTTTACGGCAAGTATGCAAAGCAAAAGTTTTCATCTTAATGATGATGACCCCTCGGTCGCACTCATCGCGTTGATTGATTGAAGGAATCAGTGTTGAATTCTCTTGCTTGGAGTCGAGGAAAGATATGAAAAAATACCCTAGGTTAGGTACTCTATAAAAATTGCTATAAGGAAGATAGTTGCGTTTTTCTGTCATATTTTATGCATCGATGTATATATCGATGATTTTATGTGCTAAACAACATACTAAACGTTTACTTAAGTTTGACCACCGGAAGTGCCTCATTTTTAATTGGTAAATATTGTGTTTAACTTGTACTAAATTTCCCGATTTTACGATAAATTACAAATAGAAAATTAGCGATTTTATTCCGTAGAGAATATATCTAACTACGTACATGATCAGGGGCGGCTCCAGGGGGGGCCATGGGGGCCATGGCCCCCCCTGAGAGCTCCGAATTTATTTTTTTTTCAAACAAGGTTTTACCAAAATTCATTCTTGTGTATATGAAATCGTTTGTGACCCAATATCGGAAAAGCCGTTGTATACAAGATTCTCGAAGACGAAGCTTTTATATTTCTATATAATTATTATTTATGTACCTTAATTCAACCTAAAATTTTTTGTTCAATATTAATAGTAGGAGACATTTTAAGTTGTTAGGTTGGTAGCGCGTCACGATTTGCCGCATAGCCATCTCTATTACTAGAGATAGCCATGTTTGCCGCCGTGATTTGGGTTTGGAAGATATTATTTATGACGAAAACAAAAACAATCTATATAATTAATACGCCAACACGAAATTTGTCTTATGAACTCCTCCGTCATTTCTTAACCGATTTTGATCATTGACGGCTCATTGAAAAGAGCGTGTCGCGTAGATTTGCAAACTGGCCTTACATTTTTTAAAAAGTCCCTTGGGCTCTGCCCCATTGGCTTTTAAAGTTCCCATGTTATCCTTATGAAGAACATAATTGTTTACATTTTGATCAGCTGGATAATTTAATTGCTGTTATTTTTTAATTTGTGTAAACATAACCCTCAAGACGGATCGTGTTAGCATGATTGTGTTTTAAATTTGTCGCCATTTGAATTATCGCTCTGCTAGAGTAGCGCACAATTCCGTGCGCACGGATCCACTAGTATACTTTTATTATGAAATTAGCGCATATTTCCTGTGAGTATGGATTGAAATAATTTTATTATTATTATCAAGACCATCGAGTGAGTGATTGATCCTTTTGAATACTATCTGGCATTCAATACTTATTTGGACTATACCATATTACTGTAGTCTCAACTAAACGTACAATTATAACAAAGTTGGAGTTCATTTAGCCTGTCTTAGTCCTATTTAAAAAATGAACAAATTATTTAATCATTAAATTAGGGACCGTCCATAAATACTTAACGCCCTTATGGGAGGAGGGGGGGGGGGTTTCGTCAGCATTATGTACCGTTACAAAGGAGAGAGGGGGGCTTCAACGCAACGTTAAGCACCTATTAAACCTTAACTAGAGATCGCCAGTAGTCGGAAATTCGACCAATTTTTAAATCAAGAAATAGGGATAGCTAATTTTCAACTTTGCATACACCAATGCGTTTCACAATACATTTCATATAGTACACATTTTCCACGTAAACACATAATAGAACCAAATTGGAACCAAAAGCAAAAGAGAAAGACTCAATCTTTGACTAATTATTTTGCCTCACCACTGGCACATATACGTGACATGGTTTTTAGTAATTAGTATTGTACAATATTAAGATTCCATGTTTATTTCTTTAACACTGAGCTGGTTATTGATTCAGAGGACGGTAAAAATTCAGTCATCAAATCAGTTTATCCCATACACCCCTTACTACAGTTCTCTCCCTCACTCCCTCCATTAATTCCTTCCCTCACTCTCTATGTACTTCCTTCCTTTCTACCTTCTTTCTACTTTTCACCCCTTTTCTCCTTCATCCTCTTCTTACCACCTCTCATCCCTCCTTTCTTACCTTTTAGGTCTGAAATAATAACACCTAACATTTACGTGCCTAATTATTATTTGAGACCTAAAACTCCCCTTCAAAACTTTTTCTCTACTTCCTTACCCTTAGGACATTTTCCCCTCCTTCCCTCTCTCCCTATCATTATCATTAATATATTACACATATTTTACCCATTCTCTACCAATAAAACACACAATTTGAATGTAATGTCCATCTGTACTGCAGTTGCACGACAGTACAGTTGGATTTTTTTAACTAGAAGCTGTTAAGACGAGGTGGAGTATCTTTGGCAATGCACTTCTTTTGTTTAAAGTAAAATCATATGTTTCTGTTTGTATTGTAATGCCTTTGTTTACAATCTAAAAAAAATAAACAATGATATGAAATGGCTTAGAATATTGTTTGTTTTGATTAAACCTAACCACAATATTTGACAGGTAGAAACATGTGATTACATTACAAACAAAAAGGTTCATCACTAAAGATATTCCTCCTCGTCTTGACCGCTTCTAGCTAAAAAAATCTAACTTCGGAAGGTAGAGACTCAACTTCATGTTCTTTTTTCTTCCCTTTTTATTAGCTAATTTTTATCTCTTAATCTTATTGAAGTGAGCAAACTTTATTTGAAACACATTCAATCTTCTCTAAATAGCCCTGGATTTCAATCAAATACTATATTTTTACTCCATGCCCCAATAAAACATGTGACTTGAAATTGTTTAAAAATAATAATTTGTTTGGATTTTTTACTGGACAAATACTAACTCGTGTCATTAATGAATTCCTTACATTTGTTTATTGCTTGATAAAAACTTATTGGGTTTTTTTTTAAATCTCATCACATGACAGAAAAAAACAGAGTCAATTTTTGCCCACTTTTCGCCCTCACATAATATTTCTACATCTAATCTTTACTCTACGAAAAATAGCATGTGATAACAGATACATATGATGACAAAAGCACAGTTCTGTTTTGTTTTTCTATCACCAAAACAACAACTCATAAGACCAATGTTAATTTTTTTGAAATTTTAAATTCAATTTTCAACTTGTCTAAAAGACTAATATAAATTTCAATGGGATTCTGAACATCTACAAGAAAATACAATTCTATCGGTGTGCTTAGATTTTTGCTACGATGCACACTGGCTGAGAAAAAAGGAGTACAAAAACCTTATGGAAAAAATGCTTGTCTATTAATATAAAGATAATTAATTCCTTAAATTATTCCAACAAATTCAAATTATCTTCAAAGTACAAATGTTTGACTTTTTGTGGGGGGATGGGGGTGATAGTACAGTGTTACGTAACTTTTGAGGGGGTTTACTGCCAGCGTTACTAGTCCGTTAAGAGGGGGGAGGGGTTTCTGATAAGGCCGATTTTAGCGTTATGTAATTTATGGATGGCCCCTTAAGTAAAATTTTTAACAAAGTGTTAATAATCTCATAGTCAGAGGTGTTAATAAACACGTATTTGGGGGGCAGGGGCGTACCCAGGGGGAAAAATCGGGATATATCCCCCCCCCCCGAAATTTTTGGGTTATGGGAAATTTTTGGGAAGATTAATATCTTGTTCACAATTAAGGTGGTGGTATCACTAAACTTGCTATGAAAGAGAGAACACTACTCACTCATTAAACTTTTATAAGGGGTTTAAATAGTTAAATTATATTATTTTAATGATAATTGGTTCGGGGATGATATATTGGATTAGGGTATTTTTACCTATTGAGGTTATCGTGAGTAATTGGTGGGGGTGGGCCTATAAGAACATACACGCTAAAATCGAAAGAGTGAATACTCACTCTTTGTGAGTGACTCATTCACTCTTTGGGGTAGAGAAAATTGAGCCACTCCGAAAGAGTGAAGGTTCACTCTTTGAAAAAGTGAACCGTTTTCACTCATAGAAAGAGTGGAATATCCCCACTCAATGAAAGAGTGGGTCTTGTTCTTTTCAGAGTGGAATTTCAGTCTTTAAAAGAGTGAAGTTCAACTTTAAAAGAGTGAAATCAACTAACCTCACTAACCTAACCTCTCATTGGCATTTATGAACTACAATTCTAACTCTTTACCGGCACTTGTTGTGGACAACTGGTACCTAAACTTGATGATTGAAACTAAAACCCCTAAAATGTAACGGCGAAGGCATATTCATCGAGTGACACAGAGCCTTTGCTGAGACTAAATTGAATTTCCCCTCCACCCTAACCTTGATTCTACAGACTATTGTTAATCTTCATATTGCGTTAGCTACCTTAACAGTAACCAAGTAAGTGGTTGAAGCAATGTTTTCTGCTTACCTGTATGTAAACCGGTAATATCCATGTGCATGTAAATCAATGACCAAAATGGCGACTCAGTAGCGTCGTCGCGTCGCCGGAAGCCATCCTTCTTTTCGCTCTTTCTCCCCACCACTTTCAAAAACTCACTCAATTGAGAGTGAATTCTCACTCTTTCCTTGTACGGTTTCAAAACAATATAATGAATGAGTGAAAATTTCACTTTTTTTATGAGAGAAATCATCACTCAACCAAAAGATTGGATATTTTTCACTAATTTAGAGTGAATATTAACTCTTTCGGAGTGGAAACCTATTCACTCCGACGAATAAATGACTTTTTCACTCTTTCGATTTTAGAGTGTAAGGCAAGCAAAAACTACTGAGGAAAACAGTGGCCATTAATGGTATCCGCGATATTACTGCCATACCCATCGTCGTCAGATGTGGCAAAAGTCTCATTAATTATATCACGTGAAATATTCATGGTAAAAAAATCACGATGTTAAAATGCGGCATACGAATATTGTCGCCTTCTCAGGGCCGTGTCCTTTACGCTATTCGTTTGTCGGACGATCTCGTAGCAGCATCGGGGCAGACGAAAATCGTCTGCCTACGTTGCGTGAAAACCAAGTCTCGCCGTCAAACCTAGAAAGATTTATGATAAGTCTGTCAAATTTCGGAGATCAAACTTCTTCCGGTGGCCTCCACTATTTGACGTACCACTATTATGCGATTATTATTAGCCTCCGATGCTTAGGCCTACGTGTACAACATAGTTTTGCGGTCGCGTTCTGGGACTTGAGAAACACTACAGAAGTGTGACAACCTGCATTTTCTAATTATATTCATCAACCTCGCTCGGATCATCTAGGATCCGGATACTTTAGGTCCAGAAGGTCCGAGGCGCCAATAAATGAGAATGTGAAATATAGTTTTTACTTTGAAATAAAATAGAAAAAAAATTATTTTTCCCATGGTTAAAAACGTATAATTTTTTAATTACTTTCTCATCTGTCGTATTTTAATGTAAGGCCTACTAAATAAATATGCTATTCCTATGACTGTGTAAAAACATTTTGCTGAAATTCTAATGTGATCCAACAATTTTCAGAATTTAATCTGTGAGCAGTCTCAAATTAGCTCAAATTTCGGGAGTTATTCTGTTTGTTATTTGCCTCTAGATTGCCTAAAAATGCGAATTTACAGTTGTAATTTATGAAAATTTCCCGTTCCCCCCCTTTGGGAGTATTCCATACCCTCCGGCATCCCCCTTTGGTGGTATTCCATACCTCCGGCCCCCCGGTGTATCCCCCCGAAAATAAATCCTGCGTAGGCCACTGGGGGGGGGGGAGGTGACTAAAGATGAAACTAATTTTCTCATACTCCCCCCCCCCCCGAGAAACTGTCCTGGAGCCGCCCCTGTACATGATTAGATAAAAATATAAAATAGCCAGTAGTTTGTTAAAAAAAAACAAATAAAGACGAACATGTTATACATTACATTAATCGAGATATTACGTGAAGTTGTTTAGATATTGTTCTTTTCCAGTCATATTAGTAAGCCTAGAGTTTGAAATACTATACTGTAACAGCAATTACGTTAGTCGCTTTCCACAGCCGGCACCTGAGCCTTACCCGGCCCCAGCCAGGCTTGAGACCACCATACTCGTCAGCGGCAAAAGCCTAGCCCATCGAGGAAGGGGTCACCCCCGAGCCTCTAACCAGGGCAAACTGACTACTCATGACCACCATCCGATGCGGAAGGAAACAAATGCCTCGAAAAAAAACAAAGTGCCACCAACCGTACCGTCATGGTGGAGGTCTACGTGAGCTTCGCACGGGGCCTATCTTACCCCTGACAGTTTAGCTGTCTTTTTGAGCCAGAGCAGGACTTACCGGACCCATAGTGGTGACATCAGGAGCCTGGAGGGATAGCCCTGTCCATTTCTAACCACATACTCCCACAAGGCCAACCTCAAACGCTGGATCCACCAGCCCCGGCCAAGAGTCGACCCCAGCCAGAGCCAGCGGGGCTTGACACCAGCACCCGTGGTACTTCGTTTGCCCATGCATCCAGCCTCACGGCCTTCCGCTATAGGTTTCCCATTGCGGAGGCGGGATGGATAAAAAATCTGTTCTTGAAGTTTCTGTGCTGCTACGGTTTGAGTCGTTTGATAACATATGGGGCAGTTCTAAGCTTATTGCACGGCTGGTCTACAAGCATAGCCGTCTCTAGTATAAGGCCGCGGCCTTCGATGTGGCAACGCCGCGACTCATCCCCTCCCTGGTCCCACTCCGGGTATTGCCGCCCGCGGTAAAACCTGCTACATTTCGCCAAAACTGGGCTTATTCCATTGAAAGCTATGAAAATTGAACCAGTTCAATAGATTCATTTTTAGCATAAAATGTTGCTTACAATGTTACAAATTGTAATACGAAAAACTAATTAATAAATGTTTATACAAACGTATATGCACCAATTAATTGCAAACCTGAGTATTATGCACAAGCGATATACATTTGTAGCAAGAAAACGGAACCACTTTGGAACCTGAGTTTATGAAAAATAAATACTATTAAATATATGCCTAGAGATATAAACGGGTTGGATGAAACGGCAAGATTTATTTTAAAAATATTTTATTCAAACAAAATGATTACACTTTTCAAAAATATAGCTTAAGTGACTCAAGATAATATTGTGACTTTTCTCTTACTGGATTTTACATTTAATTTGTCATTTTTCCTCTTTGTGTAGTTACTTAGAAGTATATTTGACATTTTAAAAATCACATCAAGCTAATTTTGCATAAGCCCGCCTAGCTACACTCACAAGATTTACTTAAGTCCACTACAATACTGTTGTCAGTAAGCATGCCGAATTCGGCTAAAGTTTGGGCCTACCAGTTCTCGTCTGTGATCATTGCACAGTAAAAATATTTATTTAAACTCTTCTGATATTAATGCCTGAATAATACCTAATTCTCGTCCACCTATGCAAACCACATAGGAACAGATAAACCTCCCCAGTTAATAGTTTGAAAATAAACATCATCTGTGTTCGTTGGACTTACAACCAGTGTAATACACCTTTTACGTTGAATATTAGCCGTTATTTTGATTGAAACTAATAGCCACACACATACAGTTGGCCAGATTTGTCAAAATTAACTTATCTAAATAGTTCGGTTATCATCTAAAACAGACATTACTACTCCAGAAAGCGAGCTATCCGTAGCGCGACTCCAACAAACCAGCTCCCGCGTGCGGGAATAAAAATGTTAGGCCGATACAAATATAAACTCACCATAGATCACTATTAATTTATATAATTTAGACACTATTTTTTTCGTTCATAGGATCTATTAACAGTCACAATAGTGCTTAGGAACGGAAATGTTCGTCGCAAGATAGCAAAGTTAACAGGGGTTTACAAAATTTACAAGAACATAAATAATAATCGTGTTAAAATTATTAAACTTCACTAAATTGTTTATATACAGCCCTAATATATAGCATAATAATTTGAAGCTGGTACGTTAAATAGTATTTTGTAATAACGGTCTGAAGATGAGATTTCATCAACAATCGTGAAAACCCCCAATATTTTCAACTTTTTACAGTATACAAATTATAAAAAGTTAGTTAAAATTCAAAATCTCTGTAATATGAAATTTTACAATATTTCCTTTAAATTGATACGTCTCTCAGCAAAATCGAACAAGCCGTTTTGGAGGTGTGATATCGTAAACTCGAGTCCACATAAGTTTTGCATGGACAGTAATGGCGGGAGCCGGCCGGACTGAGCCTAGTGCGCGACGTTGCCAGATTTCGCTCGCCGCGGCCTTATACTTGAGACGGCTATGCTACAAGGGATTTCCAATTGAGGTTACAGTCAATGGTGATTTCTAGGCATTTAGTCTCTTGAGATGCTGAAATGTCGGGTAATGTGAGAGCATTTTTTCTCTGTATGCCAAAAAAAGAGCTGCTGCGTCTTCTCTTCATTCAGTACCAGATCCATTTCTTGGCTTTAATGTTTGGCCATACTGGCTGCAATACAGGACTTCTAACTCCTCAACATTCTTGTGGACAACAGCAAGGGCTGTGTAGTCATCGTAGAGGAATGCATCACAGTTGTACTGTAAATGGAGATAATGTCATTAGTGTACAAGATTAATAGAACAGGACCCAGGACAGATCCCTGTGGGACTCCTCTTTCTGTCTGTGCTTGCGTAGATCTCATGTTTATAGATGTATTGTTTATTACATGAGTTATCTCAGTAATCTGTGTCCTCCGCTGAGGTAACTCTGAAACCACTGATGCGCCGCTCCTCTTACTCCTAGAGCTCGCAGTTTGTCCAGAAAATGTGTAGGACTCAGGCCTGTCAAAAGCTTTACTAAAGACTAAGAGGATGTCTGTTGTTGTGACCCCTTCTTCAGTTGCATCAATTACAGTTTCCACTAGGTCTATTACAGCTGTGATAGTTGACTTGCCTTTTCTGAAACCATGATGACAGCTCATTAGAAGACTATTGTTTTCAAGGTGTGTAAGCAGCTTGAACGTGCTATTTTTCAAAAACCTTTGAGAGTGTGAAGATGAGTGAAATGGGTCTGTAGTTGCTGGTCAGGAAGGTAGGTCCTTTCTTGTGTTTTGGATAGATTAAGGAGTATACCCTGCTGAAAAGACTTGTTTCTTACATAAACTATTGGGACTATGATTTATAATATCAACTTCATTTTGCAATGTTTCAGAGCCATCGATGATGTTTCATCCATTCCAGAAGATGGTTTTGATTTTAGGGATGATATTATTTTGTCTACCTCTGTTTTATTTGTTAGTTTAACGTTCCCTTGAAACGATCTAAACTCACTTTCGGGGTAGGTTGAACGTAGTTTTAAGACTTCACGTTTGGCGTTTAGTAGAACTTCTTCATCATTAGAAAGAAGTGGTTCAAGTGTTCGGCTATTTCGTGGGGGTCTGTTAGAGTTGAGTCTTTTACATTGAGAGTTTTCATGTAGTTTTTTGGGTCTTGGTGTTGAAGCGGTTATTATTTACTATTTGCCAGACTGCTCGGGTCTTATTTTCTGCATTTGCAATATAGGTTATGGCAACTTCCTTTCTTAGGTGTTTCAAATAAAGATCATAATCTTGTTTCTGTCATTGGCTTGTTTTTTTTATCATTGCCCGTCATGATTGGTTTATTGAGTACCGTTATATAAGCTCCTTTGAGCCTCATCAGTTCACGCACTTGATCTTAGTTCATGTGGACTTTTCTTTTCTTTAGTCTTGATTGTACTATAGGGCACCGAGTGCTTCTCGTAATACTTTGCTGAATTCTGTGTAAGCCTGATCTGCATTCAGAGTGATTTTGACAGTTGTCTAAGTTTCTTGCGCTAGAATATTTTTGAGTCTTCCTAGGTTTTGAGCATTGAAGTACCTTCGAGATGTACTTGGTGTCACAGCTGTGTCGAGTTTCAGGTTTACTGTGCATGTCTGACCTGTGTGGTTTGATAAACCTGTTGGAAACACCTCAGTGCCAACCTCTGTATCAGGTTTGTTGCAATTACGTCAATTGATGTTTAAGAGTGGGCGGTGTTTTTTTCGGAGGTAAAGGTCAACGTTTCTATCACAAGTTTCATCTAATCCCCTTAGCAGTCTACCCAATGCGTCTAAACCATAACTGCTGGCATTGGAAGAAATTTCAATTGGTTTCTTAGCATCATATGGTACTAAAACAATTGACTTTGAAGAAGATGGCGTTTACTTGTTTCAAAAGTATCATTACATGTCTTGTCCCATACCCAAAAAACATCCTTTTGCAATAGTTGGTGCAGTGGGTATAGAACAGTTGCAAGATTGGGTAAAAATTTACATTAAAATTTAAAAGTCCTAAATAGTTTAATTTTGTCCTATACCTTCAGGAATTCAAGCATCTAAAATAGCTTTAACTAACTGATCTGTTGGATGAATACCCTCAGAATCAATACGGTTGCCCTTATAGATTAGGCTTTCACCCAATAACTCACTCTTCTGGGCATTAGCTATAATACCATATCTGACCAATCTCTCTAAGAGATCTTCGGTTTTATTTAACGCACCTGATAAAGAAAACCAACAACCAAAGTGTCGTCTAGAAAAGAATGTGTGTCCTTCAAACCACATAAGATTTGATCCATTGCAGATTGAAATTGATAAGGTGCAATCTTAATGCCAAATAGTAATTTATTAAATCTAAAAAGTCCTTTATGACTATTAATATTTATGTTAATAGTAATGGTTAAGATCTGTTACTAACTCCAAGTCATAGATAAGCAGTTTTAAGATCAACCTTGGAAAATATTCCCCCCCCTGAAATATCAACAAAAATATCTTCAGATGTTGGAAGGCCATCATGTTCATTTTTTATAGCTCGGTTAGTCGTGACTAAAAACATCACACAATCGTACAGATTAACCATCTCCTTTTGGGACACAAACAAGAGGTGTGGCCCATTCGGGATTTGTTACTGGATAGATAATGTCTGACTTCACTTAATTATCAACTTCCTTTTCAACTGCTTCCCTCAAAGCATAAGGAACTAGAACTGCCTTACAAACAATTGGAGTGGCATCTACTTCTATAATTACTTCAGTAGTAATACCTTTGATTTTTCATACAATTCCATCAAATACAATATTATATTTACTTTACAATTCCTCTTCCAGTTTAGTATGCTTAATATTATCTACTTTAACTACCTGAGTTCTTGATTCCTCTCCGATTTGAAAAACTGAGGTACAATCAAGTTTCAATTTTTCAAGCCAATTTCTACCCAATAAATTTGGTTGTCGCTGGCTCGTTCCGCCTACTGCAATTAATGGTAGATTCAAATTTTGATTTTGACATTTTACATTTTACATTTACTGTACTTACATTTCACCTAACAGCTTTAACTCATGTCCAGTAAAAGACTTTAAAAATGAGAAAGGACTTAAGGGAATAAGCTTGAAGTATTTACAGGGTCTACAGGGTAGCTTGAAGCTTGAAGTCTACAGGGTGTTCGAAAAATGTCCTGAATAAATTCCCCGAAGGTTAATTGTTTGACTTAACAAACAGAAAATTAAAGAGGGGGGACGGACTGTTTTTACTCACTGAATAGAAATATGTCCTATCTCGTTCAGTTTAGCATCGTCAGTTTGTATGTGTTACTTACAAAATAATTCATAACTCCTTAACAGTTTGAGTTACAGCGTTGAGATTGTGCATAAATGTTTATCTCATTAGTCGCTATCTTTGTAAACATATTAATAAAAAATCTTCAACTGTTCCAAAATGGCGGCTATTTTAAATATTTATTAATTATTTTGAAAATTTAAAACATTTGAAACGGTCAAAGATTTTTTATTAATATGTTTACAAAGATGACTAATGAGATAACCATTTATGCTCAATCACAATGCTCGCTGTAACTCAAACCGTTAAAGAGTTATGAATTATTTTGTAAAAAAAGCATACATACAGACAGATGCTAAACTAAATGAGATTATAAACAATTTTTGAAGGGGTTTCCCTTTTTGACCCCGTCCTCTGATGGTCCGATCGGGCTGGTTTTCGAACTTGTCCGAATAATTACTTCTTTACTCGTCTCCACCAAATTTCATTCTGATTGGACTATTTTTCGAGAGCTATCGTGCTCACACACACACATATTTATATATTATTTAAACTAATGGTGTTTTTGGTATCTGGGGGCCCCAAAACGAAAAGTTATAATGGTCCCGGGCGTAGGACTTTCTCACAAGACCTACGATAGCACCTCTTTCCCTATAGAGGAAATTCGCTAAAGGTTAATAAAGATAAAATGTGTTTCTTTTGTCTCGTATTATCTTTTTCTTCTAAGAACAACTTTAAAATCGATCTTAAAGGAATTATTTTCCGATACATTAAATGTAAGTCGAACGCAATGGGGAATCGATCTCACAAAGCTGTACCGAACTGGAAAGCACCTAAGGTTTATGTGCTTTCCAGTTCGGTACAGCTGGATATAACAAGGTTTATTACGACATGAAACAGCTTACTACAGTTTTCGTATCCCAACGTACATTTCTTTTAACCAGAAGGTTAATGTTCAGTTACAAACCTGAAAATTATTTATTTATTTCATACAAATAAATATTATAATATATATCAAAGACTTTTCTCGTGCATTTGGCAATTGAATGTCAATCCCCAAACGTTTGGTATTACGACATCGGTTATAAGTTCGGTTATGCTCGTAAATTGGTTGAGCTACTATTGCTAGAGACCTATTATTTATCATTTTCTCTATATTCAACTTCTGTAAGATTCAATCATGTAAGCAAATTGTAAAGAGGCACAATTTCTCCTTTTTCCAATTTTATTTCAGAAAACATCAGTTGTAGTTCAGAACAGTAATTTTAATTTTAGAAATGGTTATTTACATTTGAGATTTAAAAATTCAGTTTGAGAAAGTTTCACTTGTATTTCAGAATAGCAATTTTAATTTCAGAAAGTATCGTTTTATTTTAAGATAATATAGTCAATTGTATTTCAGAAAGAGCTATTTTAATTAAAGAAGTTGTATTATTGTATGTAATGTAATATCAGACCATATTTCTGTTTCAAGCTAATATTTCAGTGGTTGTTTTTGTTTCTGAAATACAATTGACATTTCTGAAATACATTTGATTACCTCTGAAATTCAATTTTATAATCTGAAATTCAATTTATACTGTTTGTAATAAAATTTACTATTTTGGAATAAAAGATATTTTCTGAAATAGAGCTTATCAATCTGAACTACAATTGTTGCTTTCTGAAATTAACATGATATTTTCTTAAATAAAACTGGCAAAGGTGTAGTAGGCTAATATTTTGATCGAGTAACATTTTGACCCGTAACAATTTGCATTTTAAACTTTTTATAAATGCATGCACAAGGAAAAAACATAATACGTGAGACAGCCATTCTAAATACATCGATGGAGACAGCAGACGAACGAAAACCGGTACGTCTATTTAATCAGTACGTGAAAATATTATGTTGATGATATTAAATTAATTATAACTGAATCGTGAGTAAATTTTAACTTACTGAATCCTATTTCGTTTTAAAGTTTCTACTTTCAAATGTCTGTCTAGATCAAACAAACTCAAAAACGTTCAGATTTATAATATTTATTAGAATTTTGCAATAAAGTCTCTTGACCGCCCTTATTAAGAAAACATCCTCTGATGGTGTAAGGTGTCTAGGCCCCTGGGCAGGAAAGTACCTAAATATCGGGTGTCCCATAATAGTCTCCCCCTAAATTTTTTCTATGTTTTTTTAAATATCAATTCCACACCACCCCCAAAATTGTTGTGTGGTTGATACTTTATTTTGAGTGACTACTCATTTTCGGCCGCAATTTTGGGTCGGCCAAATCCAACTTTTTTTCAAATGTGAAAGTGGTGTTGTGACCCACCATTTCAAGCTAGAATTTTTCACTGATTACAATGCCGCAATCAGTTTTTAATATCTCGATTGGTTTTTAAGATATGGGTATTTTTATTAATTTATTTTCAACCAATTTTAACTTGCAAATCGATAAAGCAAGTCCAAGAAATAATGCCAGATAATGACAAGTTACCAACCCCGGTCATTGTTAATTGTGGTGTTTGGTTTACAATATATTGGCATTATTCTATTAAAAATGTCAAAAGATGTCAATTTTTAATAATTAAGTATTAATTTTGTGGTTATTAACCTATTTTATCAATTTTCAACTTAAAAATTTTGTTAAAATAAATTAGTAAAAAAGTACTCATATCTTGAGAACCAATCTAGATATTAAAAAATGAATTGCGTCCTTGTAATCAGTGAAAAATTCTAGCTTTAAATCATGGTTTACAATACCACTTATTCATTTGAATAAATTATTTCTGATCCAATATGGCGGCCAAAATTGAGTATCCATTGAAAATGGAACTACCCAACTATGTTTGGGGCAGTACGGTATTGATATTTGAAAAAATATAGAAGTGTTATGGTATATTATTGCCTTACCGTGAGCAGTAGCTTTAACATATCATTACCATGAGAAGCTGTCATCCCCAGTATCATCTCACTCATCTATGGTTATTTATCGTCTTATCAATTAGATCTCTCTCCGTGACTACTGCTAAGAAATGTTTTTGTTCTTTTCCTCGAAGCCCTTTATTAGCCAATTTCCTAAGGATTAGTAGTTATTGACATCACCCGCACTTGGCTCTGAGACGTGGGACATAAATATACAGTGTGTTCATTTGCTGTGCACACCTTTAGGATTACGTAAACTATAAGAGATACAAATAAGGTTTAACCAGCAAAGTAATGCCTAATAATGGGACAAATAAAAGGGTGTTGATTAATTAAAAATATTCCACCAAACTAGTTCAACAATTTTTGCGCAAAAACTAAAACTGCCCGTAACTCACTTATTTTAAAGATAGAAATTGAAAGTGTACATTAATATTAATATTAAATTTTAATTAGTATCTAAATATTTATTCAAAAATATGATACCGCCTATGGTTTTTTGAGATTATGCCCAAGTCCACAATTGTAAATGCCAACATGTAAAGTTTTATTTTTTACTGGGAAAATTTTATTTACCACAAATGTGTTATTTTCCTTAACAAATGTGTTTGCAATCAAAGAAAATATTCCTTTCTAATTAAAAATGGATAATGATGTACTGGATTTATCAGAAAAATTATAATTACAAAAAATAGCTGATTAATACTAAACAGCTGATTAGTAGCGAAAAGTTGTTTTACAGATCTGTTAAGCCCAGAAGTCCTGTGGGATGCGCATGCGCAGTGAACATTTCCCCTGCCGCGGGTCTCAGTACAGTCAAATTTTGAAATAACTCATCTGTCAAAACATATGATTCTTTATTTGCAACAATATTCTATGTTTGACTATACACAACCGATGAAGGAAAAAAGTAGTGGGGGTATTATCCATCTCCCTCGCACCTCCACCCCTACGAGACTTCCTGGCTGAATAGATATGTACGGACAAACACGCGTCTTTATTTAAAACAGCTGAGTTATTTATAAATTAGTTTTTCACTGTTATTCAGCTGTTTCTAATCAATCAGCTGCTAACTACATATCACCTGTCCCCAGTTTCTTAATTTGTATTATGTATCCAGTTCATCATAACCCATTAATATGTACAATAATTATTTCACATACAATTAGTTAAAAATGTTTAATCGATTATCATTTAGTGGATTTATAGTAACTATAAAAATATCTTATCTTCGAATTTTTCCGATCTCGTACAAACAGCATGAATAAATTCGCAAATCTCGCCAACGGCTATGAAAACAATCGCACGGATTTACCGATGAGGGTAAATGGCAAACAAATGTTTTGAGAAACTTGAGATCGGCCTGGTTCCCACCTGACGGGGATCAGATGCTGCCCTCTGGCGGGTTTCTTGTGTATGATTTTGTAAAAGACATTGGGAGAACGTTTCCTCGTTTTCGCGTGTAAATTTTAAGGTTTTCACTAGTAATAATTAAGAAACTTTTTTTCATTTTAGCGAATTTCCCCTATAGGGAAGAAGCTATTACCGTAGGTCTCATGGTAAGACCTAAGACCGAGACCATGATAACTTTTCGTTTTGGGGCCCCCGGAAGCAGAAAACACCATTCGTTCGTTTCTATATATATATATATATATATATATATATATATATATATATATATATATGTGTGTGTGTGTGTGTGTGTGTGTGTGTGTGTGTGTGTGTGTGTGTGTGTGTGTGTGTCTGTCAGCACGATAGCGGCCGTAAAAATGGTCCGATCTTAATGAAATTTGGTACAAACATGTAAAGTGGTAATTCCTCGGATGAGTTCGTAAACCAGCCCGATCGGACGCCCGGAAAGGGGGTAAAAGGGGATAAACCCCCCAAAAATGGGTTTTGAGTTTTTTACATAGGAAAATAAAATTTATCGAATTTTTGTTGGCCCCATTGAATTCAGCTCAAAAAAACAAACAATTTAGTATTTTGAATCCCTGCTCTATGTCCATTATGGTTACCGAGATATTGAAAGTTGTAAACACAGTACGTTGTCCCAATGTTAACCTTATGGGAAATAACTAAAATTCTATATCTCAGGGGGTATTTACCTTTTCCAAGTAGTTGGAGAATTGTTAACCTCAGAGCAAGTGATGTACTTTTTTGGAAAATATATTGTGTCACATAATATTTTATCGTTGGTTTCTTTTGTATTTTAAATTATCTTCATTTGTATTCCAATGTTTAAGTAAACGCAATATTTCACCAATGTTAATTTTATGACAATGGATATTCAGCTTGTTATTGTTTGTGATTTCATCCAATTACGTGATAAAGGAGCGTACACCCAGTATAACAATAAACATTTGTACTTTTTATCACGAGGCCGCATACATTGAATTAACTTTAAAATGAACTAGCAGCCCGCGTATTTTCGTGACCTGACACATCTTGGTAAAATAGGCTTTAGCAGCGTAAATACCTTTCAATAAGGAAACGTGTGAATTTTTGTATTTTTTTTAATTTTCTAGACTAATTCCTTGAATTCCTCAAAGAATTTGAGAAGCTCATTTATTTCATCTGTTTTAAAAGTGTCTCTCTTACGTTCTTCACTTTGAAATTTTGACAATGCAACAACATTCATCTTGCATAAAATGGGGGTTAGTTATACAGATCTTCATTACTTGGTGCATCTTCACGTCTCTGTTTAAAAGTTTTCTTTTCAAAAGTATTGAATCTTTATGTTAATTCTACACAACATCTACGCGTAAACTACCTCAAAATGCAAGAAACTCGGTGCGTACACAATGCAAGAAACTGCTCTTGCGTTCATCTTTGTTAATTTCAACAACAAACGGTTAGAAGATGGACAAACCTCTGATCTACTGATGAACTAATCTCTAAATAACATTTATAAAATTTATAACAACATGAATAAGTATAAAATAGCCATTCGCCGTAAAAAAAAAACAATTATTCAACGCTCAAGACGGCCAAGGAATTAAATATTCAAATCGACCCGCTTTTTTGTTTTGCACTTAAGTGCATGTTTGGCAAATGTTTACCTAAGCAAATAACTTCACTTTCTAAAAAATGCCTTCATGAGGCATATTTTTATTGATACATTTCAAAATCGAGTAAAATTAATTTTCCTTCGCATTCCAAGTACATTTTCAAAGTACATGTTTTTAATTTAATATGCGTTATAAAACTCGAATCTTTTAAGTTAATATTCAACTAATATTGATATTTTGAAACTCTAATCGTCGAAATCAATGTGTATTTACTGGCAATTGTTAGAAAATCCCATCTCCAGAGAGCCTCGTGAGTTACTTATGTTCCTTTTTAAGTTTTCTTTTTAAGAAAAGAAATACAGAAAATCTAGATAGTTTACAGGTCTTAGTTTCAATAGGACTAATATTCTACGGCCCGCATACAATATCAAATATTTTATAAAAGATCTGTTATAAAAGATTTTATTCGACCAATCAAAATTTAAGCCAGCTGATTTCCAAAACAAAATCTTTAATTCTGATTGGACAAATAAATCTTTTATGAAAGAATCTTTTATAAAATATTTGATAGTGTAATGCGGGCCTACCTTATTTTCTGATGGCTTAAAAAACGTCAATATTTTAAGAAATCAAAATAATCATAGCGTGGATGAATCTTAACTGACTTTTGATAGCCCTATATTCTGTGGTATAACTCTGGAACTATTTCAGATTTTGATCATCTGTTTTGTTGTAAACAAATGTGAATTGGAAAAAGTTCACAGGTTCTACCACAGATAGCAGCACTTTCGCTGGAACTTCAAAAGCCTGCTGTGTGAAGGCTTTTCATGGGATATTTTCCAAACCCGCAAAAGGCACATCTGGAGGGTAATAGCTTTAATTTTATACCATATAGGAAAATTTATTTCTAGAGGTTAATATGCTCTGGACAAAATACCAGAAATTCTTTTAATAATATAGATAGACAGATCAAAGAACTATACTACTGGAACGCGCGCTGCCCATAAGCCGCGTGTTGTAGATTCCGGGCGCATGCAGCGGTGTGTTTCGATTGCATCCAGGGACGCGCGGGCTGAAGAAGGGCACGAAGCTGGCGCGTCCATCGTAGATATGCTGGTTTGACTTCCCGCCTTCTCGCCTTAACTCGAAGTTTATACCACTTAACACTGAGATAAAAGGTTGAAATTTTGCATGTGAGGAGTCCTTTAGTTTTGAAAGGTAATAGTATCAATTATATTTCAAAAATAATTTTTTGTCTAATTTAAAACATGAGAAAACATCAGAAGTTTTTATTCAACTTTAAAACTTGACACGAAAAAAGTAGTCGGCTGCTACTTTTTGTATTTTTTGGTCAGGTAAAACAAAAAACGGTGGATAATGTTGCTAAGGAATTGAATTTCTTAAATAATATTTTTTGAAAAAAATTGTAGCCGTAGTTTGGTTATTAACTTAGTTTTTGTGAAAGAATTTATCCGTGCTGCGGC
The DNA here is from genome assembly GCA_035578135.1 of Flexamia atlantica. Lineage (NCBI taxonomy): Eukaryota > Metazoa > Arthropoda > Insecta > Hemiptera > Cicadellidae > Flexamia > Flexamia atlantica. The sequence continues at coordinate 178,040,922 of JAQJVK010000001.1, forward strand.
AGGATAAAAACAAAGTCAAATCTAAACTGATGTTTACAAAAACAATGTAAACTAAAAAAAACTCAATTATAGTATCAAATTAAAGGTATGAATCTCACAATTACAATGGTACCAAATATAAATATGTTTTAGAGACAGTTTGCACATTGTAGGAACGTTACAAGTTTATTCCGTGGTTGCAGTAACTAAGGAATGTTAGGACAAGCTTCTAGGTTATCGATTGTTACGATGTGTAAACTGCCTCTAAACCATTTATGATTGGTACCATAGTAATTTTGAGATTCAGACCTTTAATTTAATGCCTTATTTGGAATTTTTTACCTTATTTGTACCCGGGCGGGCGCTAAATTGGAGCAAGAAGATAGCGCGTCCGCGAATGTAGTTCATTACTCCATACAAGTGATGATGACCTTAGATCACACACGAGGTTTACAGATTCTCAATCAAAAGGCAAAGTAATTACGGCACATTATGGTGTTTTCAAAATCGCTAATATGCAAACGACTAACGACTAACGACGTTTTATCGTTTTACTCAAGCTAACTGAAAAAAGGCTACCACCAACGATTTAACCTTGAGAATATGTAACAATTTCACAGGCGTTATTTTTAAAAATCACTTAAGCAATGACGAATTCCATGGAAGCCACAAATTATTGTTGATCAAATCCGTAGCTATTTTGTTTTAATTATATAGCATTACATTGCCAAACAGGAAACTTTTGAAATCACAAACAAATCTAAGTTAAGTTTAAGGCAAAAGTTGACAGTGTTAATTTTTTTTCTAACTTGTAGATTAAGCATCTGATGCTTGTGAAATACGCTGTAAAACTTGTCTTAAAATAAAGTACATTTTATATTTAAAAATTGTTTTATCTTACCTGATACATATTTAGACATTTTAGTCCTAATTTTCAAGAAAATGTAAAATTTACCAGTAACATCTTATAATAAGTCATAATATTCTGCATTAAAATAATCAATATGAAATATAATTGGTAAAAACAATTATCAAACGTTAACAACACATTAATTTTGAAATATGACCAATACAGTATTTCAGAGTTTACAAGGCGTTTAAAGTGCTGCAATAGGCTGCAACAGTATTATCGTAATGCCTGAGCCTTGGCGCGGCCTGTGTACCTGCCCCGCCCTGGCGCCTGCAGGCCCCCGACGCAACCGCGGATTCCGGCTCGCTCTGTAGGCCCAGCGCGCGTTCCAGTAGTATAGTTCTTTGAGACAGATAGGTGTTGAATTCCTGGAGCAATGTAAATAAATAAATAAATGTAAAAAATAATAATTACACTGTGTATGAAAATACAAAGCTCTTTTCATTTACCGTACTTTAGTTGTTCCTTTTCCGGGTTGGAAATGATACCATTTTTTTAAAAATTCCAGAGTTTATACTGAATCCTGATGTTTTTTCTGTGAACTATTTCATATTCACATTTGATTATACATTCCAACATATGGTGATGATTCGAAATAGTCCTCAAGTCACTCTTTACAATGCAGAGCCCGGAGGTCGGATTTAAAATTTGATTTCAGAAAAAACATTGTCCTGAGAAATACGAATTCACCAAAAAAGGAATCATCCAAATTGGTGCACACTTTAAAAAGTTATTAAATTACATAAAAATGAGATTGAATTTATTTATTTACATAGAGAGATTGTTAATCTTTTACAGATATTTCAAAACACATTAAGCCGCGATGTACAATTTAGATTTTATCACAGCACAAAGGAACAACGTTCTCACAGGAATTCCTCATCTCCATTCCGGAGAAAGGGATTCCTGGGATAACCAGGAATGTAACGTTATAACTTATTTAATATTATTCGAATCTTTTTTGTACAAATTGCCTACATTCATGTTCATCTATGTTTTTCTTCTAACATCATTGCTGTTTGTAGTCTGTAGATTTTTTAGAACGGATAATATGACCAATTAACTAAGAAAAGGGAATTTTAATAAATAAAGTTTAATTTGCAAACAACAAAACTAAGCATTGTTTCAATTGTTTTTAAATAGTATTCTAATTAGTAGACACACGCTGCTCTGCAGCTTTAAGGTTTCGTTTTCATTGTGTATGTAGTCACCTGTTCCTTAAAATTTCCATTTGCAGCCCTTTTCTTTATATTTATGCCCTTAGGGAAAATTTTATCCTAAGCTAATGTTTTTTCCAACTCACTCACCGAGACCTTTCATGCAAGTAAGGGGGTGATGGGTGTCGGACTTCAGGTTTTCTCAAAAGTCCCTTGATAAATGAAGCAGATGTGTTTTACCAGGAGTTGTACCGGTACTCAGATTTTATCAAAAGTTAGGATGACTTAAGGGAGATTTTTTAGTGTCTTTGTGAATGCTATTTTGATTGTGTACTAGTTTCTTGGTTGGACTTGAGCAACTGGATTTAACTAAAGTATTAAAGGCTTAAATATAGAAAAAATTGTTCATTTATAGAAACAATAAACGTAAAAGTTCGAAACTTGAATATGTTCTTAATACAGAAAATTACTAAATTTTGTATTACTGGTCTTGAATATTTTGCAATGAGCTGAAAAAATCTAAATAAATTAAATGTCCAAAAAATTACAGAAAATAAGTAGAGTGAGGCTTTTGTTAAAAGAATTTTTTGGCCAGCCAACGCAAGAAGAACCGAATTGTGTCATGCACTTTATAAATACATAAATGCCCTAAACGCTAAATAGTTATCAAACTCATAAATTAATATTATGCTGTGGGGGGTCTAGACTAACTCCGTGAAGCGCATAGCGCCGCAAATAAGTTTTTAATAATACTATTATTTTCCATTACATAGTTACTTGTACAGTATAACATTTAGAATATTAAATATTTTATTTTTTATGTGCTTAGAAACACAATTCTATACGACTAATCACCACTAACCTACTTAAATTAAGCATATTAAAACATAAGCGAAGGAGGTTAGACGCAACATACCAGAGGTAACATGAAAAAAGTATTTCCCCGGCCCTCTGATAATGTCAGGTTGGAAATGTGAGGGAGGTAATTTTGTTCTTTGCATTACCGATCCAGAATCCAACAACTAGTAATAGAAGTCAAACCGTTCAATTGATCCAACATAAAAAAAGGTTTTCAAAGATTCGATAATATTAAATTGACTTAATAGTTTTCCCGGGCGTTAGTTTGTAAAAACGCAAACAATTATTGAGATCTATCTATTAGCATTTATGACATATTTTATGAACTAATTTGAATTTTTGGTCATTTTTTAGCGAATTTCCCCTATAGGGAATTAGCGAATTTCCCCTATAGGGAAGAAGCTGTTACCGTAGGTCTCATGGTAAGACCTAAGCCTAAAACCATCATAACTTTTCTTTTTGAGGTCCTCAGATGCCAAAAACACCATTCCTTCACTTTCATAAATATATATATATATATCTATATATCTATATATATATATGTGTGTCTTTAAGCACGATAACTTGCGCACAAATGGTCCAATCGGAATGAAATTTGGCATAGACGTGTAAAGTAATAATTATTCGGACGAGTTCGTAAACCAGCCCGATCGGACCACCGGAAGGGGGGGTAAAGGGGGGTAAACCCCCCAAAAATGGGTTTTTTGAGATTTTTACATAGAAAAATAAAATTTTTCAATTTTTTATTGGCACCATTGAATTCAGCCAAAAAAACAAACAATTTTGTATTTTGAATCATGGCTCTATGTCCATTGGTTGCCGAGATATTGAAAGTGGTAAACACAGTACGTTGTCCCAATGTTAACCTTATGGGAAATAAGTAAAATTCTATATATCGCCTATTTCTCAACATATCTTGATAAAATTTGGTAAATGGCTTCTTCTAGTTCAGATCTACTAAATATTGAATTAAAACCACCCAGTTTTAATATACCCATAGCAGCAAACCTGCATACTCATTCCCCATGTTATTCTTATGGGGCTTACAAAAACATGTCAAATTTCGCTATGTTGGATCGAAATATGTTGTTTTGCACTTGAAATTCGCTGAGTATGCAGGTCTGCTGCAACGGGGGTATTTAAGATTTGAATCGTTGTACATTGTCGTTCTAAGAACATTTTTTGATTCCTAAGTTATTTATACAATGTGTAGAGGGGATGGGAAGAGAAGATTTTCGGAGTATTTTTATTTATTTAAATCAATTTCAACCTTATACCTCAGGGTGAGATCTTTGCCGTAGCACAATCCACTTTTAGGCTATCAATGAGGCCCTAACTTGTGAGTTTTGAGTGTAAGTGTGTATTTGTGTGTTTAATTCAGTCACAGCATCATTTAAGATTCACCAGCGATCCGAAAGCGTAGTGTTAGAAAGGACGCAGCATCAACTAAGATGCAACAGCGTAAGCCTTTATTGAATCTGTGATTGTAAAATGTAAAGTGCCACTAATTGTATGTTTTCGGACGCAGCATCAATTAAGATGCAACAGCGTAAGCCGAAGTGTAGTGTTAAGATTGCCGCACCAACGGACAGACGGGGATAACAATCTTCGAATGTTAGTGTAATTACGATAGCCTTATACTCACCAACTCGATCAACCTTTTTGGAACTTAAAAATATTAAATGGGGAGAAATGTGAATATTTTAATATCACTGACTTTTATTCTTCGAGGATTAACTTACAATGGCTTTACAATAAATAAATAAAACTAGTGGCTTGAAGGGGCTAAGAGCCCCTAATGAGGGAAAATTCAAACAATCCTTATTTATTATAGTACAAAATACAATCGTAGCAAACTGAATCTACCTTTTAATGATATCTAGCTTACCACATGGTTTTCAATCAATTATCAGCATCACATGTTTCATGTAAACAAAGCAGACGTTTGTAGATCCCAATGCTTTTTAAATGGCAGATATTTTACGTTATTTCTGGTTTTCTGGTGAATTTCAAGCAATTTCAGTATTTGTCCCGCCATCACGGAATAGAGACCTTTAATTTGAGCCCTCTCCCATCTTTCTATGACGTGCCAGACGCCCACAATTTTGATGCAAAGAATCGCCTTACTAAATTAAATATATGATTACTAGAGGACCCACGCTGCTCCGCAGCAGTAAATTTTGGTACTAAGACACAAAATCAACTCAAATCAAATAATTCTTCATTTACAAAATTAATGTTACATGCAATGGATCTTTACAACTTCAATGTGACTTGCCCGACATTGCCTAAGTTGAAAAAGAGGTTCGTATAGCTGGGCCTGGTTATGTTGGAATTTCAGAAAACCAATTAAACCACGATTATTACCAAGTTGGTAATAATTTGTTCCACGAAGGAAAACATAGGACTTTCATGAGATATTCTGTACTTACGTTTCCGGGACAGCGACATGTCAGCCCGGCACATACGACTTTACAAACTAACTAGCATGGTATATAGTTATATACCATGCTAAAATACCCTCGTTGCAGACCTGCATACTCAGCGAATTTCATATGCAAAAGAACATAGTTCAAGCCAACACAGCAAGATTTGACGTGTTTTTGTAAGCTCCATAAGATTAACATGGGGAATGAGTATATACATCAGGTTTGCTGCCATGAAAATGGAAATATCGGGGATTTTAGACTATTATACATTAGATCTCATCTAGATGAAGACATAAACCAATTTTTATCAAGATGAATATGTTGAGAAATAAGCAAGAAAGAGAATTTGACTTATTACCCATAAGGTTAACATTGGGACAACGTACTGTGTTTACCACTTTCAATATCTCGGTAACCAATGGACATAGACCAGTGATTCAAAATCCTAAATTGTTCTTTTTTTTTAGCTGAATTCAATGGTGCCAACACAAATTGGATAAATTTTGTTTTTCTATGTAAAAAATTCAAAAACCCACTTTTGGGGGGAGACTATCCCCCTTTACCCCGCTTCCGGTGGTCCGATCGGGCTGGTTCACGAATTCGTCCAATTGATTACCACTTTACACATCTGTACCAAATTTCATTAATATCAGAACATAAGCGGACTCAGAAAAAGAAAACCTAATATATATATAAAAGATTTGTGTTGTTCGGAATTCAGCAGAGTGCTCCAGGTACGTCCGATCATAATAATCAATAGCTCAAATGAAAGCTGTTATTTCACTGAAGGTTCTTAGCATACAGAAGGTTCTAAAACATATAGAATTTCTTAATTAGAACTGGGGAAATATATCTTCAATTGAATTCATAATTCGGAAAATAATCAAATTTATGTTTTTTGGTCGAGTAATACAGTTGATAAATGAATGCGGATGCTTGCTGGCAAATATGCGCTGCATACCTTTAATTTAAGACCTTATTTATGAAAATCGGTCGAGTAGAAGAGCCGAACAGACTCGGAAAAGAAAAACAAAAAATTTTTTGTGTTATTCGGAATTCAGCAGAGTGCTTCAGGTACGTCCGATCATAATAATCAATAGCTCAAATGAAAGCTGGTATTTCACTGAAGGTTCTTAGACTAAAACATACAGAATAACGTAATTAGAACTGGGGAAATATAATATCTTCAATTGAATTCAAAATTCGGGAAATAATCAAATTTATGTTTTTTGGTCGAGTAATACAGTTGATAAATGAATGCGGATGCTTGATGGCAAATCTGCGCATGCATACCTTGAATTTAAGACCTTATTTATGAAAATCGGTCGAGTAGAAGAGCCGAGCAGACTCGGAAAAGAAAAACAAAAATTTTTTTGTGTTGTTCGGAACTCAGCAGAGTGCTTCAGGTACGTCTGATCATAATAATCAATAGCTCAAATGAAAGCTGGTATTTCGCTGAAGGTTCTTAGACCAAAACATACAGAATTACGTAATTAGAACTGGGGAAATATATCTTTAATTGACTTCAAAATCCGGGAAATAATCGAATTTATGTATTTTGGTCGCGTAATAGAGTAGATAAATAAATGCCGATGCCTGATGGCAAATCTGTGCGTGCATACCTTTAATTTAAGACCTCAATTATGAAAATCGGTTCAGTAGAAGGGCCAAACGAATTCGGTAAAGGAAAACCATATTTAACTCCCATAAGAAATGTACAGGGAGGAAATTGCTTTTGTGCATAACTCGAGTAATACGGCAGATAAATGAATGTGGTTGCTTGATGGCAAATCTGCACGTGCATACCTTTAATTTAAGACCTCAATTATGAAAATCGGTTGAGTAGAAGAGCCGGACGGACTCGGAAAAGAAATACCAATTTTTTTTAATATATAGATTACTTAGTTGCTAAATGCCTTATTACTGACAAATCATAATTAATTGGGGATACGGGGGACTCTGCCTCTACCGTTCCAAAATAACAAAATCGGGGACCTATTGTCTACCCGTTACTGCTGGAGATGCAATAGCGAGCACAGAGTGCTCACAGTCAGATATTGAGACGAATCTGCTTGGCCGGCGGCAGTTACCCGCCTTTTATAGAACCGATCAGCTGGGGATGATCACATGACCACCCGTCAACCGATACAACATCCTACTTCAACAGGATTGCCACTATTTCACAACGTAAATGGAAACGTAAACATTCCTTTTAGCTACCTTTACAATCATTGCTATTAAATCATTAAAATTTGATTATTCTAACTTAAAACTAATAAATACTAATTTTTTTACAATACAGACAAGGTATTTACAAATAAATAATGAAAGTACACTCTGTATTCTTATTTACAACGACGATATCGGATAACCTAACCTATTCGGTAAGTGAACAACAAACATTTCTTCAACTATTTCACACTTTCAACAAATTAAATGAAGATAAAACTGATTATTTCTATTAAATTATGTGGAGTCTTAACTTAGGCCTACATAATAAACAATCTCTAGCTCAAAATATCATTATCTACTGTTAAAATCTAGGTTACCTAGACCTTGGTGGAATTAGTAAGGTGTGCTACTGCGCATCCAGCGTCAGCTGATTGTCGGGCCAGCTGTTGTCATGACGTCATGTGGGGGCTAACGGCTACGACAAAAACATGGCGAGAGATTGGGCGAACTCGACGCGCGCTGCTTTTAATTTAAATTATGACCAAACCAAAACTTTCATCTCGTCCGCCGGGTGCATTTTTCAAAGAAAATAAAATTCTTTATCGATTGGTATAATTTGTTTTTACGTATAGTCTTTTTTATTAATCATTATAGACGACCAAAGGTAGAAGAGTTATCATTGATTATGAAAATACCATCACTCCATTACGTTATTTTTGGAAAAATAGAAAGTTTTTCCTTAAAAAACTATTTATTCTTGTTTCTTAAGAAGTTCCCATAATATCAATGCTAAATTTAGCCATATTTATTAAAAATGCAAATTTAAAAAATCCTTTATAAATGCAATTAAATACTGTATTAGTTTACTAAAATACAGCAAAAACTGCAACGGCAAAAGTGCATTAAGAGTATGGCCAAATAAATATGTTATTCTTGTATCTTAACGTACATACATTTTTTGCTCTATAGCTTTAAAATATATTTATTTGTAAGGCAAACAATTATAATAGGAAAGTTTTCAAAAAATATACCAAGATGCGCAAACTTAATTACATTTGCGTCCGTTATACTCGAATGAAAACAATATAAAGTAAAGGACTGCGTCGCCTATTAAATGCTTGAATTTTCAATAAGTTTAGCGAATTTTGAAGTGTGTGATGTGATGGCTGATTTGTGTTGGTTCAATCAGTTAAGTTTGGGGGGGGGGGGGAATATACCCCTCTTCTTTACCGAAACCTTAAAATGTGTTGAATATAATGTCAAAATAGGTGAAATGTGGACGTAAGTCAATGATATCCCCCTCCCTACCGAAAACATTCTGGGCACTATACTGGTAAAGTTCATACTACTTAGCTAAATAAGCTTACTTGTTCTTAAATCATAAATGATTTGACTTTAAAGAGTTATACACCATTTGATAGTTTACCCAATGAAAATGTCTAAATGAAGATGTTAGTAAAGAAGTTATTAGACGATATATTTCAATAAGAACCCACATAAAAATAAAACAAATAAATAGAAAGTTGAGATATTCAAATGCCCTGACTAGCGAGAAACGCAAATTAGTAAAAAACTTAAAAAGGTGGCATCAAATTTATTTGAAAACCTTGTGGTTCCATATTAGTTGCTGCCATATGCCTTAATGTGTTTTTAAAACTAATATACAAAGACCAGTTTATATATGGTGGCAAGTGCTCTGAGTGTATATATTGATTACAAATTAGTACTTGGCATTTATTTGGCTAGTTTTCTTCAAATTACAACTAAAATAAAAATGAAAATGAAGGTGGATTTATAATTTATAATTGAATGGATAATGGATTTATATATGATCTAGATATTGAGCAGAATTATCAGAAATTGAGTGTCAAAAGTTTTAGTGAATTTGATAACAAATTTGTGTCTTGAGAAAGAAAATTAGAAAACTTATTGCAGCTACTAAGGAAAAATTTAAATCCATTATAAAGGCTTCAAACTTATAAAGGCATGGAACATATTTTTCTCAATAGATATCAACTACCTCAAGATAATCAAGCAGGAAATTCAACACTTTACAATGCAAATATTTATAGCCAATATCTACAATGTTAGGCAAGATGAAAGCCACATTAAGACAAGAATAAAATTAAAATAAAAGATTTAACCATACTGAAGCTTTAAAACAATTTAGTGCAGCTATGCTGGGCCTAGCAAATAAGTGTACTTTAGTGGATGTATGCTGTCTCTAGCTAGTCCTCAAACACTCAGTATTCCACACAGACAATGTGGTAAGGACCCAGCAATTTGACCGACAAATAGACAGGAGAGACAACATTGCAATCTACACTGCCAGAGATATCTCGGCTATTAGACAGCAGCTCTACTTGGTCAGGCACATTTCTCCTAAATAAGTTTCATTTGATAGTGCCATTGAAAATGTTTATCCTAGTATAGACCTACAAGTTTATGATACTTATGGAAGTAAGTCTTCTGTGACTGCTCTCTCCAAGTAACAGAAAAAATACCTGGGTCTAACTGAAAAAATCAAAATAATCAGATACTACCTCTCAAATAAAATACATTCATAATATTATAATCATCCCATCGTAACAAACAATGAAATCACACAAAATTGAGAGATTGAATAGATAAAATTACAAGTTGGATCCTCATTTCAGCATTAATAGGTGAGGAGTTGTGGTTTCAAGAAGAGACTATCAGGAAACACCGATGACTATCCATAATCAAGAGTCTGTTCTCAATGAAAAGCAGTTTGAGTGTTCCGCAAATCTACATACATTAAAACATATTAAATTTGTTTCGTGTGGTCTCTAAACATAGACCAATAATTCCTAATGTTAATCTATTTTTAGGTAAACTTAATAATACAATTGGATTTTTTGTATTAAAAAAATACCAAACTACATCATTGAACATTATAATATGAATCAGCATACACCAGCAGTAAATAAAAAAACTGCCAATGCTAGGATCAAATATATTCTTTAAAGTAAAGAATTAGCCTATATGCCATATGCAACTTTCCACCTTATTTATTTGATGGATTTAGCGTTGCAATGATAAAAAGTTGTGTTTGATGAAATATTCTTTGTTGATCTATGAAGATTAAAGATTCTTCTCAATGCTTCTATTGTATAATCTAAATATATGTACTGATGATGATAAACTACCTCGACAAATTAAATCAGAGCTCATTATTGATGCAAAATAAGAGTGATAAACTACTGTCTGTGTTGTAGTACTTTTGATTTGTGACAATGATAATTTTGAACTATCAATAAAAATGGACTGTTCATGTAAGAAACACTTTTCTGAAATGTTTCCTAGAGTTATGAAAAAATTAAAAAATAGTATATTTCACTACTAGTCACGAAAGTAGCCCATTTCGGGGCAAGATAGTGTTTTACTTGCGAGGCGTAAGCCGAGCAAGTAAAACACTATCGAGCCCGGAAATGGTACTTTTGTGACGAGTTGTGAACAGTGCTTTTCATTACGATGCAAATAAGTGACCAAACTTATAAAAATTATCCAACATTTCATAATTTAGTCATTTTTCTATAAATAAACACAATACGGCTGAACTGTCTATTTTAGTTTATAAAGTCAGCTGGTTGAACTGTCAAATTAAGGAATTCGTTTGTTTGGGTACGGCAAAATTTTGTTTTGGTACGGAAATGGTTTGTTTGGGTACGGGAATGACATGTTTGGGTACCGAAAAAGCAGCTGATCATTACTTGTTTTGACGTAAGGAAATCGAGAGTTTTCGTAGATCTCAGCTGTACGGTAACGGGCAATTTTCGTATACAGAGTGATGAAAACTTTTATTTGATAACACATGATAATTCCCTCCTTGTACACTCTGAATAAATAAAAACCTAACTCCTAACATCTCTGAAATGCTGGACATTTTTAATTTGTTTCAATCATTGGATGTACTTTTGTAGTTTAAGAAACATTACAATCAACATTACATAGCAGTGTAATTGAAGACTTTTCAATTTTTTACTTATTTTAATCTTATAAATTTAGTTTTAGAATAGTTAATTAATTTTTGTACCGTACATAAAATTTATACATGAGACAAAAAAGTTGCGACATTTAATTCAATTAACGCTGGTATTAAGATTATGATTATCGGACAATTAATAATGGAGAAATTTTAATTTTTACAATTTAAAATAGGCAAATTTCAGACGGTATGTCCTAAAGAGCCATGTTTTCATGCAGAAAAGTTTTAATCTCTCCGTTATTAGCAGTCCGATCATAATTATCTTAATATCAGGGTTAATTGAATTAAATTTCGCAACTTTTTTGTATCTTGTATAATTTTTTGTAAAATTTACCGATTTTAAGATATTTAGCGTTGAAAATGAAAAACAGCCGCCATTTTGAAATGCTACAAAGCAGAAACTTGATACTCCATAGAAAGATAGGTCCTGTTAGTCATCATACATTTACCAAGTTTGATATTGGTACGTCAAGTCGTTCAAAGGTTATAGTCAGTTATGTAAAAATCACGTACAGGCGGACAGACGGAAAACGAAGCGAGATAGACCATATGTTCACATAACATTTTTTGTTTGTTTTGACCTGCTGAGTAACCTGGTAAAGTTTGGCACAGTACTCGCTGGACACCTTGTATAAAACTCAGTATAACTCAATATGTGCACCATTATTGGCAAGGCATAAGTCCAAACATTCAGGTGTTGGCGAGCATTCCTAGAGCCTAGAGATATTGCAGCCATACTCGTTATGATTCTGCTCTGTGGTGGTTTAAATCTCGAATTTTTCATAGTAGACATAATTTTTCACCTTTCTCAACAGAAAGACACAAAAAAAATTTGATATTTTTAGACATAATTGCGTTAAAATAGCGAACATGAAATCATAAAAAGGAAAAATAAGTAAACAATGCATGTTGAAATACTAGACACAGATACTTATTATCAAATCAAATCAAATCAATATCAAATTTATTTCCAAAAACATATTAACATAGAATAAACTTTTACATTACAGGGAAAAAAATCTTACATAGGTCATACAAAAGACCTGTGAGTGGGAATGTTCTAATATCAAAGAAAACAGTGTCTTACTCCAAAGTAGAAAATAAATTTGACTAGAAAAATAAAAAATATACTATAGTTAAAAAGATTAAATCAAATAGGATAGCCAGCTACAAAAAAATAATACTCAACATTTTATCAAGCAAACAGTTTTTAGTTTTAATTAAGAGAAATTGCCTTGCAAGAATATATTGAGATAGTCATATTCATACCACGAATAAATAATAAATAAATAAATTTTTTTTTAATTATGGAACAAAAATTAAAATAAATAAATAAATAAATAACTACAAGCAGAATCATGGGGAAGCCAAATAAGGGCAGACAAGCGAAGTCATGGTTAGGTCATTAATTATGTTCCTGAGTAATAGTAAAGTTGATGTTAAAACAAGTATTCAGATCGTATGAGGGACTCAGCACTCTCAGGACCTGCCTCCAACAGCCAGTCAGAGATACGCTTTTGTAGACATCGGTAGATGCCTGGGCATTCCTTATCTCAGGGGGGATGTTTCTGAAGAGAAAGTTTGCAACAAAAAAATGGATTTGAATGATTGATAAAATGTTGTATGTTTTTGTGAGATATTTATAAATTTGTTTGATTTTATTGGAAGTTAATTTTTTAGTGAGAAATTATGTGTCAGTCTGCTGATACCGTTTATTATAATATTAAATGAAGGAATATTAAACTTTTCAGGCAAATGGGCATGGGCAAATACGTTTCATTTAACACAACCCGCAAATGAATCGGTCCAATAGAACTCCAGATCTCACTCGGAATAGATTTACATTATGTAAGTTCTTGAGTAATAGTAAAGTTGATGTTAAAACAAGTATTCAGATCGTATGAGGGACTCAGCACTCTCAGGACCTGCCTCCAACAGCCAGGCAAATGGCTGATCAGAGACAGAGGGGTTGTATGTCTGAGCTTATTTGTATGTACCATGTTATTCCATAAGAGGTTTTAATTTCCGTTTTTGGACAATGTAGTGGAGAAATAGCTGAAATTGAAGCAAAATGGGCAAATATAGATACAATTACCTTTTATTTGGTACCTACCAGCATTGTATAAATTGGTGCAATAGTATGGTCAGGCTCGCTTTCATAAGTTTGATTTTTCCCCTATGTTAAATCTCCATAAGAAAAGTTCATTTTCCTTTCAACCCAATCAACGTAAATATTAAATATAACATTCATCGTTAGTTTCAAAATGACATTTAATGTAAGTTGAACTCATTAAAACCGACCTTTTACACTTTGCCATTGTAATAAAACATTTAGACCATTAGGTTATAGCAATCAGCTGTTTCACATAATTAAGTAGTTATAATACTAAACAATTTAGCACACTTTTTTATTTCAACCTATAAAATTCTATAGTTTAAATAATATTAAACTGTATTATTTTATTTTTTCTTTCCATTCAAAGAATACGACACAATAATAGTCTACTTTTATTTGTATGTACTGGCAAGGCGACACTAAAAAAACAGGCCGTAATGCTCAAATTCACGTATGATTGTAAGCGATGGCTATGACGTAATGAATCGTTTGTGATCAGCTGCTTGCTCCTTGATCAACGTCAGTCTGAACCATGAAGTGTCATCGTAGCTGTTGTGTAAACACAAAAACGGAATCACGTGCTTATTTTATACTCAACACAAGTGTCTCAAATTCAAAATTGACAAATTTCCCTACTATTACTCAAACCAAGGTGTCTTCAAATAGGCTAACAATTTTACAAACTTTGTAATAGTTTCCTTGGTGCATATACACTTAATTATTATGTCAAAATAAAAACATGTCCAAAAAACTTTACAATTGTTTTCTCTAAATTTTTTGTACAAGCTCCCTGTTCCTGCTAATGTCATTTTTTACTTTTCCGTATACCCACTAACAACACAAATTCGACAATTTTTACGAAAACAATACTTTCTCTAAATACTATGTATAGAGGGGAGAAAGTGAAAAAGGAAAACATATTTATGTACTCAACTATTTAAACATATTTTAAATCCTATTAAAAGAAAACAAACTATTTTGCTTGAAACAAATTTTTACTTTTTTATACAAGGGTGGATTAAAATCTCTTCTATTTAATAGTCTGGTCGGCGAGCCATGTGACCTTGAAGCAGGGTCCTAGTACTATTTTTATTATACTATTCTATATACTACTGTCCTAGTACATGATTCATTCTATTACTAACTATTTGATGTACTGAACAAAAACTCAATACATAGCTTTCGTTTTTTAGGTACAATCTTAATTCTAAATCATTTTCAAGCACCACACACGCATCAATTTTCGGCGAATCATTTTCCGCCGAGGTTATCCTTGAGAAGATACATTCTGGTGCTGTTGAAACTTGAAAATACATAATTTCTTCTTGATGCACTGATTTCCGCGGTCATTTTTGGGATCCAATTCGCTTCAAGTTCACCGAAGCTCACGATTTCGTCATCTATTTCGTTGTCGTTTTTTTCCATCCCAGCTCCACTTTCGATCTCTGTGTCACAACTTGCAGACAACTCTGATGATGATGGCGATAACATCAATTAATTGCGAATTAGCTGTGACCTGAATTTTTCCAAACTTCTAAAAAGGTTATGATTTTCAGCAGATTATCAAAACAAACAACAAATAAACGATTACTTAAAAAGTAATTACGTCATAGCCATCGCTTACGATCATATGTGAATTTGAGCATTACGGCCTGTTTTTTTAGTGTCGCCTTGGTACTGGCCATGATAAACCAAATGCTTCTTGAGCGTTTGATCTTTTTCTGATGTCAGACAAAATACCTCATGTCTTCACGATCAGCTGACTGAATGACTGTAAAATAATATCATTGCAATGGTTTGAAAATGTGGGTTTTACAATTTAAGAAAGCAAGATAACGGGAAAGTAAATAAAACCTGGAAATATAGAAAAGTTGAGCTTTAATTTGGTACAAACTGCATGAAAATGGGTCCAGTCTCGATGGGGAAGCATCAGACGAACTGTCCAAAGGATTAGAAAAGTAGATTCTTTCCTCCATGTTAAATCTCCATAAGAAATTTTATTACCCACTAGATGACCCGACAGACGTTGTCCTGTCTTCTTTATGAATAATTTGTTTTAGTTTGAATAAATATCAAAATAGTCACACCATCAACATAGCTTTTATTCTAAAGCTTTTTTAATATACAACATTGTTAGTTTTGTTTTCTGGCGCAAAAATTATTTTTTCAGTGTTCCGACACGGGAACAGTCGACATACAATTGGCCATGTGAAAATCATGGATTCTCAAGATTGTTTCCACAAACATTCAACGGCTGTCCATTTCATTCGGACATTGCAAATGCAAGCTGTTGGAAGTTGTTGCCGCTTAAAATCAAAGGGCGTATCGTTTTGAATTATTTGGATACGTGGAATAAAAACGTCTTCACCTTTATAGTTTTTTTTTTGCGAAATCGTTGCCTCAATTATGTTGTTAGTTAATTTTTTCACCGTCATTTCAAAACCGTAGTGAGTTAATGCTTCGCAATACAATAATTACAGAACCGAATTTAGCTGAATGGATATTATTCATTATATAAGCTGATATCACATAATCAATTTCATTCGGTTTTATCCTTTCAACTAACCAAATAAGGATGTGTGCGTGTTGCAACCCGCGTTTTTGCCATTCTAATGAATACATTCCACAAAACGATGTGTGTGTTTTTTTAGGTCTTCCCATGTGTCCGGTTCTCACCGAACATGCAATGCTTAGCAATAAAATCCATAAGTAACTTCATTTTCTTTTAAAACCTCTTGTGGTAATATGGCGATCAATGGGAGATTGGCCAGGAAATAATTCCTGTAGAATTTCTGACCAATTTGAATTGCACGTGAATGTAATAAACAAATCTGGTGTACCATAATGACGTACATCCAACTTAGCATCATGAGCGCACTCATGCTCATATGTCGAGGACTTTCGATGTATGTTGCTGGGAGAATAGTCACTATGCCGTCTTTAAATGCATTTCAATCAGTATTGGTAGAATCACCAAGATGTACGTATTCCACGGTTCGGAGTTTTGCCTGGTTCAGCCTGATATGCCAATCGTGTCAATTGTAGTTGGCCACTGGTGCAGCACATTACAGGGGCTTCATTTTTAAATCTATAATCATTGCAACTGTTGACACAATGTTCATTGAGCCAATAGCAACTATTGGCAATAAACTGTAATCGATCGTCGCGTTATAATTGTACGCATCTCAATAGGGATTGAATGCAAGATCTCTTCGTTGATGGTTTAGATTAAATAAAGCACATTCGTCTTCATTTCGAGGCTCGTTTTGCTTGTCATTTTGACTTGCCCGAAAGTGTCCTACTCTCATAGCACTGCGTTCTCTACGGCCCAGGTTTTTGCGTCGAGAATCAGTACGTGTACGTGGTATTTTCAAGAATCAGAATAATACTGATTCAATGTTGTGTTAAACTTGAAATATAGTCATGATTTTTGTGAACTATGAACTCAAACACTTCTCTACCTCTCTGGTCAAATAAAAAACTGCAGTTTTTCACACACTCATATAAGGCTTGCAATATGAAATGTTCTAAAACCAAACAAAACTCTGAGGATTCATCTTCATTTCTGTACATCCTAAAAGGTTAGTGATATAAAAAGATAGATTCATGTGTCATGTAATCAGAATTCTTCAGATACATAAATTAACTTAAGATTAGACTTTTTAGTTTCACAAAATCCTTGAACTACAAAAGTAAATAATCCAAGTGTAAATAAACAAACTCATATTTCAGATTCACATTTGTTTACATGTCAACAAATGGTTATGATTTGAAATAGTTCTCAAGGAATGCACCAGAATGCATACATGGTCAAGTAACCTTCTAGGCCTGTATGACAGAGCCCTAAGGACGACTTAAAAATTTTATTTCACACATACTTTGTCCTAAAAAATACGAAGAAAACAAAAAAAGAACTATCCAGTTTGGTGCTTAAATAGTAAAATTGTAGATGTACAAAGAAATAGGATTGTTTTGATTTATTTAGGTAAGATTAACATTGGAACAACGTACTGTGTTTACCACTCATTGAATTGATTTGTATTTCTATTTTACTTTACATTGGACCTGTAAAAATTTTAAGTGTTAAAACTTCCCCTTAATTAATATTTTAGGACTTAGAAAGTTTTTCAAACATTTGCTTCAATATTCACTTTACAACGAGATTTTTTTTTAAACTTGCATTATTTGACTTTGACACTTAGATTTCTTTTCAAACTTACATTGGATGATCTTAATACTTAGGGGTTTTGAAATATAAAATATTTAGCAGTTATTTACACTTTTTGTGTTTAATACAAAAAAAGATTTTTTTTAAACTTGCATTATTTGACCTTGACACTTGGATTTCTTTTTAAACTTACATCGGATAAGCTTAATACTTAAGGGTTTTTAAAATAAAAGAAATTTAATTGTTATTTACACTTTTTGTGGTGGGGGGAAAAGTGGTGGGGGTAATGCTATAAATAGGGGTAGTTTTACATTATTACGGCAACTTTTGTGGAGAGCACACCTACATCATGTATTACTGCATTAGTTGCGAAGAATCTTTTGAAGATGAAATTTTACTACAAATACACAAAGAAGTTTACCATAACAACGAAACAAACCAAGAAACAAATAACAATGCAGAAGAAGAATATTTTAAAAGATTTAGATCAAATGCTGGCTACCGTACAACAAGAACTAAATTCAAGACCAAGTGTTATTCAGTACGCACCCGGACCATCTTTGGATGTGGAATTATACGCCCGAGCTTTAACAGGTAGTGTAGTAACTCATTTTAAGATTGACAATGCTCAATTGCAACTAGCACAATTTATATCGAAAGCAAAAACATTAGTAACAGAAACATTGAACAATGAACTAAGAAGATTAAATTTTATAAAGTTTGGAATATTATTAGATACTGTATTTACAAATGTTCAGAATGAAACATCACCAAGAGGATTTTTAACTAAAAACAAAACCATCATGTTTGCATCAGATGTAAGCTCAAATGTGGATGATTGTTTTGAAGAACTTTTAACAAAATTACAAGAACATGAAGGAAGAGGTTCTGGATGGAGTTTGTTAAGTATAACAAGCTTAGATGTAAGAGTTCACAAACATGGTTATGGAATGAGAGGTAGTAGTTATATTGTTTTGCCAAAGAAGATTCGAGTAACCAAATCTTGTGTTAACGTACAAAATGAAGATGCTGAATGTTTCGAGTATGCAATGCTTGCAAAATTTGTAACAGATCATGTGGAACGACCGAGTAGAGCATACGATGAGGTTTGCTATAAGTATAACTTTCAAGGCATGACTTATCCTGTTGCAATTCAAGACGTATCAAAATTTGAAAAGAAAAATCCTTTTGCATCTGTAAACATCTTTGGCTTGGATTCATACAACAATATCTACCCCTTACGTATAACACCCATCGAAAGCAGAGATCATACTGATTTATTATTTATAACTAAAGGTGATATCTCACATTATGTATATATTAAAGATTTTGAAGCTCTAGTTTGCAAACAGTTATCAAAACTTAAAGAAGAAAAAACCACTTGTAAAAGATGTTTCTGTTTTGTAAACAAACCTTTAAGAAGAGTTGGTTCAGAATGGTTGACGGAACATCAAAAATTATGCAGTGGAAACTATGAAGTAAGAATTAAATTACCACACCCTAGCAGATCGCAAGTAAAATTTGACAAAGTTATCCAACAATACAGAATTCCAGTTGTAGTGTATGCGGATTTTGAATCTTCATTGCTTCCACTTGAACAAGACGAAGGAGAGCAAATTACAAGCAGAACAAAGTATCAACTTCACAAACCAAACAGCTACTGTTTAATAGTAAAATCCACTCTGTCTGAAGAACATCTTCAAGAACATGGTTTGACATCTACACCGAAGATCTATCGTGGAGAAAAGCAGCTCGATACTTTGTTGATGATTTATACGACATCGCTGGGAAAGTGGAAGCAATGTATAGCAATGTGGTTCCTATGTCACCTATGACACCGGAAGAACTTTATCTTTATGATTCGGCAACAACATGCTATTTGTGTAACAATCAATTTACAGAAACTAAAGTTAAAGTTCGCGACCATGACCATCTGACAGAAGCCTAGAGAGGTGCAGCTTGCAATGGATGTAACATCAACTACAAACTATCATCTTTTATTCCTGTGGTTTTTCACAATCTTAGCGGATACGATGGACATTTTATCATTCCCGAATTAGCAAGAGACAACGGTGAAATAGGCGTTTTGGCACAAACTATGGAAAACTTTATAAGCTTTTCAAAAAAGGTGGGCAAAATTAAACTTAGATTTGTTGGATCTTTTAGATTTATGCCTTCCAGTCCTATGAAACTTTCTGAAAATTTAAGAAGACAAAATTTAATAGAAACAAGCAAAATTGTACCTGCAGAAAAAATGGATTTGGTTCTTCGGAAATGAGTTTTCCCGTATGATTACATCGATGGACTACATAAATTTCAAGAAACATCACTTCCTCCACCAGAAGCATTCAAAAGTAAACTTACCGATTTGGACATTTCACCTGAAGACTATCAACACGCATGCAGAGTTTGGGACGAATTGGAAATGAACACTCTGGGAGATTATTCTGACTTTTATGTAAAACTTGATGTGACCCTTCTTTGCGATGTGATGGAAGAATTTAGAAACACTTGTTTTGAAGCCTACGGATTAGACCCTCTTCATTCTTATACTTCTCCAGGACTAGCTTGGCAAGCTATGCTAAAAGAAACAAAGTGCAACCTTCAATTATTAACCGATATTGACATGGTGTTGATGATCGAATCGGGTGTTAAGGTGGATTGACCCAAAGTGTTACTAGACATGTTAAAGCTAACAACAAATATCTTCCAAACTACGATAAAGAAAAACCATCAGTGTTCTTGGGATATTTTGATGCCAAGAACTTATTGCACTAATTTCTAAATTGTATTCACTACAATTGCATAAAGAAGAAAACAATGTTTTTAAAAAAGCTAAGGGTGTAAAAAGTTTGTATCTTAAGAAGAATGTAAATTTCGAACACTACGAGCAATGCTTATTTGAATAAACGACTATAACTGCAAAATTCAACACCATCAGAAGTTTCAACCATCAACTGTACAGCGTAACAGAAGTGAAAAAAGCACTCTGCTCCAATGATGACAAACGACACATTCTTCCAGACAAAATTCACACGCTACTATTCGGCCACTATTCTCTCAATCCTATCGATGAGTAAAAAAGAAAAAGGAAAAAGAAAAAGAAAAAAAGAAAAAAGAAAAAAAGAAAAAAAGGGGAAATCACAGCATGCTCGCTGTGATTTCCCCTTTTATTAAATATGTTGAAATGACCTTGAACTATAAAAGCGGATGCAAACAAAAAGAAACACTCAATACTAACTTGACTGTGTTAGTAAAAAAATCATGACAGAGTTAAAGGAAAAGATTGTTAATGAACTTCATAAACCTGCAAGAATAAGGTTTCCACGAAGAAATACTGTTGTAAAAGGAATAAATTATTTATATCAAGCAGATTTAATTGAAATGCAACCGCATAGTAAAATAAATAAAGGATTTAAATACATACTTACGATTATAATTGTTTTACTAAAGTTGCAGATGCTTTGTCATTAAAAGACAAAACCGGTAACAGCATAACAAAAGCTATGGAAGTAGCTATAAAAAGAGATAAAAATAAAATTAAACATTTACAAACTGATGACAGGAAAGAATTTTTTAATAAACCTTTTGCCTTAATAATGAAAAAAATATAAGATAAATCATTATTCCACAAATTCTGAGAAAAAGGCAGCTACAATTGAAAGATTTAATAGAACCTTAAAAGGTGCAATGTATAAAATGTTTTCGAAAAGAGGTTCTTATGTATGGGTTGATATTTTACCAAAATTAATAAACGATTACAACAACAAGTTTCATAGAACTATCGGTATGGCACCTAACAAAGTGAATAAGAAAAACGCTAAACTAGTTTTACAACGAATTAAAAAGAATACTCAGCCATAAGCGGAACAAAGAAAACCAAGAAAATTTAATGTAAATGATAAAGTTCGAATTAGTAAATACAAAGGAGTGTTTACTAAAAAATACCTGCCCAATTGGACAAACGAAGTTTTTACAGTGTATAAAGTACAACCTACTGTACCGGAAACTGATATTTTAAAAGATAACAAAGGAAACTTGTTACAAGGGGTTTTTACGGACATGAATTGTTAAAGTCAACAGTAGGCGATGTCTATCTTGTTGAAAAGGTGTTGCAAAGGAAAAAAGACCAAGTTAAAGTACGTTGGTTGGGGTTTGACAAAACTGAAGATTCGTGGATACCTATAAAAGACTTGATTTAGTTTTAAATCAACTTATTTCTCCTTATACCTTTGAATAAGATGGAGATTGTTCACCATAAAGATAAATTTAATATTAATAACATTGATGATTTAACTGTAGATAACGTTAAAATCAAAAATTGTAAACACGGTAGTTTATTTCCAAACACTGTACGATGTATAGTAAGCGGTCCTTCAAACTGTGGCAAGACTAACGTTGTGTTTAACTTAATCACAAACACAAAAGGATTGCGATTTAATAACCTATATATTTTTTCAAAGTCCTTACATCAACCAAAGTATCAATTGTTGGAAAAAGTTCTGACTGATGTGCCTGATGTTAATTACGCTAGTGACAGTGTTATGCAACCAGACCAGGCTAAGCCGTATTCTGTATTTGTATTTGATGATGTATCTAGTGAAAATCATGACACTATTAGAAACTATTTTGCCATGGGAAGACATAATAATATTGATAGCATATATATCGGACAAACATATAGCAAAATTCCAAAACAACTAATTAGAGACAATGCAAATATTTTAGTTTTATTCAAACAAGACGATACAAACCTAAAACACTTATACAACGATCATGTGAATGCTGATATGACATTTGAAAAATTCAAAGAGCTTTGTGGAAAAGCTTGGGCGGAAAAATACGGATTTTTGGTAATTATGAAAGATAAAGCTATAACAGATGGTCGTTACCGCATAGGTTTTGATACATTTGTTTTAATACACTAATTGAAAAAATTATTGTACAAGTCTTCATGGTGTAAACATGGTTAATCAGGAAAAGCTATTAAAAGAAATAAAATCACTTAGTGATTCTATTAGACATAAAAACAGAGCGTTAAGATTAGGAATAAGTGAAAGAGAGAAATTTCTGGAATCAACATTTAAACCTATTACTGAGCCATTAAAACAATTGGGGCAAAATTTTAAAACTTCAACATTTAATTTTTCCGGAGATGCTATTTTACCCATTTCAAAATTTGAACAAAAAGAAGAATATGAAGGTGATACAAGTTTTACGCAACAAGGAGAAACAACTGAAGAAGAAAGCGAACAAGATGAAGAAACGGATGTTTTAACAGAGAAAGAAGATCTTTCTACAAGCGAAGAACAACAAGAAGAAGAAAAGTCTATTAATCCATCCAACTTGAGCAAATTGGGCTCGGATATTGCGTATAAAGGGCCGCTTGCAAGACAATTTGTATTAAAAATGTTACATTCTGCACAGCCAACTCAAAAATATCATACTTTTGGTGCTAGAATAGAAGAAAATGGGCTAATGATTGGAGATAGCAAACTTGATGTAGACGAACATGACAATATTATTATAAATAATAAACAATACAAGGGTACAAAAGGATTGTTTGAACTTATTTTTAAACCGAAACCTAATAAATATACTAAAAAGGATTTAAACATTTTTAAACAAATATTGGAGGATACAAATGCGCATAAGAAAAATTATTCTAAAAATTTCAATGTTCATAGAAATGGATCAGAAAAATATAAAACTATTATTGCTCAACTTTTCCCACCAAAAAGAAGGGAACCCATAAAAAGAAAATCATTATCTTCTGCTGAAATAAATATTTTACATAAAAGGAGAAAAACAAATCAATCAAGTTTATCAGGAAAAGGATTATTGAAAAACTTTTATGATACTAATATAATATACTACAACGATATAAACAAATTGGTTGACAGAATGAAGTTGATATATGAAGCTAAACAAGCCGGACATAGCGGTTTAGAAAACGAATGGGTAGCTTTGGTCGGCGAACTGCGAAATCGAGGAGTAATTGCATAAAAAATATGAGTATATATAATACAAGTATAACCGATTAAATATTCAGTATAACCATGAGTGTGGATAAGTTTGGACGGTATTCCGAAACTGGAACCAAATCGGGGTCTTATGGAAAAAGGGGTGGTTTACTACTAACATCCGATGGAGATTATGATATAAGTAACAAACATTTAAAGTTTGTAAATGATCCAAAAGATGATAATGATGCAGTAAATTTCATAACTTTAAAAAGTAAAACATTACCTAGCTTAAAGCTTCAAAATGAAGTGTATAACGGTAATTTTTATAGAATTGTAAATCTTCAAAAACCAATAGATAAAAATGATTCGGTAAATAAAGAATATTTAATGTGGTACATAAACCAAACCTTAAGATTTGATCCTAAAAGTAATAATAAAGTATATGATGCAAAAGATCTTAGAATAGCCAATATAGCAGATCCTGTTAATGATCAAGATTCAGTTACTAAAAAGTATTTACATTCAGTCATCCCTGAAAAAAACAGATAAATTTTCTTTTTACAACTTTGTAATACATGATATTGGAGACCCTAAAGATATGAAAGATGCTGTAAACCTTCAATTTCTTACAGATCATTGTATTACACATGATATTAATACAATTGATTGCAAAAATAAAGTGTTAACTAACGTTAAGGAAGGAACTGCAAAATCAGATGCAGCTACAATAAGTCAAATAATGAAATTAAACAATAACAAATGGAATGCGGATGCAAAAATAATTACTAATGTTAAAAAAGGGTCGGATGAAATTGATGTTGCAAGAATTGGACAGGTTCCTGTATTAAGAAAATATAAAGACGGTAGTCAACACTTTGATTGCAAAGGGATACCACTATTCAATGTTGCAACAGGAATAAGAGACAGTGATGCAGTTACAGTAGCTCAAATGCATAAGAGGGAACAAATTTACTATAATCTTTTTCTTAGAAAAGATTATAATAAGCAGTCTTTTAATTGTGAAGACTTGCGATTGACTAGCTTAAATGACCCTATTGATATTACTGATGCTGTTAATGTAAATTACATTGTAAGACTCTTAAGTGTAGTGTTATATGATGTTTATAACACAATAAAACCCATAGAATCTGATCAAAAACTACATTGGGTTAAAAAAATGTTATGTTATTATTTAAAATATTTTTTAAATAAGGAAACTTTAGAGTTAAGATCTTCTAATAATGATGATGTAGAAGATACAATCCTACCGCAAAACTGGAGAACAGTTATCTACCCAAAAAACAAAAATACTTAAACATGTTTATTAAAAATAAACAATGTCAAAGGATAAGTGCCTCATTCACTATAAAGCATTTATAAAATACACAAGTATTAACATTTCTTTTCACTATAAAAGACCATGTTGAAAGTTCAACGCATCAGTCATAATCGACACGTTATAAAGAGAGGAAGAGGAATAGCATCAACAGCACTTTCTCTTATTACTAAGCCGGTTGGAGCTATAGTTAATAAAGCTATCGATTTATTACCTGTAGAACTACATTTACCAGGAGGTTATCAATATTGTGGTCCTGGAACAAAATTGAAAAAAAGACTTGCTAGAGGAGATCTTGGAATAAAAAAACTTTATCAAGCCTGCAAACAACACGATATAGCATATTCAAAGTTTGCAGATCTAAAAATAGATCAATAGCGGAAAGAGCACTTGCTGAAAAAGCTTGGCAAAGAGTAACATCCAGTGACGCTAGTATCGGTGAAAAAGCAGCAGCTTTAGCGGTATCAGCAGCAATGAAGGGTAAAACGATGTTTGGAGATGGAAAGAAGAAAGGAGGTGGAAAAAGGAGGAGAAAACCTGCAAAGAAACGTGGAGGAAATATAAGAAGAAAACGACGATCCGCCGCAGGTAAAAATAAAAAGAAACAAATAATATGGTCAATGATAAAAAAGGAGGAGGATTATACCTAAGACCGTATCGTGTGTATTAAACAGAAAAAAACAATTACTAATTCCAAATAAAGAATTAACAGATAAAGAATTAATTACTTATGTTTCTGGTTTAAAAATTCCATTTTTTAGAGGAGTGTTAATGAAAGATGCATTACCTGCTAAAATTTGTAAAAATGAAACCGGAATAGTAAATTTGGATAATAGTAAAGGATCAGGCACTCATTGGGTATGTTATAAGAAACTAGGATCAACTATTTACTACTTTGATAGTTTTGGTAATCTCCCACCACCAAAAGAACTACAATATTACTTTAAAACAGCTAAAAATGTACTATACAATTATAAAAGAGAGCAACCTGATGATACGGTAATCTGTGGACATTTATGTTTAGATTTTTTTAACAAAAAGCGTTAGTTAACTTTAAGATGTCTTCCGATACAGTTTCATTAACTGGAATTTCATCTACTTTGCGAAGTGTTCTTTTTCCTGCGTTACGTTTGAAAAAAGATAAATTATGGGAAGCCGCATTATTAGATATAACAACTTATATTTCTATTCCCAACGTTACTGAAAATGTTAATGACAAAATACATTATTAAAAAACAAAAAATAAAGATACAAACAAATATTCGGATATACAAGTATTTACTTTACCCACTGGAGCATATGAAATTGATTATATAAATGAAGCGATACAAAATCATATGGGAAAAGATAATATAACAATAAAAGGAAATAACAATACTATGAAAGCTGAAATAAAATCTAAATATTATATAGATTTTAGCAAAGAACATTCAATTGGTAGTTTATTAGGATTTCCTAAAACAACAAAAATTTTAGAACCTAATATTAACCATTCAGGTGCTAGAACTATGACAATAATGAAAGTTAACAGTATAGATGTTACATGTAATATTATACATGGTTCTTATAGAGATGGTGAAAATACTCATATATTGCACACATTCTATTTAACGGTCGCTCCGGGTTTTAAAATTGTGGAAAAGCCACAAAACTTAGTGTACCTACCGTTAAACACCAGTTTTATTTCAGACATTGTGGTGAACATACTAGATCAAGACGGCAGACCCAAATATTAATAACCAACGCGAAAAATAAACTCACCTTTTGGGAGTTAGAGGTACGTGGACCTCTTGTTAGTCAGCAGGGATTAAAACATTTACAAAAACCAAATGTTAAAAAAATTAATAATTCAATAAAAGATACAACGCAAAAACTTAAGTCTTAGGTTATTTTAAACTTTTACAAAATATCTAAGTCTAAAAAGTAGGTCTTTTAAAATAAAAATATCTAAGTCTAAAAAGTAGGTCTCTCAAAATAAAAATATCTAAGTCTAAAAAGTAGGTCTTTTTTCTTAGTCCTAAGATATTAATAATTCTAATAATTCTAAGTCCGAAAGTAGGACAACCAAAAGTAGGTCAAGGTCATTTAAAAATTATAAAAAAGGGGGTGGGGAAGCGTGGGGTCCTACCTTATTCTATAATACTTTATTTCTATACTACTTTATTATAACTTATGCTACCCCTTAAATGCTAACATGCTACGGTTACGGTGTGATCATCACGTAAGCGAACTCACACAACTCACCGCCCTATCATATCTTAACCCCTACCTAACGTTCCCCCCATTCTATCTTATACTATGTAATATTACAGTTACGGTGTGATCAGCACGTAAGCGAACTCACACACCTCCCCATAATATTACCCCTAACGTAATATTACAGTTACGGTGTGATCATCACGTAAGCGAACTCACACACCTCGCTGTAATATTACACCCTGACAATTAAACCACGCAGGAAATGGAAAGGTAGTTGGATTGCCATTGCGGTCAACTATTATAGAAGGGCGCCTCTCCAATAATAGCCGAACGCGGTGTATGCTGAACATAAGCTCACCCACACACCATGGCGAACATTACGTTGGATATAACCGTCCTCGTAAGCGGACCAGTTACACCTCTACCGTAATGCTGAAGAGAAACATTCCGGGGGGCCATTATATTAGCGAGCTCGAGGTGGCAGCCTTGACTAGTAGGTCAACGTGTCTCTCTGCCGGAGGTCTGTGGCTTCGGCTCTCGCAACCTCGTCTGGCCTACTTTGGCCGAGTAGGTTGCCTCCTGCTTTCACAACCTTGTGCCGCTTTCACAAGCTTGCGTACCGCACCGAATCGAGGGCGGGCCCAGTCATCAGTCGACGAGAAACCATAGTGCACACCACCAGCCCGCCATCACACCTCGATTCTTGTAAGTTTATTTTTTCACTAAAATGAATAACCATGTTTTACTTAAGAACTATTATGTTTTAAGTCGGTTGTAATACATAATAAAATAAACATTATACAATACTTGAAATCGAAACTTTGAAATTTTTCATAGTTGCTAGACATTATTTAAAATCATACTATCGACACTCAAAAAAAATGATAAAACAATTTTAATATTACTTTGAAACAAGTTTAATTTGGTATTAAAACTATATAAAACATTTTAACTTGTTTTAAAATTTTAATAATCCTAGTAAACTTAACATCTGTTCTTTATTTATGTACGTTGAAACTTGTTTTAAATCAATTTTAATATTAATTTGAAACTAAATTAATACATTATTAATGAATAACCATGGTTTACTTAAGGACTCTTATGTTTTAAGTCGATTGTAATACATAATAAAATAAACATTATACAATACTTGAAATCGAAACTTTGAAATTTTCATAGTTGCTAACCATTATTTAAAATCATAGTATCAACACTCAAAAAAAATGATAAAAACAATTTTAATATTACTTTGAAACAAGTTTAATTTGGTATTAAAACCATATAAAACAATATCAGTACGATATAAAAACATTTTTAACTTGTTTTAAAATTTAAATGATCTTAGTAAACTTAACATCTGTTCTGTATTAATGTAGGTTGAAACTTGTTTTAAAACTATTTTAATATTAGTTTGAAACTAAATTCATATACTGTTAATGAGTAATCGTGTTTTACTTAAGGACTAATATGTTTTAAGTCGGTTGTAACACATAATAAAATAAACATTATACATATTTTCTTTGTATCATAAATATAAATCTAGTTTATTAATGTTACAAAACTAAAAATAATTATGTATTTTGAACAATCAGTCAATACGGAAAATCCATTAATAGGTTTTTCTTATCAATTAGGCCCTTGGTGACTAAATGAGGTTGGGGTTAGGGTTGGGGTTGGGGTTGGGGTTAGGGTTGTGGTTGGGGTTGGGGTTGGGGTTGGGGTTGGGGGGGTTCTCCGTTTTGTTGGTCCGGGGGGGGCAAAGTTGCTCAAATCCCTATCGTATGGGTACTCAAATTACGCGGAATCAAAAGACAAACAAAAAAGGACCAGTAACTTTTCTTGATAAAACCAACGGTATAGAAGTTATAACGCAAAAACTAAAAATTATCTTTCTTTACATCATATTTCATTTTATATGTTTCCAAACCCTATCATATAGGTACTCAAAATACACGGAATTAAAAGACGAGCAAAAAAGGTTCAGTAACCTTTTTTGATAAAACCAACGATATAGAAGTTATGACACGAAAACTAAAAATTATCTTTCTTTACATTATATTTTACTTTATATCTTTTCAAACCCAATCATATAGATACTCAAAATACGTAGAATTAAAATACAAACAAAAAAGGTTCAGACAAATGTTTTATCAAACCGACAATATAAAAGTTATAACGCAAAAACATAAAAAAATATTTTTTCTACATCTAATATTTTACTTTATATGTTTCCAAACCCTATCATGTGGTACTTCAATAACGCAGAATAATGATACAAACAAAACACTTCGGTAACATTTGTTATTTTACCAACAATGTAAAAGTTATAACACAGAAACCAATTTTAAATATTTAACCAAGTTAATATTTAATCGCGACTGTAGTTTATTTTGCATTTCTACAACTAAATATTTTTAGAAGTATCAAGGTGATATAATAAAGTAGCATCTTTAAAATATTGTAACTTGTACAAAGTTAAATAAGTGTTAAAACGATATGTTATTGCAAATATTTTAAAACCAAAAGTTAAGAATGATTGTTTAATACTGACATGTTCACTCAACAAGAGCAACAGTACGACTAACACTACATATCCAAATATTGTGAGGAGTCTCTCATGGTGGTTGGGGAAGGCAGGTGCGCGGCAGATGTTCCGTCCTGCACATGCCATTTCAAGAGAGGTCGCTGAGCCACCATCAACACATCAGTTTGCTGGTAGGACTCGCACAGTAAACATCTAAATAAACATGAGTTCTGTTTATATGTTTATTTTATTAAAGATGGACTTTGCATTGAAACGCAAAGTTTCACTATTGATGCAGATCCTGTACAACAAATTTTAGTACATCCTCCAGAAACTTATGATTCCATCTACATTTCATTGCATGAACCTAACGACCCCCCACCACCAACAACTGCCGACACGGAGTAGGACAGCGGCTACCAAACGTCATTAAAGCTTCAGCTCTTCACCCGAGTACACATGGACTCTGAGCTTCAAGATAATACTGTTTCTTCTACATCTACACAAACTTCCGAACAATTACCTACTACAAATGAAACTACTACAAGTGTACAAGTAAATAAAATTTCATCAACTGTTAGTTCTGATGCGCAATCAATAATGTCATCATTACTTGGTTTCGACTAAAAGTTCAACAATGGAGGAAGAAAGAAATTCACAACTTTACAACTTGGTGAACCCGTCGAAATTTGTTATTTTCCTACTTTCATTTTTATGTGGTTACAATTTTTGTTACCTTGTTCAGGAAATGCTAACAGATAAAGAGGAAGAACATTCGCTATATTTTAAAGTTTATGTTTATGTAATTGCATCTTTATTTGGATACATTGTAGCAGGATATTTTCTTGTTAACTTGTCGATTCCATTTTTTACGTGGTATTTTAACAGAAATGAAAATCAACAAACCAACAATTAAGAAAGAGTTTGTAAAAAGAAACAAATAAATATAAAATAAAAAAAGAAAATATATTGCATTTTCGGATTTTCCGAAAATGCAAGATCTTTTTTAAAAACATCCCCGGCCGACCTTGACCCACTTCCGGACATTAAAAATTTAAATACCCACCACAGCCGGGCATTTAAACTTTAAATACCAACCCATACACGTCACAGCTACGGCACAGATGATGACGTAACTTCCGGTCACGTGACCGGAAGTAGCTGTCAAAAAGTTTGATTGGGCCAGTAGCCCCACTTGCCCACTACTGGAGGGATTGGACAAATCTCACCGTACACTTTTGAGGCTGCCTGTAGGCTAAATTATGGGCATTTTACAGAGGATATTATATGTAAAAAGTTTATTTGTGTCCTTCTTGAAATATTTCTCTAAGACGAAAATTTTCTGACCAAATAGTTAATCATTTTTCAGCAGGTAAACTTTTTCATGTAAAAAAAACTATAATTTGATATTCTTCAAATTGATTTTTTAAATCTACTTATGATTGACTTTCTCTCTCAAGTTTAGTATCGTCGGCAAGGTTATATTGTTTCTTCATTACTACAAACCTTCAGAATTTTACCTTAACTCTATAATGTGACCCGCCAAGGGAGAAGGGACCTTATCGGCCCAAAGGAAATTTTACAGGAGAGAAAATCTTAGAAGTTAGGTTATATAATATATATATATATATTTATTTATTTATTTATTTATTTATTTATTTATTTATTTATTTATTTCTAAAGTAATTGGTCCATCTTACACCTAAATTTAACTTTTAAAAGGGGGCTAAAGGCAATTCGATGTCGCCCTCGCCGGAGATATAGGTACTAACATTACTCCGCGATGATAATGGGAAAAGGTAATAGTGCGACTTAGTAAATAAACAGTTTTTTTTCTAAAATTAAGGTCTTAACTAGCGTGTAAAGTACTCTTTTCTATTAATGTCCAAAATATAGCTTCAGAGGCTGATACAATGTCATGGCTTTTTCTATAAGAGTCCAAAAAGTGATGAATCGACTAAATATTCCTCCGCGGGGTTGGCGATCAGCGCGTGTAAACGTCCACGTGGTTGCAAATTACGGGAATATATTTTAATTTAGAAAAAATAACGTTATTGCACTTTGAAAACAAATAAGTTCAAACAAACAAACAGATAACACTAGGTTCGTGAAGAACATTTTTCATTTTGTTTTTACATTCCGAGTTATTTTAGCACAAAATATTAACTAGCTAAACCTTCTATTTTAACTCGAACGCCAATTACTCTAGTATTTTTTATGATAATATGAGGAATTTATTTTTTATGATAATTAGTATTTTTTATGATAATACTGAATAAAATGAGGAATTTATTTCTTTTCATTTTGATACGTAGCTTATTGTCGTACGTTGAAAAATAACGTCAGGATATGTTTCCGCGCAATGTTGTAACCCGCGAAAATAACGACAACACCCTTATGTGTGAGAACGGAATTCAAGTATAGTTTTCTAAAGAAAATCAGGACGCTGTATATTAAATTAAATAGGAAGAAAATGCTACAAAATACTACCATTTGCTCCCACGATGTACGAAAAGTGTAAAAGTAATCACCCTCCGAATTTACAGAATCGAATTTACCTGATTAATCTCACTTAAAAATCATCTGCTGGAATTTAGTTGTGATTAGGCCTACTCTTTAACTTTTCTTAGAATCGTGGACGAAAATGGTTATAGTTTGTAAGATTATCTCCTCTTTAATTTAATATACATATAATTATATATTATATAGTTTTGATTTGCTATTGAAAATTATTGAAAAAATGGATCCGAATGAAACTCCTATAGTTTGGTCGACCCCAACCGTAAATGTGAATAAGGGTAGAGGAAAAATTAGAATATGTAGAGATTTCCGGGTTACGTTGAATAAAGCGATAGTGCCAGAAGTTTATCAGATGCCGACTTTTGCAGACATATCAAATAAAATTGCTGGAGGTAAAATTTTCACCGTAATAGATTTAAAAGATGCCCACTTGCAGTTGGAAGTTGCATAAGAGGATCGAAACTACTTGATAATTGCTACTCATTTGGGGTATTTACGCTACAAACGCTTGGCATTTGGCCTAACAGATGCTCGGCCGAGGTTCAAAGATTCATGGAGGATCTCCTCAAGGACATTCCTTTCGTTGTTGTAAATATAGATGACATTATCATAAGCAGAAGATCTAAAGAAGAACATCTTAAAATTGTGAAGACTGTGTTAAAGCGTCTGGAGGCTGCAGGCATAAAAGCAAATACCCCCGTCGCAGCAGACCTGCGTACTCAGCGAATTTCCATAGGATTTATTTTGTATATGTGAGCATTCAACTTGTTTGAAGGAAAGTATCATTTGAATACATTAAGTAAATAATATACTAAAAACACATATTTAATCATTCATGAGCTTTAAACATGAGGAAAATCAACAAAGAGACTATATTGGTTTTCATTAGTAATACATACACTTTTGTATTTTATATAATTCTTAGTCTTTCAATTTTTAATAACTGTAATCTTATTATAGAATATAAATGTCAACAAACATATAACCAATGAACTCAAAACACTCAAAACAAACAAATAATTTAATCTCATGAAAAAATTCAACCATATGGTCGGTTTTATAGTAATTAAAACATCCCTGTTGCAACAGGCCTACATCTCCAGCCAATTTCAATAAAACATATTATCAATCCTCATAATTTTAAACATATCATATATTATGCTACATTTTCAGGCAGTTTAGACCAAGACATCCCCCCCTCCAAATGCTCTTACTTTCTTTATTAAATTTAAAAATAATTTGTATTTTTTGATATAGTACATATTTTCTGCAAAATCTTGATCAGTGAACTCTTAACTATTCAAAATAAACACAAATAAAATATTCTACACCTGCAAATTTAATCATATGTTCAGAATTGTATTTTTTTTAAACATCTCAAATCAGGGTGACTATACTTTTTGGAGGGAAAAATTAAAAAAAATATTGGACAACGTACTGTGTTTAGCACATCCAATATCATCCAATATCTAAGCAACGGATTGACGTAGAATAATAATTCAAAATTCTAAATTGTTTGTTTTTTTAGGCTGAATCCAATTTTGACAATTAAGTTTTAAAATAATTAGTAAAAAGGTGTTAAATCTTGAAAATAAATTTTATTTTGTGAAAAAAACCTTCTTAGAGTAAATCAATCTTGCTGGTTTTCGAACTCGAAGTCATGAATGACGCTTTACACGTTTGTTCCAAATTTCATCAAGATCGGACCTTTTTTACAAAAGTTATCGCGCCTACGGACAGGTATATATATATATATATATATATATATATATATATACATATATATGAAAATGAACGAACAGTGTTTTTGGGGTCTAGGGACCTCAAAATGAAAAAATAACATGGTCCCGGGCTTAAGTCTCACCGTGCCGCCTACGGTAATAGCTACTTTCCTATAGGGGAAATTCGCTAAAAAGAAGAAGTGTTAATTCTGTCGAAATTTTGTGTACTATTTGGGCCATAAATAGTACACAAATCTAGCAATTTGATCAAACTGGGATCCTTCCAAAAGAGGATAAGGTACAGGCGTTAAAGGATACCAAGACACCTACCAATAAGATGGAACTGAGGGCATTTTTGGGTGCTATAAACTATTATGAGAAGTTTATCCCTCATCTTCATGGACTGTGTTCAAGACTGTACCGACTGACAAGTTCTAAAGTTCCGTCGGTGTGGAATCGAGAAGAACAAGAGGAGTTTGATAAAGCACGCACTTTAATTGTGAACGATGCTTCAGTCGTTCCATACCAAGACAACCTGCCTATAACGTTATCCTGTGATGCGTCAGAAGTAGGTGTAGCTGCGATACTTCTACAGATGTATTCTGATGGCATAGCAAGGCCAGTAGCATTCGCTTCACGCACTTTGCAAGAATCGGAAAAGCGATATTCGTCGATTGATAGAGAGGCGCTTGCCTGTGTGTTTGGTATTGTCAAATTTCACCAATATCTGTATGGTAGACATTTTACTTTGACTAGTGATCCCACACTAGTGAAGCCTTTAGAGAGAATTTTCGGGACAAACCGTGATTTGACCAAGACGATGAACAAAATATGGGTTATATTATGGGCTATTTTCCTAAACAATTATGACTTTGATATTTAATATATTGATGGTAAAAACAATGTATTGGCTGATGCACTCTCAAGACTGCCCATTGAAAGTGGTCGTCCGTCTCAGGAAGAGCTCTCTGCAAAACTACTGGTGCAAGAAAAGATAGATGATATGGCATTGACCTCTGAACAAGAAGAGACAAAGAAAGGTGACGTTTGCCAACGAGTTATGATGTTTATGGAATCATCATGGCCATACAAGTTACCTGATGATTTATCATACTTACTTCCATTCTATCACAGGCGTGAGGAACTGTCGTCTGTGAAAGGTATTCTAATGTGAGGAAATAGAATAATAATTCCCAAGTCTCTTCAAAAGAAAACATGCCCTGGTACTACATCAGGGCGACTGGGTATAGAGGCAATGAGGGCGTAAGCTCGATACTATGTATGGTGGATCAAAAAAGATGATGATGTGGGGAAATATATAAAAGCATGTCATTAATGTCAGTCGAACCGACCACGAGAGCATGAAGTACCCTTATATTCTTGGAACGTCCCCGATGAACCATGGGAAAGATTACATTTGGACTATGCTGGCCCAATTGACGGTAGTTGTTGGATAGTTGGAGTAGATGCATTTTCAAAGTGGCCAGAGATATCTATGGCTAGATCGATTGCAGCTACAAATACGGTTAACAAGTTACAAGAATGGTTCTCTCGTTATGGAGTAACAAGAACGATAGTCACCGATAACGGAACACAGTTCACTGCTGAAGTATTTCAAAAGATTTGTAAAAATAATGGAATAAATCATGTGCGCAGTACACCATACCACCCGAAAACCAATGGCCAAGTTGAACGGTTCGTCAAAACTTTTATGTCAAGGTATTTG
The DNA here is from genome assembly GCA_035578135.1 of Flexamia atlantica. Classification (NCBI taxonomy): domain Eukaryota; kingdom Metazoa; phylum Arthropoda; class Insecta; order Hemiptera; family Cicadellidae; genus Flexamia; species Flexamia atlantica. The sequence continues at coordinate 178,076,712 of JAQJVK010000001.1, forward strand.
TCCAGCAAAATGAATAAGGAGGATTCAATACAAAACCTCACAAAGCTATTGTTCACGTACAGGAACACCCCTCAAAAGTCAACGAATAAACCGCCTTCAGAACTATTCCTCGGCAAGCGACTGAGATCTCCATTGGATAACTTGAAGCCCATGATTAAAGATGTTATAGAAGAATCCCTTTTCAAACAAAAAGAATATCATGATGGCAAATGCAAATATAGACAATTTTACGAAGGGGAAGAAGTCTGGGTCCAGAGAGAGGTTGACGCTGGCTGGACTCCAGGATTAATTAAGTCCGGAACTGGCGAAATTTCCTATTCAGTTATAGTTGATGAAATCGAAAAAGGAAACATGCAGACCAGTTATACAAAAGATGAGGTGCTTTGTCTGAGGGGGGAGAAGTTTAGTATTAGGTAAACTGATTTATTTCCATTGTCAAAGTCATATTATCTTGTTTATTATTTAAGTGTTTATGTTTTGATTTAGAGTTTTTATAATGTGAATAAAATTAATGTTGTTTGCTCTTAAAATTTATTTTATTTAGTTAATTGAGATATCATAATACTAATAACTCAATTTCGAAAAAGTGGAAGTTAAGGTCCCTTTTCTCTTGGTGGGTCACATATTTATTCAAGCGGTGTTTGTGAGACGCTGCGAATTATAATTCGCGCTAGTGGCTCACGGCGGTTTGGGCGGTGGGACCTATGTTTAGTGAAGAAGTGCATTAGGAAGTGCCTTCAAGGACTACTGCTTATTGAGTATAGGTAAGATTAACTGGGCCAGTAAGATACCGTCAGCCGGTCTATGTTATTCTTTGGTCGCTATAGTCATATCATTTGAAATCGAGAAAAGTATACATTTTATACACTCCAAAACAATTTTAGAATTTATTCCAAACGTTTATTAACATCTTCAATGTTGTTATCCAGTGAAAAATAATGCAGTAACTAAATTTAAAATGTCCTGTAGTTTCAATAAATTAAAGTTACAAAACAAAAATGAAAAATTTTAATAAATATACCATTATTTACATATCCGTGGTAGTGATATGTAAGGTATCAAATTATAATTGCTTCTACTTACAAAACAAAATGTATTGAATCTCAAACTAAATTTGTAATTAAAATGTTTTAAACAGACGGTTGATACCGTATAAACCAGCCCACGAGGACTTGGGTGAATTATCAGCCCTAGCTTTATATAATTCAGCTTTATAGAGGGCTGAAGTTGACAACCAAAATATTACTGCGGAACTTAACTGTTCTCCTTTACGTCGTCAGATGGCGAGTCTGTGATTAGATCTTTGCACTCCCGTTGTGGCTAAAAGTAGGCAAAAAATGTATTCGGGTTTTAAGTTTCCATGATCAAAATAGATGGCTTCGTCTACATCAAAACATTTCTCTTAAACATATCATATGCTACTTGCTTACTGTTTTTATTATTATTATTTTATGCCTAATGACTTTAAGGATTACCAATAATATTTTATTTTGGCATTGCGTTATCTACATACTATATACGGGGTGTTTTTTAGCGAATTTCCTTAAAGGAATAAGCTATTACCGTAGGTCTCATGGTAACACCTAAGCCCGAGACCATGTTAACTTTTCATTTTGGGACCCCCAGAAGCAAAAAACACTATTCTTCGAATTTATATATATATCTATCTATATTATTAAAAGAATTTCCGGGATTTTGTACAGAGCATATCGACTTCTAGAAATTTATTTTTCTACACATATTTGGTATCAAATTAAAGCTATTACTCTTTAGATGTTCCTTTTATGGGTTTGGAAAATATCCCATTAAAAGCCTTCACACAGGAGGCTTTTTAAATTCCAGCAAAAGTGCTACTATCTGTTGTTAGAACCTGTAAACTTTTTCCGATTCAAATTTGTTTATAACAAAACAGATGATCAAGATTTGAAATATTTCCAGAGATATACCACAAAATGCAGGGCAAGCAAAAGTCAGTTAATATTCATCCACATTATGATTTTGGTTTCTTAAAATATTGACATTTTTAGGATAACAGAAAATAAGGAAGATTATTTGCCATATTAAAACTAAGTCAAACAGTCTTTAATATCTTAATTTACTGTATTTCATATCTTAAAAAGGAAACTTAAAAAAAGGAACATAAGTAATTCGGGAGGTGCTCTGGAGATGGTATTTTCTAACAAACTCTTGATAGTGAATACACACTGATATTTATTTCAACACATTGATGCGTGCTTCAACGTTTATAAAATATCAATATTAGTTGAATATAAGTAGGGGGTTATTGGGGCTACCACCGCGAGGAGGAGCTGAGGAGCCATGACGTCACAGGTCACGTGACCCCCCCCCCCGAGACCACCCACGACGATCTCATTAATTATGTAAATTAGGTCATTAATTATGCGAATTAGGTAATTAATATGCAAATTAGGTAATTAATATGCAAATTAGGTAATTAATATGCAAATTAGGTAATTAATATGCAAATGATCTAATTAATATGCAAGTCACCTAATTAATATGCAAATTATTAAATTGATAATCAGATTATCTAATTGATATGCAAATCAGCTGATTAATATGCAAATGTATACCACTGTCCGTTCCTGGTTTAGTTTAAACTACTGTTTGTTTCTTGTTTTGTTAACAATGCTGTTGATTCTCGGTTTTGTTCTTACTACTGTCAGTTTTCGGTTATGTTGTCTCTAATATTGGTTCTTGGTTTAGTTATTACTACAGTTTGTTCCCTGTTTAGATATTACTACTCTTAGCTCTTGGTTTAGTTATCAGTATTGTTGGTTCTCGGTTTTGTTATCACTACTGTCAGTTCTTGGTTATTTTATCCCTACTGTTGGTTCTCCGTTTTGTTATCATTACTGCTGGTTTTTAGTTTGGTTATTATTATGGTTCGTTCCCGGTTTAGACATTACTACTATTAGCTCTAGAATTAGTTTAAACTACTGTTTGTTTCTTGTTTTGTTAACAATGCTGTTGATTCTCGGTTTTGTTCTTACTACTGTCAGTTTTCGGTTATGTTGTCTCTAATATTGGTTCTTGGTTTAGTTATTACTACAGTTTGTTCCCTGTATAGTTAACGATATTATTTGTTTCAGGTTTTATTATTATGCTAATACCAGTTATTGGTGTAGTTATTAATTAATAATGTTTACTTCTGGTTTAGTTAATACTACTGTACGGGTGATATTTAGTTGGCAGGAGGTACTGTTTACTTATACCCCATATAGGTACCATGTAAATAGCTGTATCTCCGTTATTTATTGTCCGATCGTGTTGAAACTTCGTCTACCCCCCATAGCCATATGGGGTACCCGTGTATTGCGGGTTGCCTATCTTGTGAATTGAAGGCGCTAAGATTTTCAAAATTTCATAGCACAAAAACTAGTTGGAATTTTTTCATGAAACTTGGTATATAGGCATTATAAATTATACTCTACCCTATGACATAACCAGCGTTTACGGGAAAATTCGTTTAAGACCACTTTATTGGAAGACCAAAAACATAAATATTTCATAAGAAATCCATTTATTATTGGATTTTTATGAAACTTGGAATTTAGACAAGGTACATGATGCTCTACTCCATGAAATAACGAGTGTTGACAGGAAAATTTATTTAAGACCACTTTACTGAAAGACTCAAAACATAAAGAATTCGTGAAAAATCCATTTAACGTTGAACTTTTATGAAACTCGGTATTTAGTAATTGGACACCATACTCTACTCTATAACATCACGACTGTGTACAGGAACATTCGTTTAAGACCACTTTACTGGAAGACTAAAAATATTATTATTTCATGATAAATCTATTTATTGTTGGACTGTCATGAAAGTCGGTGTTTGGACATTATGCGTGATTTTCTACCGTATGACATAATCATCGATCGTGGGAAAATTCGTTTAAGACAACTTTACTCGTAGACTCCAAATCTCAATATTTCATAATAAATCCATTTATAGTTGGATTTTTATGAATCATGGTATTTGCCATTTTACATGATTTACTACCCTATAGCATTACGAGCATTTACGGGAAAATTCAGTTAAAACCACTTTACTGAAAGGCCGAAAATATAAGTATTTCGTGATAAAACTATTTATTTTTAGACTTTTATGAAACTCGGTATTTATTCATTGTACATTACGTTCTACCCTATGGCATTACAAGCGTTACAGGAAGATTCATGTAAGACCACTTTCCTGAAAGTTTTAGTATTCTTAAAAATCGTCTCACCGATGTACTTTTATGAAACTCAGTATTTAGACATTATACAAGATGTTCTACCCTATATCATAGTCAGCGTTTATGGAATACCCGTTTAAGACTAATATACCAAAAGACTAAAAAAAAAATAAAAAAAATAAGAATATTATGAAAGAGTACTTTTGGTGATAATTGAACTCTGATGTTCCGTCTGCTTCGTTTGTCGTCCGTAAAAGACCTTGTACCAGCTTTGGAGTGTCCCCAATACGTTTATTGTTGGACAGAGTGGTACTTGACTGATGTCACTTGCTTTTTCTACGCTTCGATTTTGAGTTTTCTGTAGACCAGTGAACGTTAAAGATGCACACGTGACTCAAAATTACCTAACTCAACCTTTAATGCAATCTAGACAACTGTCAACACCCCCATGATGTCATCAACGACCACCCTTCTAGAGCCAGAACATTCATTTCCAGGAATTTGCGGGTGATTGACAGGTCCATTATCTCTCGAATTGCTTTTAAACTAACTTTTTGCTACTTTAAATACTTCTTGCTTTATCTGCTAACTTCTTTGAATTTTACGCTTTCTCAGTTAATTCAGAAATTCCTGGAAGATCACTGTCGCGACAGTGTGGCGCCACTTGACGTACACTGTTAGTTCAGTTCGCCAGAGACCACTGAACAGCATAGACGCATACGTGACTCAAAATGAAAGTCTACACTCATCAGCTATTGACATTGCGTCAACAGTCTGTTGTAACACTTAAAGAAAAAGATCAATTTTTAACGAATCAAATTAGTCATCTACCTCGTAGCGTACAAGAGTATGTTCACGATACATCGTTGGACTATACAATTATCGGTGATGTCATGAACCCTGGATGCAATATGAATGATTATGAGCAACGCATATATGACCAGATCAAAGGAAAGAAGGTGTTCCAATGCTTCCTGTGTTCTTGCATTGACTTTTGTTGTATATTTATACCTGATGCGAACATACATCGGTGGTATAAATTTCCGGATCGAGATTTACCACGATGCTTCCACTGTAACAATATAGCTCTGTTCTCTTTTAAAAATAAATAATCAATCCAAGGGCCAATAATCAACTTGACCTCCACCACATGAGTGACAAACCGGCCTTTATAAAGGTCAGCTAAGCCTTTAGAGTGATCACAATAAAGACTAATTAACAATAACCACTCGCTCGCGTATTTTCGAAAGACCACACACGAAGACAGGTGTTCGATTGACAGGTCTATTATCCCTTAAGAAGTGAATAATTTCCAACTCTCAGAATGTTTCCCTGTCAGTTTAACGATAACGGTAGATTGATTTTTGAGAAAGGCGTCATTATAACTCGGTTTGAAGCTTTATTTATTTATTTATTTATTTATTTTTTGTACTATTACACATCAGTTCTAGGAATTGAATAAGTGACTAACAGGTCCATTAATCTTTTGACAGGCTTTCAAATGAAACAATGCTGTATTCCTGGAATTCGATGTAAGACCTTGTCAATTGTTCTACTCATAACTGAAACGTTATACGCCAGTTTTAATAATTGAGTCCCGCCAGTTGAATAGGAATGCAGCTTTACACTCTCGCTTACACTATTATACATTTGTTCTATGAATTTGAGCCTTGATAGTTTGATGTCAAAAGTAGATTAATATCATTTTTTGAACCTACCATGTTCACATTATAGTGTGAGTCGTGTTTTCAAGCATATTGTAGTATAGTTCTAGATCTTTCCGTGAGATTGCAGTGGTGTAAGAATATGATTATACGTAGTCGAGCGTGCTTACCGTCAGTGTCCTTGATAATTTAGTGAGTGCGGACTTGACTATGATTTTGCCGCTGTTATATTATGACCACTATTAACCAAGTGATCGAATCTATGCATATGTTAATGAAATAGCTAGAAGCGATGAAACGTGGATTAACAACGAGTTTCAGTATACAGTACAGAACCCTGCCAGTTGCGTTCTACAAATGCTGCATGTATTTGGCTATGGAATTATAATACCTGTGGTTACATTTAAATAGCGGCCCGCTACTGATACAATTTCAAAATAAATGGATTGATATTAGGACAGGAACTCCACAACTCAGCAGCTCAACACATTCCATGTTGTCACCAGCTACATTATGAATGTTCTGTCGACTTAGAAAGAAGATTTTACAAAAGACAAAATTGATCAGGTGGTGGTGAAACATAATTAATCGGTGATAGCGCCAGTAATACGGAGAAACATACAACCACAAAACATTGACCGAGAGAGTAAAATGTAAAAAGTAGACGTCAACCCTAGCGAGACGCAGAAACATGCAACCACGAAACAAAATAGAAACAGAGAATGTACGTTCGATGGAGGAATCCCGACATACACATGCGGTGTTTAATTCAACCCCGATGACGAGATTAACAACAGTTTGTAACCGTTATTGTCATATGAAAAATATAACATTCCGGGGTTGATGTAAGTACATGAGCACCGAAAATTAACGGTTTAACAAAAACAATGTTGCCGTTAGCCGCTTGGTGTAGACCGTCAGAAGAACAATTTACAATAGTGTCCCAACCAACCCCAGTGAAACGCAAAAGATCATTGTCAACAGCGGTGAGACGACAGACACGTAGAGACACGCAGCCGCAGAACAAAAGAAGAAAACAATAGATCGAGGGTCGGAATTCTAAGAAATAGACACGTACACGTGTGTCAACAAAAGCCATTGGAATGTTTTAGAAACACTTACACAATAGAACGGGGTGTTTGGCGCCAAAGAAACAACAATAGGCCTGAATTCCAGGAATTGACGACAATCGAGCTCGACGCTGCCGAAACGAACAAGTCACAACCTGTAAAACGTATTCAAACACGAACAATAGACCGAGGGTCGGAATTCCAAGAATTAGTCACGCACACGTGACTATTGTGAAAAAAAAACAATAGAATGTTCCAGAAACCGCTATACAATAGATGAATATGAGCTATCACAAACAAAAGGCTGGGGTTGAAATTCCGAGAATTCGTCAGGTTACGGTGATGTACCTACAACCTGACCACCACCACGTTAGTCGTTCTCTAGACGCTGTACCGTCCGGTCGAGCTACATAAGTGACGTCTATTTACTACTTTTAACTTAGATCATGAGCTGTGAGAGACGTTTTGTCTGTGGGACTTGTTCCACCAGCTTCAAGCATAAGAAGAATTTGAGTCGTCATATTCAGTCAATACACAGTGATACGACTTTTCTTTGTTCAAAGTGTGGGGTGGTGAACAACCGCCATGACAACCTGCTTCGTCACGAACGAACTGTCCACACCCCAACCCTTTTTGAAGACATTACACCAGACCAATCAGGTAGGGAGGAATGATTAACTCACAAATCTATTCAAATTACCAAATTTAATAAAAAATAAACTAATATGAACACGTATTTATAAGTTCAGTTATCAAGATATGAAAGAGTCTCTTAACATCCTACAGATTAATAATAAAACCACCAATTTAACAACAGCTTATAACAGTAACTATTGTATCAGGACTTGGGAATATGTTCACGACACCAGAACTTGGAACACAGTTACATATGCATGTTGATTAATGTCACTAGAGTCTAAGCTTGTTAAGATTGATTATTAGTATTATAACTATTCTATTTGTCGATCTTTCTCATTACTTGAATGTATATGAAAACTATGTAATATAATGCATGTTTTGCAGGTTACAAGTGTCAGCAATTTGAAGATTCTTTAGCAGGGCATAACTTAATGCACCAAGAAGAGACGGAGATTTCACAAGTCCAATACACATCACCGATGTCAAACCTTACTACTTTAATGTTTGAAAACAAGCCAGTTACTATATTGTTGGACGATGATAATAACCCTTGGTTCAAGGGCGAAAACGTCGCCAAGATCTTGGGTTACGCTAACACAAATGAGTCCATTTTAAACCATGTGAAATCAAAGTACTGTAAACGTGGGCTGGAAATATGGGTTAGCGATTTCCAGCCTGACACTCTGTTTATTAATGAGCCTGGCTTATATGAGTTTATCATTAAGTCTAAAAAACCTATTTGTGAGAAGTTTCAAGATTGGGTGTATGAACAAGTTTTACCTTCGATTAGAAAGAAAAGTGAATACAAACTCATATCTGAAAACCAACAGTTGTTACAGTCTATCAATCATTCGTTGGAGACCAACCACCAGCTAGGAGCCATTAAAACAGAGCTTGAATCGAAAATCGAATCTCTAGGTCAAATTCTAACCGAACAGAAATTAAGAGTTGCAGTGTTTGCAAGAAACCCATTTTTAAAACATGTCTTTTGCATTCTAATCAAAGAGAATATACTTAATTTGAACGGAGTCTGCGAGTATAAATGTATCCGTGTAGAAAAGAGAAGTCTGAAATATGCTTTGAGAAAAGCCAGTGAAGAAGGATTTGAATTGATTTTCTATAAAGAAGATGTTCCAAATCCAGTGAATCTACTAAACCGGGCTAAAGAAGTGATGAGACATTACAGGATTCCCTTCGAGTCGACATACAACACAATAATTACGCCCTTTGATTTTGTAAACGTAATTGAGCGAGTGATGGATCATTCCAAGGATGACTCTGGCTTAACTTCAAGGTACAATCGCACAATTTCAAGTGACTGCAGTACCTTTGAATAAACGGTTGCAACACATGAAAAAAAATTATGTTGTGCGTATTTGTAGATAGTATTTATTAATGAAAAAATAAAGATCAATTCTTCAAACAAAACGAACTTTATTGTTGTTACTAACCCTTGTATCATTCTATTATAAGACTATGTATGTTTTCATGAAATCTATTAAACCAATCGGATAACTGACAGATCATTATATTCAATCGTTAATCGCATAATTTACTCATTATATGAAACAGAGTGAAAAATGAGTCCGTGTTTAAGGATGGTAAAGTCTATTTTCAAAACTTGAAAACTCACATGAGTTATTATGAATAAAACCTTCCAAGTATTAATCAAATATAAGTCTCAGTTAAATAGTGTCTGAACTATGATATTATTACCTGCTGAACCACTTCTGATAAATAGATAGGTAAACTAGTTTATTTTCATTGTACATTAGACTTTTTAATACAAGTAGACCAGACAGTAGCGAACTCACTGCCGAGTTATAGCTTTATAAACGTTGATTAATGAAGATAACCTCTCAGGTAAATTAGTAGACGAAGTGAACTTTCAATAATCTCAAAGTACTTTATCAGCCTTCAGTCTTAATCTTTGTAGTATGTTACTCAATATTGATTACTCTTAGTATGTGAAAGCGGGCAGTGAAGTCAATGGTTGACGGTAGACAGTATACCGCATACACACACCATAGTATGGTATGCTTAAATGCTGTACACTGTGGTATTAGGATCTCGTCTTCCTTATTCAAGGCTGTACGTAGAAGCCAAGTACGCAAAGAGGTAGAGTTGGCGAGATCACAGCGGTGTTTATGACGATGAATCACATTCAAGGTCAAATGCGTCGATGACATTGGTCGAGGTCATGATTAGCTTAGACTGAACAAACAGCTTCTACTTCAATTCATTGACGTAGACACTTTCATGACAAACGAGAAGTGATCTTAGCTTGTTTACAATCTCTTCGTAGTCTATGTCAATTGAGATCGAGCATATGGTGCGTTCGCTATGCTATGAAAGAGAATAGTCCCGTTACAATCTCAATCACACTAACTCCCTTTAAGATGTACTCATTATTATTGTCTTTGAATGGTTGATAATCCAAAACCACCTTTGATGATCAGCGATGACGATGTGAGATGGGATAAGACAACCACAGACTACCATCTTGATCAGTGGTTGATCTTTCACTGATGCTCATCAGCTAAAGTCTTCCAAAAATTAATCAGTGAAAACTATAGACGTTTGACATTTCCCACTTAGCCTAGTTATCATAGTTTACAATGTAGGGTAGGTTGCATTCTAGATGGACGAAACCTTAGGTAAGTTCAAAGAATTCGTCGAAGAATCAATCACCGAATTAGCGCAACGTTTTTCAGCAGTGGAATCGCTTAAGAGCTGTTCATCATGATCATCATTTTTATATCATAGTTGGTATGGCGGTACAGGTAGATTACAGACTGCATTGCTTAAGCAATGTAATTAAAAACATCGTATCGATGATGAGCGTTACCTATAAGGAATTTCTGATACTGACCTAAATGCGATGGATAATCGAAATTGATTAAGTATTCGAGTGGCCCACCGCTCTTATCACCAAAAGTACTCTTTCATAATATTCTTATTTTTTTTATTTTTTTTTAGTCTTTTGGTATATTAGTATTAAACGGGTATTCCATAAACGCTGACTATGATATAGGGTAGAACATCTTGTATAATGTCTAAATACTGAGTTTCATAAAAGTACATCGGTGAGACGATTTTTAAGAATACTAAGACTTTCAGGAAAGTGGTCTTACATGAATCTTCCTGTAACGCTTGTAATGCCATAGGGTAGAACGTAATGTACAATGAATAAATACCGAGTTTCATAAAAGTCTAAAAATAAATAGTTTTATCACGAAATACTTATATTTTCGGCCTTTCAGTAAAGTGGTTTTAAATGAATTTTCCCGTAAATGCTCGTAATGCTATAGGGTAGTAAATCATGTAAAATGGCAAATGCCATGATTCATAAAAATCCAACTATAAATGGATTTATTATGAAATATTGAGATTTGGAGTCTACGAGTAAAGTTGTCTTAAACGAATTTTCCCACGATCGATGATTATGTCATACGGTAGAAAATCACGCATAATGACCAAACACCGACTTTCATAACAGTCCAACAATAAATAGATTTATCATGAAATAATAATATTTTTAGTCTTCCAGTAAAGTGGTCTTAAACGAATTTTCCTGTACACAGTCGTGATGTTATAGAGTAGAGTATGGTGTCCAATTACTAAATACCGAGTTTCATAAAAGTTCAACGTTAAATGGATTTTTCACGAATTCTTTATGTTTTGAGTCTTTCAGTAAAGTGGTCTTAAATAAATTTTCCTGTCAACACTCGTTATTTCATGGAGTAGAGCATCATGTACCTTGTCTAAATTCCAAGTTTCATAAAAATCCAATAATAAATGGATTTTTTATGAAATATTTATGTTTTTGGTCTTCCAGTAAAGTGGTCTTAAACGAATTTTCCTGTACACAGTCGTGATGTTATAGAGTAGAGTATGGTGTCCAATTACTAAATACCGAGTTTCATAAAAGTTCAACGTTAAATGGATTTTTCACGAATTCTTTATGTTTTGAGTCTTTCAGTAAAGTGGTCTTAAATAAATTTTCCTGTCAACACTCGTTATTTCATGGAGTAGAGCATCATGTACCTTGTCTAAATTCCAAGTTTCATAAAAATCCAATAATAAATGGATTTTTTATGAAATATTTATGTTTTTGGTCTTCCAATAAAGTGGTCTTAAACGAATTTTCCCATAAACGCTGGTTATGTCTTAGGGTAGAGTATAATTTATAATGCCTATATACCAAGTTTCATGAAAACATTCCAACTAGTTTTTGTGCTATGAAATTTTGAAAATCTTAGCGCCTTCAATTCACAAGATAGGCAACCCGCAATACACGGGTACCCCATATGGCTATGGGGGGTAGACGAAGTTTCAACACGATCGGACAATAAATAACGGAGATACAGCTATTTACATGGTACCTATATGGGATATAAGTAAACAGTACCTCCTGCCAACTAAATATCACCCGTACAGTAGTATTAACTAAACCAGAAGTAAACATTATTAATTAATAACTACACCAATAACTGGTATTAGCATAATAATAAGACCTGAAACAAATAATATCGTTAACTATACAGGGAACAAACTGTAGTAATAACTAAACCAAGAACCAATATTAGAGACAACATAACCGAAAACTGACAGTAGTAAGAACAAAACCGAGAATCAACAGCATTGTTAACAAAACAAGAAACAAACAGTAGTTTAAACTAAACCAGGAACGGACAGTGGTATACATTTGCATATTAATCAGCTGATTTGCATATCAATTAGATAATCTGATTATCAATTTAATAATTTGCATATTAATTAGGTGATTTGCATATTAATTAGATCATTTGCATATTAATTACCTAATTTGCATATTAATTACCTAATTTGCATATTAATTACCTAATTTGCATATTAATTACCTAATTCGCATAATTAATGACCTAATTTACATAATTAATGAGATCGTCGTGGGTGGTCTCGGGGGGGGGGGGGTCACGTGACCTGTGACGACATGGCTCCTCAGCTCCTCCTCGCGGTGGTAGCCCCAATAACCCCCTACTAATATATTAACCTAAAAGTTTAAAATTTAAATACGCATTGTAAATTTAAAACCTGTATTTTGTAAATATACTTGGAATGCAAAATATATTGAAGTGTTAACAGTTGGCTTGCCTATTTAGTCGATTTTGAAATGTACCAATAACTACTGTATATGCCTATTTAATGAAGGCATTTCATGGAAAGTTATTTTATTTGCATAGGTAGAAATTTACCAATTATGTAAATACAAGATGCGAAACAAAACAGCGGGTCAATTTGAAAATTTATTTCCTTGGCCATTATGAGCGTTGAATTTGTTTTAACGGTGAGCGGCTATTTTATAAATGTTATTTAGAGATCAGTTCATCAGAAGTTCGTCCATCTTCTTACCGTTTGCTGTTAAGACCAAACAAAGATGAAAGCAAGAAACAGACGCATAGATGTTATATATAGAATTAACATAATGATCCAATATTTTTGAAAAGAAAACTCTAAAACAGAGACATGCGCCAAGCAATGAAGATCCTTGTGAACTAACCCTCATTTAATACAACATTTATATGGTTGGACTGAGGAAACTAATTTCAAAGTGTGGAACGCGTACATAGACACTTTTAAAGCAGATGAAATAAATGAATTTCTCAAATTCTGTGAGGAATTTCTTACCCACATTGAAGATTCAAGTCTAAAGTAATAAGTTATTTTTAAAAGTTTATCCCAATGAAAAGTTCAATGACTGGCAATTTTGTTCCAGTGCTATGGCACCAAGAATTAGTCTAAAAAATACAAAATAAATCACAAAAATTCACAAACTGCCTCACTGAAAGGTATTTTACGCTGCGAAACTCCATACATAATCAACATGAAACTAAAGCCTATTTTACCAAGTTGTTTTAAAGTCACGAAGTAACGCGGGCTGCTAGTATATATATGTGTGTCTTTAAGCACGATAACTCGCGTAAAAATGGTCCGATTTTAATGAAATTTGGCATGGATCTGTAAAGTAGTAATTATTTGAATGAGTTCTTGAACCAGCCCTACCGGACTACCGGAAGGGGGTAAAGGGGGTTAAACCTCCCAAAAATGGGGTTTTTGAGTTTTTTACATAGAAAAATAAGAATATTCCAATTTTCGTTTGCACCGTTGAATTCAGCTAAAAAAAAAACAAACAATTTAGTATTTTGAATCACTGCTCTATGCCCATTGGTTACCGAGATATTGAAAGTGGTAAACACAGTACGTTGTCCCAATGTTAACCTTATGGGAAATAAGTAAAATTCTATATCTCTCTTATTTCTCAACATATCTTGATAAAACTTGGTAAATGGCTTCTTCTAGTTCAGATCTACTAAATATTGAATTAAAACCACCCAGTTTTAATATACCAGTAGCAGCAAACCTGCATACTCATTCCCCATGTTATTCTTGCGGAGCTTACAAAAACATGTCAATTCTCGCTATGTTGGATTGAAATATGTTGTTTTGCATTTGAAATTCGCTGAGTATGCAGGTCTGCTGCAACGGGGGTATTTTAACTTGCATCTTAAAATATTTAAAAACGAAAATTAATTTGAGTATTTCGTTTGCTGGAAACGTCTACTACCATTGGGGGAACCAGTTCTCATATAAAATTTCATCCCCCCATCAAAGGGCGTGTTTGACAAAAATTTTAAATCCTTATTTAATTAAAAACTAAAACAGATATGAATATGCAGTTTGCAGCAATCGTTTTTTTATGAAGGGGGATTAAGTGTGGGAAATTCAAATTTAATATTTATCTAATCTCCTCCCCCCTCCCACCTCATGCCTTGAAATTGTCAAAAACGAAGTACCCCATGTGATATATCAAATCAAAATGCATAAAAAAAAACAAAATCTTTAAGGAAAGCAAAACTGTAATCTGATAATAAACTTGTGAGATATCTTTACAATTTTTTATTCAAATTTATTATCATAGCTTTTTAAACCTTTTTTAGTACATTTACATTTTCGCCTTAATTTATTGTTTTATTTGCCGTTCATTAAAAAGCTGAATTAATAATTTATACAATAATGCTAATGTAAAAACTATAAAATTAGGCTCCTTAAATTTTCCCACTGACATACCAGATTTGGGCTTTGATAACAATAGTGTTAAGACTGATGATAAGGATCAACCCCTCCATCCATCCACTTCCCCCTCGATCCTTCTGGTGGCTTAGAATTCTTAACTATTTCAGTCATCCATGCTCATGATTGGGATTTGATGATTAGCTGATTTGAGATGTATGGTGCTAAACACCTTAACTAAGAAACCTTGTTTATAACATCGTCATTTCGTGGTTAAGGATATGCATCTGACAACGTGTGTTTGTTGATCGTCTGCGAGTCTATTACCATTCTCCTCTTATGGTTTTCTTTACTGGCGACTAAAGCCTGTGCTCTCCACGGTGAATTACTCTCTTCTATTATGCCTTCGGATAACAACGTTTTAACTTCAGCTTGGATAAATTTATAATCCGACTCCGGGTGTCTACTAGATTTAACAGAAAGAGGATTACATTCTAGAGTTAAGTTCTAAAATATCGAGACAGGAGAAAATTTTGCAGGATCCAAGCTGCAAATAGAGAGAGGATCCTTAATATCAAAATCCACCAAAATAAAGCTGGAGCTGACTATGATGTTTCAAAATATCATGCCCCACAATAACATCAGAACACAACCCTTTTATAGTGCTTGCCTTAAATTTCATATATGAGTGGCCAAGAATCTCCAAGATGATGAATCAAGTGCCTCCAATTTGAGATGTTATGGGAAGTAGGTGCCATGTTAACTATTCCTTGAGACTGAGAACTCATTACGTTCCTTTACCTTACTAGAGACGGACTGATATAAGAATTGTCGGTGTCTACCAAAGCATCGGCTGGTATGCCACTGACATTTATTTGTATCGTTGCTTTGGAAAGCGATTTTGGAGCAGCAGCATCAACGGGTGCAGAAGAGGATTTTCCATGCACCGAGACATGTTTTCCTTTCTTTTTTAAACACACCTTCGAAAAATGATCTGTAATATTACACCCACGGCAAACCGCACTACGAGCTGGGCGAACCAAATCAAAAACAACAAATTCCTAGTTCCTAGTGGGACTCCAAAACAAAACTAAATTAACCATGTACTACTTTCAACTCAAAATAACAATGTAAAAACTAATGTTAAAACACAACATCGGGGTCCACATATTGAGGTTTTATATAGCAACAGTTATTGGGTAATTTACAAACTAACAATGGTGGAGTTAAAGAACATTCTATATTGCTTCAATGTTGCCTTCACTGTTTTCACATTACTGTACGTATTTCCTTCTTTAAATTACATGTTTTTTGGTGGAGTTTTTGTTATATTTACTAACTATTGGGTTTCTACCCACCTCCAGGTTTATGGCGATAACTCCGCCCGTCCGTTCAGCGATGATTTTTTTGAAAAATCCTCTAGTCAACACTTAAAAAAATAAACATGACACACAACACACGACACGGATCATAAAACGCCAAAAATATATACCCGCCGTTTCGGGAAACCATAAAAACCTTTGCCCGTTTTCTAAGGGAGTCCTTGAGAATTTTTGATTACCCGCAACCGAGCCGAATGCCTGATTACGACTCGTATAGGTGTGTTACGAGGCGTGAGTCGTAATCAGGCGTTCAGCTCGGTTGCGGGTAACCAAAAGTTCTCAAGGACTCCACCGCCATAAACCTGGAGGTGGGTAGAAGCCCAACAGTTAGTAAATAGCACTGTATTTCAATTGAAGCCGAAGCACAAGAGATTTTATGTCTTCATTCTTACCCAAACTCGGTACAAGAAAGGTTTTAAGTTAGAATTATTTCTTATCAAAATTATTTACACTGATCAAAAAAGACAGCCCTCCCTTAAAGGAGGTTTAAAGGTTTTGGCTAATGTGTTATTTTAATTATTAATTCATACTTCTTTATTCATACAAATTTATGAATTTGTTTTTGCAATAACTCATCCATCTATATTATTAAAAGAATTTCTGGGATTTTGTACAGAGCAAATCGACCCCTAGAAATTAACTTTTCTCCACATATTTGGTATCAAATTAAAGCTATTAATCTCTAGGTGTTCCTTTTGCGGGTTTGTGAATATATCCTATGAAAAGCCTTCACACAGGAGGCTTTTCAAATTCCAGCGAAAGTGCTACTATCTGTGGGAGAACCTGTGAACTTTTTCTAATTAATATTTATTTGTAACAAAACAGATGATTAAGATTTGAAATAGTTCCAGAGATGCGGGGCTAGCAAAAGTCTGTTATTATTCTTAATTAATTATGATTTTAATTTCTTAAATATTGACGTTTTTTAAGACGACAGAAAATAAGGAAGAGTATTTGACCTATGGAAACTAAGACCAAGAGTCTGTAATCATCTTAATTTACTGTATTTATTTTCTTAAAAGGAAACTTAGAAAGGAGCATAAGTAAATCAGGAAGTGCTCTAGAGATGGGACTTTCTGACAAACTGTTGACAGTGAATACACATTGATACATGTATCAACGGATTGATGCATGTTTCAACGTTTAGTGTTCTAAAATATCAATATTAGATGAATATTTAGCAAAAGGATTCAAGTTTTGAAATGCAATGTAAATTTGAAACCTGTACTTTTTAAATGCACTTGCTGGAATGCGATGGATATTAAAGTGTTAACTGTTAGCCTGCCTATTTTACTCGATTTTGAAATGTACCAATAACTATATCCCTTTTTAATAAGGGCATTTCATAGAAAGTTATGATATTTGCTTGAGTAAAAATTCAAGATGTGAAACAAAAATGCGGGTCAATTTTATAATTTAATTTTTCAGCCGGTTATGAGCATTGATTAGATATTCTTTACGGAACATGGCTATATTTTATAAATGCATTTATAAATTAGTTCTTCAGTAGATCAAAGGTTTGTAATGAGCCTAATTTGCACAGGGGTAAGAATTGGCTCATTAGGCCTAGTCATGGGACCAGTAGGCCTAGGCCTACCTAGCCTATGTCCAGCCTATGGAGGGAGTGTTGGCAATCAGTATAAACACTGCTATTTCCCTAACTTAAACCCTTTGAGTGATTAGGTAACTCACGGTGTTGGGGTGGATGGTTATAACCCTAATTATCACCATCGGAAGGCTAACCTAGTCGGTCCCATAACGGCTGACTCCGATCGCCGGTTTTGATGTGGAAAGCAAAGTGTTGAGGCGTATAACGGCGACTATAATCTAATATAAACACTTAGTTGGACACGTAATTAGATCTTTTCCTTGGGAAACGTAATATTTACGAACGGAACTACGGTTGTTGTTGTTGTAAACAACGTACATAACCTCGAAAGACATCATCACGACTGCGTTATGCAGACGACGATAGAGCCTGCGCTGCTTCTTCTTCTTTTCGCTGAGCGCGCCAATCTGTTTTCTGGCAGACGCTCGGGAAAAAAAAGGGCAACCGGATGAACCTTTTTTCGATCCTGTAACCAGCTTCACGTCGACAGCTGGTGGGTTTTCCCAGCGGAAAGTGAGCTCCACGAGGTCCTGATAAGAGCTTCACTCTGGTCGGTGCTACGTTAGTGTTCGGATTGTTAGTCGTTTCGTGCGTCGCTTCCCCGTCCACTACTTCAACCACCTTCGAGAGCTGACTTCGTCGTCTTCCAATACCTTGTGGTATTAAAGGTACGACAGCGTTCTGTTCTCAAAGTCTTTCGATTTTAGCGAATTTCCCCTATAGGGAAGAAGCTATTACCGTAGGTCTCATGGTAAGACCTAAGCTCGGGACCACTATAACTTTTCGTTTTGGGGCCCCCAGAAGCAAAAAACACTATTCGTTCGAATTTTTATATATATATATATATATATCTATATATATATATATATCTATATATATATATATCTATGTGTCTGTTAGCACGATAGCGGCCGCAAAAATGGTCCGATCTTTATGAAATTTGGTACGGACATGTAAAGTGGTAATCAATTGGACGAGTTCGTGAACCAGCCCGATCGGACCACCGGAAGGGGGGGTAAAGGGGGATAAACCCCCCCAAAAATGGGTTTTTTGAGTTTTTTACATAGAAAAATAAAATTTATCAAATTTTTGTGGGCACCATTGAATTCAGCTCAAAAAAACAAATAATTTAGTATTTTGAATCACTGCTCTATGCCCATTGGTTACCGAGATATTGAAAGTGGTAAACACAGTACGTTGTCCCAATGTTAACCTTATGGGAAATAAGTAAAATTCTATATCTCGCTTATTTCTCAACATATCTTGATAAAACTTGGTAAATGGCTTCTTCTAGCTCAGATCTACTAAATATTGAATTAAAACCATCCAGTTTTAATATACCTGTAGCAGCAAACCTGCATACTCATTTCCCATGTTATTCTTATGGAGCTTAACAAAACATGTCAAATCTTGCTATGTTTGCTTGAAATACGTTGTTTTGCATTTGAAATTCGCTGAGTATGCAGGTCTGCTGCAACGGGGGTATTATTTTAAACGCCAGTTTGCAGACTTAGCGTTGAAACTGTCGCAGGATAGGGTTCCGAGACCTATCCTGCTCATCTCTTGGCTGTAACCAAGACTAATTAAATTAATTATCTTGGTGCCGATTATCATTTAGTCTTCCTTTTGGGATATTTTCCAAATTCTTTAAACCAATTTAGAGTAATTGGTGATTTGTATCATTGGTTTAAGTCCTAGATTTTCCTGCTGTTGTAACAGGCTTAGTCTTGTCCAAACCTGCTGTGCGATAGGAGTGTAAGGTCTGTCCTGCTCCTGTAATTACTGGCCACTAGTGAAATAGTTTAATGTTGTTTCTTGATTAGGGTAAACATTAACTATGGGTAACTAGTGTTAACCCTGAACATCTCACAGAGCTAGGGAAAACAGCAGAGGGCATTTTACTTAGAAGGTGTTTCCAGATTTAGTCTGTCCTAAGTTGAATGCCATCTAGGTTGAATATGATTGAGTTCTCGTATCTGAATATCTGATAACTACTGTGATTTCGATCCTCGACCCCTGGAATTATCCCAGCGACCGAGCTGAGCGATTCCAAGGCCTCTGACAACCCGTGACGTGATTTCCTGCGGTTCGGTGTACTAGTGTAACCGATCATCTTTTCTCTTACCAGGAAATATCCGTCACAAACATGGCGCCCGAAGGCAGGGACTAGTGGTTGATATCTAGTCGTGTTATAACAGTAGTGCATGTCAGATTGAGAGCTCGGTGACAGATACAGTAACCGACTTTATATCGGTGTTATCGTATACCTGCTCTGAATATTTCAACTAGTTATAATACTGGTGTTGCCTTTTGACTTTTCATTGGTAAATTGTAGTTTTATTTAGTACAAAAAAATAAATAAATAAAACTTATAGGCCTAGTCTGAATTTATTCTGAATTTATTGGGTTAGTTCAAATATTGGTTTTGGTGAGTTATTTGAATTATTTTGAATTCAACCGATATGCCGAACGACCCGCTGGTCACGACTGTGGCGTCTACGCTGCAACAGTCGATAGCAACCACACAGGTCATGGACCTAGTGGTGACATGCTCAGGCGCGCCCACTTCAACCACCTCATCGGTGGCGTTCACAACCGCTGTGACCACAACAGCGGTGATAGCGCCCAAGTCTCCAGTGGATGATCCTCGTGTTGGATGGATACACGAGTTGCCGCGAACTGAGCTTGAGACGGAGATGACTCGCCATGGTTTATCTGTGGAGGGCTCTGTGTCGGAGCTTCGTAAGCGCTTCAGGGATTATTGGAGGAGCGTGCCTGTAACCGACATGTCGCAGTTGAGACAATCGGTGGTGACTCTACCCGAGGAAGCGGAATTTGATGCTCGGCCTACACGGTCCCAGAGGGTCCCCCCGCCATGGCAACCGTTGGATACGGTGTACGCGGGTGGATATGGACCGCGTCTTCCGGCAACTTTGACTTACAGTCAAATGGGTCCGAGGCCTTCAACCGCTCTTGGTGACTGGCAACCATTCGCGGTGACACGCCAAGTGCCGAGGGTAACCATTGACCCCCCATCTCCAGTGGTCTACTCAGCGGCTACTGCTTACCAACCAGGGTCTGTCTGGACTTCTGGTGCGCATGCTGGTGCACTCGGCCAGTGGCCAGTTCCAACTGATGGAAACTATTTTCGGTCGACATCAGTTGGTGTACCCCTCACTATGGCTGGCCTGGACTTGACCCATCGGGATTCCCAGAGGGCGGCATCGGCCCAGCAGCCACCTCAACGTCCCGACTACTTGGCTGTTAACCCGTATGCGGGTGAGCCTGATGACGTCCGGAAGATTTTGGGACTGTCACCGAATGCGGACTCTGGTTATGTCCGTCGGACATTGTCCACGCTGGTGCAGGCCTTAGGGCAGTTGGAAGAAAACCAGCACCGCGCCCACTCAGAGCCGGCTATGCAGCGCAACCCGTACATGGTTGGAGTTGAACGGGCCACTCAGGCCATAAACTCTGAAAATGTTCCTCGGTCCTGGATATCCGACCCGTACAGACCAGCTGATTACCGCAGGCCTGGTCCTGCCGACCCAGAGCTGGACCGCCGAGCTTCTGACGTTGCTAAAACGTCTTCTGCTCTCTGCGACAAGGTCAGGAAGTGGAATCTGCGGTTTGACGGAAAACGGGATGCCGTCTCTTTTCTGGAGCGACTGGAGGAACTCCGGGAGGCGTATTCCCTGACCTCGGAGGATGTATTGAAGGCGATGCCTCAGCTCCTTCATGGCCAGGCTCTGCTCTGGTATCGGAACAACAAGGACTTGTGGACCTCGTTCTCCGAATTCCAGCGTATGTTTGAGGTCCAGTTCTTTCCTCCGGGTTATCGTCGTAACCTGGACGAAGAAATCCGCAAACGGACGCAGGGTGAGACCGAGGCATGCCGAGACTTCGTGACCTCGCTTACAACCCTGATACGCAGGAGTGGGGAGTTTAGTAACCAGCAGAAGTTGGACCTGGTGTACAAAAACATGCGCCCCGAATATAAATTTATGATTCGGCGTCGGGACTTCTCCTCCTTGGCTGAGCTCCTCGCACGAGCTGAGGAGTTTGAAGAAGCCGTGCGCGAGCGGAAGACTTTCCGTCCCCCTCCTCCAGTCTCTCAGGCGCTGGTGCCCGAGACCGCTTACTCTGGTCGGCGGAAGGGTGAAAATTCCCTGGACGTCGCTGCGGTAAATGATGTGTTGCCTCTCATGGGGCAGCCGCAACCGCAGCCTGTGAACCAGCTGCCTCAAAATAGCGTTGTGAGCCCAGGCCGGGTGGCGAACCCGCGAGGCAAGGATAAACGCGTCGGCTGGTCTGATATGCGACAGAGGCGCGACCGATCTCCAAGTCCACGCAGGGCGTCTCCAACCACTTCCCCTGGGGCTCGAAACGAGCGGTCACGGCAGTGGAAATGCTGGAACTGCCAAGCCGAAGGACATGGCTTCCGCCAGTGCCCGCAACCGAAGGGCAAGTGGTGTGCCCGGTGCAAACGAGTAGGTGTCTCAACCTCTCGTTGTGATTGTCGGTCGGGAAACGCCGAGCGGACTCAGGAGTCTGGAGGTCCCCTGAGCCCACAGCGCCCCAACGCCGAACAACCTCCGAGGAGTGGTCGAAGTGGCTCAAAACGATAGTCACTTTCGACTTTGGTACGACTGAGCAGCGTGGAGTCTCCGACATACGTCCTTTCATCGACGTGAGGCTGCTCGATCGGAACTTCCGAGCCCTGTTGGACACTGGGGCTGTTGTAAACCTCATTGGAGACGAGGTTGAGCAGTATCTCCGCGAGTGTGGTGTGAAACCCGAGGAGGCGAATGCGGAGCTGAAAATGGTGGATGGTACTCGCTGTCGAGTCCGAGCGAGGTACTTCCTACCAGCTGCCATCTTGGGTGAGGACTGTATACTGGGAGTATACTATGTCCCGAACCTGAGCACGGATGTTGTTTTGGGTATGAGGTGTATCATTGACCATAACCTCATACAAATAAACATCAATCGTGATGTCGAGGCAGACTGTTTGGGGCCAGTGGCCTGTGCTTCTGGCACCTTGAAGCCCCTGTCTAGCGAGGAGGATCGACGCCTCCAGTCCTTCCTTCAGGAGGAGCTTCCTCTGTTTGACGCTGTTGTCGGGCGGACTGCGTTGGTCGAACATGTGATTCGACTGAAAGAAAACACAGTCCCAATCAAACAGCGGCATTATCCCCGTAACCCTGCGATGCAAGCGATCATCAACGAGGAGGTAGCTACGATGCTTCGGGATGGTGTGATAGAACCATCGGAGAGCCCTTGGAGCTCTCCCATCGTACTCATCAAGAAATCGACCGGAAAGTATCGCTTCTGCATCGACATGCGCAGGGTGAACGACTCGTCGATCAAGGATGCATATCCCCTCCCCAGGATTAATGCCATCCTTGAGAAACTCAGGCAAGCCAAGTACATCAGTACCTTGGACCTCAAGCAAGGTTACTGGCAAGTACCTCTGGCTAAGGAGAGTCGCCCAATCACGGCCTTTACGGTCCCCGGCATGGGCCTCTTCCAGTTCAAGGTCATGCCGTTTGGCTTGCACTCGGCTGGTGCGACCTTCCAGCGTCTGCTTGACCGCGTCATTGGGCCTGAGTTGGAGCCGAAAGCTTTCGCTTACCTCGACGACTTGGTGATTGTATCCTCTACATTTGAGGAGCACCTCGAGCTTCTCAGGGTTGTGTTCCGCCGGCTGCGAGACGCCGGGCTTCGTTTAAACCCTGAGAAATGCCACTTCGCTCGGAGAGAGCTCAAGTACCTCGGCCACGTTGTCAGCGCCGAGGGAATCTCGACTGACCCGGAGAAGGTCAGAGCGATCCAGGACTTCCCCGTTCCTACGAATGTCAAGGCACTTCGTAGCTTCCTCGGACTTGCCTCCTGGTATCGGCGCTTCGTCGAGAGGTTCGCTTCTGTCTCTGCTCCACTGCGTGGCTTGCTCAAGAAGAACGCCAAGTGGGTTTGGGGTGAGGAACAAACCAAGGCGTTTGACGATCTCAAGCGTGCCTTGAGCACCGCTCCTGTACTCGCCTGCCCGGACTTTGCTGAAACGTTCGTGCTGCAGGTCGATGCGTCAAACACAGGCCTTGGTGCAGCTCTCACTCAGCGTCAAAACGACCGGGAAGTGGTCGTTGCCTACGCTAGTCGTCTTCTGTCTGACGCAGAGCAGAATTACACGACGACAGAGAAGGAGTGTCTCGCCCTTGTGTTCGCTGTTCGAAAGTTCAAGGCGTACCTTGAGGGGTACCATTTCGTGGCAATAACCGACCAATTCGCGCTTAAGTGGCTCCTGAAACTTCATGAGCCCAGCGGACGTTTGGCTCGGTGGGTCATGGAACTTCAACAGTTCGACTTCGAGGTCAGATACCGCAAGGGGACCTTGAACCGTGTAGCGGATGCTCTTTCACGGCAACCTGTCCCTGACGTCCCTCAGGATTCTCCTGTAAACCTGAATACGTTCGAGGTTGGAGTCCTGACGAGACAAGGTGCGAGAGAGCAGCTACGACGGCAGAATGAAACCGTTGAGGAGGTGACCCCTGAACCTCACGACGGTGATCTTGGTGAGGCAGTCGGTGATGATACCGATCGAGAATTGCCGGGAACCAACGACGCTTGGTACGGTCGGATGCGGGAGTTGGTCAGTAAACACCCGCGTCGATATCCTCGATACCAGGTCCGATCAGGCACTTTGTATCGGGCCCTGGTGAAAAAGAATCGACCGACGACCTGGCGTATGTGCGTGCCGAGTGATAAGATCTCGGAGGTGCTGCACGAGAACCACGACACGGCGACGGCCGGTCACCTTGGGGTGAAGAAAACTCTGGCGAGAGTTGGTGCGGAATACTTTTGGCCGAACTGGCGACGAGACGTAAAGTCGTATGTAAGGTCCTGTGCTCAGTGCCAGGCTTACAAAGTCTCCCAAGCCAAACCGGCAGGTAAAATGTATTTCCGGCAACCCCAAGGCCCTTGGTACGTGGTGTCAGCTGACCTTATTGGTCCGTTGCCTCGGTCCCAGCGTTCCCAGCGATTCCTCTTGGTTGTGCAGGATACGTTTAGCAAGTGGACCGAACTTGCTGCGCTTCCCTCTGCAACCGCTCATAATGTGGTGACGAGGCTGAAGTCCATCCTGCTCCGCCATGGGGCTCCGGACGTGCTCATCACTGACAATGGCACACAGTTTGTCTCAAACCTGGTTCGCAACCTGGCGGCGGAATGGGGAGTCACTCTGCAGACGACTGCCCCCTACAGCCCGCAATCGAACCCGGTGGAAAGGCAGAACCGAGTGGTGAAGACTATGATTGCCCAGTTCGTGAAGGACAATCATAAGTCTTGGGATAACCACTTGGGCGAGTTCATGTACGCGCTCAACACTGCGATACATGACTCGACGGGATTCACTCCAGCGATGCTCTGTTTTGGTCGAGAGCTGAGACCCCCTCGCGCCCTCCGTGGCCCAACCGTTGAGGCTTCTGATACGCCTGATGACCTCCCGTTGACCGAAGTCCAGCGTAAACGGGAGGCGGAATTCAAACGGTTGATCGAGGACGCTCAAAAAAACCTGAAGACGGCCTATCAGAGACAGGCCAGATACTACAACCTCCGCCGAAGGGAGGTGACGTATCGGGCTGGCGATCAGGTTATGCGGAGGCTTCACATCTTGTCCTCTGCTGCTGATGCCATCGCTGGAAAATTGGCCCCAAAGTATCATGGACCCTGCACCGTGATCAGGATCAAAGGATGTAACCTTTATGAGGTGAGGGATGAGGATTCCCAACAGTGTCACACAGTCCATGTCAAGGACTTGAAACCCTTCTGTCCGCGACGGTGATATTTCTGTAAACTGCTAGATGGTAGTTGAAGCGAAGTGTGCCACTTTCTGTTTCCCTGGTGCTTTCTGTAAACTGCGGCTGCAGTTGATGCCAGACGAGTTTTGATTTTATTTCCTACGAGGAACTTCGAGACCTTTTTTTTACTGTTTTTTTTTTCGCTCCGATGTGTGAAGGGGGTGTAATGAGCCTAATTTGCACAGGGGTAAGAATTGGCTCATTAGGCCTAGTCATGGGACCAGTAGGCCTAGGCCTACCTAGCCTATGTCCAGCCTATGGAGGGAGTGTTGGCAATCAGTATAAACACTGCTATTTCCCTAACTTAAACCCTTTGAGTGATTAGGTAACTCACGGTGTTGGGGTGGATGGTTATAACCCTAATTATCACCATCGGAAGGCTAACCTAGTCGGTCCCATAACGGCTGACTCCGATCGCCGGTTTTGATGTGGAAAGCAAAGTGTTGAGGCGTATAACGGCGACTATAATCTAATATAAACACTTAGTTGGACACGTAATTAGATCTTTTCCTTGGGAAACGTAATATTTACGAACGGAACTACGGTTGTTGTTGTTGTAAACAACGTACATAACCTCGAAAGACATCATCACGACTGCGTTATGCAGACGACGATAGAGCCTGCGCTGCTTCTTCTTCTTTTCGCTGAGCGCGCCAATCTGTTTTCTGGCAGACGCTCGGGAAAAAAAAAGGGCAACCGGATGAACCTTTTTTCGATCCTGTAACCAGCTTCACGTCGACAGCTGGTGGGTTTTCCCAGCGGAAAGTGAGCTCCACGAGGTCCTGATAAGAGCTTCACTCTGGTCGGTGCTACGTTAGTGTTCGGATTGTTAGTCGTTTCGTGCGTCGCTTCCCCGTCCACTACTTCAACCACCTTCGAGAGCTGACTTCGTCGTCTTCCAATACCTTGTGGTATTAAAGGTACGACAGCGTTCTGTTCTCAAAGTCTTTCGATTTTATTTTAAACGCCAGTTTGCAGACTTAGCGTTGAAACTGTCGCAGGATAGGGTTCCGAGACCTATCCTGCTCATCTCTTGGCTGTAACCAAGACTAATTAAATTAATTATCTTGGTGCCGATTATCATTTAGTCTTCCTTTTGGGATATTTTCCAAATTCTTTAAACCAATTTAGAGTAATTGGTGATTTGTATCATTGGTTTAAGTCCTAGATTTTCCTGCTGTTGTAACAGGCTTAGTCTTGTCCAAACCTGCTGTGCGATAGGAGTGTAAGGTCTGTCCTGCTCCTGTAATTACTGGCCACTAGTGAAATAGTTTAATGTTGTTTCTTGATTAGGGTAAACATTAACTATGGGTAACTAGTGTTAACCCTGAACATCTCACAGAGCTAGGGAAAACAGCAGAGGGCATTTTACTTAGAAGGTGTTTCCAGATTTAGTCTGTCCTAAGTTGAATGCCATCTAGGTTGAATATGATTGAGTTCTCGTATCTGAATATCTGATAACTACTGTGATTTCGATCCTCGACCCCTGGAATTATCCCAGCGACCGAGCTGAGCGATTCCAAGGCCTCTGACAACCCGTGACGTGATTTCCTGCGGTTCGGTGTACTAGTGTAACCGATCATCTTTTCTCTTACCAGGAAATATCCGTCACAGGTTGACCATCTTCTTATCGTTTGTTGTTAAGGCCTAACAAAGATGAATGTAAGAAACTGACGCGTAGATATTATGTAGAATTACAATAAATAGTCAATACTTTTGAAAGAAAACTCTTAAACAGCAGAGACATGGAGATGCACCAAGCAATGAAAACTAACCGCCATTTTATGAAAAATTAATTTTGTTGCACTGTCAGAATTTCAAAGTGTAGAACGTATACATAGACAAGCAGAGTCTAGAAAAATTAAAACAAAAACAAAAATTCACACACTTTAAATTGAAAGGTATTTTACTCTGAAAAACTCCATACATAATCAACATGAAACTAAAGCCTATTTTACCATTGTTTTTAAGTCACGAAGTGACGCGGGCTGCTAGTATACAATAAAACAGATTACTACTTTTAAAATGTAACAATATGGCAAATAAATTTAGTTTAAGAAATTACAAGACTAATAGTCATAGTCAAAGTCATTTTTTTGCGGAAGACGAAGAAAAAAAGGTTTGTCTTGACAGGAAGGATTTAAGGTAAACTTAAAATTATATGATCGATTGTGCGGAATTCCGTGTAATCTCAAATACATTTGGTTGTTTCGGCAAGGAAATTCAATGTCAGGCGCCACAGTTTACTTTCGTGATATCGCATATTCTAAATGTCTACTTATAATGTTTGTAGCTTATGGTATAACTGTAAAGTAAAAATATCAATTCTCTTTTTCGAATTGTCAAGTACATTGTACATACATATATGTGTATGTATATATATCTAAGCATCTATATACAAATGTATATTATATATCTATCTATATATGAAATATGAATCTATATATGGATGTATGTGTGTGTGTGTGTGTGTGTGTGTGTGTGTGTGTGTGTGTGTGTGTGTGTGTGTGTGTGTGTGTGTGTGTGTGTGTGTGTGTGTGTGTTTGTGTGTGTGTTAGCACGATAGCGGCCGTAAAAATGGCCCGATCTTTGTGAAATTTTGTACAGACATGTAAAGTGGTAATCAATTGGACGAGTTCGTAAACCACCCGAAGGGAGGGTAAAGGGAGATAAACCCCCCAAAAAATGGTTTTTTTTGGGGTTTTCACATTTAAAAAATAAATTTTTGGTTTGTACCATTGGATTCAGCTCAAAAAATAAATAAATTTAGTATTGTGAACCATTGCTCTATGTCCACTGTATACATTGCCATTGGTTACCGAGATACTGAAAGTGGAAAACACAGTACGTTGTCCCAGTATGGCAACCAGTGTTAACAGTATGGGAAATGAGTAAAATTGTACATCTCGCTTATTTCTCAACATATCTTAACAACACTTTGTGGCTCAATCTAGATTAGATTTAAAGTATGTTAATCTAAACATACTCATTTCCCATGTTGGCTCTATAAAATTCATCGAAAGCCAGAGACGATAATGACTTTTCGTTTTGGGGCCCTCAGAAGCAAAAAAACATTCGTTCATTTTCATCACTGAAAAAACTCTATAGTAATAGGAATATGTAAGATGGGTAAAATCAACCAAACACTACGGTGACCAACCAAACTACAGTTGTTTTTACCCATAGCTTAAGGTTAAGTTTTTTATGGTAGTAATAACTCAGTTCTTATCAGTTCGTCGATGAGGAAGGACGTATCGCTTGTCCGCTCGTGAGCGTGCACGTCGACCTGTTTGCCTGAGAACATAACCTCCTCTAGTAATATAAAAACTGTATTCTGTGTTTTTCGCGTAGTTAGTTTATTTTCGTTGTTATTGTGATTATTGACTGTGATTCTCTTTAAGAAAATGAACTGCCCGAAATGCAATAAAGACGCGTTTAACGCGAAAAATAGTGCAAAATGCTCGGAGTGTAAAGGCTGCTTCCATGAGACATGCTCCCGCATTCGAACCCAAGCAAAATTGACATCTATGCCACCTCTAGCTTTATCATCATGGAAATGCGACAACTGAGCCAACGAGTCTTCTTCTTCGGTGAGTGTAAAATCGGACACCGATGAGCCTAAAGTTTATGACATTTTACAATCTATACAAAAAGAAATTACCGCGGTGCGAGAGTCAAATAAAGAAGGCTTTGATTCCGTAAATGAAAAACTCACAAATATTGCAGTCTTCCATAGACAATCTGAATCTTAAAATATCTACAGCTGAGAATGCCGAATTAAAGGCAGAATGTGGGAAACTTCATAATGAAAACGATTTGCTTAAAAATCGGGTAAATGTCCTAGAAGCACAAATGGAGGACCGCAATATTGAGATCAAAGCGTTCCTGTTACATTAAATGAGGACGTTTACGAGATGCTAAAAGTAATCGTCAAGGCGTTAGGTGTAGCCTTCGATCGAAACAGCATTTCTACAGCACACTGGCTCCCAGCGCCCAAGGGAAAATCTTACCACCCCTCAATTATTGCTCAGTTCGTCAGCAGGTCAGTCAGAGCAGATTGGTTATCTGCTGCAAAACAGAAGAGAATAACCACTTCCGACCTCGCGTCTTCGCTGCGTCCGTCCCCGGTTTTCGTCGTCGAGAATTTGACAGCGCAGAATAAGCATATTCTGTTCCACGCCAAGTCGTGTGTCAAAGAGGGCCATCTCGCATTTGCATGGTCTAGAGATGGAAAAATATTCATCAGGAAGACGGCGGGTTTCTGCGGTTTGGAGAGTATGGAGCACCGACCAAGTTGACCAAGTGGCGACCGGCGCCGGCGGCGGCGGCGACGACGGGGGCGGGACCCAAGCTCTCTGGGACTCCAGCATCGACTTCATAACGTCAGGGACTAGGTGTGAAGTGCATCAGATGATCAGCACTATGTTAGTGTCTCGATATTTTTCAAATCAAAAATTGTGGAAGCTACATTAGAAATTAAAATATTACAGTCATTTATTTATTTATCTATTTATTGTTAAATCTACTGAATGAGGAATGTTTTTTTCTTTATGTCTTCCATTACGTAAATGTGTTTGTCTTTATGTCTTCCTTCTTGCACAGTAAATATTCAAAGTGTAAAATATTATTTTAGTACAATCTAGTCTCTCTTTACACTTTGTAGGTATGATTAAAATAATAGGCTTTGATTCTAATTTTGTCTGGCAATTATCATTTTCGGATAGCTTGAGATTACTATTATTTTTCTGTCATCTTCCTATATACAAACCTATTGCTAAGAAGGTTATTTATTATTTCAATCTAGTTCAATGCACATAATTAAAGTAATTACGTTTGTATATATTTGGCCAGGGTGTTGAAAAAAAGTAAATGCTGAATGACAAACCAAAATATCACAGTTATTTATTTATTTATTGTTAGTTTACAGCGTGAGGAATGTTTTTTTTTTTCATTTTTCATTATGGCACTTTCATGCACAGTAAATATTTAAAGTGTAAACATTATTTTAGTTAAATCTAGTCTCTTTTATACTCTATAGGTTAGATAAAATAATAGGCTTTGATTTTAATTTTGTTTTTGGAAATTATCACTTTCGGTTAGTAGGAGATTACTATTATTTTTCTAGTCATACAAACCAATTCTATATATAAACCAATATATACAATCCAATTCCAAAGAAGTTTATGTTTTAAGTCAATCTATCAATTCACATTAATTAAAGTGATTACGTTTGTATAGCTATTACTTTCTCCCCCCTATTCATAGTACATGGAAAAAGTATTGTTTTCGTCAAAATTTTCGAATTTGAGTTGTTAGTGGATATATTCGTTTTAGTGCTCCCTGAATCCAAAAAAGTGGTTTTTGGCGTGGTGTCTGTCAGTCTGTGTGTGTGTGTGTGTGTGTGTGTGTGTGTGTGTGTGTGTGTGTGTGTGTGTGTGTGTGTGTGTGTGTGTGTGTGTGTGTGTGTGTGTGTGTGTTTGTGTGTGTGTGTGTGTGTGTGTGTGTGTGTGTGTGTGTGTGTGTGTGTGTGTGTGTGTGTGTGTGTGTGTGTGTGTGTGTGTGTGTGTAAACAAAGCTAGAGACGACACCATTGGTCCGATTTTCATGAAATTTGGCATGTAGGTATAAAGTCATGGTATCTCAAGCCGTATTTTTCATTTTTTTGAATTTTTGATTTTTAAGGGTATTTACCCCATAAAAACCCATAAAAAATTACAAAAATACAAATTTCTCAAAAACGGCTCTAACGATTTTGATAAAAAATTCATGGTTTTTAGTGCTTAAGATGACAGGCTCAGAAGTTATGGGGTTTTATGTGTTAAAAAAATCATATTTTTCAAATTTCACAAAATCTGTAACTTCCAAAGAAAATAAACTTGCAACCATTAAATTTGGCTTGAAAAAATAAATAACCTAGTATTTTGAATCATAAGTCTATGTCAACTGGTTGCGGAGGTAATTGATATTTTAGTTCGGAGGTAAACGCAGTACGTTGTCCAATGTTATTCTTATGGAAAATATTTAAAAACTGATACTTCCGTTATTTACAAACCGATTTTGATAAAATCTGGTATGTATTTGTGTGATAATTAAATGTTAACTTGTTTTATTTCACTATAAAAGTTTTCTGGTTATGAATGGCTTTAAGGGAGAAAGAATGTGTCAGTCTCCTGATACCGTTTATTTCTTTCATGACAGTTACAATTTGTCCGGAAACCTAAACATGAGTTTTTAATATTTATTGATTTATTTGCCCCTTTTGGGTCCAAAGTAAAATCTTTGTAAATTTAGATACCAGGTCTATTATTTTTGTAAATATCTAAATTTGGTGAAATGCCCAATATTATCGTAAGTAATATTTGTCAATACCATGTAGTGATGTCCCAACACTTAATAAAGATAAGTTTTGTTTATGTTTGGTATGAGATACAATACCTAGTATCACAATTTGTCAAGTTTCTAATTTCTCAACTTATAGTGTTTTTTACTAATCAAATCTGTTTGATTTCAATCTTAAATTTGTTTCTGTACTCAAGGTAAAATCTTAAGGGAATAGATTGTTCTTTTTGTTCCCAACGAAACATAATAATTTGCATTAAAAAACACTCATGTTTACACCTTTCAAAGAGAACAACTTTCAAAAAAAAATGTTCATGCAATTTTGTAACGGTTAGATAACATTAATATATTAATATACTAGAAATAAATTCATTACTAGTACAGTTTTTCATAATAAGTAACGATTATTTAAAATCCTGGATGTTCTTTTTGTTCTTATTTTTTATTGTTGGGCATGCAGGTAGGCTTATAAGCACAATGAACGACGATGTGATTGAGGAAATTGTTGAAGGCAGATCTGTAAATCCGTGCACGTATGAGGAGGTAGACGACTTTAATTTTTTTACAGAACAAAGTGTCGATCCAAAAACCTGCATAACAATTTTAAGTTTAAATATTCGTAGTTGTAACAAACACTTTGATGAACTCATGATAATTTTGAATAGTTACACTAATAAATTTGATATTGTTTTAACAGAGACGTGGTTGGATGCGAGTTGTGTGTCTGTGTGTATGAATGGGTATGAAAGGATTGTAAACAAAGAAAGGAAAAATCAAAATGACGGCGTGCTTGTGTTTGTGAGGAATGATCTGGTTGTGCGTTATGAGGAAGTAAGTCTGCATGGCGCCACATGTATGGGAGTGGATATCATGCTTGGCGGCGAGCGGCTGTATCTGCTCGCGGTTTACAGAAGTCTGTTGAGTGACCTTGGGCTGTTTGTGGACGAGCTAGAGTCTTATCTTGAAGACAGGTGCAGGGGTCGGGCGGCCTGGCTGATTGGCGATGTAAATTGTTGCATATTACCGGAATCAAAAATTTTTCTCTCGCAAAAATATCTCGACGCCTTATACGGGGCGGTGTTTTCTAGTTGCATTAATATCCCAACTAGAGTTACCGAATTCAGTAAAAGTTGTATCGATCATATTTTTACAAACTTAAAAAATTTACAATTTGTCAAAACTGCAGTAATTAAATCTAAAATGACCGATCACTTTTTCACTGTTGCGCAAATTCAAACTAAATCTAAAGTGGGCAAAACAAAACCAAACCGTTTTGACAGTAATACTTTCTTTGACCAGGATGCGGCTTTCCGTCTTGTCTCTAGTTGCGAGTGGTCCCAAGTTCTAAACACTAAAAATGTCGAATTAAGTTCTTCCATTTTTGTAGAAAAATTACACAGCGTAATAACTATGTCGACAAAATCTAAATTTTATCCATCAAAAAATGTTCGATTACAATCTTGGATGGCGTCAGGATTGATGCGTTCTATTCGAACCAGGGACAGGATGGGAAGGCAATTAAAAACCAACCTTTCAATGGAATTTTGAAAGCACGCTATAAATTATACAGAAATATATTAACTAGTACAATCAGATCTGCTAAAGAAATTCACTATCGAAATAAAATTAATGAATCAAAGAACAATAAACGCCATCTATGGGGAAATATTTCAGAAGCTATGGGGATAAAGAAAAATAAAGAGGCATTTCCAATAGAAAATTTTTTGCATGATAAAGACGCAAGTGAGGATGAGATTATACAGGTGGCCAATAACCCAACGAGTATTATGTTAGTGTGGGGGCCAATCTAGCCGCGGCCGTCCCCCCTGTGACTGAGCCGGCCGTGAACGACGAGGATCACAGACTGGACGCCAACTTCCGGCTTGAGCCCATAACAGAGGATGATTTGTCGAAAATTGTAAACAGTCTCAAAGGATGGTCAGCGCCGGGCGTGGATAATATCCCGGCCTCACTCATTAAGTCTTGTTTTACTGTCTTAAAATATCCGATTCTTCACATAGTAAATAGTAGTATAGAACAAGGCTTGTTTCCTAAATCTTTCAAAACTGGCAAAGTTATTCCTATTTACAAGGGGGGGGCCTAAAGATCAGTTTGTTAGTTTTAGACCAATTACTTTGGCTAGCGTCGTAGGTAAATTATTGGAAAAAGTAGTAAGGATCCAACTTGAAAATTATTTAATTGTAAACAATATTTTATTCAAAAATCAATATGGTTTTAGAAAAGACAAAAATTTAAATGACGATTTATTTCTGTTGACAAAAAACATTCATAACACTATTGAACGCAATAAAAACCCCTTGTTGATATTTATCGATCTAGCCAAAGCTTTTGACACGGTTGATAGGAATTTATTAATTACAAAACTTGACCTTATGGGAGTTAGAGGTGCAGCTTTGAACTGGTTCAAGAGCTATCTTTGTGATAGATTTCAAATAGTTTCAATCGGGGGTCATGAAAGCTCAAGTAGGAGAATTGATTATGGTGTCTTTCAGGGCAGCTCTCTAGGACCCCTCCTCTTCTTGATTTTTATCAACAATTTGGGTAAATTAAATTTACTTAAGGGGTAGATCTTCCTATACGCAGACGACACAGCCTTGCTGTTTGAGGGCGATAGCTGGGAGGAGGCCTTCCGTCTTCCGGAGAATGGCTTGCTCGCTGTCAAGCGATGGTTCGATCAAAGTCGGCTAACAGTTAATTTAACCAAGATCGTAACAACTATGATTTACGCTTGCATTCATGTGGCGGCATGCAAGGATGTATGGCGTGTGAATATGTTGAGGTTGTGTCGGAGTACAAATATTTAGGGGTGGTTGATATGGGACTTAAATGGTCTGCTCACATTACGTATCTAAACAACAAATTGCGGAAATTTATATTCATTTTTTCTTCGCTTGGTAGAATTCTTACTCCAGATTTGCTGCGGACTGTTTATCATGCCTATATTCAATCGCTTCTTCAATACGTAATCTTGCTTGGGGCGGCTGCTATCAAAGCATCGTTAATTCATTTGAAATATCACAAAAATCAATTATTAAAGCAGCTCTTCAAAAGAATCGTATGTTTCCAACCCACCTACTTTTTGAAGAATTCAAAGTGTTTAGCGTTTCTCAACTCTACTTTGGATTTTTGATATTATACATTTTTTTTAAATAAAGACAGTCTGTTTGAAGAAATAGCTCATCCCTATTTAACAAGATCGTCAGTAAATGTCGGAATACATCCCCCTAAACTAATTAAAAGCATCACATTGACCTCTTCACATTTCATATCTAACTACGTTTTTTCTAAATTCCCTCACTATTTGAAAAATATAGAACCCTGCAGTTCTTACAAAATCAAAAAGAATGTAAACAAATGGATTTTGGAAATTGGCAGGGAAAACATTAAAAATTATTTTTCCTCCCATTATAGATGATTTCCTGAACAGTTCTCCTCCGTCACATTTCATAGTTAGTGCGTGTGCTGGAGTGAGTGGGTATGAATCTGACTGGTGTGTATGTGTGTGCGAGTGAATGTGTGAATGTGTGGTTGAGTGGGGAGGGGGTATGTGCGGTTGTCGTTGTGTCCGGACGTCTCTGTTATTTATATTTCATTATCTATTGTAAATGAGATTGCCTGGCCTGACTCATGGTGTGCATGCATGCATAATTTTTTTTTAAATATTTATTATGGTATTGGATTTTTTATTTTGCTGTATATTGTCGAGTGGACAAGTGGAAAATCTTTGAAGCAAGACATTTAGACTGAACTGAAGGAACTCGTTCCCCACCCACAAGCTCATGTGCTCACGTGGGGAACATTTCATGTTTATTTATTTATTTATGTTAATATTTTGTTTTCCTGAAATAAACAAATTTTTCATTTTATTTCATAACTGTAATAAAGTACCTGTTACCTTAGTATGGTTACTTTCGTTTACCATATCAGTCCCCTAAGGCAATGATTACCTTACTTAAGGTTACCTTTAAGTTTGATTTTACCTCTTTTGATGTTATTATGGTATCAATTAGCTTACATACTGTTACATATTGCGGTATGTATAATCATAAAAGGGATTATTGAATTGTCAAAACTCTTCAAAAAATTAATAAATTGATAAATAAATATATATTAGCCTTACATTTGATTTTCATGAACAAAAAAATGGCGACTCCGCTGAGATTCGGACCCTAGACCTTTCACTCTATCGACCCTAAACCTACAACCTAACCTAATCTAACCTACGCCTTAAACCCCTCGGCCAATTCGACTCATGGGTGACATGGCATAACTTAGGATATAAAACTGATTGGGAACGCTGTTAATCAATGATATTAGTGGTTATACTGTTCAGTCAATAATAAAACCCACGGGAACTAGAGAAAAATTATCATTAACTATGGTATTCATAATCAAACCTGAAATTGAACTTTGAGTATTAAACGTGTTTCATTATTACAAGTGTAAAGTGGTCAATACTGTAACTTACAAATGAATAAAGTGGTTATATTCACTGAGCTCGTAATCTGGAGTCGCCAATCTGTGTTTAAAAAACGTGCCGTTGACTCCGCTGTGTTTTTAATTGTTTTGTTGGTGGGACAGTGATAATATTCATAATTTAAGTCAATGTTAATTTAGAGAGATTTCCTTTTCAGTTATATTATCATTGTTTTAAAGTACATTACAAGTTAAAACCAGGTGTCAAACGTAACTTTAAAATCTTGGGTGATGTTTTTATGAAAAGTAACTATTTTTTAAGTTAAGTAATTATTTAGGAAAGAAGAGAAAAGTCCTGTTTCCTGGTTTGGAGGCACAAGTGTATAGAAATAAACGGCACTGAAGAGCAAGCACTGGGAGAGTTAATTCATGTTATTATTATTTTACCAATAAATCATATTAAAATTAAAAGTAACTAACTTAGTTGATTTGAAAATCCATATAGGTCAATGTCATATGGCGATCTTGACTCTGAATTTTTGACAGCGTCCCACGAACGAGCAAATGTGACCAACACACAACACAGCAAAAAGCGGCGACCTTGACGGGAAGCTTTTCACAAATATTTGGTCAGAGAGTAGTGTTTCCAGACGTAACATAGAGATCAGTGGTTATATTTCCCGTGAGGCCGTACCGGCGCATCTTTTGGAGCCGGTGCGGCGTGACTTCGTCCGGCGTGATATAGAAAAAAGGGCTAAATGTCAATAAAGATAAATTTGGTTATTTAATAATTATGGTATAATTCCGTCGCATTGTGTGGAAAAAAATCGTCACTACAAACGTGAATCATAAAACACGATTGCGTACACTGAAAAGAGTCACTTTCGCTCCTAGCGATGAATTGAATACTACTAATGAATCAATAATGAAATTTATTACAAACGATTTAAAGTCTTAGTAATTAATTTTTCAAGCTTAAAGTAGTCTATACTTGAATGTACAAATAAAGTAGTAATTACTATATTACTTTCCATTAATATCATGGAATTTGTAAAAACAACCTAAAGTGTTTGGTTATCAATACCACAATTTCATCCTACAGTAGTCATTACCTGATTACGGTAAAATTAAATTAACTTTAAGGGGGCGGTCTACCTCAAGTTCCGAACGCTAAAACAGGGTTTTGTATCTTATTCATTGATAGCTGGATTTTCATATGATTTCCTTTATTTTTGAGTCATTTTAAAAATTATATGTTTTGTAAGTCGCTAAAATTTTAGAATTTTTGATTTTATCCCCGTTTATTTACAGGAATTGTGTAAATCTTTCAAAAAAAAAGGTAGTTTTTTGTTAGATTTTAAAGTCTCATAACTAACGACAGAAACGCTTTATAGAAAAATAAAAATTGTAGAGACCTATAAAATACTCTGAAGAACGTGAACCCACTCTCATTTTTATTAAATCTTAAAAATAAAGCTTTTGTCGTCCAGATACGAAACGTCTGCAAGCTTACTTCAGCGCGCTTTAGCCCTATCTTTCTAATGTTATTTCGCTCTGTGACGCAGATTTTTCTATCAAGGTAGACCGCCCCCTTAAGGAATGTGTAAAAACAACCGTAGCTTTATGGTAACATGTACAGATATTTCATTGTTATTGTACAAATAACTTTAGTAAGGTTGAAAACAAGGTTAACCTTAAAAATATTGTAAAACCAACCATAGAGTTTTTTCCGTGATACAGTGTGTGAAAAAAAGTCCGTCCCCCCTCTTTTTTTTTTGTTTGTTAAGACAAACAATTAACCTTTGGGGAATGATACTAATTCAACCCAAATTATTTGTTGACGTCAGTAAAAATTTTGAGTGTCCCCCGAAAATGGGGGATTTTGGGGGCAACTCAAAATTTTCAAATGCAAACCCCTTTTGAGTGGCCCCTCATTTTAAAGAGCTTTCAAAAAGTAGATGAATGGTGAAAGTTGGAGGTCTCTAACGTGTTTCTATCCAAATTGACAGCTTGTCAAAGTTTTGAATACAACACATCCTTGAAACCTGGCGTCTAGGACTTTTGAAGTTTTAATTCACCTTTGGTGACGTAAAAATGAGACGAGCCTAGGAAAAATGTTATAAAATGGAAAAGTAGTCTCTTTTGGTGATATTTAAAATTTTGAGTGTCCCCCAAAAGTGGGGGATTTTGGGGGCAACTCAAAATGTTCAAATGCAAACCCCTTTCGAGTGACCCCTCATTTTAAAGAGCTTTAAAAAATAGACGATTGGTGGAGGTTGGAGGTCGCTAAGTGTTTCTATCAAAATTGGCAGCTTATGAAAGTTTCTAGGAGTCGTATTCAAAAGCAACAAAAATTCATGGAAATAATTAAACTTAATGATGGTTGTCCATAGTTCGCTAACTCGTTCGATTTCCAGAATTAATTAATGGTTCAAACGAAATCGGGTCCTCTCTTACCTTTATAGGACATTTTTAGGTGTTTAAAATGGTTAAAATTGACAATTGGTCCCTGATAAACCCGGGGGAGTTATACTGACGGGTTAAAAATTAGACCTTTCGGCCACAAAATAAACTACCCATGAATGAAAATAATTTGGAAATTTTCAATCTCAATAAAAGTTCGAATCTAGATAGCTTTTTGAGGGGTTGAAACGTGTTAAAATTAGCAAATAAATAACCTGAGATAAATCTTAAGGATCAAACTAATTATCTCCGAGTTAAACATTAGGGGCTCTCAGGAAAAAATTAAGTTGCCATTGATAAAAAAAACCACGAAAGAAATTGAAAATTTAAACAAAACTTTTACCTTGAAAGGCCGCTTTAGAGGCGAAGGAGGTGAGATGAGGTGACAAACCCTTCCAGAAAAGTTGTAGAGAATTTAAAACTAAATAGAGTAAGGGACTCTGTTTTTTAACAGGACCTTTATTTCCAAAGAGAAACTCTGGTTCTAAAAAAAACCTCCGTATAGTTCTAGAGGCCAAAAAAGAAAAGGAATTTTTAAACATCATTAATTAACACAACTTAGGAGGGGGGGGGGCAAAATTTTTAGTTTTGAGACTCTTTGTTATCGGCAGACTCCCAAGGAATAATCTTGCCATTTCAATTTCTAGCTCATCGGGAAGTGGAAAATAATTGGTTTACTGTGCGTCTGTGAGTGAGTTTCAAATGCGACTTTTAAAGTTATACATGTATTATGTGTACACGGTCCACTTCTCTGCCGTAAGGCGTGACATTTGTCTTGCAAGATGTACCGGGAACGCATCGTCTCCTTCTATAGGGGCCTTCTTTGGCGACGAAATATTATTCTGCAGTGGCTCAAGTGTTTTTCATCAGATTCGCTTTTCGCATAAAAGACAGACAAACATCTTCCATCATCTTTTACGAGAGAGAATGGGTGACCAGTGGCCTTGGCCTTACAGAGAGGGAATGGGAATCGATATTTTAAGCGTCGTATGTCGAAGTAGCTGGAACATGATCTTGTTCCGGGATTGATGGATGGATACCGATATCACGAAACTGACAACAGTACTTCCACTTCCACAATCCTTTTGTTGTCAAAGGTTAGCATTTTGTTGATTCTAGATGAAATGCAAAAAAAGGAACTATAAAACGGTACTTTCAATTAATACTATGCCACAGCTTATTGTGGAGGAGTAAAGTAGAAAAGAATGTATGCGGCAGTAGTGTAGTGACTTTATTTTTTTTTTTTTTAGAACATAACCACACCTATCCGAATTCTTTTTAATTATTTTTATTAATTTGGTTTTTCTTCTGTTCATTTAAAAAAATATATTGTTGATGATGGTGAGTTTGAGTGATTACTCGGATTTTTGTGGAAGTTTGCCATCACTGATTTTAAAATCAGCAAAATCAAGTTTCACAACGTTTCGGGATCGAGATTTGTAACATTCAACAAGGCAAACCTGAAAAAAAACATGGCCAAAACAGAGAACTGTAAAAGCAGAATACCCCCGTTGAAGACGACCTGCATACTCAGCGAATTTCAAATGCTTGAATAAATCATTTAGACGGAGCCCCAGATAAAGTCTAGTAAAATCAAAATAAATCCTAAAATGAACATACAACAATTTTCTCCATAAGAATAATATGGGAAATGAGTAAGCAGGTTTGCTGCCATGAAAGTGTAAAATTTTGATATTTTTGCAATAATCCAGTGGATATCAACTAGATGAAGTAATTTACCAAGTTACCTTAGGAAATAAGCGAGATATAGGATTTTATTTATTTTCCATAAGGTTAACATTGGGACAACGTACTGTGTTTAACACGAGCGGTATCTCCGTAACCATTGGACATAGAGCAACAATTCAAAATGCAAAATTATTTGTTTTTAAAATTGAATTCAATGGTTGAAACAAGAATGTTAGAATAAATGTTTTTCTATGTTCAAATCCCAAAAACCCTTGTCCCCCTTTCTAATGGTCCGACACACACACACACACACACACACACACACACACACACACACACACACACACACACACACACACACACATCTGGCATCCGGGGTCCTCAAAACAAAGTTATGATGGTCTCGAGCTTACCATCAGATCTACGGTAACAGCTTCTTCCCTATGTAGGAGAAATTCGTTGAAAACTCCAAAATCTGAAAAATCTTACCGTACTGCTTTTGTAGTTCTTTGTTTTATCGATGTTATTGTCCAGGTTCGCCTGGTTTTGTGTAACTTATCTTCTTATGTTCTAGGTTATCTCCCAGTTGAAGATGGGGCCAGAACCCTGGGGCTGATTTCAGATCCCTTCACGGACCTTGTTTTTAGCAATCAAAACGGTGATGTCAGTCAGCAAAAACCATTTAATAACGAACTTTTGTTTCAATGTACGATTCGCAAGTATTTGGGAGTACTGAAGCTGAAATTACTATTGTTTCGTATTTTCAAGAATCGTTCCGGAAACTAAGAAATGGCATGTCCCATAACGAATTTCTAAATCAAATCAACAACCTTCTGCAAATAAAAACAAAATCTTCTTCTCTAACTACATCAGGCAACGATGGTGACTCTGCAACTCATGTTTCTGCGACTGGGTCCTCTGCAACTGCAGCCGATGTTGGATCTACCGAGACTTCCATATCTACAGCTGATGAAGCACCGAGCTCTTCAACACCAACTCAACCATCTACGTTGGTCATCGAAAGTGAAAGTGGGCTTCATTGTGAAAAAAGTTCAAATGTGCTAGAGGTTAATAGTGATAACGGAAGTAAATCCTTGTCCTAGCAGCATAATAAAGTTAGGTCTCATATATAGTCAACCGTTATCTGTAATTCATGGTAGCCTTCCACTCATTCAGAAAAACCATTCACAGAATTCCCCGACTCCAAAAACTTCTTTTGAAAACTTAAATATTTTGTTTTCAAACATCCAAGGACTTAATCCTGATACACTACTGGTCCTCGATAGTTTTTTGCTAAATTCTCAAATTTATGTTCTATGTTAAACAGAGCATTGGCTGTCAGAAAACGAAGTTAAATTATCATCTCCTGAAAACTATCATCGTGCGATAAGTATTGTAGGGTCAATCACATAAGAGGAGGCTCTGCTATATTTTTGCACAACAAAATTGCTTCCAGACCTTGCGATGTTACTCAATTTTGTGAAGAGTTAAATTTTTAGGCTTCAGGAATGTTTATCGACAAGCTTAAAACATTAATTAAACCATTTACCACTCAACAAGTGGAGATCCTAATGTGTTTCTACACACGTTTGACAAATTGCTAATGTTCATTAATCAATGGTCTAACTACAATATAATTATTGGGGGTGATTTTAATTATAAATTCGATGTTACAAAAGACTCTAAAACTTCTCGGGAACTGTTAAATTTACTAAAACAGTACAATTTTTACCACATAAACAATAAGCCCACTAGAGGTCTTAACTGCCTCGACAATGTGTTTGTTCGAACGAAATCTGCAAAAATCGTTTGTTTAAATATTCTTTCATTCCCATACTCTGATCATGATGGTGTTTTACTCAACTTTTTTTCTATTAAAAATGCTAATGATAAAATTATTGAGGATATTAAAAGGATGGAAAACCAAGTTAAGCTCTTCATGCCTCAAAGGAAGGTTGAGGCCCTGGCCAACAGGTTAGCCTGCTACGATTGGATTTTCTTGCTATCTAACTTTAGTCATGGGAGCTCTGAAGAAATGTTTGAATTCCTTTTTAATACTCTAATGAACAACTTATATTACTTTATGGAAATTCGCAAAAATAAACCAAATTTTAAGCAAAAACAACAAAAATGGTATTCTGATGAGTTAGCTACTATGAAAGATAGGCTTTTGTTTCTTAATAAAATTGTAAAGTCCAAAGAAAGTAACAATAATT
This sequence comes from Flexamia atlantica, assembly GCA_035578135.1. Lineage (NCBI taxonomy): Eukaryota > Metazoa > Arthropoda > Insecta > Hemiptera > Cicadellidae > Flexamia > Flexamia atlantica. Next base: position 178,119,334 of record JAQJVK010000001.1, read on the forward strand.
CTGATCTTATCAATACGTACAAGGAGTTGAAAAAACCTATACTAATGTCATAAAAAATGCCAAATTATCCAGTAATGTCACGTACATAGAACAAAGTAAGTATAAGTGTAAAGCAGCCTGGAGTATAATAAGAAAAAATGCTGAAGTGGAAAACAAGTTTTTGTTGGAAATAGAGCCTGATCTTTTAATAATTACTATATTAATAGTGCGAATGAAATTAAAAAAGAAATTGACAAAAAACCTACACCATACAAATCATGTGCTGAATATGTGGATGATATCAAGGCTACAAGTTCTGTATCTTTCTCTTGGAGACAAATTACAGAAAAAGATGTCTTGAATGCTGCTAAAAAAATGAATAGGTCAGAAAGCCTTGATGTTTACAACATGTCAAATAATTTGCTGAAAAACATAATTCAAGGGTTAGCCGAACCTCCCGCCTACTGTTTTAATTGTTTATTAAATGAAGGGATTTTCCCAAATAGTTTAAAAATATACAAAAATGGTTTGTCCAATATACAAAAAAGGCCCTAAAAATCAACCAAATAGTTACCGTCCAATCTCCGTCATACCAGTGTTAGGAAAACTTATGGAAATATTAATCAATGACCAAATTTATTCATTTTTAGAATATAATAAAATTTTTAGCAAAGATCAGTTTGGGTTTAGACGAGGGAAATCTACAGTTGATGCCGTGGATAACTTATTGAGGCAAATAATTTTGGCATTCGAAAATAAAAGCCTTGCTCAGGCCACTTTGTGTGACCTGAGCAAGGCATTTGATTGTGTAGAAAAAGATAAATTATATTTAAAATTAGATTACTATGGTTTTCGAGGAATATCACTAAAATTTTTCCAATCTTATCTAAGTAACCGTCGACAATCTGTTTTGGTTAATGGGGAGTGGTCTGATGAGGTATATGTAAACTGGGTGTCCCACAAGGTTCTGTCCTGGGACCACTGCTCTTTCTAATCTATATTAATATTCTGTCCTTTGCTGTAAAATCTAAAGTCACACTTTATGCGGATGATACTACTTTTTTAACACAAGTAGTGATATGAAAGACCTAAACAAAATAGTAACTGAAACAATAGATCAATCTTTAATTGGTTCCATGCTAATGGATTTCTACTCAATACAGAAAAAACCCAAAATATTCTATTTAGTGTAAAAAATAACTTAAACATAACCAACTCTAATTTTGTTAATATGTCAAATTTTTAGGGATAAATCTGGATAGTCAACTAACTTGGAGTGCACACGTCAGTTATATAAGTAACAGATAATCACGTGTTATATACCTCATGAGGCGGCTCATAGACGTTATCCCTGAGAGTTATGTTAAAAGCGCATATTTTGAATCAATTTTGACGTACGGTCTGGTAGTTTGGGGAAATTGTAAAGACATTCAGGACATCTTGATTCTCCAGAAGAGAGTGATAAGGATAATGGCTAGGGCAGATTTTAGGGAACATTGTAAACCTCATTTTATACAACTACAGATCCAGACTGTAATAAATTTATATATATATATATATATATATATATATATATATATATATATACATGCAGATCCAGACTGTAATAAATTTATATATATATATATATATATATATATATGATATATATGATATCACTGTTTATACACTAAAAAATCCACAATACTTGACATTTAATGATAGCATTCATAGATACACTACCAGAAACCAAAGAAAAGCTGTAATTCAGTACTTACGTTTAACTAAATCTTTAGAAAGTCATTCTGTAGTATCACTAAAAATATATAATGTTTTAGAACCTATGATCAGGAAATATCCAATGGATAAGTTTAAAAGTAAATTTTATTTTTGGTTACTGGATAACCCACTTTATTGTTTAAACGATGTTTTCAAATATGGTGGGATTAATTTTTAGTTAGATTAAGGACTTAGCTGTAAGGCTGAAAGAGACATTGTCAATGATTTGTATGAATCCATATGGCAAATAAATTATTTGATTTGATTTATAATAGCTGGCATTTAATGCTTATAAATAGCATTATATTTACAACACATAAGTATCAAAACTTTCCACGGCCACCTAATTAAGATTTCCGTATTTTGAGACGTATATATTAAATAAATTTTCCAATCCCTGTTATTTTAATACCTGTTTTCTCAATAGGTTGTATCTTTCCTTCATGCTGTATAGTTATAAATTGTGGATTATTTTTTTCTGCCATTAGTTTCAGGTTAATGTGTTTTTTGGAATATGTTTTAATTATTAATGCAACACTTAAGTACCGAGGTGGACCGAGCTTGCTCGGTAGCATTTAACATTTACCAGTTCATCCAATAAAAAACAATTCGATAATATTTATATGGGATTCAGTATTTAAATAATACGTGGAGTTGCACCGTGATCGTCAAATCCCTGGGAGGAGAGTTTTTATTTTATCAAACATTTCTTGAACAGAAGTCCCCTTCACAAAAAAAGCTCTCTTGTTGTTATGGACGCCAAATTATTTTAAGAAGAGGCCTACATAAATAAAATTTAAAATGATCCCAAAAAACATTACTTATGTGAGAAATAGGTATTTGTGCATCTATGGACTAAAGTGCAAATTTTTCTCCGTGAGGGAAACTGTTGTCGCCTGATAGCGAAGCCGAGAGCGACAATTTTCCTGAGAGGGAAAAAGCACTTTAGTCCCATGATGCACACAAAATTGTTCCTCCACCTACACCATTAGCAATAACTAACTGTGACAATATAACTTTATCTTCATGTGATCCTTTTCTCCTTTAAACTAGGCTAGATTAGTAGAATCACTTACTGCATGTTTGCTGCGGCTTGATTGAAGGAAGGTAAACCATTTAACTCCAACTCAATTTAGATAAAATATTGTTTAAAGGTAAGCCAACATCCAGTTCAAAACCGTATGTAAACGATGAACGGAAGAGTGTTTCAAATTTACAATAAACAACCAAGTATAAACCGAGTGATAAAAATCAAATTTATCACAGAAAGAGTCCCAGAGACAGAATCACAGTCGATAAGTTATGCAATACATGATTTGTATTTTAATTTACTTATTTATTGTAACAAGGAAACAAAAATGGTAATAATTAATTTATTGAATAAAAACTTTTCCTTTTTTTCTGGAATATGGTTTTAAACGTTGAATTAGAAACTGCTCATTACACCGAAAAAATTAATAAATTTATCAAAATGCTCATTACACCGAAAAAAATAATATAAGTAATTACTTTTATAGTTTATTATAGTTAATAAGTTAAACAATATTCGATATTTAAAACATGGTGTTCCTCAGGGATCAGTTTTAGGACCAATTTTATTTTTAATTTATGTAAATGATTTGTGCAATGCTCAATTTAGTGGTAGGTTAACAGTTTTTGCCGATGACACTGCACTGACTTATTCAGGGAGCAGTTTGGATCGACTGAAATCTTCTATGCAAAATGATAAAAACTGCTGAGGTGTTGGTTTGATAAAAACCAACAGCTCAGCAGCACTATTTGGTTTTAAGTGAAAAAACAAAGTACATGATTTTTGGGTTAAGAAATGAACATAATTTTGATGATGATATTATTAATCACGATCCAGATTGCTCGGGTGTTTGTTGTTGTAGTGAAATATGTAAGGTTGAGGAAATAAAGTATCTTGAGCTTGAAGTAGACATTTGCTGAGGTTTATAAAATCATGTTGAGGATATGATTAATATTCCATATATAACAACGGCCCATTTAAAAATGATACTTTATTATAACTCACCTATAGGATAAACTGAATGAAGTCTATGTATTAACTAAAAATTTTAGTACAAGTAAATAGTCCAGGAATTTTATGGATAAAAAGTGAATCGACCAAAAAATCTGAAACCGAGCTGAAACCTTGCATAGATAGTAAGTAAACTTGAAAAACGACAAAAGTCTTCGGAAACCTGCTGTGCTGCAGCCGCCATCTTCAAAAAACCATTTCCAGTCTGTGTTCCTCTATATATTTTTACAATCAACGCGAAAATATAGGAGATACAAATAAAGTGTAAATGGTATTTTTGTGGAAGATATAATGTTCAATAAAATTTGTATAAACATGTATAAGCAATTTAAAAAATAACTTCTGATATTATTCAATATGCTTAGCATTATTTATTGACATTACTAAAGCATTTGACACTGTCGAACACAAAATTATGGAAAATTATTAATAAATTATGGAATGCTCTGGGATAAGAGGCGTTGCTTTGAACTGGTTCACTAGCTATTCGTGCAACATATCTCAATGTACTTGAGTTGATAATAAGTTAAACAATATTCGATATTTAAAACATGGTGTTCCTCAGGGATCAGTTTTAGGACCAATTTTATTTTTAATTTATGTAAATGATTTGTGCAATGCTCAATTTAGTGGTAGGTTAACAGTTTTTGCCGATGACACTGCACTGACTTATTCAGGGAGCAGTTTGGATCGACTGAAATCTTCTATGCAAAATGATAAAAACTGCTGAGGTGTTGGTTTGATAAAAACTATTTGGTTTTAAGTGGAAAAACAAAGTACATGATTTTTGGGTTAAGAAATAATGAACATGATTTTGATGATGATATTATTAATCACGATCCAGATTGCTCGGGTGTTTGTTGTTGTAGTGTTATATGTAAAGTTGAGGAAATAAAGTATCTTGAGCTTGTCATTAACTCTAATCTTAGCTGGAAGGGTCATATTAATAAGGTAAGAAAAGATTTATATAGTTTACCATCCACGTTTTATCTTTTGAGAAATTTATGCCCTGAAAATGTTTTAGTATATGTTTATTATGCTCTTGTAAATTCCAAGCTAAATTATGGTTTGATTTGCTGGGGTGGAACACACCTTTTTCTCTTCAACCCGTCATAACACTTCAGAAATGTTTTCTTAGAATTATATTAAAAAAGAAAAGAATGGACCCATCCTGGCCTTTATTTTGCAGACTAAAGATCCTTCCACTAAGACACAGTTATGTACTGAAAGTTTTAACATTATTTTACTTTCACTTTCATAATGTTTGTAATGTCCTTGAACCTGAGAGGTACAGTTTTAGACATATGAATGTTGCTCCTGTTCCGAGACCAAAGCTAACATTTTTTAGACATTTTTATAGTTTCACTGCCCCACGCATGTACAATTTGACTTTAAATCATGTGAGAAATGTAAATACTCTGTCAAAATACATCAAAGACTTAAAAACATGGCTGAGTACTGTGGAAAATATGGAGTTTCTTCTACAAGTTGAATGTTAGTGGTATTTTAACGATTGTATTGTTTCAGGTAATTAATTGAAATTGTTTGGTTGAGATGTAACTTTTTTTCTCACTTTTCACAACTAAACAGTCAATTTTCTCCCTACAGTCACTTGCAACAATTAATAAGTTGACAATTTGTAAAAAATCACAAATTTACATTTTTTTAATTTTGATTTTCAATGAACTTGATTGAATTCTAATGTAACAAACCATTCACAGCCTTTTTGTAATAATTTTTTGTGATGGATGCCTCACTCGATAGGGGTTTGCATTTGAAATTTTTTAGTTGCCCCCAAACTCCCTCATTTTTGGGGGTCACTCAAAGTTTTAAATATCACCAATAGAGACTACTTTTTCATTTAATAACATTTTTCGACGCTCGTTTCCTTTTAAGTCACCAAAGGTGAATTAAAACTCCAAACGTCCTAGACGCCAGCTTTCAAAGATGTATTGTATTCAAAACTTTGACAAGCTGTCAATTTGGATGGAAACACGTTAGAGACCTCCATTTTTCACCATTCGTCTAGTTTTTTAAAGGTCTTTAAAATGAGGAGTCACTCAAAAGGGGTTTGCATTTGAAAATTTTGAGTTGCCCCCAAAATCCCCCATTATTGGGGTACACTAAAAATGTTTAGTATTGTCAAAAATAATTTGGGTTGGGTTAGTATTATTCCCCGAAGGTTAATTATTTGTCTCAACAAACAAAAAAAAATTAAAGAGGTGGGAACGGAATTTTTATACACTGTATATGTATTACAATTATCACAATGAAGGGCTACTTTTATTATTTAAACTATAAAGATGAACTGAGTACCCTTTTATATATATATATATATATATATATATATATATATATATATAACCTCAAATAATGTCACCAAGATTATCACAAACAGTCACTGCAACAAAGTAAGAAGATATAATAAGCACAGCCCCCAAAATGGCTTATTATATCGTTTAAGTCACCACATTAACAAATACTAAAAACCAATACCAAATACTCACAAACACTGTATAAATTGGTACTGTGTAAATTGTTTTACTGTATAAATTGGTATTTATACCATTGGTATAAATACCAATACTTATTGGTTTTTGGCCTAGAATTTATTGAAATCTCTTTAAATTTAATATTCTATCCAGCATGAAGGTTTTATCAAAATATTGTGCCAAATTTTAATTAGACGTCAAAATGTTCAATAGGTACACTGAAAACCGAAAGTATTTTTACTCATAAATAGAAAACAAATTAGTTTAAGACCTATTTTTACTGGACTTTTTTTCTCTTTTTGACCCAAGGAACCATATTCTGAAGTTTGTCAGGGTTATCGTGAATAGGGTTCTCAATCCCGGGATTCGGGATCCCGGGATTCGGGATCCCGGGATCCCGGTCGCTTTTGAATACTTGATAATCCCGGGATCAGAGTCTCTCAATCCCGGGATTGACGGGATTGCAAAAAAATCATTGTTTCTGAATTTTTGCGTGATTTTAATTTAACGAAGTGATTTTTTTTTAACTATTGCAAAAGTCGTCCTTTCAAACATATAAACATAAAATTGTTTAGGAAATTAATATTCCAATACTAATAATTAATATCAACGTTTTTTTAATTTTTTTAACTCACGCCCCTTTAGACTGTAACTTACCATTCCCAATGTTCACTTTGTCCAAAATCAAAATTCAATTCAACAATAACCTTATTCCTGGAATGTAATGGGACACTACTCAATGGTTTCCTTATCGCTGCTCCGAACTTCCTTTGCAGTTAATTCCCACGATTCGATGTATCCTAAAGGCCACGCCCACACAGGGGACTTAATTTTGATATTTTTTATCCTACTGCATTTTTATATCTATCTGATCACCAAAACTTTCAGTTGGTTGTTTAACGAACATCTGAGCAGTCGGGACGATTTTGTGTAGTGAGTAGTGAGTGAGTTTCATCAATAATTATTATTTTAGAAATAACCTAACCTGATCTGTGAATTAATTGTGAGTAGTGAAGTAATTTGAGTGACCCAAAAAATGTTCTTATGGCCCATAAGAAAGATTGTGATGTTTCATTTTTTTTGTTATCATCGTCTTACACAAAAGGACGGAAAAACAGCGCAATGTAAGATTTACAAATTTGTTTAAAAAATATAAGGCGGCTCTAGGAAGGGACAACACACTTATTTGTCAAGCACACACAATATAAAAGACATGGAACAATTTGGAACAATAGGTAATCAGTCATCAACAAGCTCATAATTAACGAGTTTGTAAGATAGAATTATTGGTAGTTTTAATAAAAAATGCCATAAGCGTTGTTCTCACACAGCAATATATTCTAGATAGGCATATACAGGGTGTCACAAAAATGCGTAGCGTGCTATGCAGAACCAGATTCTACATACAAAAATAAGTCGAAAATGTAGAGTAAAGTTTTTCCATTTCGCCTTAGTTTAGCCGTAATCCGCCATTTTGTATTTTTTTGAAAATATTTAATAATTCATCTACCCCTGGAGATATTTTCATGAAACTTGGTATAAACCTTAATTCCTTTAACATTAACATTTTCCAAACATATTTTTTATCAAACTTATCAAATTTCAAAATGGCGGCCATTTAAAAAATTCAAAGTCAAATTTCATGAAGACTAGCAGGTAAAACAAAATTTTATAAAGGATCACATTTAAAGCACCTCTTAAGCCAAATCCAATGACACTAAGATTGTTAAAATCGGTTAATAAATAACAAAGTTATTAAATATTTTTCAATTAACCTCAAAATGACGCTAAATGTGCTAGTAAAGAACAAGAGCAAAATAAGTAATTCGATAATGGAATAGTTATCCAAATCCAAATTAAAAGTAATAAAAATGTTAAAATAGTTTTATGAATTTTATTGGTGATTTTAAAGGGCTGAAATATTTTTATTTCATGACTATTCAATCCACGTTACTTGTTAACAGCTGGTATTAAATGTAATCAGCTGTTTACAAAATTCATTGTTGTTGACTTGTTACTGTCAACATTTTTAACCTTTTAGGATGCTTATAATTTAAATTTGGATAGTTTATACCATTATCAAATTACCTTTTTAGCTTTAATTAACCTCAAATAAGAACAAAAAGAACAAAAGAACCTTAATTGAAGAACAAAAGCTGAAAAAGTAATTTTATGATGGAATAATCACCCAATTTAAAATTAAAAGCATCCAAAAAGGTTAAAAATTTTGACAATAACAAGTCAACAACAATGAATTTTGAAAACAGCTGATTACATTTAATACCAGCTGTTAACGCAAGTAAGGTGGATTGAATAGTCATGAAATAAAATATTTTAGCCCTTTAAAATCACCAATAAAATTCATAAAACTATTTTTAAAATTTTTATTACTTTTAATTTGGATTTGGATAACTATTCCATTATCGAATAACCTTTTTTGCTTTTGTTCTTTAATAGCACATTTAGCGTCATTTTGAGGTTAATTGAAAAATGTTTAATAACTTTGTTATTTATTAACCGATTTTAACAATCTTAGTTTCGTTGGATTTGGCTTAAAAAGTGCTTTAAATTTGATCCTTTGTAAAATTTTGTTTTACCTGCTAGTTTTCATGAAATTTGACTTTGAATTTTTTAAATGGCCGCCATTTTGAAATTTGATAAGTTTGTTAAAAAAATGTTTGGAAAATGTTAATGTTAAAAGAATTAAGGTTTATACCAAGTTTCATGAAAATATCTCCAGGGGTAGATGAATTATTAAATATTTTCAAAAAAATACAAAATGGCGGATTACGGCTAAACAAAGGCGAAATGGAAAAACTTTACTATACATTTTCGACTTATTTTTGTATGTAGAATCTGATTCTGCATAGTACGCTACGCATTTTTCTGACACCCTGTATAGAAAACGGAAATCCCGGGACTGATCCCGGGATCCCGGGATCGGCTTTTGTCAATCCCGAATTCCCGGGATTGGAATTTCGGTCCGGGATTGAGACCCCTAATCGTGAAACGCCCCGTATAGAAAAACACAAATCGGAAATGGTTTTTTCAAGCTGCCGGCTGGAGCTCAGCAGGGATTTCCGGGGACTTTTGACATTTGAATTAGGGAGTTTTATTTAACATCTGTGCGAATTTTCAGCTTGGTCAGGATTTGTTGGGTCAATTTTCCTAAAACTCCTGGACTATAAATTTTAGTAAATTTATAGTGCAAGATTTTTTAAGTGAAAGTTGAAAATTAAAATTATTAAAAACATAGTGTTGATGTTGTGAGTTTTATAGCCAAAACTGTTATTACTATTTAATTTTAGATGCTACATAAAAACTTATTTGTTACGAAACATAAGAAGCCAAGAAAACACTGTTTGTCACTTGCTTGTTTTAAACAATTCGCCAATAAAGCAAGGGTAGGTGTTTCAGAACAAGATGGAGCCAATAAGACATGGTTTGTTGAGACGTGTTTGCAGAATACAAGAGTTCGAAACTGAGTGGCGGACGTGACTTGAAATACAAATAAGAACAGAATACATGCTTGTTCTATAGTAGTAGCTACAGCAAATTTACTTGAATTCTGTTAGCAAAATTGCAATAACTCCGTTAATTATTGTTTTATCTTAATAATCTTTATATGGTTTTTTAGGAAATAAAATTGTGCAAATTTTTTAGTCCAATTATTTTTTAAATTTACGGTTTTTAAGATATTAAGCTTTAAAATTTAAAAATAGCTGCCATTTTGAAATGATACAAAGAAGAAACTTGATACTCCGCATCAAAATAGGTCCTAATAGTCAGCATATAAGTACTAAGATTGAAGTTGATATCTTTTGTAGTTCCATAGCTATGCAAAATCTTTGTTAAAAACACATACAGACCGACAGACGGATAACCGAGCATTTTAGGACCCATGTTTATAGGAACCTTTTTCTTAGTTTTGGTGTAAGTAACCATATCCCGAAGTCCTGAAGGGATTTTTATCATCACCCTATATATATTATTACTATTGTAATTCCCAGTCAGCTGATTTAGTCATCAGATTCAGCTGGTAAATTAGAGACAAATATGCAATAATAAATTTGATGTTTAGAGCCAATACCGAATGATGATACAATCCGGTGCAACTTCCGCAGAAGGGTTACACCATTTTCTATTAGTATTTCACTTTTGTTTTCTTATATATTTTAATACTTTGATCTTGCAACCTTAAAGACCATAACAGTGCTAAAATTATGTGTCAGATATTTTATTTACTAACATAAATGTTGATTCAATGAGTATACATAATGCCTGTTACCAATACCATCCCATTACATATATATTTCATTAATAAAAAAAACTGATACTAACCTATAAAACATTTAAAAGGTTAGTTAAATTTGAATTTGTCTTATATGAATATAACTGTTTTATAGGATTAAAATCAGTATCAACTAAACTAAAACTAACTAAACCATAAATGAAATACCAACCACCTATGTTCATCTCAACATAACTTGGCTGACTATGTGGTTTGGAATCTAATTGATGTTTATTTTAAGACCCTTTAAAATAGTTAACTTAAATAAGGTTTCAGGTATATTGATTTTCAGGTAACTGCTTTAATTGAGCCTTGAAGTTTATTTATTTATTTATTTATGTATTTATTTATTAACGGTAAAAACCATTTACAAAGAGACAATACAAAATCCAACAAAAAATGCAGTAATACAATATTATGAGCAACAATAAATAGTGGCCTACTAAGTATGGTTACAACCTAGAAAAACTTGAAAATAATGCTCAAGAACTCATTAGATATCATTCATGCCAACAACAATCCAAAAACAAAACAAAAAAAATATATATATACTTTTACTTTTTTATTTAGAAAAAGAGGGTGGCGGCCTCTTATATGATATATGATATGTATATTAACAGTCAATAAATGCATAATGCATCAGATGAGAAGTGCGAAAATATTGTTTCATAAGCAACCCACTAACAACAATATACTACTTAATAGAAAGCATTAATACCAATCAATTGATGTACAGGCACTAACTAATAAATAAACAAAACATGCGAATAGAATTTTTGCATTGACAAATGTAAAACTGCAAAAGGCTACGTGCACACAGCTAATTACACTACTAAAATGACATATTTCATGTTTGCGCCAGTTACAATAAATACAGCGTTTAAAGGAAAAATTCGAAAACTACAATTTTCAACTTTAATGTTATTTCATTAACGTTTTTTAAGGAGTTATTACTTTGGTACTATGTTTAATTTGAAGGGAATTTAATTCTCTTTCAAATGGTATTAATTTATATCTCATAAATAGAATGTTTTGTTTTTTACCGTCGAACTAATAGTACAAAGTCTTGTAATTTTTAAAAATCACAAAATACGCCATTACACCTAAACGGCTAAGTCAGATAATGGGTTATATACATTTTTGTGTTCCATTTGATAAGTAGAATCAACTGTTAAAATTAATGTAGTCAGTAGAGACTCACCCTGTATATCTACAGGTCTTATACTGACCTATCATCGTACAGCCTAAACTACTTGATCTAGAATCTTGAAAATTTGCATTGACGTTCCTTTTACCAAAAAGGTGTTCGCATTCACCAAAAACAGATTTTTCAAAAATCGAAGTTGAGGTTTATTTCCCTTAAATGTGATGTATGATCTTTTGTTTATGTTTCCAATTTTTTTTCAATCAAGCAGTTATTTGTATGTGTTTTTAGCTTCACAAACTGATACGTTGTTACAGCTGATTTATAATTTGATTTTTTCCATCATGGTTTTATGGTTGTTTTCATGATTTTGTTTTAGGTCATTCGTAATGTATAAAAGTTACATTTGGTTTAGTTTCGTACGTTATATTTGTATAATTGTAAGCTCATCATGTGGTGCCACCTTTATTTAGGCAGCGGGAGTTATAGTTATTTCCTTCGGGCGGCCCTTATGTTTTTAATTAAAATAATGCCTGTTACAAATTCGGCAAATTCCCTTTTCATCTAATTCGACGGTGTCCCGGCTTTTCAAGAAAAAATAAGTGTCGCAATCAGTGGTTGATCTTTAAAACTATTACTAACCGCCCATATGTTAAGTTAAAAACTAAGTGAATCGAGTTTGAAAAACTGCCGACGGATAACACCACAACTGCTCCGAACATTCAGCCCTTTATTTTACTTAATTGATGCCCTACTAGACAATTTCAGAGAGGGTATTTCAAGTCACGTCCGCCACTCAGTTTCGAACTCTTGTATTCTGCAAACACGTCTCAACAAACCATGTCTTATTGGCTCCATCTTGTTCTGAAACACCTACCCTTGCTGGGGACAAGACAAATGACCAACTCGGCATTTGACCAACTGGGTTCCCCATCACGAAGGGACGGCTAGCTCCATAGACGCCGTTTGATCACAGCTGTCAGACAGGCTCCGGCCGGCGGGGCACACGGGAGACTTATGGACTGAACAGCAGTAGGTGTGCCAACCTCATCAGAATATTCATGAATAATGATTATTGTATTTTCTGAATGATAATGTTATGGTTTAAGCGGTTTGATGTTAATATTTAATTCAATTTAATTTAATTGTATGAAAAAGAAACAATTAGTTGTATGCCATTAATTGTATGAAAAAGATACAATTACAGTAATAAAAACCGATGATCTTATCTCATTTTTTACTATCGTTATTTAGGGCCTAATGATTATTTTAAAATTTAAAGTTATGTAGACAAAATGAGAAACAAGTAATTAATGATCACAAAAAAGAAGATAGCGACGGAAAGAGCAAAATATTACAAACTTTGCATTCAATATTTATTTTATAGGAGAATTATTTATTTTCCATGTTTATTTTTATCGAAGGTGGTGAAGTGGCAGATTTGATGTTGTCAGCTGAGGGGCAATGCTAAATGTGTTCTTATGGTCAAGGAACAAATTTGATTGCAATTTTTCACTGGAAACAGTTATTGTTTTTGGTTAAAGAGAAAATTTAATGAGCAAAAGGTTACTCTACCAAGAAATACGATAAACAACATCTTATGATGTGCTTTTAAAAGGTTACTCTACCAAGAAATACGAAAAAACAACATCTTATGATATGCTTTTATATTTCCCCCCAGCTCATAACACACAATGCAATGGTCCCATAAGGGCAGTTCAATAGGCCTAAACATAATTGGAACTATTGGAAACCCTCATAGCAGTCCCTCGGATTTGAGTTATAAAAATAGATCCAGAAAGATTATTGTAAAGTGTTAGCTTTAAGTAGGCTATTTTTTATCGCAAATAATTGCATCAGGGTAGTTATTTGAAGGGATTCTTGTGAGAATTCAACTCACGTCAATCGGGTTTAAGCTGATCGCCCCGGTGGCTTAGTGGTCAACGCATTTGGTCATTCGTTTCGAGGTCCCGGGATCGATTCCCACCCTGCTACGAAATTTTTACATAGTAATCGGCACAAAGAATTTTTTTGGGTGTAAGTAAATTACTCCACAATAAATTAAATTGAACTTAAATTTCAACCTTATTTAGATTCGTTGAAGCCTCTATAATTTTTACTTTCCTTCTTTCAATTAATTTATCAACTAATTATTACATTAAAATTCCATAAATGAATTTCAAACCTACATTATTGAAGTCGTACGATTTGAGTAAGTGAACGCTGAAAAGCCGGTAGCCCGTAAAACGTTCTAAGTGACAAAACCTACTTTCGAGTAATCAAGCGTTGAAAGTTGAATTCTAAATTTACGGTTTTTTCAAGATTAGAACTTACAATCATGTATAATTTTTTAATACTCTATTTATAACATCATAATGTAGTCTTTTAATAAATTTGTACTTACCATTAAGCATTTTAAAACATTTTACGTGTTTTTTGGGGGGTTAAAACGTTCTAAATGACTGGCGTTTGAAACGTTCTCTGACGGACTGCTCTTCTGCCTTTGAAAGAAAACGTCAGGGAGTGTAGGGATACCAACGTAAAAGAAAATAAAACTTAATATAAAACAATTTTATTTATATAAAAGATACAAGATACAAGATCTTTATTGAGCCTTTAAACAATACAACTTGTAATTGCCCAAGTCAAATACAGCAAGAAAATAATAGTTCTCTTCTTACATCTTGACGCACAATAATTATAATTGAAATTCCTTTTCCTGGCTTAATAGGCAAACAGGTACAGTTGACATTACATTTTTTTACACAGGCCTAATTGAATTTACAAAGCAGAGATACAGGTAACAATCAATAAAACAACAATCACGTTACAACATTGAAATCTTAAAACTAACTTTAAACCAATTACATATCAATATTGGAGTCATAAAATTCAGCCATGTTGTAAAAAGGATTAGCCAACAACCACTTTTCTAACTTCCTAATGAACTCAGAGCTTGGTAACTCCCTGCAAGACACTGGCAGTTTGTTAAAACATTTTATTCCTGCTATAAGAAAACTTTTTGCAGTCTTTTCAAGTCTACATCTAGGCCTACTTGTGCTTCTACAATTCCTTGTGTTGTAGTTATGAACTTCATTTACAATATCATAGTCCCTAATATTTAGTTTTACATGAACAACAATTTGAAAAATAAATACATTTACAACAGTCATAATACCCAATTTTACAAAAAGAGGTTTACAATGGTCCAACAAAGAAGCGTTTGCTAGTATCCTAATTGCCTTTCTCTGGAGCACCAGAACCTTACAACAGCTAGAGGCTTGTCCCCAAAGTTTAGTGCCATATGTTAAATGAGAGTGGAAAAATGCCAAATAGGCTATTCTAAGAAAATGACTAGGCAATTCAGTCTTTAATTTCCTCAGGAGAAAAATCACCCGGCTTAGCTTAGTACATAGGTTATTGATATGGTCTTCCCAAACTAAATGACTATCAATTGTAAAACTCAATAACTTAACAGAACTCGTTTTGGACAAGTTACAGCTTAAACTACATACAAGTTCCTGTGTTTTGCTCATGTTGAGAGATAGTTTATTCACATTAAACCAGTTTGAAGCTACAGTCAAAAGATTTCTAACAGATGAATTAGCTAGGTCAACGCTACTATGGCTAGAGAACAATGTCGTATCATCTGCGAATAACACTACATTACCACCCAAAGCATAATAAATATCATTAACCATAACAAGGAAAAGTAACGGGCCCAAGGTCGAACCTTGCGGGACAACGTGTACTATATTCAAAGGCTTAGATGTACTATTATTCCAGCTTACAACCTGCTGCCTATTTGACAAATAAGATCTGAGTACATTGAGTGCATCATCCACTACACCATACTTCTTTAACTTACATAACAGAACATTGTGTGAAACACAATCAAAAGCACGCGATAAATCGCATAAGATTAGGGCTGTGGATTGGTTGTGTTCAAAACCATTTAATATATTAACAATCAGATGTTGAACAGCAAGGGTTGTAGAGTGATGATTTCTAAAACCAAATTGTAATGGTACCAGTAGACTATTAACCTCAAAATATTCATAAAGTTGCTGGAACATTAAAGTCTCATATTTTTGCTATAACAGGAATAACAGATATCGGTCGAAAACTCGACACCTCATTCGGGCTGCCTTTTTTAAAAATAGGTACTACCCTACTTATTTTCAGCACATCAGGGAAATGGCCTGAATTCAGACACAAATTTATAAGATAGGCTAAAATTGGTGCAATTACCAAAATAATCCTTTTCAGAAAAATGGGAGTCATATCATAAACATCTTTGCTATTATTAATCTTAAAACTATTTACAACATCAATAATATTTCTACAACTAACACATTTCCATTTAAAATCTGACTGAACACTGGGTACAGGTTTAAGAGTTTCACTCACCGGAGACGAGGAGTTTATGCCAGACACAATGTTATCCACCGACTCAATGAAGTAGGAATTAAATTGATCTGCCGTCAGTGATGGGCCTTTAGCACTGAGGGCTTGTGACTGTTGATGAGTGACCATGCAGCCTTGCATTGGTTGGTAGACTCCACAATGAATGCTACGTTGGCTTCTTTGCGAGCTTCATTAAGTTTAGTTCTGTAGAGTTTCCGCACATTAGATAAATGAGATTGCATATTAGGTCTTACTTGGCACAAATCTCTCATGAAGAGCAGATACTGCTTCAGTCCTGCCAACTCAGGTGTAAACCAAAACTTATATTTGGATTTCCTAGCACCAGCACCACTGCCAATTGAAGGCCGATCAGTTCTTTTTGTTTTTACAGGAAAACAAGAATTAAAGCAGTTATTCAAGTTTTAAAAGAAAAATTCAAAAGCTTTGTTAGGAGGCAGAGTGCAAACAATTCTGTGCCATTCATCAACACTGTGTACGGGCACATCGTTAAACATTGATATACCCAACTCAGTCATAGGCCTAAATACTGAAATTCCACAGTTGTCCACACAGGTTGTACTTGGCACAAAACTAACAGAAATGAATAAATTGTTATGGTCAGCAATTAAATTGTCACTGACTGAAACTTGGTAGTCCCAACTGTTAAGATCGGTAATGAAAGAATCAATGGCAGAGTTACCCCTAGTGGCTAGGGCAGGAGAACAATAAAAATTCAAACTTCTGAGAAGGGTGACAAAGTCCAATGATAGATTAATGTCCAGAAGGTTAATATTGTGGTCTGTCCCAATAACCACTGAGTGCTTAAGGGAGGCCACATAAATCAGGCACTGCTCCAAGAGAGTAAAGAATCGTGCTTTATCCCCGTCCGGGGATCTATACATTGATAGTACTACAAGAGCCGCTTAACGGATTACTACACCAGCAAACTCACCATGAATCTCATCACAAAATTTTTCCAAGTCCAGAGGTTCAAAAGAATACTTACTGTTCACATACACAGCAACACATCCTCTAAGAGTTACTTTCCGGCAAAAGGATGAGGCTAAATTCAGATGTGCTAATTTATTGTAAAAACAAGTTTCCTCTTTGGTCAACCAGTGTTCACAGACACAAAGGACATCAACTGATTCATTTAAACAAAGCATTTCAATTTCAGGGATTTTATTCCTTACACACTGAATATTAATTGTACACAGCTTGATGATTGAGGTAGATACATTTTTATGTTGCTCTAGGTTCCTGGTTTCATAACACGAGTCCTTCCACGTTATGTACAAAAACGTAATTTTGCTACATAACATGATACGTCATTTTGCTAAAAGTTATCCAAATGAGGAGCTTAAAACGTTATTCTCCTTACTTCTTTTGGGGGTAGTTTTCCAGGCCTTGACTTCTTAGTTTTTGAAATAAGGGTAATCCAGCTTTTCTACATTCCTTATACTGGCCTTATCCTTCCACTTTCCAAAATTTACATCACGTTTCTTAATTTTATTTACGAGATTTTGGTCGTTAGGCAACAACGCAACGGCCGACGGGGAGTCTTGTCTTTCGGCGAGTAGAACGTTATTCCCAAGAAAGTCCGTGCAGTCCCGCGAAGCACGCCAACCTTTGACAGACGAAATCAGGGCTGCCAACTCAAATATCTTCAAAACAAAACATACCAAGGTGTAGCTCGTTTCCTAGAGAACCTTTTACACTGAATAGGTCATCTCCAATTTTGAAATTTTGTCGTTTAGAACGTTTTACGGGGGACCCCTTCAGTTGAATTCTATTATTTTAATGATAGTTGATTCGGGGATTATATATTGGATTAGTATAGTTATCTATTGCGGTTATCGTGATTAATTGGTGGGAGTAGGCCGATAAGGACATAAGGCAAGCAAAAACTCCTGATGACAACAGTGGCCATTAATGGAGTCCGCGATGTTGCCGCCATCGCCATTGTCGTCAGATGTGGCAAAAGACTCATCATATTACGTGAAATATTCATGGTAAAAAATCACGATGTTAAAATTCGGCAGACGAATATTGTCGTCTTTTCACGGCCGTGTACTTTACACTACTCGTCTGTCGGACGATCTCGTTACAGCGTCGCGGAAGACAAAAATCTGCCTACATTTCGTGAAAACCAAGACTCGCCGTCAAATCTAAGCAGATTTGTGATAAGTCTGTCAAATTTTGAAGATCAAACTTTTTTCGGTGGTCTCCACTATTTGACGTACCCAGGGGCGTCGCTAAGGGGGGGGGGGGGTAGGGGGGGAGCCTCCCCCCCTAGATTTTGGAAATCAAAAAAGTTGGGAATTTCCAGCCTGACAGTTGGGAAAAATGAATTGAAGTTGAACATAAATCATATAGCAAAAACTTGAACAGTTGAAACAACAATTTTCTTCGTATTTTGCAGTAATAACAAAACTAAAATTACTATAATACAAAATCTTACTAATCAAATTTCCCTTCTCGTAGCTCTTAAAATTCCAACTATTGGTAAATCAACCCACATAGTACAACTGGTCAAAATATATATTACTTAATTTGAGCATTTGATAACATTAATGTTCTTTAATATTGTGTACTATTCAATTTGTGGTTGTTAGGATTCAATTCCAAAGAATGAGGATATAACGCATGCACAGACGTATGGCTCATAACACTTTCTGCATCCAGTGAAAGGGCATGGCAATTTTGGAATACCAAATTTCCCAACTCCTAAGGTTTTAAGGGCGTGTGATCAAAAATTACTTTTTAAATCAATTTGCACATTTTAAATTGAATGGTTTCAGTTGGGAAATTCCTGTCCGTGTCCGTATTGTACAAAGCAAAAAAATGAGAAATGTCCGCATTTTCGGCAGTTTTCGGCCTTTTCCCAACTTTTTCAAAAAACGTTACGATGACTGATGATAGGTTTTTTTAACATATTTTTGGATAATCTTGCTACAAAAATTTCAGGGCTAAATTATCTAGGACTGAAATTGTTTAATACCAATGTGAGGATCAAACTAGTCCCTATTTTCGCCAGAATAAATGTTTGCTTAAAGTGTAAGTTGCATATATTTAATATTTACAAATAGTCAGAACCCTTTAGTTTTAATCAAAATTCTTAGCAGATTAAAGGTCCGCTTGAATTAAAATTTAACTTTAAAAATTGCCTAGAAACTAACCATTTTGCTTTAAAATTCCAAAATTTTCCGGGGGAGGGCCCCCAGACCCCCCTTTTGTTGGGGGATATCCCATATTCAAAATCCCCCGGTATCCTCCCCTCATGTGTATGTATTTTTGTTCTTAGAATTACGGCAGCCCTAGGAATTCGGATCAAAGAGTTGGGAAATTTAAGTTCAAGAGTTGGGAAAATCAGGTGATCTCCCCCTCCTAGAATTTGCTCTCGCGACGCCACTGGACGTACCACTAGACCTATGTCATTGATTATTATTGGCATTGCGTGTACGGTACATCATAGCTTTGAGGTTGTGTTCTGGGACTTGAGAAACTCTACAGAGGTGAGACAACCTGCATTTTCTAACTCTATTGATCAGCCTCGCTCGGATAATCTAAGATCCGGATATTTCAGGCCCAGAAGGTCCGAGGCGTGCTATAAATAATAATAATTTATGCCGATGACACTTCTCTTCTCACGAAGAACCAAGGTTTCAAAAAGTTGGAAATTGAATCTTTTATTCAAATCAATGAACTTGCTCAGTATTTTTCTGACAACAAACTTTCTATTAATCCCAACAAAACCAATTACATCTTTTTTCAAACAAAACAGAGACAAATTGTGAACTCAGATTACCCTCTCCTAACAGTTGGGGACACCCATCTGTTAGGCTTGAGATCAACTAAATTCTTGTGAGTGATTCTGGACGAAAGCCTAGACTGGAATAAGCATGTCAGCCAGCTCAGTGTAAAGCTCTCGGCGGGCCTGTTCGTCCTGAGACACATCTCCAATTTTGGTAATTTAAGTCTTTCAAAACTTGTGTATCATAGCTTAATAGAATCACATATCAGTTACTCTATTATCCTTTGGGGCAGATCATCATAACTTAGCTCCATTTTCAAACGTAACTTAAAAATAGCAGCAGATCAAACGTAACTTAGAAACCATTTTTAAACTGCAGAAAAGAGCTACAAGGTGTATTTTTAGACTTAGAGTTAGAGACCATTGTTCTGATATTTTCAAACAACTTAACATCTTAACTGTACCATGTCTTTATATTTATGAAACAATTTTGTATGTCAAGAAAACCAATCAATTAGCAAGTACTCCTGTCCACAACTACAATACTAGAAATAGAAATAATAGAACTGCCATCTCACATAATTTGTCAATGTTTGACAAAAAACCTAATTTTATAGGGCCTAAACTGTTTCAAAAACCATCGGCCAACATTAAAGCTATTCAACCTTTCTCTAAGTTTAAAATGACCCTCAAGCAATATCTTATCTCACAGTGTTTTTACACTATTGATGAGTTTTTGGTACCACCTTAACTCCTTGCCTAACCTAACCTACATGTACCTACATTTAACCTTGTTTGATCCTATCTAACCTGGGCTAATAGCTCATTAACATTGACTGGTCTCATGCTGTGATACCACGGTCAACGAGACGACACCGAAGGTAAAAGGTAAAAGGTAAAGAATGAGAGATACAGTTTTTACTTTGAGATTAAATAGAACAAAATCGTTTTTTCCAAGGTTAATAAGGTATAATTCTTGAATTACTTTCTCATCTGTCTTTTAATGTTAGGCCTACTATAGACCTATAAATAAGCTATTTCTTTGATTATGTAAAAACATTTTGCTGAAATTCCTATGTAATCTAATATTTAGAATTTAATCTGTGAGCAGCCTCAAATCAGTTCAAATTTCGGGAGTTATTCTGTTTGTTGTTATGCCTCTAGATTGGCTAAAAACGCGAATTTACAGTTGTAATTTATGAAAATTTTCCCCGGACACCCCCTCTCTTTGGGGGGTATTCCATACCCCCCCGGTATATCCCCCCGAAAATAAATCCTGC
Organism: Flexamia atlantica; assembly: GCA_035578135.1. Taxonomy (NCBI): domain Eukaryota; kingdom Metazoa; phylum Arthropoda; class Insecta; order Hemiptera; family Cicadellidae; genus Flexamia; species Flexamia atlantica. The sequence continues at coordinate 178,140,480 of JAQJVK010000001.1, forward strand.
GTTCACCACTGATAATTATAGGCCTAAGTCAAAATGTTGTTATCATTCATATCACCAAAAACCCGGTGAGCCTAACTTAAATGGATTGACAGTGTTAAGGCATTCATTAAGATCATTCCTCAAAACCAAAGTCCACATGGCTTAATATGGTTCAGAGTGCCTACAAATGCCTTTAAGACCGAGACGTAGTTCGGGGATGCGTATTTAAACAGAACTACTACAGCAAGGTAAAAAATACCAGAATTATAGATTATAGGTTTATAGATACGCAGGCTATTTCAATAATTAGCTATCTTTTCTAACGATTCTCCAAATTTTAACACATTTTATTAAACAAAAACTTGGATTACGAAACATAACATTTTATTACAAATAAACTTGGATTTATATAAGCCGAATCGAAGGTTTCCATCGTGTCAATTCTATTCTGGCATCGAGTTGGCAACAGCAACGTCGTGAGTGAGTTCGTTTTATCGTCTGGATGGTGATGAATGAATGAATTAAACAACAACCAATAGCGTTCGACATTCGACGATAGTGCAGAGCGGTGTGCCCTGATTGGTCAAGCGCTGCGTCACAGTGATGGAGAGCGGGGCCATAGAAGCAGTGGCGAGGCGTGCGGTCATCTACAGATTCGCCGATGACTAACTCAATTTTAAAAGTAAATATTTTAGATAAAACTACAAATAACATAATGTCAGAAGCCTAAATGTCTATTATTTTCAAAAGAAAATCATAAATTTTCGGAGTATCAAGCTATTTTATGCACGGCGTTTTGCTTTGCGCGCCAGATGCGCCGCGTCCGTAGTTCTCTATTGACTAAATCCGAACCGATTCTCCGAGTTTGGAGAATCCAATCTAGTGGAGTGCCTACCTCCCCGCGTCCATCCCCACCACTCACACCGCTGTTGTGTAGAGGTGGCCAAGCGATTCTCTGTCGCTGGAGAATCGGTTGGCGCCCGGCTCCCTTCGGCTGTACTCGACAGCCTTCGCCACGTAACGAGCAACTCTCGACTTCATTGTCGCTGTCTGTCAGTGCTACTTCACGGTGCAGAGAGACCTGCTCCGCTACTCGCGCATGCGCAAAGAGACCTAAAGTAGTTCCCTTCAAAGTGCAGAAAGACCTGCTCCGCTACTCGCGCATGCGCACAATTCTCGCGCCGCGCGCTGTGCTTGTGTTTGTGAAGTTTCAATGAGTGAAGTTGCAGTCGTTTAAATAAATTTTTAACATGTTTTATTATTAATCGATGAGCACAACAATGACTGAAGGAGAAGGTGATATAATTATTCGACTAAAATAATTATAAAAATAAAACTAAACTGATTAAAAAATTATAAAAATGAAATCATAAACTGCTTGATAAAATAGCTAGCTGCATTTTTCAATGTTAAACTTTCATCCGAGAGCTTTTAAGTATCAGTATTATTCCATTCACCTTTTCAGTAGAGTCATGGATGTTTTTATCTATGGTCGTGGGGTCTATGAATGACGCTGGGGGACGGATATCCGGGCCGGTCAAGCGCAGGTCTGCCGCGACTATTCTATAAATAGCAACATAGCCGTTCCGCCGCGCGGCGCCACGCCGGCGCAGTCCCGTGTACCTCTACACTATCAGCGATGACCACTCAAAAATGTCACGCGTCGCCACTGCATAGAAGTCAGGGGCCGGCTCATCGTTTGATGTTCCGTCACTGCCGCCGGCCGCGCTGCCCGGGGCCATAGAAGACAGGGGCTGGCTCACGGGAGCGAGAGAAGTGTCCGCGCTACCTCACCTACTTCCCCTCTCCATGACGTCACATTGCGTACACGGGAGAACGGTCCGCTTTTACGTTACATCTCGCCCGTTTACACGCTCGTGGACTCTTATAAAATTTTTGTTTTCGTTGAACCTTACATATTTGTTTTCAGCATGTTTTGCCGCACCTAATGGTGTAAATATCTGTTAGGTAAGACTTGCGAATGATTAAAAAAAACTTGATGTATTTTAATCTTTGTGACACGTAAAAGTTAGTCGGCTACTACTTTTTTATTTTTAGGTCAGGAAAGTTTCGTTTGCACGAAAGTTGTAGGTAATTAAATTAACGTCCAACTTTGCATTTAATTTTTTTCTAATTGGTCTAGTTTTCCAGAAAAACAGGATTAACAGCGCGGCCCATCGTTTCGTAAGTTAACACTATACTTCAGGATAACTTGTCCACATAACATCAAGGTATAATTGTTGTCAATTACAAATACATTTTGTGTCTTATATATCAGAGAAATATTAATGATTATAATTACAGTTGAGCCTAATAGACCTAAGAATTAATAACTTACTTTGTCTATCTTGTATTTATGTAGATCTGCTTTATTTTTTCCATTAACACTGATCTGTATAAAATTGCATGATAAGTTCGTTTAATCATAGGTGTCTCAAACAATGGAAATAGCTAGGATTTATTATAATTAAGGCGTCACAAGGGGTATTATTCACTGGAGGGCGCGAAATCAGCGCGGGAAGTTTTCCCATTCCACGGAACGTCGAAGAAAAGACAGGCTGGATCTGTACTTTATCACGTGGAGGTAAATAACTTATCAAAGTACATTCTAAAACTATGTTTCAGTATGAATTTTTGTGTGCATTCTGAATTATTTACAAATTATTTATTACTCCATCGATTTTATTTTAATTTATGCATTAAATCTTAAAGTTTTCATATTTTAATCACTCCAACAAATTAAGGAGAATGTGTAGTGTTGTTGATTGAGATAGGCCTAGGTACTTATTTTTACACGTTCACACATACTTCCATCATACACGCTACAAATTGTGTTTAGTTTCTGAGTCTAAATGCAATATACATCTTTTAATAGCACTTGCAGTACTATAATATTTACAAGGTATCTGTCACAGTAATCATGGATTTAAGGCCTCATAACGCCGTCTGAAATGTTGAAATCACAAATAAAACTTTTTGAGAGACAATTTTTTCAGTGACGGAAACATCAAACGATGAGCTGGCCCCTGACTTCTATGGCCCCGCGCTCTGCCTCCCCTACTTCCTCTCTCTGTGACGTCACAGTGCGTACACGCACAGCGGTCCGCTGCTACGTTTCATCTCGCTCGTTTACACACCCTTATCTCTTCTACAACAATATTTTTTGTAAAACCTTATATATTTGTACTCTACATAAATTGACAAATTTAATCGTGTAAAAATCGTCCGGGTATGACTTGCGAATAATTAAAAAATACTACAAACTTTAATAAAATATTTTTATTTTTGTGAAATGGAAAAGTTAGTCGGTCACTACTTTTTTTATTTTTTGGTCAGCCAAGTTTCGTCTGCACGAAATTTGTAGGAGATGAAATGAATTACAAACATTGTATTTAACCTTTTTCCCTATCTGGTCTAGTTTTTTTCATAACGGCAGGTTTAACAGAGCGGCTATGTTCAAAGTCGAATGCGCGGCGCGCCGTTATTTATTCACTGCCACAATGTGACGACTTAATAATATACACTGTTTTGGCTAATACGTATACCTCTTGCATCTTATTTATATAGGAATAATAGCAATAGTTTTAATGTGATAAGAAGTGATAACTTATTATGCCTACCTTAAATTGCCGATTTTAACCACTTGTTCATCTTCTGCTCGCTTTTTCGACTGTCTTTTTTAATTGATCGGTTTAATTCTCTAATTCGAATGATGGTTCTTAAGTTTGAAAACAGTGTTATTGCTTGTGCACAAACATTGGGGAATAGTTCTTTTAGCTTAGTTTCGTATCTTAAAACGTCGTTTCTTCCTTTGTCGAGCGAGTTACCATGCATTTAAAAAAATTCTCTCTCGAGAAGTTTTATTTGTGATTTCCACATTTCAGACGGCGTTATGAGGCCTTAAATCCATGATTCCTGTTTATTTTTCTATGGTGTTATTGGAAAAAAATAAATCAGATCTACATAAATACAAGATAGACAAAGTAAGTTATTAATTCTTAGGTCTATTAGGCTCAACTGTAATTATAATAATTAATATTTCTCTGATATATAAGACACAAAATGTATTTGTAATTGGCAACAATTATACCTTGATGTTATTATGTGGACAAGTTATCCTAAAGTATAGCGTTAACTTACGAAACGATGGGCCGCGCACTCGAGTTTGAACTTGGCCGCGCTGTTAATCCTGTTTTTCTGAGAAAACTAGACCAATTAGAAAAAAATTAAATACAAAGTTGGAAGTTAATTTAATTACCTACAACGTTCGTGCAAACGAAACTTTCCTGACCTAAAAATAAAAAAGTAGTAGCCGACTAACTTTTACGTGTCACAAAGATTAAAATACTTCAAGTTTTTTTTAATCATTCGCAAGTCTTACCTAACAGATATTTACACCATTAGGTGCGGCAAAATATGCTGAAAACAAATATATAAGGTTCAACGAAAACAAAAATTTTATAAGAGTCCACGAGCGTGTAAACGGGCGAGATGTAACGTAAAAGCGGACCGTTCTCCCGTGTACGCAATGTGACGTCATGGAGAGGGGAAGTAGGGGAGGTAGCGCGGACACTTCTCTCGCTCCCGTGAGCCAGCCCCTGTCTTCTATGGCCCCGGATTGAGAGAGCCTGTTGGCCAAACGCTCAGTAGTAGCGTCTAAGGGCGAGAGATCACGCCGTGATGGGGAACCCCAGTCGGCCCAGTTGGTCAAACGCCGAATCGGTCAAATGCATGGATCCCCACTTGTTTTATTGGCGAATTGTTTAAAATAAGCAAGTGACAAACAGTGTTTTCTTGGCTTCTTATGTTTCGTAACAAATAAATTTTTATGTAGCATCTAAAATTAAATAGTAATAACAGTTTTGGCTATAAAACTCACAACATCAACACTGTGTTTTAATAATTTTAATTTTCAACTTTCACTTAAAAAATCTTGCATTATAAATTTACTAAAATTTATAGTCCAGGAATTTTAGGAAAATTTACCTAACAAATCGTGACCAAGCTGAAACTTCGCACAGATGTTAAATAAAACTCCCTAATTCAAATGTCAAAAGTCCCCTAAAATCCCTGCTGAGCTCCAGCCGGCAGCTTGAAAAAACCATTTCCGATGTGTGTTTTTCTATACAGGGTGATTCACGAGAACCCTGACAAACTTCAGAATATGGTTCCTTGGGTCAAAAAGAGAAAAAAAATGTCCAGTAAAAATAGGTCCTAAACTCATTTGTTTTCTATTTATGAGTAAAAATACTTTCGGTTTTCAGTGTACCTATTGAACATTTTGACGTCTAATTAAAATTTGGTACAATATTTTGATAAAACCTTCATGCTGGATAGAATATTAAATTTAAAGAGATTTCAATAAATTCTAGGCCAAAAACCAATAAGTATTGGTATTTATACCAATGGTATAAATACCAATTTATACAGTAAAACAATTTACACAGTACCAATTTATACAGTGTTTGTGAGTATTTGGTATTGGTTTTTAGTATTTGTTAATATGGTGACTTAAAAGATATAATAAGCCATTTTTGGGGCTGTGCTTATTATATCTTCTTACTTTGTTGCAGTGACTGTTTGTGATAATCTTGGTGACATTATTTGAGGTTATATATATATATATATATATATATATATATAACGTGTATATAAATTACGTTTATATATGGAACGCAAGGCAGTTGGTGCGAAATATGTATGAATGTCCTTTTTAAACTGCTGTTTTCTTCCAAGTATTTTTCTTTCAGCAAATTTCGAAAAGAAAAAATGGTTTCAGCCATCAGTGAAATATATTTTATACTCATAATCTACTTTTCTGGGATATTAATACAGATAGGAATACGTGCAGTTCTGCATGACTGCATTAATTCACCACCTAGGGACATTACAATCATTTTTGCACGTTATTGGTACTATATAGGAAGTATCCCCAACATTAAAATACCAGTGAATCAATATGTAGCACACAACTTTACTTCTTATAAGTTTATGGTGGTCTTGATTCCAAAACTTTAAATAAGAAACTGCACGGAACAGGCAATTTCCATCGCCTACAATGGGCTCAATCTTTTTCTCACTGGTTGTTGTCTTTTTATTCTCAGTGAAATAAATAAATGAATCAGGAATAAAATATAACTACTTACTATATTTATACACGAAAATATTTTACTTAAACAGTTTAATTCAAAGCAAGTTAAACACAGTGATTGACAAAGTGTCACAATTAATTTCGGAAACTGCTGAAAGACAGGACGTTTACTTTTTATCGGAAACCGGTTGAAACGTCAGTGTTTATGCAGTGTGGTGGCCAAAGTGTACCTAAATGATGAAAGCACAGCATATGACCATTGACTATGAATGTAGGCCTATAAGTCAATGATATAACCATTTACAGTTTTAAAATATCTTTAAATGATCCAATGTGTAAAGTTATAATAAGTAAGATAAGTTTATAGCTGAACCCAAATTGCTAACAGAAAAAAAATTTTCACAGAAAATAGAAATTAGCCTACTTTAGTTTCATCGTCTGTCAAAGTACCCTTTAAAACAATAATTCTGCATCATTGCATACCCAGACCCTCTTTAGGTCTAAACTTAAAGCTTATAAACCTTAGGTCTAACCTTAGGACTAAACCTAAGGCCTCATTACTTAGTCTTAGACCTTAGTAGCCTAATTAAAGCGTTCTGTTAGGTTCAAAAACGTCAGAAATAAGTAGGCCTAATACTACAAATTTTTATTGGATTAATCTGTTTATAAAATGTTCAAGAAAAAATCTTTCGAGAATTTTTGAAGGCCTATAGACATTGTAATTCCTATACAACTTAGTTGACCTAAAATAAATATCACTATTAGTAAAAAAATAGACCTTAGTGACGCCACTTGTAACGACGTATCAAAACGTATGGCGGCACTGTGCGGATTTGAACCCGGAACGCCGAGTTAGAGACCTGATGCGTTACCGATCGAGCTACAATGCCTGGGCACTGCGCGTGTAGGTAAGCACAATGAATTAATATCGGATTTGGGGAATAAATTTATATGTTACGATAATTTTCGTAACACGCACAGGATTCGGAGCACGCGTCGAATCAAAACCGGTGTATTATTACTGAAAAAAGTATTACTGAAATCGGGGTTAATATGAGTTTTTAAAGGTAAACTGCTTCCATATTTTATAATTAATTGTCTAGACAACATTTAGTCAGATCCACTGCTAAATTTTAAATTACTTATAATTAGTTCCTTATTACGCTAAAAGTGGTAATTACTATGAATGTAGGCCTAAACCTTTTAAACTAACCCGCCTTTACAAAATTAATTTGCCATTGCAGTAATCACTTGGACCATTAATGGTTGCAATCAGCTGTTTCACATAATTAAGTAACTTTAAAAGTAGCCCTTCAAAATTTAACAATCAAAACTTGTTTTTATAATTTAGTAACTATAAACTTGTTTGGTTAAAATAATATAAAACAGTATTTTTATCCCTTTCAATTTAAAGTATTTGTACACGTTTTTGGGTACTGGACATAATATAACAAATGCTTCTTGAGCGTTTGCTCTTCGTCTGTGGCTAGACAAATAACCCTTGCCGTTAAAAACAGCTGATGAAGAACTGTTAAATAAGATTATTGCAAAGGTTTAGAAATTTCGATTTTTTAAATTTAAAAAAGCAAGATAATGTAAAAGTAGATAAAACCTGCAAATGTAGATAAGTTGAGCTTTTATTTGGTACAAACTGGATGTAAATCGGCCCAGTGAGTAGTGGGCACTTGGGGCTGCTGGCCCAATCAAACTTTGACAGGCAGTCAATTTTTTGACAACTACTTCCGGTCACGTGACCGGAAGTGACGTCATCAGCTGTGACGTAGCTGTGACGTGTTGTTGGTGGGTATTTAAAGTTTAAATGCCCTGCTGTGCTGGGTATTTAAATTTTAAATGGCCGGAAGTGTGTCAAGGTCGTTTGGGGGTGTTTTTAAAAAATATCTCGCATTTTCGGAAAATCCGAAAATGCAAGATATTTTCTTTTTTTATTTATTTGTTTTTTTTACAAAAGTATTATTTTACAAGTTAGTAAAGTTTGCTCCCAAATTTGAAAAGTAAGTTGTTGTCGGTGCTGAAATTTCTTGTTTATTTTCATTCTTCTTGTTGTTGTAAGTTGGCAAAAACACATTTTTTTCGTTTTGATTGTTTGTTGCATAAAGTTCTAAAGATAAACCAAACCCAGTGGTTATAAGTTGTTTTAGTTCTTCACTAAAAATTTCCAAATCCTTGTAGGTTGTAAGATTGATAGTGTTGTAGTGAATCCCGCGAATGTTGAAAGACATGACTAGAGTTGTTTACTCGACGAGAGGTGTAGCAGGAATGACTATTGCAAAGCCGGTGCTGCAGGTACCTCCGATGGTAGTGGGGGTAGTGGTGGGGGTAATGGCAGGTGTTTGTTTAATCACTTTGAATTTAATCGTTGCCACAATAGACCGAGTCGATGTTGCAATTCTTCTAGTTTATCCAACCGGTTCTTTTGATATGTTTTGCAACTACATTTACAATAGCTGAAAGAATTACATTTTGTACAAGCTTTTCCGTCAACTTGATCTTCAGGTATTCTAAAACATTTTTCTTTGCAACAATAAGTTATAAGTGTTAGATTATTTCTTTTGGATGACATGTTGGTTGTAGCTTGTCTTAAACAGAACTGAGCCTCTCAACGTTAAAGTTTCGTATTTATGTAAAGTATTCGAATAAAACTATAGAATAAAATAATCGAATAATACTATCGAATAAAATAATCGAATAATACTATCGATTAAAAGTTCAAGGTCATCCGTTTGAGGTTTTAAAAAAATACAACATATCAGTATATAAAAACATATACTGATATGTTGATTTTTATCTTTTTATTTAAAACATTTTTTTTACAATGTTATTTTTGTGCGATGTGCAGAGTTAGTTCCGTAGAGTTGTTTCCGCTCATTCCGTGTGACACCAAATATAATGATCCTGGTTGAATTTCCCGCAGATCTTCATTTTGCAGCAACTGGACGAATCGTTTTGGAAGATATACTTGAAACTTTGGTTCATCACCCGGTGTATATGGTGCATCGGATAAAGATGCGACGACTGCGTCTCCATGCGTTGTATCAATTTTCTTCATTTCATGAACAATATAATGTTTCTGTTCTTTTAATTCTGAACATTTCTTGATAATTAGAGTATTTGATTTTGAATGCAAGTTGAATTGTTCAACTAAACATTGGAGAAACTGTTGTGATGCCATCCTTCACAGGAGATGTTGTCTGTTCGGAGTATGGAGTTAGACTGATACTCGGGGTGTGTTGCCTCTTCGTTTATATAACCTTCGGAACCCCCACTACATTCTTCCGTTTGTTGTTGTTAGTAAGCAGCCAAGTGATACGCGTTTTGTAATGCGCATTGAGATTGGTTGTGTTTCGGATTTATTGTAGAAACACAAATATTTCTAGCATCAAAGTGAAATGTTTTGTCCACTTTTATGTTTAAAACTTCTTTGTTTGTGTACTGTCGTATCCAATTCTTTTTTTCCAATCCTCTGGTATATATGTGTGTAAATTGTTTGCAAAAATGAAACATAATTTTGTGTACATTGTTGTACGGTAGGAAACCTTCATACCAATGGATATGATGGAAATTATTTGTTAGCCATCTGTTTGTTATTTTAGCTTTTGACTTTAGTTCATGGACAGAACACGGTGCTTCAAATAAAAACGGGTATGCTACTTGTGTAAGCAAATCCAAAATTACCAATTCTTTTATGATAAATCTATCATCGTTTCCGCGAAATGCTTGAAATTCAATTACACAAGGTTTTGCTGCCATTTCTTCATCCTGTCTGCTCATCATGGTGTCTGCTGATCAACTGTTTTCCACACCACGGTAGGTTAGATATATATATAAACCAGGCCATACAGTTGTAGGCGCGTTGGTGTATGTTTAACGTGGGCACCATCCCCAGTAGGCCTACCCCACGGTTTATTCTTTTGTTAAATTACATTGTAGTTTTAACCTAGCAAAGTTTCTTCTTCTGTATTATTGTTGTTGGTGGTTTCTTCTTCTGTACTGTTGTTGTTGTTGTTGGTTTCTTCTTCTGTAGCCTCCGTTGCAACTTCGGTAAAAGGTTCAAAGTTTCTTAACTGCCTCCACATTTCCACTTCGTGAGGTATTCTATTAAAGATGGATGTATCTATTGGTCCGTATTGTAAAGTGCTTTCTGGTTGTTTTTCGCATGCATCTACCAGATATTCCTTAATAACAGAGCTTGAAAATACTAGTTGTTTCATATACCTGGTAATAGGTGATGTTGCATAGTTTAAAATGTAAAATTCTTCACGTGTTAGAAGAATTTTATTTTCAAATTGTGTCGAGTCTCTAATTCTTACTTGTTGTTGACCACGATGTTTAATAATGTCAATTTCATTGTCACAATCCAAAAGTCGAATGTTAGTTTTTCTTCCAAAGAAACTGTTGGCTAAATAACATTCAATAAGATGTAGATGTTTTAAAAAGGAATCCCAAGCATTTTCTGAAAATAAAACCATCTTTGTTCCATGGCTTAGTATTACTGCGGGAGAGTAGTCTAATGATTTTACCAATCCTATCGACACACTTTTACTCATGCAAGATGAAATAGGATAAAAGATGCGAAGGAAAACTTCAGTTAAAATGTTTGGTGGAATATTTTCTTCAAGTTTTCTTTTCTTTCTTACGTTTGTTTTATTATTTTCCAACTTTTTATTTTGTTTTCCAAACTTTAAAAAGTCATCAATTTCCTTTACAATATTTTCTTCAAAATGTTTATCATCATTTTCCAATAAAGGTGCTGTTTCGGAAACGTCTTGTACAACTGATAAAGAACTCATTTTGTTTATAATGCTGTAGACGATGTTACCCATACAACTGTAGACAGTAAACTAAACAATTTTTGTTCCCGCTCCTGCTTTTATAACCGAGTGGTGGGGGTATTTTTTTTTTCCTTTTCATTTTACAAAACTGCTTTTACAATTCCTGTTAAAGGTGTATATGTAACAATTTTATCATGTAAAATTAAACAATAAGCAGATGTATCTTTGGGTACATTTTGTTCAAATTCCATTTCTATTTTTATATCTACACTGGAAGATTTTACAGATTCGTTTTGTTTTGAACATTCAACTACAACAATCGGATAGTTAGATTTAAATTGGTTTGGCGTTAATAAAGGTGTGTTTGTTTTTCCATAATATGAATTTTGGAATCTTGCGTACATATCGTACAAAACGCTAAACCTGTCTTTTGTAAAGTTTATGTTGAAGTTGTCGTATGGAAAGAATTGAGAGTTTAGAAACACCTTAAAATTTGTAAGTTTGCAATGATCAAATTCACCAGCATGTTTAGTTATTTCGTTTCTTCTTTTTGTTTGTAATCCAAATATTACATATCTTGCCTTTTCCAAATGAGTAGAAGTTTTTACAGTCCATGTATGACGTTGTGTTTCCGGTAAAACCGGATATTCATGAAACTCCCAACTTCTAAATGGTATTACGATATCACGATCTGATTTTAAAGTTCTTAATAATGAAATTCTATTCTGATCGTTTAACCGTACATGCGGTACTCTCCAAACAATTTTGTCTAATTGCATTTTCCATTCTAAAGTAGCTTCCGTTGTTCCATCAGTTGCTTGAATAATATCTTTGTCGTTTGATGATCTTAACAAAACTAATTCTTGTTTTACGTTTATTATTATTTTTCGGTAATCTTCGGCAAAGCCTAAAAGTAATCTTAAAGGAATGTAAAAGTCAAAATTGCCTGAAGTGTTTGGAGTGATTGTACTGGAATCGGGTGCTACCCATCCTGCGGCGGCCAGCATATTTTTTTCACTCGGTGTTAAAGATGCTAATCCTTTTAATGTACTTGTAATTCCCACCTTTTTTGTTGAATCTACTGTAACTCCGGAAATTTCATATCTTATTTCATCAAACAAATATGCCATGGGGTTATTTATGAACGGAACAGTACTTGCAGTGCTTCCATCTCTTTTTGTTACTCTTCCTTCGATATACAAATAAGTTTCACATGGAAGTGTATAAATATCCTGTTGTTGTATGGGAATTCTAATTTCATCATTATTATTTAATTTTGATGAAGCGTAAGGGTTGTGCGTACGATATTCCTTTTCCCATAAGGTTTCGTCGAATGTCGGACCCTGCGCTATATCCAATATTTCCATTATTAATAAGTTTTAATCCAATTTCTTCTAGAAAACGAATGTTATCACTTGTTAATCCTTCTATAGCTGAAGTGCTACTGACTTGTTTACCAGTCAGCTCTTTCTTTTTAAATGATAACCCCATTGTTATACGGTTGATTTTATATGTATTCGTATAGTTATAGGTTCGTCTCTAAAATCAATATGATTTCCGTCTTGATCTAGTATGTTCACCACAATGTCTGAAATAAAACTGGTGTTTAACGGTAGGTACACCAAGTTTTGTGGCTTTTCCACAATTTTAAAACCCGGAGCGACCGTTGGATAGAATGTGTGCAATATATGAGTATTTTCACCATCTCTATAAGAACCATGTATAATATTACATGTAATATCTATACTGTTAACTTTCATTATTGTTACAGTTCTAGCACCTGAATGGTTAATATTAGGTTCTAAAATTTTTGTTGTTTTAGGAAATCCTAATAAACTACCAATTGAATGTTCTTTGCTAAACTCTATATAATATTTAGATTTAATTTCAGCTTTCATAGTATTGTTATTTCCTTTTATTGTTATATTATCTTTTCCCATATGATTTTGTATCGCTTCATTTATATCATCAATTTCATATGCTCCAGTGGGTAAACTAAATACTTGTATATCTGAATATTTGTTTGTATTTTTATCTTTTGTTTTGTAATAATGTATTTTGTCATTAACATTTTCAGTAACGTTGGGAATAGAATTATAAGTTGTTATATCTAATAATGCGGCTTCCCATAATTTATCTTTTTCCAATCGTAACGCAGGGAAAAGAACACTTCGCAAAGTAGATGAAGTTCCAGTTAATGATACTGTATAGGAAGACATCTTAAAGTTGACTAACGCTTTTTGTTAAAAAATCTAAACATAAATGTCCACAGATTACCGTATCATCAGGTTGCTCTCTTTTATAATTGTATAGTACATTTTTAGCTGTTTTAAAGTAATATTGTAGTTCTTTTGGTGGTGGGAGATTACCAAAACTATCAAAGTAGTAAATAGTTGATCCTAGTTTCTTATAACATACCCAATGAGTGCCTGATCCTTTACTACTATCTAAATTTACTATTCCGGTTTCATTTTTTCATATTTTAACAGGTAATGCATCTTTCATAAACACTCCTCTAAAAAATGGAATTTTTAAACAAGAAACATAAGTAATTAATTCTTTATCTGTTAATTCTTTATTTGGAATTAGTAATTGTTTTTTTCTGTTTAATACACACGATACGGTCTTAGGTATAATCCTCCTCCGTTTTTTATCATTGACCATATTGTTTGTTTCTTTTTATTTTTACCTGTGGTGGATCGTCGTTTTCTTCTTATATTTCCTCCACGTTTCTTTGCAGGTTTTCTCCTCCTTTTTCCACCTCCTTTCTTCTTTCCACCTCCAAACATCGTTTTACCCTTCATTGCTGCTGATACCGCTAAAGCTGCTGCTTTTTCACCGATACTAGCGTCACTGGATGTTACTCTTTGCCAAGCTTTTTCAGCAAGTGCTCTATCCGCTATTGATCTATTTTTAGTATCTGCAAACTTTGAATATGCTATATCGTGTTGTTTGCAGGCTTGATCAAGTTTATTTATTCCAAGATCTCCTCTAGCAAGTCTTTTTTTTAATTTTGTTCCAGGACCACAATATTGATAACCTCCTGGTAAATGTAGTTCTACAGGTAATAAATCGATAGCTTTATTAACTATAGCTCCAACCGGCTTAGTAATAAGAGAAAGTGCTGTTGATGCTATTCCTCTTCCTCTCTTTATAACGTGTCGATTATGACTGATGCGTTGAACTTTCAACATGGTCTTTTATAGTGAAAGGAAATGTCGATACTTGTTTATTTTATAAATGCTTTATAATGAATGATGCACTTATCCTTTGACATTGTTTATTTATAAGTATGTTTGTTTATGGGTAAAAAATTTTTTTCCAGTTTTGTGGAAGGATTGTATCTTCTTCATCAACATCATCTTTAGAAGTTCTTAAAGTATCAGTTTCCTTATTTAAAAAATATTTTTCCATAACATTCTTTTTAACCCAATTTAATTTTTGATCAGATTTTATGGGCTTTATTGTGTTATAAATATCATATAATACTACACTTAAGAGTCTTACAATGTAATTTACATTAAAAGCATCAGTAAAATTAATAGGGTCTTTTAAGCTAGTCAATCGCAAGTCTTCACAAAAAAAAGACTGCTTATTTAAATCTTTTCTTAGAAAAAGATTATAGTACATGTTTCCCCTCTCACGCATTTGTGCTACTGTAACTACATCACTGTCTCTTATTCCTTCTGCAACATTGAATAGTGGTTTCCCTTTGCAATCAAAGTATTGTTTACCGTCTTCATATTGTTTTATTACAGGAACTTGTCCAATTGTTGCTACATCAGTTTCATCCAACCCTTTTTTAACATTAGTAATTATTTTTGCATCCGCATTCCATTTGTTATCTTTTAATTTCATTATTTGACTTATTGTAGTTGCATCTGATTTTGCAGTTCCTTCCTTAACGTTAGTTAACACTTTATTTTTGCAATCAATTGACTTAATATCATGTGTAATACAATGATCTGTAACATATTGAAGGTTTACCGCATCTTTCATATCTTTAGGGTCTCCAATATCGTGTATTACAAAGTTGTAAAAGGAAAATTTATCTGTTTTTTCAGGTATGACTGAATGTAAATACTTTTTGGTAACTGAATCTTGATCATTAACAGGATCTGCTATATTGGCTATTCTAAGATCTTTTGCATCATATGCTTTATTATTACTTTTAGGATCATATCTTAAGGTTTGGTTTATGTACCACATTAAATATTCTTTATTTACCGAATCATTCTTATCTATTGGTTTTGGAAGATTTGCAATTCTATAAAAATTAGCGTTATACACTTCATTTTGAAGCTTTAAGCTAGGTAATGTTTCACTTCTTAAAGTTTTAAAATTAACCGCATCATTATCATCTTTTGGATCATTTACAAACTTTAAACGTTTGTTATTTATATCATAATCTCCATCGGATGTTAGTGGTAAACCACCTCTTTTTCCATAAGATCCTGATTTGCTTCCAGTTTCGGAATACCGTCCAAACTTATCCACACTCATGGTTATACTAAATATTTAATCAGTTATACTTGTATTATATATATATACTCATATTTTTTTTATGCAATTACTCCTCGATTTCGCAGTTCGCCGACCAAAGTTACCCATTCATTTTCTAAACCACTATGTCCGGCTTGTTTAGCTTCATATATCAACTTCATTCTGTCAACCAATTTGTTTATATCGTTGTAGTATATTATATTAGTATCATACAAGTTTTTTAATAATCCTTTTCCTGATAAATTTGATTGATTTGTTTTTCTTCTTTTATGTAAAATATTTATTTCAGCAGAAGATAATGATTTTCTTTTTATGGGTTCCCTTCTTTTTGGTGGGAAAAGTTTAGCAATAATAGTTTTATATTTTTCTGATGCATTTCTATGAACATTGAAATTTTTAGAATAATTTTTCTTATGCGCATTTGTATCCTCCAATATTTGTTTAAAAATGTTTAAATCTTTTTTAGTATATTTATTAGGTTTCGGCTTAAAAATAAGTTCAAACAATCCTTTTGTACCCTTGTATTGTTTATTATTTATAATAATATTGTCATGTTCGTCTACATCAAGTTTGCTATCTCCAATCATTAGCCCATTTTCTTCTATTCTAGCACCAAAAGTATGATATTTTCGAGTTGGTTGTGCAGAATGTAACATTTTTAATACAAATTGTCTTGCAAGCGGCCCTTTATACGCAATATCCGAGCCCAATTTGCTCAAGTTGGATGGATTAATAGGCTCTTCTTCTTCTTGTTGTTCTTCGCTTGTAGAAAGACCTTCTTTTTCTGTTAAAACATCCGTTTCTTCACCTAGTTCGCTTTCTTCTTCAGTTGTTTCTCCTTGTTGTGTAAAACTTGTATCACTTTCATATTCTTCTTTTTGTTCAAATTTTGAAATGGGTAAAATAGCATCTCCGGAAAAATTAAATGTTGAATGTTTAACATTTTGTCCTAATTGTTTTAATGGCTCAGTAATAGGTTTAAATGTTGATTCCAGAAATTTCTCTCTTTCACTTATTCCTAATCTTAACGCTCTGTTTTTATGTCTAATAGAATCACTAAGTGATTTTATTTCTTTTAATAGCTTTTCCTGATTAACCATGTTTACACCATGAAGACTTGTACGATAATGTTGTTAATTAATGTATTAAAACAAATTTATCAAAACCTATGCGGTAACGACCATCTGTTATAGCTTTATCTTTCATAATTACCAAAAATCCATATTTTTCCGCCCAAGCTTTTCCACAAAGCTCTTTGAATTTATCAAATGACATATCAGCATTTACATGATCGTTGTATATATGTTTTAGGTTTGTATCGTCTTGTTTGAATAAAACTAAAATATTTGCATTGTCTCTAATTAGTTGTTTTGGAATTTTGCTATATGTTTGTCCGATATATATGCTATCAATATTATTATGTCTTCCCATGGCAAAATAGTTTCTAATAGTATCATGATTTTCACTAGATACATCATCAAATACAAATACAGAATACGGCTTAGCCTGGTCTGGTTGCATAACACTGTCACTAGCATTAAATTTGTAATAGTTAACATCGGGCACATCAGTCAGGATCTTTTCCAACAATTGATACTTTGGTTGATGTAAGGACTTTGAAAAAATATATAGGTTATTAAATCGCAATCCTTTTGTGTTTGTAATTAAGTTAAACACAACGTTAGTTTTGCCACAGTTTGAAGGACCGCTGACTATACATCGTACAGTGTTTGGAAATAAACTGCCGTGTTTACCATTGTTGATTTTAACGTTATCTACGGTTAAATCATCAATGTTATTAATATTAAATTTATCTTTATGGTGAACAATCTCCATCTTATTCAAAGGCAGAAGAGTAAATAAGTTGATTTAAAACTAAATCAAATCTTTTATAGGTATCCACGAATCTTCAGTTTTATCAAACCCCAACCAACGTACTTTAACTTGGTCTTTTTTCCTTTGCAACACCTTTTCAACAAGATAAACATCGCCTACTGTTGACTTTAACAATTCATGTCCGTAAAAACCGCCTTGTAACAAATTTCCTTTGTTATCTTTTAAAATATAAGTTTCCGGTACAGTAGGTTGTACTTTATACACTGTAAAAACTTCATTTGTCCAATTGGGCAGGTATTTTTTAATAAACACTCCTTTGTATTTACTAATTCGAACTTTATCATTTACATTAAATTTTCTTGGTTTTCTTTGTTCCGCTTTTGGCTGTGTATTTTTTTTAATTCGTTGTAAAACTAGTTTAGCGTTTTTCTTATTCACTTTGTTAGGTGCCATACCGATAGTTCTATGAAACTTGTTGTTGTAATCGCTTATTAATTTTGGTAAGATATCAACCCATACGTAAGAACCTCTTTTCGAAAACATTTTATACATTGCACCTTTTAAGGTTCTATTAAATCTTTCAATTATAGCTGCCTTTTTCTCAGAATTTGTGGAATAATGATTTATGTTATATTTTTTCATTAACAATGCAAAATGATTATTAAAAAATTCTTTCCCATCATCAGTTTGTAAATGTTTAATTTTATTTTTATCTCTTTTTATAGCTACTTCCATAGCTTTTGTTATGCTGTTACCAGTTTTGTCTTTTAATGGCAAAGCATCTGCAACTTTAGTAAAACAATTAATAATCGTAAGTATGTATTTAAATCCTTTATTTATTTTACTATGCGGTTGCATTTCAATTAAATCTGCTTGATATAAATCATTTATTCCTTTTACAACAGTATTTCGTCGTGGAAACTTTATTCTTGCAGGTTTATGAAGTTCATTAACAATCTTTTCCTTTAAGTCTGTCATGATGATTTTACTAACAAAGTCAAGTTAGTATTGAGTGTTTCTTTTTCTGCATCCGCTTTTATAGTTCAAGGTCATTTCAACATATTTTAAAAAAAAGGGGAAATCACAGCGAGCATGCTGTGATTTCCCCTTTTTTTCTTTTTTTTCTTTTTTTCTTTTTTTATTTTTTTATTTTTTTTTCTTTTTTTTCTTTTTTTCTTTTTCTTTTTACTCATTGATAGGATTGAGAGAGTAGTGGCCGAATGGTAGAGTGTGAATTTTGTCTGGAAGAATGTGTCGTTTGTCATCATTGGAGCAGAGTGCTTTTTTCACTTCTGTTACGCTGTACAGTTGATGGTTGAAACTTCTGATGGTGTTGAATTTTGCAGTTATAGTCGTTTCTTCAAATAAGCATTGCTTGTAGTGTTCAAAATTTACATTCTTCTTAAGATACAAACTTTTTACTCCCTTAGCTTTTTTAATAATATTGTTTTCTTCTTTATGCAATTGTAGTGAATACAATTTTGACATTAGTGCAATAAGTTCTTTCAGTAAAATTCCGTTTGCTTCGTCTTTAAATTTTCCAAGTTTCTTTTTGTTCCGATCATTGTCATAATTTAAATGATCTTTTGGATAGTCACTAAAATCAAATTCATTTTTGTGAACAAATGTTCGAAGATCCAAATACATATCTTCAGTAAGAATCCAGTAGATGAAAGCGTCCGTGTCCATGTAGGCGATTCCGATGTTATCTCTACCGTAGAAGGCGACCATTTTGTTGTAGTGGAAATCGTACATGTGGGTTTTGGAAATATCCAAGATTGACATTCCAACGTACAACGGACGATCCATTTTCACGCTTGTCTTCTTCATAGATACTGCCACAAGGTTTTCATTGATGATAACGGATGTTCCAAAGTTTGGTTTTTGTACAAGTTTTTCTAGTTTTATAGGATCTGTAATTAATTTAACATTTTTGTGTTTTCTTTTGTTTTCCAATGTTTTTCCAAATATCGCATTATTCATTAATTTAAAAAAGTCCTTTTGAAATGTTGATGTTGCAGCTGCTCTTCTTCTGGTGTTTGAATCAATGTACGGTTTTAACCAGCAAGATTGGGAAAATTTTAAAACTCTATGAATTTTGGTTATACGTAAACCCAATTGGAGTGCTTGTTGAACAACCCAAAAGTGAGCTACGTATCTTTGTTTATTTTCAAGAGTCATCATTAATTTTGGATGTTTGCCAATTGGTGAAACTTCTGTTTTTGCAAGGAGCGGAAGATCGTAATGAAGATCATGCAAGTGTTCTGGATATTCAAAGTCACAGTCCAATATGTATCCGGTGTCTCCGTCCTTTGAAATTTGCGAAATATCACCAATAGAGTCTGGATTAACCCATTCAAAGTTTCCAAAAGGAAGTGGATTAGACATGGCCCATCCGTATAAATTGTTGGCATCGAAATATCCTAAGAACACTGATGGTTTTTCTTTATCGTAGTTTGGAAGATATTTGTTGTTAGCTTTAACATGTCTAGTAACACTTTGGGTCAATCCACCTCTAACGCCCGATTCGATCATCAACACCATGTCAATATCTGTTAATGAAGATTGCACTTTGTTTCTTTTAGCATAGCTTGCCAAGCTAGTCCTGGAGAAGTATAAGAATGAAGAGGGTCTAATCCGTAAGCTTCAAAGCAGGTGTTTCTAAATTCTTCCATCACATCGCAGAGAAGGGTCACATCAAGTTTTACATAAAAGTCAGAATAATCTCCCAGAGTGTTCATTTCCAATTCGTCCCAAACTCTGCATGCGTGTTGATAGTCTTCAGGTGAAATGTCCAAATCGGTAAGTTTACTTTTGAAAGCTTCTGGTGGAGGAAGTGACGTTTCTTGAAATTTATGTAGTCCATCGATGTAATCATACGGGAAAACTCCTTTCCGAAGAACCAAATCCATTTTTTCTGCAGGTACAATTTTGCTTGTTTCTATTAAATTTTGTCTTCTTAAATTTTCAGAAAGTTTCATAAAACTGGAAGGCATAAATCGAAAAGAATCAACAAATCTAAGTTTAATTTTGCCCACCTTTTTTGAAAAGCTTATAAATTTTTCCATAGTTTGTGCTATAACGTCTATTTCACCGTTGTCTCTTGCTAATTCGGGAATGATAAAATGTCCATCGTATCCGCTAAGATTGTGAAAAACCACGGGAATAAAAGATGGTAGTTTGTAGTTGATTTTACATCCGTTGCAAGCTGCACCTCTGTAGGCTCCTGTCAGATGGTCATGGTCGCGAACTTTAACTTTAGTTTCTGTAAATTGATTGTTACACAAATAGCATGTTGTTGTCGAATCATAAAGCTAAATTTCTTCCGGTGTCATAGGTGACATAGGAACCACATTGCTATACATTGCTTCCACTTTCCCAGCGATGTCATATAAATCATCAACAAAGTATCGAGCTGCTTCTTCTCCACGATAAATCTTTGGTGTAGATGTCAAACCATATTCTTGAAGATGTTCTTCAGGCAGAGTGGATTTTACTATTAAACAGTAGCTGTTTGGTTTGTGAAGTTGATACTTTGTTCTGCTTGTAATTTCCTCTCCTTCTTCTTGTTCAAGTGGAAGCAATGAAGATTCAAAATCTGCATACACTACAACGGGAATTCTGTATTGTTGGATAACTTTATCAAATTTTACTTGTGATCTGCTAGGGTGTGGTAATTTAATTCTTACTTCATAGTTTCCATTGCATAATTTTTGATGTTCCATCAACTATTCTGAACCAACTCTTCTTAATGGTTTGTTTACAAAACAAAAACATCTTTTACAAGTGGTTTTTTCTACTTTATGTTTTGATAACTGTTTGCAAACTAGAGCTTCGAAATCTTTAATATATACATAATGTGAAATATCACCTTTTGTTATTAATAATAAATCGGTATGATCTCTGCGTTCGGTGGGTGTTATACGTAAGGGATAGACATTGTTGGATGAATCTAAGCCAAAGATGTTTACAGATGCAAAAGGATTTTTCTTTTCAAATTTTGATATGTCTTGAATTGAAACAGGATAAGTCATGCCTTGAAAGTTATACATATAGGAAACCTCATCGTATGCTCTACTCGGTCGTTCCACATGATCTTCTACATATTTTGCAAGCATTGCATACTTGAAACATTCAGCATTTTCATTTTGTACATTAACACAAGATTTGGTTACTCGAATCTTCCTTGGCAAAGCAATATAACTACTACCTCTCATTCCATATCCATGTTTATGAACTCTCACATCTAAGCTTGTTATACTTAACAAACTCCATCCAGAACCTCTTCCTTCATGTTCTTGTAATTTTGTTAAAAGTTCTTCAAAACAATCATCCACAATTGAGCTTATATCCGATGCAAACATGATGGTTTTGTTTTTAGTTAAAAATCCTCTTGGTGATGTTTCATTCTGAACATTTGTAAATACAGTATCTAATAATATTCCAAACTTTATAAAATTTAATCTTCTTAGTTCATTCTTCAATGTTTCTGTTACTAATGTTTTTGCTTTCAATATAAATTGTGCTAGTTGCAATTGAGCATTGTCAATCTTAAAATGAGTTACTACACTGCCTGGTAAAGCTCGGGCGTATAATTCCACATCCAAAGATGGTCCGGGTGCGTATTGAATAACACTTGGTCTTGAATTTAGTTGTTGTTGATGGGTAGCCAGCATTTGATCTAATTCTTCTAAATCTTCTTCTTCTGCATTGTTTCTTGTTTCGTTGTTATGGTACACTTCTTTGTGTATTTGTTGTAAGTTTTCATTTTCAAAAGATTCTTCACAACTGATGCAGTAATACATGACGTAGGTGTGCTCTCCACAAAAGTTGCAGTAATAATAAGAACCACTCTTAAACTACCCCTATTTATAGACTACCCCCACCACTTTTTCTGTATTAAACACAAAAAGTGTTAATAACAGTTAAATTTCTTATATTTCAAAACTCCTAAGTGTCAAGGTCAAATAATGCAAGTTTAAAAAAACATCTAAGTGTCAAATAATGCAGGTATTAAAAAAATCTAAGTCTCAAGGTCAAATAATGGAAGTTTTAAAAAAAATCTAAGTGCCAACGTCAAATAATTTAAGTTCAAAATAATACATATATTATGCGTCGTAAGTGTGATCATCATTGCTGTTGTTTAAATATGTTATTTCCAAATCGTTATCGCTTTCATCTTCCTCCATGTCCGATGCCGGAAACAAACGTCGCCGAACAAGAGCATGTATATATTGTACTGGATCATAGTTAATTGTTACAACATGTGTTAACGGTGTTTCTTCGCCTATTGCTACTGGTACTTCCAAAATATTTTCTTCATCACTTGTAGCATCAGACGTAGCATCGGATGTAGCATCGGATGTAGCATCAGATGTATCTTCTACTGGAATCAAACTATTTTCAAAAATACTTTCGTCATCCGTTAAGTCTTCTGGTTCAACTATTTTATATATTTTTTCACAAATTGTACATCCAAAAGGAAAATTGTTGTCTGTTGGAGGCATTATAAAAGAAACTTGATATTGTAAAATAAATGTTGAAGCAAATGTTTGAAAATTTTTCTAAGTCCGAAAGTATTAATTATTAGGAAGTTTTACAAGTCCAATGTAAAGTAAAAATAAAGAAAGAAGTGTTGTTGCCTGTTTAAACAGTTGCAAAAGAATGATAGGTTTGAAAATTTTTCAAAGTCCTAAAATATTAAATATTGAGAAGTTTTAACACTTAAAATATTTACAAATCCAATGTAAAGTAAAGAAAGAAATGTTGTTGCCTGTTGGAACAATGGCAAAAGAATGATGGAAACCAAACCCGCAGTAAGGGTCCTGTGGTTTGGGAGGGGGTAAGCGAGGAGGGGGGATGACCTCAAGCCGAGTTGGGGTCCGGGATCTGCGCGTGTGGTTCGGCATCAGTTGCTCGCTAGACAGTGAGGTGGTAACATGTTCAGAAGGCGCCCTGAACATTTTATCATTTTTGCTGTTTGGTGAAAATATCTTGGTGTTATTTGTATAATAACATCTTGACGTAGGACTGATTAATTTTAAGGCATGGTAGTTGTTTGTGCTTGTAGATACCCTAGGATTTGTAGTTTGTTTTTAATTTGCTGGTTTGGTAGTTAGTATTATTTTAAAATCTTTCTTTTACTTACAATATATTTCTGCCTGGAATGTTTAAATTTAAAGTAAAATTTTTGTTTTTTAGGAATGTTATATGATATGTTTTTAATACCTTTCTATTCCAATTTCCTTTTTCCAACAAGCTTGTTGAGGGCATTCCCTCTCTTGTCTTGTACTCCTTTTTAGTTAGGGACACCTTTCAATTCCAATTTCCTTTCCTTTTTTCCTTCCATCTTTTGCATGGTAAAACCAATAATGGTAAAACCGGCTACCGCTTTTGTAGTGATTACGCTCACCAAAGCGGGTCACTTACAACCTCTATACGTGCTGGATGGGTAGTTCGTCTACCTCCGGAGTTTCGCTAGACCTCAGTTGTTCTGCGTCGCTAATGGCGAGACACTGGCTCCTTTAGTGTTAGGAAATAAAAAACATATTTGTATAACATTTTTTCCTAAATTTAATTAAGCAACTTGCTATTTCAAAATAACATTTTTGTTTTAGCTTAGCGTTGTGCGCTTATGGTGAGGTGTGTGAGTTCGCTTACGTGATGATCACACTGTAATCATGATGTGCAGCGCTGGGCTGTCTAGCTATTTTTTTTTTAAACTAAATTTTATTTCTTTATTTTTTTATTTTTATTAATTCTTAAACTCTAGGCAGATTGTATTGTAAATTAGCTTTTCTTCTTTTAGGTTTCCGGGGGTGTACGGTTCTGTAAAACCGTACACCCCCATTTTCTTTTTAGTTATCGAATGACCTTGACCTACTTATTTTCAAGGTCAACAAAAAGACTTAGCGAAAATTTCTAAGTCTCAAGGTCATTTATATATAGGTAGATTTAGCTTTTCTTCTGTTAGGTTTCTGAGGTGTACGGTTCTGTAAAACCGTACACCTCCATTTTCTTTTTAATTATTGAATGACCTTGACCTATTTATTTTCAGGGTCAATAGCACTTAGCGAAAATTTATAAGTGTAAAAAATAGGTCAAGGTCACCAAAAAATACCCTATGAACGGGGGAATAGACCGCTAAGTAATTCTTTTAGAATTACAAAGTGGTCTATTCCCCCGCTCCTATTTTTTTTTTATTTCATTTTTACACTAACCTCTCAGTTTTAACAAAAGGAGGTATTTGTTGTGCGCACTGCATAATGTTTGATTTACACAACACATCTTTTACCCTTTTTTAATAATATACGAACATTGTTCTTTTTAGGACTAGATTGTAAAAAGTAAAAAGTCATTTTGTTATCCCGCTTTTATAAGAAATTAACCCTCCATTGTAAATTTTGAAAATAGGTCAAGGTCATTCAAAAATACCCTATGAGCGGGGGAATAGACCGCTAAGTAATTCTCTTGGAATTACAAAGTGGTCTATTCCCCCGCTCCATTTTTTTTGTCTTGTGTTTAATTTGACCATTTAACTTTATCAGATGGAGATTTTCTTACTAAATAATAATGAACATTACTGATATTTGGAATTTGAAGATTTACTGGTAATTTGAGCAAGTAGAGTTCATCACAACATCTAAGAACAACATCCCTGTTACTGATCTTTTTTACAAAAACATATTTGTGGTTTAATTTCAATCTGTTGATTTTAATTCTTTTATAGTTTTCAATTTTTTCTGGCAATTCACTTTTGGAAGGTTCAATTTTGACTTTTTTAGAAGGTTGAATTTTGACTTTTTCGGAAGGTTCACGTTTGTTATGCAAATTACACAATTTTTCACCTACACTACACAACTTCACACACCTTTCACCTTTGTTCGCTCCTTTTTTTAAAATATGAGCACATTGTTCTTTCTTAAAACAGGATTTTCTTAATTTTTGAAGTTTTTGAAGTTTTTCAGAAATTTTTTTAGGAGATTTTTTTGGTGAAGATTTTTTTGGAGAAGGAGATTTTTTCGGTGAAGATTTTTTTGGAGAAGGAGATTTTTGTTTCACAATAGAAACAACAGATGATGATGATGTTCTTGATGACGAGGAAGAAGACCTGGACGAAGACGAAGTGCCTGCCATAGCGCTGGATCCTAAGAAAGTAAAGATTACTCTGATTACCCTGCCTTTATAACAGCTCCCCACCCATTTACCCCCTCTACTTTTCGACGTCAAAAAAATATTCATCCAAGCTTTCTAACACTGGCAAGGAAACAGTTTCAAAAGGTTGATACAAAATTTCATAAATGTCTTGGTTTAAACTTTGCGAAGTTTGAAGATATTCTTCTATTTCCTGTACAAATTTCTGTTCGAATTGTTGGAATTCTTCTATATCCTGTAAAAATGTCTGTTCGGATTGTTCAAATTCTTGTTGTTCTAAGTTAAATGTTGGTGATTTCAAGTCTTCTTCCAATTTTTTAATGTAATCTATTGCATTTTGAACTATAGATTGTCTGTAAATTTTTTTTTGTTTTTGACTTTCCGGTACAACTAATTTTAATTTTTCAAAAGCTTTTTTTAATCTGTGTTGTCTTCTTTGTTCCCTTCGGTTTCTACTTAATCTTTGATCAATCAGGTATTTTAGGAAAGATTCCATAACGTTTTGTTGATTCAAAATGTAGCAAACTATTAATTCTATAAGGCTTCTATCCGCTCAATATATAGTGGAAACCCGGGGGGAGGGGGAATCACCTTCGCCATCAAGGTGATTGGTACGTATTTAAAGCTTTGAGGTTTGCATAGCCAGACCATAACTATGAGCTCCTTGTACGAGTTGTGTCTGCAGCGTATCTGCACCGATAACCCTATGCTCCGGCATATCAGAAGGGTGTCAGAGCCGCTGCCGCCAATTTTGCAAGGAGAGCTCATTTATGAGCATAAAAGACGATGCGTCTATAAAACCAAAATTTGGTTTGAAGGGCCAAATGTTGGCAGAATATGTGCCGTATGTCACATGGTACGTTTTTTCATTAACTGCATTGTTTATTTTGTTAACAATATATTATTTTTTTTTAATTTCTTTAAATTAATAATTTTTTTTCAGGCGCTTCCTCTTGCCGGCCCGGGGGACGAGCTTTATCGAACTATTGCTTATAGAAGCGGAATAATTGGGTATAAACTACAAATGCCGGCACCCCAAGAAAAATGTCATCTCTGCAATTTCTGCCCCCTGGCAAAATATGAAATTAATTGTATGTGTTTATAAACACATATAATTATGAGAAATTAAATAGGGACGGGGAACAGAGCAGTTTGTGGTCTAACCACTTACTGCTCTGTTCCCCGTTCATAGGGTATCTTCAGATGACCTTGACCCACTTTTAAAACTTTATGGTGGGGAAAATGTATATATAAACCGTGGATTATATGAAGAGGCATCACTTCCCTCACCGATAATCATGGAAAGTTTCCGTATGTTTTACAATGTTTTTTGCACTCCTCAACAATATATTCAATTTATGTTAAATTTAATCCATGTCCTCCAGAATATTAATTTTCTTACGATTAATGTTACTGGGGAAAGAATGGTAAATTTAACATATCAACGTTTATTAGTTACCATCAACCCTTTCGTAGATCCGAATTGGTTTTCAACACTTGAAACATACATTGATACTATGGCTTTTGAACAAGGATTCCATTATCTTTGGGTTGATGTAGATTACATCAACTTTCAAAATGAATCAGATGATGATGGATATGATTCTGCCACATAAAAGTAGACATTAACGGAACTTCTCCCCCTGCCTTTTAGGAAAAAAGAGAGGAATAGTGTTAATTAATAACACTGTTCCTCTCTTTTTTCCGCTTAAAGTTAAATGACCTTGACCTACTTATTTTGAAGGTCAATTGTAACTTAGTGAAAATTTTCTAAGTCCTAAGTAGGGCAAGGTCATTTAAATCTTAGCGGAAGAATGAAAAGAATAGCTACCAACATGCATTGTTGGTATCTATTCTTTTCTTTCCTCCTAGAAAACCCCTTTAGTCCGTGTCAACTTTGATGTGAATTTTTGTACAAAATTGTACATAATAAAGGACCCATGTTTCGAGTCCTTCGTAATCCATAGAATCCGAAGTGCAACAGATTTTTGTACCGTCTGCTTTAACAGCTTCAAGTACTCCACTAATACACTTCAGATTGCTATGATACGTTCTTATGTACCATAGTACTTTTTTGGCTTCGACAAAGTTGTGCACAGCACCAAAGATCATGAGGGATTCCATGGCAAATGTAACCACAAGACTACAGCACACCTTATATATACTGTGAGCCCAAGGCTATAGCCTCGATTTTTGAGTTTTTGCGTCATAACTTTTATACCGTTGGTTTTATCAAAAAATGTTACTGGACCTTTTTTGTTTGTCTTTTAATTTCGCTTAATTTGACTACCCGCACGATAGATTTGGAGCATTTTTGTTATATCCACTGCCTATAGCCTCGATGTTTGAGTTTTTGCGTCATAACTTTTATACCGTTGGTTTAATCAAAAAATGTTACTGGACCTTTTTTGTTTGTCTTTTAATTCTGCTTAATTTGACTACCCGCACGATAGATTTGGAGCATTTTTGTTATATCCACTGCCTATAGCCTCGATTTTTGAGTTTTTGCGTCATAACTTTTATACCGTTGGTTTAATCAAAAAATGTTACTGGACCTTTTTTGTTTGTCTTTTAATTCCGCTTAATTTGACTACCCGCACGATGGATTTGGAGCATTTTTGTTATATCCACTGCCATCGTGTACGGCGACGCAGTTCTAAAGTTGAACGGCGACGAAATCAAGTAACCGGTTTTGCCGGGGGGATGCGGGAGGATGCGGGGGGTTCCGGGGGGGGGTTCGCGGGGGGGGGGAAGGGGGGGGTTTCGCGGGGGGGGGGGGTTCGCGGGGGGGGGGGTTCGCGGGGGGGGGGGGATATAACAAAAAATGCTCCAAATCTATCGTGCGGGTAGTCAAATTAAGCGGAATTAAAAGACAAACAAAAAAGGTCCAGTAACATTTTTTGATTAAACCAACGGTATAAAAGTTATGACGCAAAAACTCAAAAATATTAATAACCAACGCGAAAACTAAACTCACCATCAACAGAAATTAAAACATTTACAAAAACCCAAATGTTAAAAATAATAATTATTTAATAAAAGATACAACACAAAACTAAAATCTTAGGTTATTTAAAACTTTAACAAAATATTTAAGTCTCAAAAGTAGAGTTTTAAAATCAATCAATATATAAGTCAAACAAGTAAGTCTTTTGAAATTAAAATGTCTAAGTCTAAAAAATAGGTCATTTAAAATAATTCTAAGTCCGAAAGTAGAACAATCAAAACTAGGTCAAGGTCATTTAAAAATTATAAAAAAGGGGGGTGGGGAAGCGTGGGGTCCCTACCTTATTCTACTACTTTATTTCTATACTACTTTATTATATCTTATGCTACCCCTTAAATGCTATCATGCATGCGGTTACGGTGTGATCATCACGTAAGCGAACTCACACACCTCACCGCCCTATCATATCTTAACCCCTACCTAACGTTCCCCCTATTCTATCTTATACTATGTAATATTACAGTTACGGTGTGATCATCACGTAAGCGAACTCACACACCTCCCTATAATATTACACCTAACTTAATATTACAGTTACGGTGTGATCATCACGTAAGCGAACTCACACACCTCACCGTAATATTAACCCTGACAATTAAACCACGCAGGAAATGGAAAGGTAGGTGGATTGCCATTGCGACCGACTATTATAGGAGGGCGCCTCTCCCACAATAGCCGAACGCAGTGTGTGCTTGACATAAGCCATCCCACACACCATGGCGAACATTACGTTACAGCATAACCCTCCACGTAAGCGGACCAGTTACACCTTCACCGTAATGCCAAAGAGAAACGTTGCGCGCTTGCTTATATCAGCGAGCTCGAGACTCGACCTCGCTAGCGAGCCTTGACTAGTAGGTCAACGTGTCGCTCTGCCGAGGCCGGTAGCCTTGGCCGGGTCGCTAGCCACCGCTCTCACAACTTCGTCTGGCCTACTTGGACCTGGTCACTACCTTGACTACAAGGTTGTTGTGTGCCTACTTGGACCTGGTCACTACCTTGACTACAAGGTTGTTGTGTCTGCTGCCTATAAGAACCCCATTCGCCCGCCTTGTGTTATTCTGCCACTCGCCACCATCGCTGTTACTATCCATTCCCACGTTTTTCTATTTCATTATATCCATTTTATTATTTCCTTTATCTAATTATGGACTCCTCATCTGCCTCTTCATCCTGCCCTATTCTTCTGGGTCTGCTCAAGAAACCTCTGATGAAGCAACATTCCATCCCGGTATCGATCAGCCTTTCTGCAATCAACGATTTTATTCCGCAAAAATCTTCTACTCCCGTCCTCTCCTCCTCCATTAACGAAATAATAGCTGATGCTGTTAATGAAGATCAACCCCAATTATTTCAGAATCCCACACCAGTTACAGAAACATCAACGCCGCAAATTGAAGAGATTCCCATCGCTCCAATTTGTGACGACATTTTAACTGAAGACTGGATGGAGTTGTGCGGACTGCACCCTTCTTCTACCCCCCAACAAATTCAACCCGCACCAATCAAAGAAACCCCCACCCCCCAAACAATTCATCCCGCACCAGTAAAGAACATCAGGCTAAAGGAATTAAAGAAAAACAAAAAATATAACCTGTACAGAATTGAAGAAAACAAAATTTATATCTACAACGAGGAGAGGACGAAAATTTATATCCTCACAACTCCAAAAACCAAACCACCACTTGTCCCAACAGATCCAAAATTTTTACTAGTAACAGCGGAGGGTGGAAAATTGAGAATAAATATATTAAATTAAACCTTATATTCCTTCCCCTCCTCAATCAAAGTCCACCCTGGTAGCAAAATCGGCCCTTCTAAGGGCCACCCTAAGACTTTCAAATTTAGGCTTAAGTTAGGGCCTCAACCCTTGGTGACTACAAGCGGTTCATATACCTCTAAGTCCCAAAGGTTGAGTCAATAACGGGGGGCTTTCGCTAAAGCCTCAACCCTTGGTGACTAACAAGTGGTCTGTGTACCACTAAGTCACAAAGGGTTGGACGCTAAAGCCTCAACCCTTGGTGACTAACAAGCGGTTCACATACCTCTAAGTCCCAAAGGTTGAGTCAATAGCGGGGAGCTTTCGCTAAAGCCTTAACCTTTGGTGACTAACAAGAGGTCCGTGTACCTCTAAGTCCCATAGGGGCTTTCGCAAACCACCCCTTGTTAGTCACCAAGGGTTGATACTTAAACTTAAGCCTAAATTTGAAAGTCTTAGGTCGGCCCTTAGAAGGGCCTTTTTTTTGCCACCAGGGTGGACTTTGGAGGTGGGAAAAGGTTTTACTCGGTAATATTTATGTTTAACTTGGCACCTTTTTTATTTATTATCAAGTGTCGAGGGTTAAGGGGAATAGGAATTTTTTTGGGAATGTCAATGACATAAATTTTGGTTTTTTCAGAATTAAAAATGAAAATAGAAGAAGATAAATGTCTTAAGATTTCATATTTTCGGTTAAGTTTCAGTTTTTTTAGATGAAATTTTTGCTGGGGTACGTTTGAAGATACAGGTGATAGAGGTGGTTTGGTGCGAATTTTGGGTGGTTCGGTGCGAATTTTGGTGCCGGTAAGAATGTTTTTCCAAACTTGCTGAAAAGGTTTTCGAGCAATAGTGGTTGTAACATCATACCAATCACGATTGTTGTTCGATTGAATAATTCGTACCCCAAGCAGTTGAAGATAGGAAAACCAGTTATACCAAATCTCGGTATACTCGGAGCGGTTCATTGTGAAATTGAAGTAGGTGTTGTTAGGGCGGTGGCAAAGGAAAGAATAACTTGTCGAGTGTAGAGTGTAGAGTGTGTTAAACAATCAAGGACAGGTGTGCCGGGTGATGCAGCAAGGACGACGACCTGTATTCGCCGGCCGGCCGCAAGCGAAAGTGCGGCGCAAGGTCAACCAGTTGTATTGCTAACTGGTCGGCAACAAGCGAAAGCATGCGAGGTCAAACCCGGCCCACTCGGTCTCGTTTATCTGTTAAAACTCGCATGATAGGGTTTGCAAACATATTAATTCAAATATGATGTAAAAATTTTCTTACGATATTTTGTTACAAATATTTTTAAGGCAAATGTTAAGAAACCATGTTTCTATTTTTAATCGCAACTACAGTTTCGATTTCTTTAACTAAATATTATAACTAAGTATTAAGGTAATATAATAAAGTAGCATCTTTAAAAATATTGTAACTTGTACAAAGTTAAATAAGTATTTTAAGCCAAATGTTAAAAAAACAATTGTTTAGTACTGAGATGTTCACCCTACAACACCTACGTTAGAACTAACACTACAAATCCAAAAATTGCGAGGAGTCTCTCATGGTGGTGGGGGGAGGGCAGATGTTCCGAACTGCACATGTCAAGGGAGGTTGCAGCGCCACTACTGACACATCAGTTTCCTAGTAGAACTGGCAGAGTAAACATCTAAATAAACATGAGTTCTGTTTTATATGTTTCTTTTATTAAAGATGGACTTTGCATTGAAACGCAAAGTTTTCCTATTGATGCAGATCCTATACAACAAATTTTAGTACATCCTCCAGAAAGTTATGATTCCATCTACATTTCAGTGCAAGAAACAAACGACCCCCCACCACCAACAACTCCTGATGCACAGTAGGACACGGCTACCACACGTCATTAAAGCTTCAGCTCTTTACCCGAGCACACATGGACTCTGAGCTTCAAGATAATACTGTTTCTTCTACATCTACACCAACTTCCGAACAATTACCTACTACAAATGAAACTACTACAAGTAAATGAAATTTCATCAACTGTTAGTTCTGATGCGCAAGCAATAATGTTATCATTAATTGGTTTCGACTAAAAATTCAACAATGGAAGAAGAAAGAAATTCGCTACTTTACAACTTGGTTTTTGTGAACCCGTCGAAATTTATTATTTGCCTACTTTCATTTTTATGTGGTTACAATTTTGGTTACCTTGTTCAGGAAATGCTAACAGATAAAAAGGAAGAACATTCGCTATATTTTAAAGTTTATGTTTATGTAATTGCATCTTTATTTGGATACTTTGTAGCAGGATATTTTCTTGTTAATTTGTCAATTCCATTTTTTACATGGTATTTTAACAGACGTGAAAATCAACAAAACAACAGTTTGTAAAAAGAAACAAAAATTATCTTGCATTTTCGGATTTTCCGAAAATGCAAGATCTTTTTTAAAAACATCCCCAAAAGACCTTGACACACTTCCGGCCATTTAAAATTTAAATAACCAGCGCAGCAGGGCATTTAAACTTTAAATACCCACCCATACACGTCACAGCTACGTCACAGCTGATGACGTCACTTCCGGTCACGTGACCGGAAGTAGCTGTCAAAAAATTGACTGCCTGTCAAAGTTTGATTGGACCAGCAGCCCCAATACTGACTGAAGAATTGAAAAAGTTGACTTTCTTCCCCATGTTAAATCTCCACAAGAAAAGTTTATTTTTCATTTTTGACCCATTTAACATAATGTTTTTCAAAATACGAATAAAACCTGCTAATATAGGACCGAAAACCTTTGTTTCGGTACAACCCGCATCTGAAACGGTCCAGTGGAAGTCTCAGACGAACTGTCCAAAGGTTTGAAAAAGATTACTTTTTTCCCCATGTTAAATCTCCATAAGAAAAGTTTATTTTCCATTTTTAACCCATATAACGTAAACATTTTCAAAATACAGATAAAACCTGCTAATATAGGACCGAAACCCTTTATTTTGGTACAACCCTCATGTAAATCGGCCCAGTAGAAGTCTCAAACGAACTGTCCCAAGGTTTTTTCCTTACGGCTTTAAATATATAGATTTTCCATAATTTTGTGTTCGACAGTGTCAAATGCTTTAGTAATGTCAATAAATAATGCTAAGCATATTGAATAATATCAGAAGTTATTTTTTAAATTGCTTATACATGTTTATACTAATTTTATTGAACATTATATCTTCCACAAAAATACCATTTACACTTTATTTGTATCTCCTATATTTTCGCGTTGATTGTAAAAATATATAGAGGAACACGGACTGGAAATGGTTTTTTGAAGATGGCGGCTGCAGCACAGCAGGTTTCCGAAGACTTTTGTCGTTTTTCAAGTTTACTTACTATCTATGCAAGGTTTCAGCTCGCACTGAGAAAAATATCTTAGCGGAAAAGCAGAGATTTTGCCCCAAGTCTAGAAACTGTACTCGCAATACGTAAATAAGGACTTGGCTCACGTACAGTAGTGTTGTGTCTGGACCCAGCTCAATGACTCGGCAGAGTTTTGGGCATTAGTACAGACGCAGGACTCGCAGTCCTTCTTTAAGAATTATTTCTCTGCAATTACGCTCGAACTGCCGTATTTGCAAATAATCAGGAAATTTACCGTGATTTTAAGGAAAAAACATTAAAGTGACGTCATGGATGGTTTGTATACGTCACAAAACACGTCATAAGTTTAGCCATGATTACTTTCTGCATGCAGGCCACTGCATTTACAGTAGGCGTATGGATGAGAACTACAAATTATTTCCTTGTGATTTGGTAAAAGCAGTTAGTCTTTATCTTGTTTTAGTTCGCACTATCATCAAATATTTTATTTGAATCGAATAAATATTTTTTAACCAAATCCGGATTGATTTCAAGTCCATTGTGTTAGTTTTATATTTGGGGTTGAAAATTTACAAATGTGATACAAGTTTGAATGATAACATTTGGTTTCTATAATACATATTTTATTAATGTTTTTATAGATTTACTTACTGTAGTACCATTGATAGTAAATACATATAAAGTAAATGGTGATGAAACGTCAAAAAGAATATCAAATTTCCAATTTTTCAGGGAAAAGGCTTAGATTATTGAAAAAAAGGCTTTGATTTTCAGCAGTTACTTATGTTAAATATTGTTTTATTTTTAAATAGTTGCAAGGACACATTGATTAGTTTTAGACCTAAGATTAATTTTATTTGCCCAAAGTTTACATGAAAAAATTACCAAAAAAAGTAATTGCACTGTTTAAATCATGCTTCGATTTTAATAACTCAGGTATTTTTTAGCAAAGTCTTAAATAAGATGAATTGGAAGAAATAGAATGCAGGTCGAGTATAACCTTGCATTAATTTGCTGCCACTTTTAAATGAATCAAATGTCAAGGCAATAAATTGTAACTATCAATGGTGTAAATACCTTATACTGTCAAAGTGATCATTTGAAGTCTCATATTATGGGCTATGACAGTTTCAATCTTAGAGAAATCTTCCTCAGGCGATGGAAATCAAATTTCATTCCAGTGGAAGTCGTCAAGAAGCATTAAAAACCATTATGACACATACCCTCGTAACACAAACGGACAGACGCACACAACGAACAAACATAACTTTTTATAAAAATTCCGGTACCGGGAAACACGCACGACACGTACGGAGGGCTACTCTAGACTCTATTACGCAATAAATTGTCACTGTAGAGAAGTACCATTAGGCGTAAAACTACACTTATCACTTCTTCAGATGCTATTCAACAACTACACCTATCAACAGGCAGCCGTAACGCAATGGATAAAGCAGTCTTCACCTGAACATACGAGTCAAGAAACCTCGGGCGTGGTTAGGACTTGGATGGGTGACCGCTAGGAGGACTCAGACATTTTTTACTGATTTTAAATAAAAAATACCGGAAAATGCAGAGACTAGGCAAGTCAGTGCATAGAAATCGGTTGTATTTTACGTGAATAGGAATTTACATTCTGTGATAAACTGTGGTAAAGGCAAAATGAATCGCAGGATATTCTGAGAAAAATCTCTGCAATTACGACAGCCAACTCTGATCGGCAGGACTTACAACCGACAGTAATGACATCATAGCCAGTGACGTCATAACTATGTAGACAAACTAAGTCCTGATTTTCCTTGTGGCGGCCTCACTGCCGGAGCATTGAGCCGGGTCCAGATTGCAGTGGGTAACCCGCACACCCTTATTTACGTGTATTTTCCACGTATTTCAGGACAACATTTTTCTCAGTGCGGTTTCAGATTTTTTGGTCGATTCACTTTTTATCCATAAAATTCCTGGACTATTTACTTGTACTAAAATTTTTAGCTAATACATAGACTTCATTCAGTTTATCCTATAGGTGAGTTATAATAAAGTATCATTTTTAAATGGGCCGTTGTTATATATGGAATATTAATCATATCCTCAACATGATGTTATAAACCTCAGCAAATGTCTACTTCTGACGTAGCCGCTATAACAGGTTGTGAAACTAGGCGAGAGATTGTCAGACAGAGAAACTGCATTACTAAATGTGTTTCGTAGAATTAGGCTAGTAATAAGTCACTTAAACAACCCTTATTTGAGGAATGAAGCATGACCAGCGAATGTAACGTGTTACATAACTCTACCCTCCGCTCCTACATCCTTAATCGATAAGTCATTGTTTCTCCACAGTTCTCAATCGATAAAAATAAAGTAGGCGTAATAATTTAGAATAACATTTTAAGCTATTAAAGTTTATTGCTGATTAAACATAAAATACAGTGCGCAAAGAACGACCAAAATTAGAAATCAAATCCGGGCTTTTTGGTTCGTCATTCCAACCCAGATAAATGTTGGTTGCTGAACATCACCTTGCAATGAAGAGTAAACCGCTGGTAAATTTTTCTCCCCTTCATTATTATAAATATGTCCATTATTCTCTCTCCTTGTTCAATAGCTCGATATTAGTTCAAACTACGTAGTAGGATTCACCTAAGTTGGCCAAAGCATGTACTAAACATCTCATCAAATATTTGTATACAAGTCACATTTAAAAACATTGTTGGTTACACATGGTGTTTGTCTAAATTTTCTCCAAACTGTCAAATCAAACTGGCGTTTGTTTACAATATTGTTTTGTAGTCATTTGTGGTAGTCTTACCGTTTATAGAATGTTTACAATATCATCTATTTCTAGAATTTTCTATTTTCAATTAACCTTTTTACATAGCGGGAAAATTTAATTTGATTGTATTTCTTGAATGACATTATTTTGTTTTAGTTTGTTTAGCTGCTTGTTTATTTTTTCCTGGACCAATTTTGAAAAGTTATGAACGCAAAATGAAACAATCTTTCTTGTCAAATGTTGACTTGCAGCAAGTAGAAATAGGTATTCATAAACTAGCCTATTTTCTTTATACATATTATTTAATAATAAAATCTAAGACTATTAATCATGCCGCATCCATGACACACCCTCTCCGTGTTAATACATATTTACTTTGAAAAAGCCCATCAGTAATATTTTAATTTGCGTAAGAAAACTTCCAGTTGTAATATTGCATCAGAACTTTCCCTATACTGCAAGTGCTACACTAAAACAGATGTTCGTTAGCTATGTTTTCAGCACAGCTGGATTTTATGCTTAAGTTCGTAAGAAGATAATAGTTTGTTTACTTTTGTTTTGGTCAACTTAGGTGACTCCTACTCTACCTCCAACAACACTGACTAAATGCGCCAGAATTCAGAATTCAACCACAGTGTATGCTTTCAGTCAAATGATCATATTTAGGTAAAAAAAAGAGAATAACTTTTCTTTAATACAGAAGGAACTTGAAGACTGTTTTTGAAATAGGCTGATATAAAACACCAGGTCTTATTTGCAATCACCAGTTGTCATCGAACTGAAATGACAGTAGAGTCCAATATCGATATTTTCATTTGTGTTTTTATTTGATTATTTTCTCCACCCTGTCATTCTTGCCATCACTGATTGAAATTGAGTTAATCAAATATCTAATTAAATGGGGTTTGATAATTCACAAGATTTTTTAACTTCTGAAATATTTATAAACGTTTAGTTTAAAGAGTTTGTATCACTCTCCCTAAGATTTAAGTACCTGGTGGGCAGTGGGCAGAGTCTTGCTCGCTATTATTTCATGTTTACCCGTTCATCCAATACCTCCGAAAAATTTCAGTTCCATAAAATTGATAAATAAACACTCATTTTATTACTCCTTGCAATCTTTATCAAAGCAGTATTTTTCCTAGATGGCTATAGTTTGCAAACAGCTGTTATGATTTCTTTATTTGTGTATGTCGTAGCCACTTGCTGTAATTGGGCACTTCATGAAGTGTCTAACGCAGCCCGGGCACTTCATGAAGTGCCCAGCGCGCCTAGACACATAGTGTAACTCGATTATTTCAATAAAAATTACAGTATGTGCCCAACGAAACTGGACACTTCATGAAGTGCCCAACACTCTTTGGGCACATGATGGAACTACTGTATCGAGGCGTGTTGAGTTGGGCGGTCGATTCAAACTCTTTGTTAAAGTAAATCCCAATGTTTACATTAAATCCCAATGTCTGTGATAAATTAGCCAATGTTACTGTTTGCTACTAAACCTTTTAATATTTTTCAAATCTAATAATTCTAATACTGGTTTTAGTTACAAAGGCCTTTTGAAA
Source organism: Flexamia atlantica (assembly GCA_035578135.1). Taxonomy (NCBI): domain Eukaryota; kingdom Metazoa; phylum Arthropoda; class Insecta; order Hemiptera; family Cicadellidae; genus Flexamia; species Flexamia atlantica. Next base: position 178,178,272 of record JAQJVK010000001.1, read on the forward strand.
ATATAATTCGTCTATGTAACATCTGGATAGTGAATCTTTTGTTTTATAAGCCAAGTTCTGACTAAAATCACAGAGTAAGGAGCGGATACAGAGAATCAACCTGTAGTTCGGCTTGTCGCCACAGAGGGCAGGTCATGTACTTTCAGCAGGAAATGTTGCCCCGCCACTCGCTCGCAACGGCTAACGTTGCCAATTCGTGCGTGTGGATGTTATCTTATCACCACGCACCTGCCTCTCCTCGCTCGACTCACAGGCCTCCGTCTCAGCCCGTATAGTGTGGGTGCCTTATGAAGCTTTGTTATGATCACATAGAATGGATATAGACGGATATATCTATATCCATTCTCTGTGGTTATGATTACGCAATTTAGTAATTATGACGGTAAATGTGGAATTTTTTCAATTAAAATAAATCAGAGAGCTGAAATAAATAAAAAGATATTACATATATCTTGTATCATTCATTAAAAATAGGCTATTTATCTTCTTATATGGGGTGCTTCAAAAAATCTGGGGCGCACCTGAATATAGTCGAAAATGTTGAATCACAATTTTTAATTCGCTCCGTCCAGTAGTAATCTGTCAGTAAACGATTTTAGGTTTCTAATTCAAACTTATAGCGCTTATGCAATGCTTGATGATTCGAATTTTTGCAAAGAGCATCAAATTCTGACATAATGCAAATTTAAATCAAGGCAATATTTTGTCTTCAAATTTAACATGAGTATCTAAAAAACAAAGAAACTTATAAACAATTGTTTTATTTCAGTGGTAACTTAAGAAAACTTAAAATTTCTCTATTATTTTTGCTATAAATCTAAACATTTTTATTTACCTAATAGTATCCTTGAAATTATGGTAAACTGTTTCAGTACATGACAGTACACGTAAAAATAAGAAAAAAGATTAATGTTAACATGGGTCAGAAAGTGCTTCGTTTCCCGTCTGTGTTGTGCTTATTACATATTCAATTATGTCTCATCACGAACCTCTTAACGTAGAAAAACATCAAAATTTGGAATATGGATGACCGCTGTTAAGAACTATTTTTGTAAAAAATTTCAAATTTCAACCTCGTACCACTTCAAAATGGCGACTATTTTTAGTTTTCAAAGCTATCTCAAAACTGTAAATTTTAGAAAGAATATACAAAAGACAATAAAGTTGCAAAATGTAATCCAGTTAACGCTGATATTAAGATTATGACGATCGGGCTACTAATAATGGAGAAATTTTTACTTTTCTGAATAAAAATATGGTTCCTTAGAACTTAGTGTTTGAAATTTGCATGTTGTTATTCGGAAAAGTTAAACTACAATCGATATTCCTAGATCAAACTCAAATAATGTATATTCGTTTCGTTGTTTCTTGTAAAGACTGAACAAAAAGGCCGTTGTCCCCTGGTTGCCCATCTTCGGCCTTGTGTTTACGCCGAGATTACAGACCAAACACATTCAGAAGACAGCAGAAGGAGACGGGAGGGACGATAGACAACACGTGAACGAGACATTTTTGAGGAACCGATTAACAGCTGATCAAAGACGTTTGGGAAACCCCTGAATCATTATGATGCTTAAGTGAAGTGTGTGTTCAGTATTTGGTTTACCAATCGTAATGTTTTAGAAGCTAGTTTGTTAAGTTTGTCGTGTTGTTTGTTAGTGTTGTTAGTTTGTTAAGTTTTTCAAATTGAACATGACTGGGACTACATGTTCGCATAAAAACTGCAGAAGAAGCAGGTTTAATTCCAAAGGATTAAAAATGTTTACGTTTCCGCGTGGAAATTGCGATATTTGGGTCCGAAGAGCAGATAAGAGTGTTTTATTTTAATTTAATTTTTGTGTTTATGAATATCGGATGCCCGTAAAAGCGCTCCCTAATTTTCAGTACCTCTAAATTGTAGTATAATACAGTAATCGTATAACTATTAATAAAATTTCAAAAGATCTGTAAAATCACCACGTTTTTGTTTGAAGTCACACATTTTTCATGTTTGCAAATTTGGCCATATGCAAAACGTGAAACAAAAAATCCAATTTTCTTTGTACATCAATGGTAATAAAAAACATGATTTAAGGAGACTTGTAGAATAATTTTATAAAACCTGTGGGTCTAACCCAGATTTTGAATAATTTTATTCCTTGGAGGGAAATTTAAAAAGTATAACGTATGGCATTTAGCATACAGCAATACAACAACATTACGTAGACAAATAGACAATGCATTGCATTTACATTGAAAGGGGTTTTTTCAAACGGGCATAAATCCAATTTTTCTCGATTTTCTGTTTTTGGTCGTTTTGTACTCTACAGAACCAGATAGATTTTTCTTGACATGGAAATCGTATTATAAAGTGTTTTTGGGAGAAATCTGCATTGCATTTTTGTGATATATGGCGTTTTGAACTTACGTCCAAAAGGGATGTATAAGGACAAAACACCATATATCACACGGCACCTTTTTATTAAAATAGTGCCGAAATTATAATGAATCAAATTTTAATTTTCTTTTTACTTTTGTTGGAGACACATTAATGACAGATTACTTATTATAATTTAATAACAAATGTATGTGATGTTAAAAATAGTTGATTTTCTTGAAATTTAATGATTTTATATATCCTTGAGACTCAAATGTTTAAGGCGATATTTTTACATTCATAAATTAAAGCTTTATTACTCAATCTTGGATTTAAGTTCAGGTGTAAAATTTTGAATCCTGTTGTTAATTCCAGTCATATACAGTTAACAATAACGTAGTTATTTTTCACAATAAAATAGTAATCCCTTAATCTAGAATAAAAAATAAATACTTATAATTAGATAAAAGTTAAAAAAATAGTTTTCAAATAGTTGTAAAACTAAATAAAAGTATAAAATAATAGGTAATGCGCTATTAGAAAAAATAGTAATGATAATTAAATGTCGAACGTTTTCTAGCTACCCCTCACTTTTGAATTACTTTTAACATTCATAGGTTATCCCCCTAAGACAATTTCTTCATATGAATTTCCAAATATTTATTTGACTTAATAACACAAACTTATATTTTTATAATACTGGTGTCAGCAGGTATGATAACAGATTTAACGTTGGCCTACATTACTGAAAAGCTGTTAAGTAAACAGGACTGCACCCCAAATAAATTTTTTATCATTCTATAAACAAATAAAAATATAGTGAAAAGGCTTGAGGTAATGATGTTACGTTAATTACTTCATTCTGACATATAAGAAAAACATAAACCTAAATTGAGTTTGATGCTAGTGAAATTGTAAAAAGGACAAACAATATTGTAAAATTTTATTTAATTTTTTTTTATTTTGATACAAAAAAAGAAACTAATGAATTTTATTAATTTTTTCAACACTCTTATGACACTTCCTGTAAATTTGTTTTACCTTTATTTATTTTGATTTATTCTAATTTTTATCAAGGGGACTAATTAACAAGTTAATCAATTGAAACATGAAAAAATAGGTTGAGGTTAATGTTTATGATATGTTACATATAAATGTGTCAGGTCAAATGTTACAGGTTTTTTTATTTTATTAATGGATCTTCTATATATTAATACGCAAGCGGTTTTCTTTTCACAGTCCAACCGCAATAACGGCGGCAAGCAAGCAAGCAAGCATACAAGAACGGACGATAACATTGCTCATATAAGAGTATAGGATTTCGCAACAAGGGCCGAAAATGAGGTTTTGCAGGCTCGAGATCGTGTTTGAAATTCGAGACGAAGTCGAGAATTTGAATCGATCGAGAGCTGCAAAACCCTTTCGGCCGAGTTGCGAACACTATTTTTCACCACACTAAACCAATGTAATATACCCTAAATAGTTATAAAATTCATTATTATTTGACTCACTTTAAAACAAAACTTTAAGTTTATGAGCGACGATACAACTACTTTATCGTTATTTAAACAAACACAACCATGAAAATCATATGATCGCACCCGTATAATTATGTGATGTTCTGACGTTGTTTCAAGCAAATAAACGATCAGCTGACTTTCGGCCCTAGGGCCCCAAACGTTTTCGGTCCTGTGGCGGCAATCAGTGTGTTTCGGTCCGCGTTTGACGTTTGTAAAACAGGTGATTTCGTCGTAGTGTGGTGAAAATAAAATAGTAACTTATTAAAGCTAACTGGTAATCCCATCGCTATATTTTAACGATTGTTGATCCGCGCTTTGCCTGATAAATGCTGCAATCAGTGTTTATTCTAAAGAATTATTTAAAACGGTGACATGTGTTAAGTTTTAAACATGAAGGATTAAGATTAATCTAATGTCATCGGATAGTGCTACTGTTCCTTAGATTCAGCCCTTTATTGTGCTTAAGTTATGCTCTCTCTTACAGTTCTTTAACACTTAGGCGAATCTATGTTAAAACCCTTGAATTTGACACCTTAAACGTTAACATTCGTTTTGCGTTATCGAGTCATGACCACGAAGAAAAAACCTTTAGCGTATTGATGTATAAATCCTACTAATTGTAAGTGTGAAAGTTTGTGAGTTTGTTTGTCATATAAAGACGGTGACACACTATCACACATTTCCCCGAACAAGACATCACACCACACATCACACAGGACAAAAGGGAGGATGTGTGATGGTGTGTCAGGGGTCCGCGCATCACACAAGACATCACACCACACATCGTCGCGAGCGCTCTGGAGGTGTTTTTTGACGAAAGATCAAAGAAATGTCTGGAACGGTGTCTTGTATGATGTGTGATAGTGTGTCAGGGTCTACTCTGCCCCGAACGTCTTTCCGTACGCCATCGCGTTACCGCGCTCGGAGGAATGTGTGATCCGATGTGTGATCCAATGTCTTGTTCGGGGGAATGTGTGGAGCGAAAAATTTATCTCCCTGCGCTGTCTGATGTGTGGTGTGATGTCTTGTTCGGGGAAATGTATGATAGTGTAAATGTATTGTAATGTTGTATTTTTATGTTTTTGGAATAAATATATTTGATATTTGAGTGTGTCACCGCCTTAAGTCAGCTGCAACGTTTGATTGACATTGACATTTTATGTAAGTCAGCTGTAACAACAAATCCACTCAGGCAGACTAATGTAAACAAATAAACCCAATTCCAGTTGGTAGATACAAAAACAAATACCCCCGTCGCGTCGCAGCAAACCTGCGTACTCAGCGAATTTCCAATAAAAAGCAATAATTAATCAATTATACAAAAAATATAAAAAGTGATATTTTTATACATTAAAATAAAATGCCCTCGTTTGTTTTGCATAGTCTCTGTCAAAAATACTGAGAAACAAATTAAATTTAAAAATAAATATTTCTTTTAAATAAATAGGCTAGATTGTTATTTTTTGGTAGTAATCAGTGGCGAAGCGTGCGGTCATCGTTGGATGCGGCGTTGACCACAAAGAATAAATTGATTTCAATCCTGGCGAAAATCTCATCAGCGAATTGCTAGTCGCGCCTGAGTGAAAATTTTTTATAAGGAATGTGTGCCCTTTTAGGAAAAACATTTGCGAAATTTTTTTTATTTTTTTCAAAACGTTTTTCATTTTTTTATCGATTGGCATTTGAAGATTCATAGATTAGCTAAGGTAACGCAAAATCTTGTGTGTATATTCAATGATACAGCATCTTTCATGAAAGAACACGAATTTTTGTCACTGACCGTAACCAACATGAAAATGAAGATTAAAAATATTTAATGTGGTTTGATAAATATGTTTTGCTGTAAATAGATTTAGTTTTAGGGCAATATTGCAATAAACAGCTCATTAAGCCTTTAGTAAATTTGGTGTTTCAAACAAAAATCAAAAAACTAAAAAAATCGAAAAAAGCAAAATATTTCTTAAAGTTTGTCTAGCTCCAAGCAATCGTTCCTGTTATATGAAAAACCTTTATGTCCTCATAGGGGCGTCTGTTTTGTGTGTGATTATAGTTTTATATGATGATATATCAATTTTTGTATTTTTATAACCCAAATCATGACCGATACGGTCAGGGACAAGGGGTACGGTCTGGGACAAACGAGAATCGGCGGTCGATTTACTCAATTTATTTAATGCCTTTGTTTTCAATTATTATTTTAAATTATCCTTGGCACTTTAATGGGCCAATAACCTGGTTATTTGGGAGTTGACTGTACTCTATTCCACAAAAATTTATAATAAAATATAAGCATTACCTTTAATATTTACATATTTCAAAAACTACAATTTTACTTTTTCATAAATCCTTCAATTGTACTTTATAAGATAAAATTGTCTTTCACTTCAACTGAATAGTGCAATTTACAACGAAATTTATAATGATTGTCACGACCGTACCCCCGTACAATCGATAAGGCTATCGTGGTCGTGACAAAAATGGTTTCGGTCGTGACAAATACGGTCAGTGACATTACAATTATTTGTCCCTGTTCTGGTGGTAGCCCTGCACCTCGTGTTTGAGAAGACAAAGTGGACCTCTAGGTTACCGTAGCAATTAAAATATCATATCAACAAATATTAACACCATGTCTACTGAAACAAACGACTAGTACGGTCTTGGACATATCAAAATTACCAAAAACACAAACTTACCTTTATCAACCTTGATAAGTTTAAAAACAAAGAAAAATCTCTGGAGCAACGTAAAACACTCCCGTTCACCTCTGTCTCTTCAAACCAACTGACTCTATCACCACCAGGCTCGCCACTGTCGTGTTCCAAAGTTCCAAATTTTGCGGTTACGGTCGGGATTTAAAATCGAGGGACAGACTTATTTTGCCGTAATACTCAGTTCGCAACAAATAAAAAATTATTAAATACTCTTTTTTTGTAAGTTTAATAATTAGTGATGATATAAAAAATAGCATTATTTATTTAAGCACGCATAATTGTTCTAAAAATAGCATGAAAGTTGAAGAATGGACCCTAGGGACAAGTTACGGTCGTGACATTCGTGACTTTGAAAATACGGAAAAAATACCTAGAACCCATTAACAACCAAATAAATATTTGCAAAATGTTGCCCCCGTCCCAAAAAATATTAAAACACATAATATGATACTAAAAAAAACAGTATCTACGAAATAAGAAGCCAGACACATTAAAGGGCACGATAAAAAATTGTCACTCGCCTAAGCGACCGCTTCAAACTCTTAACCTTGACATGACCGCTGGCAACGTAGCGGACAGCGGTAGCGACTAGCAGTCAGAATCGACTTCGGCAGATCGAACGGCTCCGGGACACCCTTCCCCCCCCCCCCCGTGACCATCGAAGAAGGCCCCCTTCCACACCTCCCCCAAAACCTGCAGCCAATCACAACGCCTATAGCCTCCCTCTCAAAGCAAAAGTTCGAACGGCCTCGGAGATTGTCGACCGCTCCCGTGACTTCTCGGTAGTTTCCGCGGGGCTTCGGCTAAGTCTACGACGACGCTTCCGAATGATGTCGGCCGCTTTCGTAACTGATGGGTAGCTTCCGCGGGGTTTCGGCTGTCTAAGGTGGTGCGGGCCGTGCTGTAGACAAGTGAAATCCGCCAGACCGCAGCACTAGTAGCGCTGAGAGCCGCTGCATGATTGTGAATAGGTGGCTCTTAGTGTGTGTGAGGCGGCGATGGGGGAGGGGAGAGTGAGTCGCGCTCTTTCTCTTTCCTTCCTACCCCGCACCCCGAACGTAGCAGCTCGCGAACCCGACACCGCGCCGGCCGTGGCGTTTAGCTATCGGCGCGACTGCGACGGTATATCAGTAAGCCCGTGCTCCTGGAGCCCCGATTCTTACTGGAGATTGCGCATCAGTGATGCGGAAGATGATGTCGGATTATGTGATTACCCTCTAATTAACTATTTATTTCATTACCTTCAGTTTAACTTTACAGAATTAAATCACCATTTTGACGTATTCCAAGACGAAAATAACAAGAGCATACCACTAGATGACTTGGATATGTAGCTGACAATAATTATTTCCATATGTTATGTAACTGTATAACCAAGTAAAGTAAAAATGTTATTGACACTTGCAAAATGAAATGTTGCAGCCTTTAAAAATAAGTATTAAAAACAAGTCAGCATAGGAGAATTAACACGATTTTATTTGAAACTAAAAAAGCAATGCTTTACAGTCACGCCTTATAAGAGACCTAATCAATTAATTAATTGTAGGTTTTTACATTACAAACTGTACTTTAGTGAACCCAGGCCTAGTCAATGAAAATTCAATGCGCCATCAATGCAGTTCAATTAAGTGTATATTGTTAAAAAAAAGTTGGCCTCACAAAGTCACGTAGCACTTATCAGCGAGGTTCAAAAATGATTCGTGTGGCACTGGAATAAAGAACATTATATAGGAAAACGTTGAACGTTTTGAACTTTAGATAAATAATATAATATAATAACGGTAAATAAATAAATAAGTAAATAATAAACATCAACAACGGTAACCATTAATTTATAAAACTACTATCCATTGATTTTCTGCCGAAGAAAAAAATATTTGCACTTGAGTTTAAAGACTATATAATAACTCTTGATTGAATCATCCGATTTTACTTAAATTAATGTTAAACTGAAGGGTGCACCATTGTCTCCAACACTCTATAACATAAGTATAGACCATATATTAGAAAAGCTGTCTGAAGAAAATATTAAAGATATGTATGGATATAAGATAAACAACTATTTGCCTCCTGTAATCATCATAGGTTTTGCTGACGACACTTTGTTGGTTGGCAAAAATAAAGAATCGACCACTGAAATGTTCAAGATTATAAAATGATAATTCAGTGAGATAGGTTTAAATTTAAAAATAAATAAGACCAACATAGTAAATGTACAAAAACGGAAACTACATTCTGAAGAATTTGAAATTGACAATGTAATACTAACATCTTTAAACAAAGAAAAAACCATCAAGTATTTAGGAGTAAATTTTGAAAATGAAATAGTTTTGAATCCAGTTTCTATAATTAACCTTGTGTCAAGTAAAATTAGTAAAATATCTTCAACTCCCTATTTAAAGACTGTACAAAAAATATTTGTTTTTAATAATTACATTTGGCCATCACTTATTTACCCTTTTCAGACTGCTCCTCTAAATAAACTTAACAAAACATTCCTAAAAGATATAGATGTTATTCAGCGATCAAAGACCTGCAGATATCCCAAATGCTATGCTTTATTCCTCAAAAAATAATAAAGTATTGGGATTAAATGAGAGCCACATTGGAGGCTCCGATCCAACACCTCAATATCTGCAGAGTATTGGAAATTATTGGTAATCCATACATAAAATTAATTCGAGATTTTAAAAAGGAAAAAGAAGAATGTTTCAAACGACTCGACCTATTGGACTAAATAAATGGAGAATTTATAAAAAACTAGTGGCTTGTAGGGGCAAAAGCCCCTAAAAATAAAATACAAATGGTGGATATTTAATGTTTCCTTCACACTCACAACTCGGTAACATTTTGACGTGTAATTAAACGTTTAAAGTTTAATGTTAAAGATATTTTGACATTTGCTTGTAGGTATCAGCACCTACGTTGAACACGTTTTTACGGTTGCCCGTGAGAAAATACTGCTTTGTCTTGATAGATTCAATAATAAATAAACTTTTGATTGGCCAAATTTCAAGGTGAACCTTTTTGGTGATATTGCACTTTGCACTCAATAGCTGTTAGTGCAGCACACTCTGTTGATCCTCGGTCAAAACTATGACCATTTCCGACCACACATAAAATTGGTAGAGCTAGGCCTTAGAAATTATGAATGAAGTCTTCTCTATACCCGTAGCCTGCGCTTATTCGATTGTATAAGTGTTACAAATCAGCATCAGCTACTACTACATGATATACAATGTAAAAGTAACAGTCGTATTTAATTCCTCTTGCTTTTTAATGTTAAGGTCCCTAAATTATAGAAACAGAAAATCTGGAAGTAAAAACCGCCATGTGTTATTATATAGTACGTTCAACCTAAATAAACCATATATCAATATCTAGCATGTGGTTACGTAACACATGTTTTAATGTAAACAAAGCAGACGTTTTTAGATTACAATGATTTTAAAATGGCAGATATTTAACGTTATATCTTACTTTCTGATAAACTTTAAGAAATTTCACTATTTTCCTGAGATCGTGGCATCAAGACCTATATTTGCGCCCCCTCCCATTCTCCTACAACTTGCCAAACACCCACAATGCCGGCGCAAAAATTTCGCTTACATGATCATTTGGCATTAAATCGGCATCGTTATAACGTAAACGAAACAAATGCTCTTAACTCTTTATAATTTTAAAACTATAAATACAACTCAAACCCGCAATTATAAAGTCTGTTAAAGTTGTAAATGTTAAAGTTAAAATATTTATTTGTTATAGTACATTGAACATAGTTAGCTGCCTTTTAAAAAAACCATATGTCACGCAACATCACATGGCCTTGAATGAAGCATCAGCACCACATGTTTTAATGTAAACAAAGCAGACGTTTTTAGTTCCTGATGCTTTTTAAATGGCAGGTATTTTACGTTATTTCTCGTTTTCTAATGAATTTCAAGCAATTTCAGTATTTTTCCCGTCATCACGGAACAGAGACCTAAAATTAGAGCCCTCTCCCATCTTTCTTCGACTTGCCTGACGTCCACAATTTTGACGCAAAGAATCGCCTTACGAAATTAAATATGTGATGATTAAGATGAGCTTCAAAGAAGGGAATTATTAAATTGGTGTTCATTGCCTTTTAAAGGAAGGGGAGTATGCCTTTTTAATGAATGTCCATTGGTAAACCTTCACTTGCATACCTTAAAAGATCTCAATACTTCTCAATACAAAAAAGCGTTAAAGATTATAGGAGATGTTGCTCCGACCAGACTAAATCCGGGCAGATCCATCAGGGACGGCAAGGGGGTACACACGGTTTTTAATGAATTTATAGGTACTAAGACCTATTTAGAAGGAATAAAATATATAGTAGTTGTTGATAAACATAAAATGTAGAAAGATTTCATAGAATAATACATTTATTATGACAATAATTGTTGAAAATTAGAATTACAAAATATAATAATATTGTGAAAACCTTGTTTTACTGAGAAGACTTAGTAACTGATTAAAAATTGTTTTTCTTAACATTGCCTAGCAACTTTTAGGATTTTATACCATATGTATCAGTTCATTCACTATATGGTGGGGCAGTCGGTGGTCACTACACGAGCCCCCTGGGAAGACTGGAAGTCTATGGTAAAACCCAAACAAAAAAAAAAACAAAAAATGCATAAAAAAAGTCCTTGGACAAGTTATTATGTGTTCAAACTTTTTCATTAGGTTTTCAAACTTTTTATTGGGTGTTTTCAAAAGCGGGCTTCACTCTATCTAGGCTTACTTTAACCTGCGAACCGTGCAGCATAATGGTGATGGTTTTATCCCCTTTTTCGATAACTTTATGTGGTCCAGTGTACGGGTGTTGTAAAGGTTTTTTTACACCATCTTCCCTTAAGAAAACATGCGAACAAGTGTCCAGATCCCGGAAAACAAAGCTTTTTTTTTGTTCCATGCCTTTGAATGTTAGTTGGTTTGATTGAAGCAATCTTCAGTCTTAAGCGTGAAACAAACTTAGTTGGGTCTTCTAGAGGTGCCAACTCGGTTGTCGGGACAAAATATTCACCAGGGAGGCGTAAAACTTGACCAAAAACCATTTCCGCAGATGAAGTATTCAAGTCCACACGGAAAGCGTTTCTTATCCCAAGAAGTACTGCAGGCAAGGATTCGACCCAAGAGGAGGTAGAGTGGCACATGATGGCTGCTTTAAGATGCCTATGGAATCTTTCAACCATTCCGTTAGCGCAAGGATGGTAACCAGTTGTCCTATGTCTTGAGAAACCGCACAAATTCCCTAATTCAGTAAAGAGCGAAGACTCAAATTGTCTGCCGGTTGCGGTCAGAAGGTTGCGTGTTCGTATCACGTCGGGGTCACCACTATAGGTACTAAGACCTATTTAGAAGGAATAAAATATATAGTAGTTGTTGATAAACATAAAATGTAGAAAGATTTCATAGAATAATACATTTATTATGACAATAATTGTTGAAAATTAGAATTACAAAATATAATAATATTGTGAAAACCTTGTTTTACTGAGAAGACTTAGTAACTGATTAAAAATTGTTTTTCTTAATATTGCCTAGCAACTTTTAGGATTTTATACCATATGTATCAGTTCATTCACTATATGGTGGGGCAGTCGGTGGTCACTACAAATTAAAATGATATGCTCAAATAAAAATTCAGCCCTGTACATTTCTTATAGACATTCTATACCTTGAATATTATTTTGGATTATTCAGCTTATATTTTCGGTTCTAAATAAGATCTGCTGCATGTTTTGGACTTTAAAAAATTATTTAACGTTTTTTATCTGAGCCATTGATCACTGAAATCGGACGAGTGTTGGACGAGCTATAAGTCTGAAAGCAACATGTTAATTTTTCCAAAATTTGATTTTTGTTGAAGATTTACAGCTCAGGTTGTAAATGGGTCACAAAGTTCGTTTTGGTATAAACATTACTCAGTAATTTATAGGCTTTCATATGAGCCTCATTACTCATTAAAGTCGGACTTACTTAATTTGAATTATGAACCTTCATTTACCATATTTTTTTCGTATAGGCTGTATATAATTAAAGAGTCATCCATAGAAATCTAACGAAGAATTATAACAGTTTTAGGTTTTAATTAACTCAGTACATTACTGGTTTTCATTTAGGCTCTTAATCATTTGAATCGGTTATGTTTGAGATGAGGTATGGGCTTCCAATCAATGTAAAATTCAAATTTTTTTCAAAATTTCAAAATTATTTTAATAGTCCAGTAACTGAAGGTAAAAATCGGCGAAATTGGAAAATTTTCTCACTCAGCACCGATTTCCATGAAAATTTGGATTTAAGTTCTACTTACCTTCTACTTCAAAGTTAAAAGTGTTTTAAGGGTTGCTTTTTCCCAGGGGGTGGGAGCCACCCCTTCTAGGGGGTGAAAATTGTTACATTAAAACTAAGCCCGGAAATGGATATATTGACCTATTCTAAGCAAATTTTGTTTTAGGGTGGGTGCACCAGTGAATGACCACCCCCCAGTGAATGACCGTTATGCTTAAAAAGCCCGGTATTAAGCATATTCTTTGGGCTAGCTAATTAAAAATAAGCGCAAAACCACCCTTAGAATGTTATTCAACAACATTCTCCCATTGGTTAAAATTGTTGGAGACGAAAATACTTTTTAAACATATTTAATATTGAGTGTGATACTATATTCGATTTTGATGTTTTCTGCTGTAGTGACTATCCCTGCAAGGCTTACCTGGATTTACATCCATTCTATATGTGATGATTATTTCAAAAATGCGTTGCAGTTAAATAGTATTTAAAATACTACCCTACAATTTAAAATCAATTTTATTGCTCTACATGTTATGATTAATTTTTACTGAGGGCGGTCATAAATTGGAACGTAACTGGGACGAAAACCAGTGAATGACTGGGGAAAAACCTAGCGGTCATTCACTGGAACGAGATCGGTCATTTACTAGCTATGATCTATATTCTCAGCTGAATTATTCTCATTTATTTTTGTCAGCTGATTTTTCAATTTTTTGACAGTTATTCAGCCAAAAGAGACTGGTCATTCACTGGTGCAAGATCGGTCATTCACTGGTGCAGTCCCGGTCATTTATTAGAGCATTGACATAGTTCCCTTTTAATTAATATTACTCCCAGTATTCTTATTAAGTAACATATTTAACTAATACTGATTAATCCTTAAAGAATAAATGAACTCTCTATAGTAAAATGTATAACTGTGACTATGAAATAAGGGAGCAATGTCAAATTAACATGAGACATCGTCCTTAACCGGTCATTCACTGGTGTACTCACCCTATAAAGTTTTTTCTTAAAGTCAATACTTTTCGAGATATTCACGATCGAAATTGGCGATTTCCCCCCAAACAAACACTTTTTTGAATGGATTTCCACAAATAACTCAAAAATTAAGAGGCTTAGCGAAAACGTTATAATGAAATGAATTGTAGCGTATAAAAAACAAAGAAAATGGTGGGCTTGTGAAGTCTGTATATCCAGTTGGAGCAAAGTTATGGGTTGTTTAAGAGTGGTTTTAATTCGTCGAACGCCAAAACGCACAATTTCAATGTGAAATAACTAAAAAACTAAAAGTTTTTCGAGGAAAACTTACTGAACATTTTTTAAATATCATTAAAAAATCTTTAATTTTGTTTTTTGGAAAAGTTACCATTGTAAAAATTAAGCGAGTTATGATCAAAATAAAGTTGGTTTATATTTTTTCGGCATTAAAAATCTTGAAATATCTTGAAGGTGAACGTTTGAAAGTTATTAGCCTTTATCGATTGTCAACAATGAAAGCCGCACACTCTTTCCCTTTCCGCTCGTGGTGGGAAACAGCTGAACTGGTAGCAGTGCTGCCAACATAGTTAAAAAAATAAATGCCCTAAGATTTACATACTACAAAAAGTACATGTAGGTGAGAACATTGGAAAGTTATTAGTATTTACAAGAACCTTAGAGTAACATAAATAGTTGACACACTATTAACTATTTTTAAATTTTTATGTTTTCAGGGCTACCAACCTATAAAAACATTTTTGTTATTGAAAAAAGCAATCGGTACATTATTTGCGATAATTGTTAAAATATGTACTTGGTTTTTCAGCCATAACTCGGTCAATTTTTAAGTTACGAAGGTTTTCTAAGTAGCATTTTGTGCGTTTTTATAAGAGCTATAAGCTCACAGAGTAGTATTTATTTGTTTTTCAACCCTTAAGAAAAAACGGGTTAGTTGAAAGGGTTGAAAATATCAGTAATTATCAACAATTGAAGACTTTGATCGCCTGTATCATCGTTAATTATTGTAAAAAAACTTTTTATTTTCCTTATTTCTCAACATATCTTGATAAAACTTGGTATATGCCTTCTTCTAGTTCAGATCTACTAAGTATTGAATTAAAATCACCTATTTTTAACATACCTGTTGCAGAAAACTTGCATACTCATTCCATGTTATTCTTATGGAGATTACAAAAACATGTTTTATCTCCTATGTTGGATTAAAATGTGTTTTTTCATTTGAAATTCGCTGAGTGTGCAGGTCTGCTGAAACAGGGGTATTTTCCTCTTTTTTTTATTTAGGTGTAACATGACGGTGGCGTCGGACCAATCTATTACCGAGGGTCACGTCGTGCGTCGGATTGGAAGTAATCACTGCTTAGCTGACGCCTACCCTGATAGCTGCGGGCTTAGTTAAAGGTCGCAAAATAAAAACAATCAGTATAGCTCATTCCTATATAAACTCTAATTAATTGCTGAATTGAAAAACATGTATCGCTAAATAGCAACTTTATCGTTGTTAGTAACTTTAAAATAATGTTTTTTTAACAAATTTAAACAGGCAATACTTGTGAGTTATTACTTCAACATTTTCTCTTGCTTGATGTGTAACGTCAAAGTATTTAAGTACTTCAATTCATGTACTTCACTTTACCAATGATTTAAAATTAATCCTTTATGATTTTTAAAGATATTCATCCTGCATCTACTTTGTAACTTGAAGGGGCAAAAGCTCTACAAATCAAGAACAAATTTTGAATATTTATATTTGATATTAATGTTATATTGCTTATCACTTTAAAAATAAATATACTTTAAACAGAAAAAGTGGGAGTTATAATTTGAACTCACATTTCTTTGGGGAAAATGAACAATTAGTCTGATACAACCGAGTTTCAGGATAAATTATATAAACATTTTACCTTTTACCTTTTACCTAGGTCCTCCATAGTTGTTGAGACTAGGGAATCGTCATAATCTTCGATCCTCATGTGTTGTGTTTGTGTTTGTTTGTGTGTGTGTGTGTGTGTGTGTGTGTGTGTGTGTGTGTGTGTGTGTGTGTGTGTGTGTGTGCGTGTGTGTGTGCGTGTGCGTGTGCGTGTGCGTGTGCGTGTGCGTGTGCGTGTGCGTGTGTGTGTGTAGTTTAATTGTGAGCAGGGATTTTTTGTGTTTTTGGGCCTATCTATTGTAAATACTATGGTCATCAAAAAAATCCTGTAAGCTATAATATGGTTTGTTAAACAAATATTGTTTTAGTTTTCTAAGAAAGGGTTTAACGTGATTGATTTTTCAGTTCATCTGGTAGAGAATTAAAAAGCTTTACTCCTATTATTTGTGGATTCTTAGTGGTTTTAGATAATCTATGTTGGTCAAAATTATAGTTGAGTTTTGAGTTTCTTTAATTAAGTTTATGACAGTCGTTCCTTACGGTGGTGTTAGTTTTAAAAACTTAATGGTTTCTAGGATATATAAGGATGGTAAAGTAAGGATTTCATTGGATATGAAAAATGGTTTGCAATGTTCGGTGAAATGGATTTGTTCAATTGTTCTTAATGCTCTCTTCTGGATTATGAGTATTTTCTGTAAATATTGGTCAGTTGCAGAGCCCCAAGCTATAACACCAAATCTAAGGTGACTTTCATAAGAGCGAAATATGCTATTTTTGAAGTTTTTTGTTCATTATTAAGCGAATTCTTCTAATGGTGTACAATGCTGATGATAGCTTATTTTTTAGTGATTCAATGTGGTTTTGCCAAGATAGATTTTCATCTAGTAAAATTCCTAGGAGTCTTGTTTCAGTCACTGTTGTGATTGATGTGGTTTCTGTAATTTGTAGATTAGTCTGGTTTTTATTTATTTTTATTTTTTTATTGACAGTTTTTGATAAACCATAAATGATCACATTTTTGACTGAATAGGCCTATTTAGATTCTATGTGAAATTTTGTGTGATTTGACACCACTTTAAGTCTCGTACCTTAAAAAATAAGGGAGTTATAAGCAATTTTAGTTTTGGGGCCAAAATGGTTTTTTGAGCGTAGAAAACGAGTTTGGTCGAATATTTTTAATTGCTCACCACCATTTTACTTCTCTCATTATTACGCATTACTTTGCTAATTTAACCTTTCTTGTATCTCTTATAGTTTATGAGATCCAAATGGTGTGCTCAAAAAAATGAACACACTGTATGTTACACACAAATTTACTTGTACAGTATTTATTATTAAAGGGTTTATTTTTAAAATATCAATAAAATTAGTATTTACCGTGTGAATTACTTGACCAAAATAGATATATTATACACTTTTCTTAAAGAAAATTTAATTTTCTTTAATTTTTCCATTTAATAGGGAATACTAAAAGTTGATTGTTTTCAAGATATTTAGGAAAACCCGAAAAATTATATCTTCAGACCTCCCTCCCTCCTCCCGCTCAAGGACTATGGACAGGGACTTTTGATGTTTTCACCTCCTAACTAGTCCAAACAAAGCTGCAAAATCAAAAATTGTATTCCATGCATTTCCCTCTATACCTTTTTTGAGCATTAATAGCCTGGACTGTAAGAATACTGAAATAAATTTTTATAGCCTCAAAATCAGATATTTTAGATCATAAGTTAAATAAACTTAATTTTTCAGAAAAATCTATTCCAGCCTCACCTTATTTTTCATTCATCCTCATAAATTATTGAAAGGTATTTCAGAGCAATAGAAGGTGTTTATAAAACTGCTATTTTTTGTGTGAATCTTATTTAATGGAGAACGTTTTTGACACATAATAAG
This sequence comes from Flexamia atlantica, assembly GCA_035578135.1. NCBI lineage: Eukaryota > Metazoa > Arthropoda > Insecta > Hemiptera > Cicadellidae > Flexamia > Flexamia atlantica. The sequence continues at coordinate 178,195,939 of JAQJVK010000001.1, forward strand.
TTTCAAAGTAACAAAGAACTACCACAAGTATTAATCAATCAATCAAAAATCTTTATTTGTCTTTGTACATAAAATAAATACAATAAATGGTGTCAGACCAGACTCATGATTACTATATACATAGGGCCGAGGTCACTAACCCTAACACGCTGCTCCACATGCATGTTACATCTAATTTTTATTGTAAAACTCCTGAAAAGAATATAAGTGTTTATCTACTATGAAAGATTTTAATTTTAATTTAAATTTATTTAAGTTTCTTTCTAATCTTAGTTAATCTCGGAGTGCTTTAAAAAATGTGTTGCCTATGTAGGTAATTTTTTGTGTGTAGCATTCCAATCTATGTTTATCCAGATTTTTTACATTTTTTCTTCTTGTGTTGTACTGATGTACGGTATTGTGGTTCCAATTTGTAATTTTGTGTTTGTTTTAAATTTAATATGCACTTAAAAAATATATTGGCCATATACTGTTAAAATTTTTAGAGACTTAAAATATTCTTTGGCAGATTCATCACGTTTTAAATTGCAAATAGATCTTATGGCCTTTTTTGCAGTTTACAATTTTATCAAGATTTTATTTTGTTGTTGCCCCATATAGGCAAATACCATATGATATGTGTGAATGAATGAGAGCACAATATTTTTTTTAGGATATCAGTATTACACAAATGGGCCATACGTCTAAGTGCATATAGACCGGAGCTAATTTTATTAACTAGATAACACGTAGCTCGAAATCGAGCAAAAATCATGTGGTAAAATAATGAAGAATAATCAGCCTACTTATATACTTTTAAAGTTTAATCAAAGGGCTAACTTCATTAACAAAATTATGGCTTAACTACTGAAACTATTAAAGTTAATTTGATCTACCGCAGGAGTTTCTGGTAAACGTAAACGATTTTTTAGGGAACACCTTGATTTCTCTATGTCCTCTTTTTTCTTAAATGTATATTTTTAACACCGGCAAAAGATCACGCTCTGCTTACAGCAACATGTAGATGACCGAGAGAAAACACTAGCGCCGTGAGCAATGACTTCCTTTCTTTAGGGATTGCCACTGCAGCTTATTGATAATTATCGCCAAAACAGATATTGTGGGGAACGGCTGTCTTTATAGGCAACATTTCCTTTGTGGCAAAAACGCGAAAATGACCCATTCCTCTACCAGTCTTTTCATTCTTGAAATGCAATCCACCGCAATAAAAACATTTTCAGTTCATTGGTCTGAGGTTGGAAGGAGCATAAAATGTTACATTGGGAGGGTGTTACCAGCGGTTGCGATCGTGTTCTTTCCGACTCCTCCGACCGGTCTACGTTCGTCTTCTTCTTGTCGGTGGCATTATAAATTCACCAAATCCAAAAATAGATTTGCTCAGGTTAATTCAAAAAACACTATGGGATATCGTAAACTACTTTGTAAAACTGGTAACTGCAATGTTTAAGAGCTTTAAAAACTTCATAACATAACCTAAATTACATAATAAATCTTAAAAAAAGGAAACTGTTGAAAACAAAGCCATACCAGCTGTAAGAATAAAAACTGCTCTTTTCGAAAAATTAATTGTAATTCATTGCTGCCATCTGTGGTTTACGTGTAGAACTATTTCAGAGCTTGGCCATATGTTCAGTTTGTAAACAAAGTAAACTGAGCTTGCTCAAATGTCGATGAAGAGCGCCACTGTTCCGAAACTTCAGCCCTTTACTGTACTTTAGTGACGCTCTTTTTTAAAATTCTGAGACTTGTTGACAAATCTACATAAAAGTCCCTTTAATTTGATACCTCAAACGTTAAAATCGGTCCAGCCGTTGTTGTGGTTGGACTGTGAAAAGAAAACCGCTTGCGTATTAATATATAGATTATATGTTCAACATGATGATCCAAGCAAACTTTTCCATCAATATTCAACCCTAAAAGTTTTGTCTTGTTAACTTGTGCAATGTTTTTTTCTTCGATAATTATATTAGGGGATATTTTTCTCCAGTTTTGTTTGTAGAGAATACTATAAAATTGGTCTTTTCAGAATTCAATAATAGACCATTTGTATCTAGGAACTGTTTGACATTGGACAATTCCAAGAAACTTAAGAGTTCAATGTTATTCTGGTTTACAGCTGATATTTTTAAATTTGCATCATCAGCATATAGGCATAGATTATTTTGTGGGACATTCAAAGAGATTTTGAAAAACCAGTTAGGTAGCACAGAAACAGCAGCAGACCCAGAATAGATCCCTGTGGAACACCACAGGAGACCACGCTTAGATTTGACACTGTTCCTGCGACCCTATTCTGATGAAAAGTATTTATTTCAACATACTGATAACGTTCTGATAACGGTATGACTCGAACCATTTGTATGAAATTCCTTTGACTCCGAAACCCATTAGTTTTTTCAAAGGTAAGTCATGGTCTACACTTTCAAAAGCTTTTGTTAAATCCATAAAAAGTACAATGACATCTAAGTCTTCACCTTTGTCTATTGATTCTATGAAATTTACTGCTGCACTTAGTTCTGATCTCCCTGGACAAAAACCATGTTGGGTATCATCAAGAATGTTGTTGTTTTCTAAGAAATGGGACAATCTTCTGTACATAATTTTCTCATACATTTTTGAGAATGATGGCAGGATTGATATTGGGTGATAATTTGACTTATCCTTTTCATATCCCTTTTTATGCACAGGTATGACTTTAGACAGTTTTAGTTTTTTTTGGAAATATACCAGACACTAGGGAAGAATTCACCAGATGAACTAGGATTTTACATAAATGAACATTTGCCTTTTTTATGATAGATACAGGAATTTCATCAAAACTATATGAATGCTTATTCTTTAGAGAATCTATAAATTTACTAATTTCTTTTTCATTTGTTGGTCCACAGTGTAACAATTTAGTATGAGGAAAAGTGTAGTTTGTGAAGTTTTCTGATAATTTATCATGCAACATGTTGCGGGGAGGTAATTATGGTGTTGAATTAAATTGAAATAATGGAGGACCAATCTGATTGAAAATATAGATGAAAATAAAATATTATGCACAGTTACTGAACATTTATTTAATTTTAACATGAAAAATTCAAAGATGATTATGATTATTTCAATGAAAATTAATGATTACAGTTTGTCACTCTCTTGAGGTCGATACCAGTTAATATTTATGTCCAATTAGTTCCTTTGTTTTTTTCCTCCAGTTACACATGACACTATCTTGTTTTTAAGTTTTTCTTTTTGTTTACTTGGATATTTTACTTCATTAGTAAAAATTAGTTTTAAGGAATGAATGAATGATGATGGTGGAATTTTTTGAACAAAGAAAAAATATCATGTGTTTAAAAATGTAAATGAAATTAATGAAATATGAAATATACAGATGGAAGGAAAAAATAATATTATATAAATTAAGAAAAATATTAGGGAAAAAATTAATGATTTGTGATGGGCTACAAACAACCAATCACAGCATTTTAACATTCCGTTCCAATTGTTTGATTCCATTAACAAAGTAGTAATCATTAAACAATTTACTAATAGAGTCTTCAAAAAATAAAGTTGTTTTACACCTTTAAATCATGTTTTAAAATGGCGGTTTTTTTGTAATTGGATAAATTTTTATAAAAGCTTCCCCTTTTCATTTTTGATCTCCATTTATCTAAATTATGTCTTGGGACCACCCACGATACTTTTGGGTGGTTAATACCTCATTTTGACCAATTGTTAATTTTTGGCCGCCATCTCGGATCCGCCATATTGGATATCAGTTATTTTTTCTAAAGTTAAGATAGTGTTGTGACACATCATTTCAAAGTACATTTTTACACTGATTACAATGCCGCAATCCGCTTATGAAAATATTAATTCGTTTTAAAGATAAACTTAAATTAAAATTCATCCTTATACATTTCTTATGGACTTTTCGCACTTTGAATCTACTTTTTATTATCTTTCTTATATCTCCTGTTCTAATTGAGGTATGTAGTTCATTTTGGTCTTAAAATACTCAGTATTATATGGCCTTCAATATGAGCTATTGACCATAAAATTCGGACGAGATTGTGTCTGGTTATATTATTCTATTCAACGTAAAGTACAATTTTTTAATATTCTATTTTAATTAAAAATTAATATCTCAAGTTATGAGATATTACACCTAGCATTATATAGCATTATTATTACACTTAGCATTATTATTATTACATAGCATTATAAGACACAGCGTTCATTCTGGTCTCAAATTACAAGGTGAATCACTTGCCTACAAAACCTTCAACAAAACAAAGCCTTAAAGTGGTCATGGCATTGTTTCCGCTGAGCCAACTATAAGTAATAACTTATCTCAGGTAAAATCCTCCAAGGTCAATAAATATAAAAACATGTCAATATTATTAATTTGTTTATTTATGTGTAACACAGGTGCAGAGGGTCGCCTAAGACCAATCAACTTGTTGCTGCCGCTGGGCCTGAAAAATTTTAGTTATTTAAAATAACATGTGTATTACTTTTTTTAAATCTCCTTTAAACATGCATACATAAAAAGAAATTTGTGCAGAAGATTTTGGAAAGATTTTTTTTTTATAAAGTGGGTGGTGGCCTCTTCATCTTGCCTTTGCCCCGCCCACATAGACTATTGATCTATGCGTGGACGTTATTAAGCAAAGGCAAGGAGTGAGCCGGTACAGTACAAGGGTGAACAGTACTGCTAAAAGTCTGCAACATTCCCGAGTCTCGAACCTGCGACGCTTTGAGGCCACAGTTCCGAGGCCGAGTGCGCTACCAACTGCGCCACCGCTAAGTCCCCCCGCGAAAAATTTTGCAAACAAGCGATCATAGTCCCCTGTTTCAGACGCCATTTTTAACCCATTTTCATAAAAACAACTTTTGAATTATTCAGGAAGAGTGCCTCCTTGTCCCTGTAACCTCCAAATTATGATGCAATGCAAGGTGGCAAGGAAAAATCTAAAAATAATTCTAAAATATTTTATTATGGAATATAGGGGAAGGCGGGGCGGAATGGGGCACTTAGTGAATAATACCACATAAAACAGACAATAGAGGTATAAAGATCAATTTTTTGACAGAAAAACTATCTTTGACATTTATTTTACACGACACACTTTGGTAATACACCGTATCTACAATAGAAAAAAATATATAATTTTTTGAAAATAAAATGTTTACTACCCCATCTTGCCCCACACACGGGGCGAAACGGGGTTGGGTCTTTAACCATGGGGGGGCGAAACGGGGAACCATTTCACTGTGTAGTCAATTTAACATAAACTTGTCAAATGTTCAATCAATGTCCTTATTTACTTTTTAATCATTGTCTTGACAAAATTCACAGACGTGGACTAACTTCATCGTCTTCACTATCAACCCCATTCTGCCCCTGCCCCATTCCGCCTCCAATGCATACTTTGAGGTTATAACCTACCCACACTACAGGTTAACACTAATTTGATTTTTAAATACATGAAAATGTTCTTAAAGGTATAAGCTACAATATTAAATACTAATAATATTGATTATTAATTGTTTGATATTACTTAAGGTAGCTGTAATATCACAAAATGTTGTAAGGAGATCATTCAAAACTGAAAATCTTGCATATTTCATAAAACAGAGGGACAAAATGGACGAAACCAGTTCTAGGCAGTTTGCACAAGAAAGCTAAAGTAGTTGAAGGATCACCTGTTAGGTTGCAGCACCTGTCAGATAAAAATAAGCAAAATCCCGTTCCGCCCCACTACCCTGTTCTGCCCCGCCTTCCCCTATGTATAAAATTTTCAGTGAAAAGTTTTTAAGCCAATCATTTTATCCTTACTCAATCGGGTTTCTTCCCAGAGGCCCAAAATGATAACCATATTAACATTATGCAAAGTTATTATTTACTGAAAAGCTAATGACATGTTTACTTGAACAAATGATCTTTGGTAAGTAATCAAAGGCATAAACACGTATGTTGGAATCAGCTAGTCTATATTTATAAAAGAGGATGTTGGTATATATATTTATATATTTGTAGTTTATGGACTAGAAAACTGTTGGGCTGTTTGCCATTAATCTTGGTTTATACAGTGTGTAAATTAAGTATGGAAACAAATCTGTATTTTTTCAACCAAAGGAGATAGAGATATTTTGTTTGTGGCTTTGGTTGTTAACCTAGGTTCCGGATTTTTTGACATCAAAATTTTTTTATCCCCCTCGCATTGTGGGTGATAAAGGGTAACTTAATTTTTTCAAATAGCAACCACTACAGAGTGACCCCTCATTTTAAAGGGTTTGTCAAAATAAATAAAATGGCGCAAACCCGAGGTCGATACCTCACCCCTAGCCCGCAAATGGCAGCCATTTTAAATTTTGAGATAAACACACGAGATTAACTATGGATATCTAAATTTACCTTTTAAGCGGGTGACATTGGGCAAGTTAAACTCTGGATACCATTATTAGATGGAAAAGTGGAAGTTTTTGTCTCATTCCTGATTTTGCCTCAGCCCCCAAAAGAATAAGAATAAGAATAATATTTATTTCCATAAAGCATACACATAGCACGGAACATAGTACATAAAAAACATAGTAACATAGTAGTAACATGGAACATAGTACATAAAATACTATGTACTATGTACACCCAAAAATAGGGTATTTTGGGGTAGCCCCAAAACTCCAAATGCAAATCACTATCGAGTGACCCATTTTGAAGGGTTTGTTAAGACATAAGCAATGGTGCAAACTTAAAGTCGATATATCACCCCTAGCCAAAATGACATCCAATCAAAGATTTGATTGGGTGAAAAATACCCATTTCACCTTTCAAAATATTTAATCCCTGTCATAGCAGCCATATTGAGTCATCCCTCATTTTATAGCCCTTGTCAAACAAAAAACCACGATTTAAATTAATATCCGTCGATCCTAAAAAAACATTCAAAATTTTGAATAAGAGAAGTAGGTGCTTTTTACCCAATCACATTTTTGAATACCTGCCATATTGGCTAGGGGTGACATATTGACATTAGGTTTGCACCATTGCTTATGTTTTTACAAACCCTTCAAAATGAGGGGTCACTAAGTAGGGGTTTGCATTAACATTTAGGGGGTTGACCCCAAAACACCCTATTTTGGGGGCTGAGGCAAAATCAGAAATGAGACAAAAACGTCCACTTTTCCATCTAATAATGGTATCCAGAGTTTAACTTGCCCAATGTAACCCGCTTAAAAGGTAAATTTAGGTATCCATAGTTAATCTCATGTGTTCATCTCAAAATTTAAAATGGCTGCCATTTGGGTTAGATTGAGGTTGAGGTGTCGACCTCGGGTTTGCGCCATTTCATTTATTTTGACAAACCCTTTAAAATGAGGGGTCACTCAATGTTATTTGAAAAAATTAAGTTACCCCTTACCCCCTACCCTGTGAGGGGGATGAAAACAAATTTTTGATGTCAAAAAATCCGGAACCTAGGTTAACAACCAAAGCCACTAACAAAATACCTCTATCTTGTTCGGTTGAAAAAATACAGATTTGTTTCCATACTTAATTTACACACTGTATATGTAAAATTTCACAGAGAAGGTTTATAAGCCATCCATTTCATCCTTACTCAAATGGTTTCCTCCCCAGAGTCCCAAAAGTGTTCCCATGTTAGCCTAAAGCAAAGATATTGTTTACATAATATAAAAGAAATTACCTGTTTACTTGAATAGGTGATCTTTGGGTGAAATTGGTTTTAGATGGACTCATTTCCCACAAAGTGAAGCACATTTAAAAAAATACATAAAAAGCAAGAAATGTAGAATTTTGAACCAGCTGTCGTGAATATAACGTAAAATAAATCACTGGCTAGACAGACTCGAAGAACTTCTCTTTTGTAACAGCTGTTATTTAAAGAGGTAGAGTGTTTTACTGTAAACTATTAATTTTATGTACAGCACTTTCAAAAATTTTGGGATGGCTTATTCATTTGTTTGTTCAATATAGACCCTAAAATCGTAAGACAGCATTTTTTTTAATTGCTGGAGAGGCATTGTAATTTTTTTGTCCAAGGTAGACCCTAAAAACTTGAGAAAATCATTTTTAACGGTGAATACAATTTCAAGCCATGTTCTATGGTTCTACTTACACATATACCTTCATGAAGCAAAAATAATTTAGGATTTTCTAATACCCAGGTCTACTGCAACGGGGGTACATAATATAGTCCTACCTTAGGGCCACTCTGTACTATATGTGCGAGCAGATTCAACGCGCCATCGAAAAAGCCTAGGGTGCCTCTTTTATGTCGTGCCCAATGATCATCATCAGGGCAAGCTCAGGGCGTTTGACTCGGTAAGCCAGTTTCAATAAACTCGCTCCTCGAGTGCGTGAGCGCATTCCTTTCCACTTCATAGCAAGATCGACTGGACAGCCGACACAAGCAAACCGCACTTGCAAGAGGGAGCACCGCCGATATTGGGGATGAGCCTACCCAGGGTAGCAACACCCTTTGGGGCGTTGGATACGTTCGCATTATTAGTATAGACTATAGACATGCCCCTTAGGCAGGAATAGAAACCCCCACCGCAGCAGACCTGCGTACTAAGCGAATTTCAAATGTGTTTTTACGACAAGAAGAATGCATTAAAAAACAAAATTATATTATTGAAGGGTGATACAGTATGTTGTTTTATCGTGGGCGAAGCCATGGGTCCTGCTAGTATTCTTCTAAAAGACAAAACATTGAAACCTTAGAAGCCCAAGGGATGGTGCTCTAAGAGATTAAAGAAATGGGAATGAGGCAGAAACTGACCCAGAAGTATATAACAACTTCCCAACATGTCATGGCCGTCATAGACAGTTTGGACAGAAGGACAAAGACAACAGAAGATATTTGTTCTATATATAAAAAGATAAAGATATTTAATTTAAATCAATTAAATGAAAATTATTGCCGATTGTGTGAACCACTAGTACCACACTTGTCAGTTTTTTGTATTTTTTTGCCAAAACTTTTTTTAGTGTCCTATATTATGTGTTTTGTCTGTGAACAGCTTTAATAGTTTGATAAATATGGATATTTACCAACATTTCAATTGACACTCTAGACCTGTGGATGTGCAGTTGATTGTTGGGTTTATTTCTTTTGCAAGGAAAAAACATATGACATAAAGAAATATTAAAACCATGCCCAATATTACAAATAACTCAAAACCTTAAAAATCCATGAGACTGGTTGGAAATCTTACCTGTCTCTCAATAGCGTCTTCAACTTTTTGAATCCCCGCAATAATTTTGTCTTGAAGTTTACTGAGCTGAAACAAGAGTACTACAACTTTTACAAATTAGGTTGCTAAAAAACCATTTCAAGGATGCTAAATTATTTCAGCAAGATCTTTTTTTCCATTGTTTTAGAATAAAGTAATTATGAAGCAATATGCAGTGTTTGCACACTTATAGAGAAACAATGAGATTAAAGGTATGAAGATAACCCTTGAGCGGGCGCTTCACCGGTGAAACGGCAGCGAGTGCATGCAGAGTTTTACTCCGCAACATGAAATTGCATAAATTTAACCCTTTTTACTTGTTTTATACCAAAATATTGTATTTAAATGTTAATAAACTTCATTACGAATCACATTTCATCGTTGATACAATTTAATAAACTTCATTACGAATCACATTTCATCGTTGATACAATTAATTGTTCACCTTAATAGGTGTAATAATTCAATTGAACATAATTCGAACGAAGTGAGTTATACTTGACTTGAAAATCACTCTTTGTGAACTAACTCCTCTTTTATTATGTGATGAAAATTCTTGAAGTTATACTCGACTTGAAAATCACTCTTTGTGAACTAACTCCTCTTTTATTATGTGATGAAAATTCTTGAAATTTTAACTACATCATATTTATACCCCGAAGATTGTTTTAATCTATAAATGAGTAGTAATTATACATTTAAATATTTTTTTAGTTAATAGCCTTCATTTAATTTTACCACTCTTCGTTCGACCTATACGCGACATAGGAGCGTACTCCTAGTAAGTAATTTTCTAGAATAGATCAGCTATCACTTTATACAGGGTGTCCCGAAATTATGGTAAAATATTTTAGTATATGATAGTATATAGGTCAAAATAAGAAAAAAAGTTCATATAAACATAGGTCCAAAAGTGCTTAGTTTTCCGTCTGTGTGTCTGTTTGTGATTTTTACATATTTAATCATATCTCACGAACCTCTTAACGTATAAACTTCAAACTTGGTACATGGATGACTACTATTAAGACCTATTTTTGTAAGAAGTATCACATTTCTACTTTGTACTATTTCAAAATGGCGACTGTTTTTTGTTTTCAAAGCTTAATATCTTAAAAACCGTAAATTTTAGAAAAATTATACTAGAGACAAAAAAGTTGCGAAATTTAATCCAATTAACGCTGATATTAAGATTATGATGATCGGACTACTAATAACGGAGAAATTTTAACTTTTCTGAATAAAAACACGGTCCTTTGGAACAAACTGTCAGAAATTTCCATGTTTTTATTTGAAAAAATTAAAATTTCTCCATTATTAGTAGTCCGATCATCATAATCTTAATATCAGCGTTAATTGGATTAAATGTCACAACCTTTTTGTCTCTAGTATAATTTTTCTAAAATTTACGGTTTTTAAGATATTTAGCTTTAAAAACAAAAAACAGTCGCCATTTAGAAATGGTACAAAGTACAAATTTGATACTTCTTACAAAAATAGGTCTTAATAGTGGTCATCCATGTACCAAGTTTGAAGTTCATACGTTAAGAGGTTCGTGAGATATGATTAAATATGTAAAAATCACAAACAGACACACAGACGGAAAACTAAGCACTTTTGGACCTATGTTTATATGAACTTTTTTTCTTATTTTTACCTGTACTATCATATAATAAAATATTTTACCATAATTTCGGGACACCCTGTATATTGTATTTAAATGTTGACAAACTTCATTAAAGGGTGTCTCAAGTTTAGTTGAGGCACCAGAGGGGTTGACCCGGGCCGGCCCGGCGAGTAAATCCCATTAGTCACGCGTCGCCGAATAGACCGGAAACGTAAGGGATAAATTTGAAAATTTAATTAATGCATTACCTGAGAAAAAGCATTATACTGTATTTTTAGTCATCAAAAAACTAACAACTGTGTGTTTGTCCCAAGTCAATCGGCCGACTTTAAATGTTTAACTGTATTTAAAGTTTTGGTCTGTTATACCTTCGTCACCTACAGTATTTTTAATTTCATCGGTTTTTCTCAAATATTTAAAGTTTTTCATCATACTTTTACACATGTACAATGGTTAAATGTATATAACAGTTAACATGTAATTTATGAATGCTGTTGCATTAATTATTTATAACGCTACGTAAGTTGTCCACCATGATTTCCTCTTCTTCCAGTGGAAACGCATAATTTAGGAAACATAGCAGTCGCAGGGTATTCAATGATTCATTTCCGAATGCAAACCGGACGCGCGAACTATTTAGGTGCAACGCATATTTTCGCAGAAGCGAATTTGTTGGAGGTTTCCGGCTTCCGTATAAGTGAGTCGTTAGCAGGAAGAAGCAATTACCTAGACAATGTACCGAGGCTTTAAATACCATGACAAGTTATTTTCTGTATCATTGCTAGTCATGGCAGCTGAGAAGACACCCGAGAGGATTTTACTAGCGCAGAAGTACATCACCATACATGGACGAGGGAGTGTACTTAGTAGTGGCGAGAGGAAGATTATATTAACAGTGTTTGGAAATCTGTTAGCTGACAGACATCTTCACTTCGAGATGTAGCAGAGCGGACAGCGGCTTTAACAGGGCTAGCAGAGCGACTGTGGAACGTAAAAGGAAGGAAGCTAATGAAGGAAAACTTACAACGCCTGGTAAAAAACGACCTAGAGCGACAGGTACCAAAACAAGATTGAAAAAAAACATCAGACGTCACAAAGATTGGAATCCGACGCATATTTCATGAAATGTTTAGACAGAATAGACCTCCGACGTTGTCATCTATTACAGAGAAAATTAATGAAGACGGACAGTTTACCAGCAATGAGCAGAGCTACAGTTCATCGGTATATCACTGATCTGGGATTTGTATACGAACGCAGGGCACGACGTTCGGTGTTCATTGAAAGAGACGATCTTGTCATTTGGAGAAAGAAATATTTAAGGGAGATCCGGAAATACAGACTTGAAAAGAAACCGATTTTTTACCTGGATGAGACATATTTGAACGCAGGACACACTGTGAAGCACGCTTGGAGACCGGCTTATATCAAATCCGCACGACACGCTGCATTGGAAGGCGAAACGACTGGACTGAAGAACATTCCAGGGCGAGGAGGACACTTGATCGTTGTTCATATTGGAAATGAAAATGGGTTTCTCAAGGAACGAAGTGATGAAACAGTTCAAAATGACTTGAGGCTAATTTTTCAAGGGAAGAAAAACAAAAAGAGGCTTGGAGGGGTGGACTATCACGAAAAAACGAATTCTGCTTGTTTAGAAAATTGGTTTGAGGAAAAAGTCCTGCAGAATTTACCACCCAGCAGCGTCATTGTAATGGACAACGCCTCCATGCTTGAATTGGCATGGGCACAAGTAAAGAACAACGTCGCACTGCATAATGTTTCTTATAACATTCATGATGTTGAAGAAATGTTGAACAACAACATATCAAACCTGTCACCCGAAACATGGAAGAAGTTTGTGGAGCATGTGACGAAACTGGAGAATTCACTGTGGGAAGTGGACAACGTTTTCGACAGTTTCACAGATGAAACCCGCATTGTTGTGAACCTCGGCAACTCCAGTGATTCCGAAACAGAAAGCAAGAGCGAACTGGAAGAAGAGGAAATCCTGGCCGAACGACTTTTGAGTAACGTAATGAAGACAACAGTGTACAGTAAACAAAAAAATATACAAAAAATATAAAAAATAAATAAAATAAAAAATACAAAAATAAGTGACGAAGGTCTAATAGACCAAAACTTTTAATGCGGCCTCAGGCAGTCTCAAGCCTGCAAAAAGAACTTAATAACTTAATAAGTTCCGAAACGCAGAGAGAAAGTTTGTCACACATTAAATGGCTGATCTAATATGCTATCTATTACCATCATATAAAGCCATATAATACATTTAAGTGTAAATACAACACATTTAATTTTTATATTGAAAAATGTATCATTAGTTTTAACACTTTAAGTCGGCCGATTAACATGGGACAAACACATAATTATTTGTTTTTTTTATGACTTAAAATACAGTATAATGCCTTTTCTCATGCAATGCATTAATTACATATTCAAATTTATTTCTTACATTTCCGTTTTTAAGTGGTGTATTCGGTGACGCGTGACTAATAGTCCGTGGAATTAGTTCCCAGAATCAGCAAAATATTTCACTTTTTGATACCACTTTGAAATTTTTTTGTGATTATACATGTAATAAGAATCAAGAAATCACCGGGAGACACTCGATCACAGGTTAGGAACTCCCTGTTATGACGTCATCAAAATGGCCGCCATGAAAAATGATATGGGTCTGTTTAAACACAAATATCTCCATGATCAAGTGTATAAACTCCATAAATGTTTATATTTTCAGAAAGATAATCAAATTTTGGACAAAAAGTGTCATATCGTTAAATTACATCAGACTAGCCGTTTACGAGATAAAGCGACTCAAACTTCATTTTCATCAATTTTCACTACTTGATATGTCAAAGAAACACTTAATTATCCTTAAATACCCAAAAAAAACCCATAAATGTATATATTTTCTAGGCAATATAAATCTTAACAAAATACTCCATGACATTAGTTTATCTCAGGCTAGCCGTTTCCAAGACATTTTGACTCAAATTCTTGTTGTAATTTTCACTACCCCATAACAAATTTCAAAGAATCACATATTTCCCCGTTATTACCCATAAAATCCCCACAAATATTGATATTTTTGGAAAGGTAATTAAATTTTAAACAAAATAAGTCATTTCATTAGTTTACCCTGAACTAGCCGTTTCAGAGGTATTTCGGCTTGTTTTATTTTATGTCTAATTTTAAAAATATTTAAAATTGAAGGTTAATGTGCACACGGTGTTCCTTAAGTGCATCACTTAACTTCATAATTTGGTTCTTTGGGTCAAAATAAAGAAAAAATTTCATTTTAACATCGTCCTATCCCCCTTCATTTTCCGTCTGTCGGTCTGTACGTTTTATTTACATAAAACAACGTAGCTTTGAAACGGCTGAAACTATTACCATCTATTTAAGTACAGGGAATCAAATATCTACTTTGTACCGATTCAAAATGGCGGTCGTTTATATTTTTGAAAGCCTAATATCTCAGAAACCTTACATTTTACCAACAATTGTTAAAGCATAAAAAAGGTGCAAAATTTAATTTTCTTTACCAAAATGTATAACTTTATATGGTTTATTGTATGAATAACGGAAACAAATTTATATTTTATTTTGTTCGTACACGAACATATGGCAAAAAACACGTTAATTCTACTGTATTAATTTGTAAAAATGAAAATTCAACCGTTATCCATCAAAGAAACCCTGTAAATATGTATATTTCCAAAAAGACAATTAAATTTAAAACAAAATTACCATTACATTGGTATATCTCAGGCTCGGCGTTAAGGAGATGTTTCAAATAAAAACTTAATTTTTATTTCCATTACACAATATTAAACTCGATATTAAAGAAACACTTTTATCTCTGTAATAACGCACAAAAATATATAATGCTTTTTGTGTAAGATTGAGTTGAACCACAAAACAAGAAGAGTTTTGCATATTTTTCTTGGTATCATTATGTAAAATGTGTAATACTCTGTCAAGTGGTTAAAATAAAATATAGTGTCCTGCATCAGGACTACAGAATAGAAGGGCTGCGCCGCGCGGAGTCAAAAAGTGATGCCAGCCAGCAGTGGCTGTGACGTCATGGCGATACAGATTCACTACGGCGGACGCGCCGCGCCAGTGTATGTCTTGCCTCGTTTACACACTCCTCTATGCTTCTAAAAAATTATGTCTACGTCGAACCTTATATATTCATAATCTGCATAAATCGAGGAATCTAACAGTGTAAATATGTTTTATATAAGACTGAAAAATAATTATTTATGAAGAAAAACTTAACTGTATTGTCATAATTGTGACTTGAAAAAGTTAGTCGGCTACTACTTTTTTTATTTTTTGGTCGGGTGAGTTTCGTCTGCACTTAAGCTGTAGCTAATGAGATGAACTTTACTCTTTGTATTTAAACTTTTTTTCTAGCACGTCTAGTTTTCCCAGAAACTCAGGTTGAACAAAGGAGACTACTTCGGCCGCGAGCCCGCGACGCGCCTGCCGCCACACTCGACCCGTCATTGGGTCTGGCATAATTAATTACATGTACATCATAATTATTTACGATTGTCTATTATGTTTTACAAATAACTACCATCAAACAATCTTGAACCTTTGATGTATATAAAAAAACAAACATGAGTTAATTTGATTTATATCGCAATTTCAATACATAAGTACACACGTAAATCTTTCTTACAAACTGGCTAAAAACAATAACTTACAACAGTTTGAAATTATTTTTTTCGTGATTTAGCCCATTTTTCATTCTTTTGGGCGATTTTCCTCTTGTTCCAGGACAACTGACATTTGTTGTTTAGATGTCTATAATTCTAATAAATAGTTAAATAGTAATAAATAGTATTCTAAGTTCGGGAGTCGTTTCTGCAAAAAGCTACACTAAAGGCCACCATTATTCAAACACATTTTAAACTAATAAACAGCTTACCAAACAAAACTAAACCTAAATAGGCAAATAATACACTTATATCGACACGAACAACAATTGTTTACAAGAGTGTAGGCGCGCGAAACAGCGTGTACGAGCAAAACAGTGTGACCAATTTACAATTTACGGAAGATAATATCCCACGAAAAAACAAAAATTCCCAATTTATCCCTCATTTCTCCAAGTATTGTCTCATATCCCATCTTCTCTCACAAAAACTAAGTTAATAACCAAAATACGGCAGCTAATTTTTTCAAAAAATATTATTTAAAAAATTCAATTCTTTATCAACAATATCCACCGGTTTTTATTTTACCTGACCAAAAAATACGAAAAGTATCAGCCGACTACTTTTTACAAGTCAAGTTTTAAAGTTGAATAAAAACTTCTGACTTTCTCTCATGTTTTAAATTAGACAAAAAATTATTTCTGAAATATAATTGATACCATTACCGTTCAAAACTAAAGGACTCATCACTTGTAAAATTTCAACCTTTTATCTCAGTGCTAAGTGGTATAAACTTCGAGTTAAGGCAAGAAGGTGAGAAGTATGAGAGACCAGCATATCCACGATGCAAACCAGCATATCCAAACTAGCATATCTACGATGGACGCGCCAACTTCGTGCCCCGCTTCAGTGCCCACACGGCCCTGGATGCAATCGAAACACACTGCTGCATGCGCCCGGAAACTACAACACGCGGCTTATGGGCAGCACACGTTCCAGTAGTATAGTTCTTTGCCATCACCTGAAGAAACCCTCCTAGAATTTTAATTTTGGAAACTTCGTTTCTAGTGCATATATACAGGGTGTCCAGAAATTATAGTAAAATATTTTAGTACATGATAGTAGAGGTAAAATAAGAAAAAATGTTCATATAAACATAGGCCCTAAAGTGCTTCGTTTTCCCGTCTGTGTGCCTGTTTGTGATTTTTACATATTTAATCATATCTCACGAACCTCTCAATGTTCAAAGTTCAAACTTGGTATATGGATAGCCACTATGAAGATCTATTTTTGTAAGAAGTATCAAATTTCTACTTTTTACGATTTCCAAATGGCGACTGTTTTTTTTTCAAAGCTAAATATCTTAAAAACCGTAAATTTTAGAAAAATTTTACAAGAGTCGAAAAAGCTGCAAAATTTAATTTAATTAAAGCCAATATTAAGATTATGATGATCGGACTGCTGATAACTGAGAAATTTTAAATTTTCCTAATCAAAACATGCAAATTTCAGACAGTATGTTCTAAATAGCCATGTTTTTATTCAGAAAAGTTAAAATTTCTCCGTTATTAGCAGTCCGATCATCATAATCTTAATATCGGCGTTAATTAGATTAAGTTTTACAGCTCTTTAGTTTCCCGTATAATTTTTCTAAAATTTACGATTTGTAAGATATTTAGCTTTGTAAACAAAAAACTGTCGCCATTTTGAAATATAAAGTACAAATTTGATTCTTATTAAAAAAATAGTTCTTAATAGTGGTTATCCATATACCAAGTTTGACGTTTTTACGTTGAGAGGTTCGTGAGATATGATTAAATATGTAAAAATCACAAACAGACACACAGGTGGAAAACAAAGCACTTTAGGACCAATGTTTATATGTGATGTGGAAAGTGAAAAGGGACCTCAAGTCGGAATTTTCCGGTTTTGAGTTATTAACATCCTGAAATTCAGTGTTAAATTGCAATCAATTTGACATACAGTGCTATGATTTTTTGTCTTTGTTATTGGCATTTTAATGTTAACTTCTTAAAACGGGTGTTTTAGGAAATCAAGGCCCGATACTTCAAACGTTCACAGAGTATTTATTGTTATTATTTAACAAATGAATTAGGTATCAAAATAAAGCTGAAAACTAGATCTTTAAATCTAAATAAAAACAGATGTGGTACACTTACAATTTAATTGTTTAAAAACCATAAAAGTGAGAAGTTAGAAAAGGGACCTCAAGTTGGAAGGTAGAATACCGAGGAATAAAAGAGAAATACACCGTCAAGATGGTGATTTTCGGACTTAGACAATATTCTTTTACAACACAAATCTTGAAGTAGTTCACTTATTCGCCGATAGATGTCAGGAGAGACTAGTTTTGTAATACCCCTGGGAACTCTGTCAGAGCGGGCTTGGGAATGAGAATTTTGCAGAGCTCTTATATGGGAATTGGGACCTGAAGTCGCCCGCCATGTTATTTCCCGTTTAAGCGACTTGAGGTCCCATTTCGTATGCATGACATAGACTACTAAATCGATTATTTTTAATATTTCTCGGATTATTTTTGCTAAATAACCGAATATGTTTTATGAAAGAAAATATTGCAAAACCCTTTCTCGTAGGCATCTAGAGCCTGTAGAGAATATTTGTGCCAAGTTTCATGGCTCTAAGCGTTATAGTTTTTGGGAAACTGTGATCAGTCAGTCAGTCAATGGTTTTTGGCTTTTAGCGAATTTACCCTATAGGGAAGAAGCTATTACCGTTGGTCTTACGGTAAGACCTAAGCCCGAGACCATGATAACTTTTCGTTTTAGGGCCACCCGAAGCAAAAAATACCATTCGTTCGAATTTTTATATATCTATCTATCTATCTATCTATCTATATATATATATATATATATATATATATATATATATATATATATATATGTGTGTGTGTGTGTGTGTGTGTGTGTGTGTGTGTGTGTGTGTGTGTGTGTGTGTGTGTCTGTCAGCACGATAGCGGCCGTAAATATGGTCCGATCTTAATGAAATTTGGAAAAGACGTGTAAAGTGGTAATCGATTGGAAGAGTTTGTGAACCAGCCCGATCGGACCATTAGAAGGGGGGGTAAAGGGGGATAAAACCCCCCAAAAATGGGTTTTTTGAGTTTTTTACATAGAAAAATCAAATTTATCGAATCTTTGTTGGCACGATTGAATTCAGCTCAAAAAAACAAACAATTTAGTGTCTGTATCATTCCTCTATGTCCATTGGTTACCGAGATATTGAAAGTGGTAAACACAGTACGTTGTCCCCATGTTAACCTTATGGGGAATAAGTAAAATTCAATATCTCGCTTAATTCTTAACATATCTGGATAAAAGTTGGTTTGTGGCTTCATCTAGATGAGATCTAATGTATTTTAGTCCAAAATCCCCGAAATTTCAATTTTTGTGGCAGCAAACCTGCATAATCATTCCCCATGTTATTATCCTTATGGGAAATTAAAAAATTCTATATCTTACTTATTTTTTAACATTTCTAGACAAAACTTGGTATATGGCTTCTTCTAGTTAAGATCTACGAAATAATTAATTAAAACCAACCAGTTTTAACACACCTGTTGCAGCAAACCTGTATACTCATTCCCTATGTTATTCTTAGGGAGATTACAAAATATGTCAAATCTCGCTAAGTTGTATTGAAATATGTTGTTTTTAATTTGAAATTCGCTGAGTATGCAGGTCTGCTGCAACGGGGGTATTTTATATATATATGTATGTCGTAGCCATTTGCTGTAATTGGGCACTTCATGAAGTGCACAGCGCGCCTGGGCACATGATGTAACTGGATTATTTCTGTCAAAATTGCAGCATCTGCCCAACGAAACTGGACACTTCATGAAGTGTGTCTCTAAAGATCTAAATATAGTATATCAAAAAATACAATATGGCGACCACTTTTAGCTTTCAAAGCTTAATTTTTCAAAAACCACAAGACTTTGGACCATTAAACTTGGCACAATTATTCTTTATAGGCTTTAGATGCGAAAAAAGAAGGGTTTTAAAAACATTCTTTCTCAGACGGCTAAAATAGATTACTTGAAAAAATTCAAAATAGCGGCCATTGTAGTTTTTCTTAACTATGGATGGGAGTCCTGTAGAATATTTTCAGGGAACAGAAAAGGTGCGAGAACTAATCTACTAAAAGAATTAAATTTAAAAATTTAATGAGAAACTTTTTGGGGAAATAGGTTTTTGGCCAAGATATTTACCTCCTACTTTTTCTTACAGTTTTCGGTTTGTTTTCAAAAACGTGCTAAATTCAGATTGATGTCAAGTCGGAAATCCATCCATAGTGTCATCTTTGTTTTATATTCCGGGTTATCCTCATTCTCTGTATTGGGAAATTAGAGAAAGTTAATTATACCATTTACTAATCATGAGGGGGGGAACATGTTTAGAGGAAGCGTTACACTTTCTCATTTTCATCTAGAGTGGAATTATAAGCTGCATCTCAAGGGTTTAATTGCACATGACCCAAATAAATCAGTCCATTTGTTAATTATTCCTAAAAATTGCACAAGGCATAATATAATTGAATTAAAATCAGCTATCCTTTCAGCAGACGAAGCTGCGGGTATATCAGCTAGTGTTACATATAAATGTGTCAGGTAAAATTTTTCATGTATATGAAACATGTACCTTATTTTAAATCGTCAAACGTACTTTATTTTATTAAAGCATAAAATTCAAATTATATCCAGTAGATTTAAGAATTGTCTAGTTTATGTTTTCTGAGTTATTTTGGCTACACTTCACCATTAATATTATTATTTAAACAATATACAATTTTAAAACCGTTTGTTGGTTCAATAATAATAATATAATAATATAATAATGTGCAGCCAAAATAACTCAGAAACCATGATAAAACATACAGGCCAGAATTGTCTGGTTTAGTGGCAGACCATCTTATTCTGACTAATTCTTAAAAATGTTTCTATTTGGTATTATTAAAAATAATACAACAGATATAGTCCAGGCAACGAAAGGTTATAGAGGGAATTGCATGGATCACAATTTTTTACTTTTTAACTTTGTTTGGACTAGTTAGGAGTAAAACATATCAAAAGTACCCGCCCTTAGCCCTTGAGCCGGCTGGGCTGGAAGGGCCTAAAGGTACAATTTTAACAAATTGAATAATTCCTTGAAAAATAACGTATTTTGTGAGCTCGCCAACGCCTTAATTTTAGACCAATTTTTATGATTGAGGTGTCAAATTACTGGAAATTTCGTCAATATTTCCTGAATGCTGTTCATTGAAAAAAACGTTGCCCAATTAGGCATCTATGTTACCCACAAATTTACATGTATTTCTTATTGAAGGGATATTTTTTAAATATTAACAAAATTAGTGCTTACCTTGTAAACGGTTGGACCAAAGTAGACATCTTATATATTTTTCTTACATGAAATTTAATTTTCTTTAATTTTCAAATTTAATAGGGCATACTAAAAGTTGACAGTTTTCAAGATATTAAGGAAAAACCAAAAAATTGTACCTTTAGGCCCTTCCAGCCCAGCCGGCTCAAGGGCTAAGGGCGGGGACTTTTGATATGTTTTACTCCTAACTAGTCCAAACAAAGTTACCAAGTCAAAAATTGTGATCCATGCAATTCCTTCTATACCTCTTTTTGAGCATTCATTGCCTGGACTAATACTACGAAAAGCAACGTAAACAGCAGTTTTAGCGAATTTCCCCTATAGGGAAGAAGCTATTACCGTTGGTCTCACGGTAAGACCTAAGCCCGAGACTATGATAACTTTTCGTTTTGGGGCCACCAGAAGCAAAAAACACCATTTGTTCGAATTTTTAGATATATATATATCTAAATATCTATATATCTATATATATATGTGTCTGTGAGCACGATAGCGGCCGTAAAAATGGTCCAATATTAATGAAATTTGGTACAGACATGTAAAGTGGTAATACCTCGGACGAGTTTGTAAACCAGCCCGATCGGACCACCGGAAGGGGGGGTAAAGGGGGATAAACCCCCCCAAAAATGGGTTTTTCGAGTTTTTTACATATAAAAATAAAATTTATCAAATTTTTCTTGGCACCCTTGAATTCAGCTAAAAAAACAACAATTGAGTATTTTGAATCACTGATCTGTCTCCATTGGTTACCGAGATATTGAAAGTGGTAAACGCAGTACCTTGTCCCAATGTTAACCTTATGGGAAATAAGTAAAATTCTATATCTCGGTTATTTCTCAACAAATCTTGATAAAACATGGTAAATAGCTTCTTTTAATTCAGATCTACTAAATATTGAATTAAAACCACCAATTTTTAATATACCTGTAGCAGCAAACCTGCATACTCATTCCCCATGTTATTCTTATGGAGCTTACCAAAACATGTCAAATCTCGCTTTTTTGGATTGAAATATGTTGTATTGCATTTGAAATTCGCTGAGTGCTGAGTATGCAGGTCTGCTGCAACGGGAGTAAGTGTTTACATCAAGTGCCCAACATCAAAGCTGGACACATAGTGTAAAAGAAATAATTACAGCATGTGCCCAACGAGCGTTGGGCACTTCATGAAGTGCCCAGTTTTCTTGGTCACATACTGTATTTTTAATGAAACCGTTCAATTACACTATGTGCCCAGGCGAGCTGGGCACTTCATGAAGTACCCGGTTAGCGCTGGACACTTCATGAAGTGCCCAATTACAGCATGTGGCTACGACATATATATATATATATAAAACACCTGATCAATTGTCTAACAATACCTGAACACCTTCTTCTTTCTCTTTTACCCACATTGTGGGATTGGCAGCTTTACATCCCTGACATACTACACACATCAAATTCTTTGTTTAAAAGTCATTGTTCGTGATGGTGAATTTATGTTATGATTTTGATTTTTGCGGACATTTGACAGCACTGATTAGACACACTTAGTCACTGACAGTCTTTGCTCCGCTCTCATTGGGTATGGATGTGCTCTGCTATGATTGGTGATATTTGTGATTTCTCTGCTATGTTGTGTTATTGTTTTGTTTTCAGCATTAGTGTTTTGTGACTGCTTTTGCAATTCTCTGTTTTAGCTGTGATTTTAGTGCAGGGTTTCCTGGCTATGTGTTACCAATCTTGTTATGTTCTAGATTCTTTTCTACCTGAAGACGAGATTAGATTCCAAACCTCAAAATGACATGAAATTATATAAAATTGTTTTACATTTCAACTTCTGGTCTAGTACATAGTTAGCTGAGGTGGGTAATCATCTAGAAATTCTCCCAGGTTATAGTTGGTCCTTCTATTAAATAAGGTACTTCTATTAAATAAGTAGCTTGCTAAAGACACTATCCTCAATGGGCCGAGAACTAGCAGGCAGTTAGAAAACCCAATTCTCTTACAAAATTTACGTGTTCTTACATACTAAAGTAACATTTACCACTGGCGGTGTGTATGTTCACTGGTTCAGTGAACATTTTAGCTAATCAAACGACAATACAATATTATGTTGAAGCAAGTAGTGTAAAACCCTTTGCTTAACTTATTTTATCCTGAAATCTTCAAATAACAATTTTTGAGATCGTGCTGGAGCTCTCCCGTTATGCCAGCAGAGCTGGGTTCAATCCGATTTATGAGCCCTGCGGCTAGGGCCAGGGTTGTGCGGGTAGCACGTGGGGGCATAATCTCTAACCGGAAGAAGTAGCGACTAGCCAAGCACTAGTAATATTTGCAGATCATTCCCGAAAGTAGTTCCTCCCACAGCCACTAAAGATTTTAGCAGCATCTTACAACCAGTGAACAATGAGCGAGAAGCTGGCTTTAAAAAAAAAACAAAAAAAGATTTTAATATTCATGTACATTTTGTGTTTTGGGTAGTTCATCAAGATATCTGTCATAATTTGTGATCTCCTTAAGATTTGGCTGATGAATTCGTATCTTTAACATTTTAGTTTAAAAATGTTTTATGAGTGGTTATTTATTTTCTTGACTGATTAAAAGAAAGTAAGATCTATGTACTTAATACAATTAAGGGTTTTCCCTGTTACATCCCTTTTTTATCCGTCCTCCTGCACCAATTTCTACATTTGAGGTATCGTTTTAAAGCTTACAACGTAGCACTCCAGCGACTGATAATTAAAATGAGCATTTCTTTTACGGCTTCGACCCTCAAGCCTTTGATTTTTTCCTAGAGGGTGCTTTCAGCGGCCCAGTGCTGACCAACTTGCTCAATGTGATTTGTAATTTTACAGCTGATTACCTTCAGATAAATTTTGAACCAGTGACATTGTAAACAAAAATAGATCATCTGCAACTAGCTGTAAACGAGGGACAAAAAACGTACGAAAAGGCATTTTTCAAGCAGGCTGCTTTTATTGATGAGGTAGGTGAATAACTCTTTGATGTGTATATCTACAATCGAAATAATACAAATGTAAATTACTAATTGTATTTATCTAATACGAATGTCTTAAACAAGCATTCATATTGTTTGTAACCTTAGAACGGGAAAAAGGTACATTATGCCTAAGGTACAATGATTCATTATGCCTGAGAGAGGAGTTGTGAGCCCTGAAACAGAAGAAGAAACCAAAGAGAAAAACGAGTAGACGAGATTAGAGCAACGACCTTTCTTTGTCGTTGGATTAGTGGGATTGGGGAAAACATGCGTAACCTTCGGTGAAAACAGAACTTCTAAGATACAAAGACTGATCAGCAGAGTGACATTGTACCACCTACTTCCAGCAACTTAAAGATTGTGTTAGAGCAAAAAAACTTGAAAAACACTTGGGGTACGGTATCCTATTGTTGTAAGAGGTTATTTCCAGAAGACAATCAAATTCAAATATGCAATACTGGGACGATGGACAATGTCTGTGTGTTTTCTCAGTTAAGCTTCATAATAAATCTAACATTTAATTTTCACAGGAAAGAGGTTAACTTAATAATTGTGTGTTTAAAGCAAAATAATTTTTCGAATTGTAGGAGGGTTTCTCAGAAATAAACAAAATATTAAAATGTGCAATTTGCGCATGAGCCCCCTCGTCTTATTCTTATTTTCTAATAAGATTGAAAACTACCTAGATAATGAAAACTTTAGATAAGAATACAATGATGTAGAGTACTTGATTCAATGTTCCTTACTTGTTAAATTGTGCCTAATAAAAGAGATAAAAATTTGTACTTTTGCAGCTGTGAACCTCCTATTTATAAACTTACAAGCTGCCACTGGTATGTACATTCTATTCTATTTATTTATTTTCTTAAATAACATACCTGTCCTTCAAAGTCAGTGACATCATCATCATCACTGTTTCCTTGACGAGTCTGTAAAATGAAAATAAAATTGATAACAGAAAATTTAATTTAAATATAAAATTATGTAAGCGAAATTTTTGCAAAGAAATTGTGTGCATTAGGCAAGCTGAAGGACGATGGAAGAGCGCTCAATTGAAGGTCTTGATGGCAGGAACTCAGGAAAAATATACTGAAATTTCCTGAAATTCAACAGAAAACAAACAATAATGTAAAATATCTACCATTTACACATTAAAAAAGCATTGGGATCTAAAACCAACTGCTTTGTTATTAAATTTTCTATGGAATAGTGAGCTATTTGCCAGGGCCGCCACGAGGAGATTGGGGGCCTAGGGCAAAAGTTTTGGTGGGGGCCCTTGCTGTCATGTGGAATATCAATCACATTATTTTACAAATGCGAACATTTGCATCAATTTGTGTTGGGCTCCGATAATAATTTTTAAAATAATTATTGTACTCATTCTAAACTCATTTCCTCATTTTGTTGTTAAAACGTAAAGCCTGAAATAAACAATATACAGCCTATAAACGTTACACAAAAAGATTTTTTTTACGTTGACTTCAACATAATATTGTAATATATTATGATATTCATAGCATTTTGCTAAAATTTATCTCAAATTAACGTGTAATTGTATGATTCCAGGAAAAGAACATGTAAAATACAATAGACCTTACCTGACCCTAACTATAAGATATAATAAAGAAAGTTATGGTCTAAACTTGTAAATAATTCCTTTTCTGGCCTTAGTCATTGCAAAATCATTGATGTTAATTTTTAGTAAGGTTTACATGAAATTACAATGTCACTTAGTGAGACTGAGTAAATAACCCTTCTGATGATGAAGGGTTATGGGGATAGATCTCATTCTTATGAAGAGGTAAGCCGCTTGTTCAAGGAAACTTACCCTAATAGACCAACCAGTTCCAAAAACCTCAGTGTTGAGGACCGTACAGGAGTGAAAATTTTTATCGTGCCCTTTAATGTCCCTGGCCTCTTATTTCGTAGATACTGATTTTATAGTATCATATTATGTGTTTTAATATTTTTAATATTACTTAATAATATAATATTTTATGGGACGGGGCAATATTTTGCAAATATTTATTTGGTCGTTAATGGGTTCTAGGCATTTTTTTCGTATTTTCAAAGTAACGAATCTCACGACCGTTACTTGTCACTAGGGTCCATTCTTCAACTTTCATGCTATTTTTGGAACAATTATGCGTGCTAAAATAAATAATGCTATTTTTTATATCACCACTAATTATTAAACTTACAAAAAAAGAGTATTTAATATTTTTTTTATTTATTGTGATCTGAGTATTACCACAAAATAAGTCTGTCCCTCGATTCTAAGTCCCGACCGTAACGGCAAAATTTGGAACTTTGGAACACGACAGTGGCGAGCCTGGTGACGATTGAGTAGGTTGGTTTGAAAAGACAGATGTGAACGGGCGTGCTTGTCGTTGCTCCAGTGATTTTTCTTTCTTTTCAAGCATATCAAGATTGATAAGGGTAAGTTTGTGTTTTTGGTAATTTTGATGCGTCCAAGACCGTACGTAGTCGTTTGTTACAGTAGACATGGTGTTAATTTCTGTTGATATGATATTTTAATTGGTACGCTAACCTAGAAGTCCACTTTGTCTTCTGAAACACGAGGTGCAGGGCTACCACCAGAACAGGGACAAATAATTGTGATTTCACGACCGTATTTGTCACGACCAAAACCTTTTTTTTTCATGACCACGATAGCCTAATCGATTGTACGGGGGTGCGGTCATGAAAATCATTATAAATTTCGTTGTAAATTGCACTATTCAGTTGAAGTGAAAGACAATTTTATCTTATAACAGTACAATTGAACCATGAAAAAGTAAAATTGTTATGAAATTGTTATGAAAAAGTAAAATTGTAGTTTTTGAAATATGTAAATATTGAAGGTAATGCTTACATTTTATGATAAATTTTTGTGGAATAGAGTACAGTCAACTCCCAAATAACCAGGGTATTGGTCCATTAAAGTGCCACGGATAATTTAAACCAGGCAATAAATAAATTAAATTGAGTAAATCGACCGGCGATTCTTGTTTTTTCCAGACAGTACCCCTTGTCCCTGACCGTATCTTTCATGATTTGGGTTATAAAAAATACAAAAATTGATATATCATCATATAAAAACTATAATAACACACAAAAAAGACGCCCCTATGAGGACATAAAGGTTTTTCATATATCAGGAACGATTGCCTGGAGCTAGACAAACTTTAAGAGATTTTTTAGCTTTTTTCAATTTTTTTAGTTTTTCAAATATTTTTTAGAAATAACAAATGTACTAAAGGCGTAATGAGCTGTTTATTGCAATACTGCCCTAAAACCTATTTACAGCATAATATATTTTTCAAACCACATTAAATATTTTTAATCTTCATTTTTATGTTGGTTATGGTCAGTGACAAAAATTTGTGTTCATTCATGAAATATGCTGCATCATTGAATATACACACAACATTTTACGTTACCTTGGCTAATCTATGAATCTTCAAATGTCAATCAATTAAAAAGAATCAAAAATGTTTTGAAAAAAAGGAAAAAAATTTTGCAAATGTTTTTCCTAAAAGGGCACGATAAAAAATTTTCACTCATGAAAAACGGGATTTTAATAAAAATGCATGTAAAAATTTGAAACATTCTAAACAATTTATTGACCATATTTAAGGGATGAAATTTACACATTTTGACAGTCTACCTTAAATACAGTCCTATGTATGGAAAAAATTATATATATATATATATATATATATATATATATATATATGTAAGTTTAGGTGAAACTTATAGAAAATGGTAAAAACACAATATAACTTTCTACATGAAACAATATAATATTATATACGATTATATTATAAGAAAAGTATAACAATTGAACTAAAAAGTGAAATGTACACATACACACACACACACACACACACACACACACACATAAGAATATATATATATATATATATATATATATGTTTTGGGACACTCTCCAGGTCAGGTACCCCATTATGATGTTAGTCTTCTTTTAGGCCATGCAATTGTCAGCGTGTATGTACATTATAAATTAACCATTGTTGAACTGGCTTAGGAAATGGTGAAATAGATTCACAATAAGATTGGAGCCTTTGTCAACATCCACACTTTCAGGGATTAAATAATTTACCTGTCTGTTCATAGTTTTGCACATGACACCAAATATACCAACTTTGAAAGGAACTAAAAAATATATTGGCCCAGGCTGCAGTGGATTACTGGGTATATGTACTTGATGAGCCATGTCAAAACTGTAATGTACCTTTACCGGTATACTTCCCGGTGAAGGACCGGCAGCATTAGCACTGTCAAGCCTAGCAGCAAAGTTATTTTTGGTACCTTAAATTTTGTTTTTGTAAAACGTACGTTCTTTTGCAACTAACTCAAGATGGGATCTCATTTTTACTAGGATTGCCATCTTCTCTTCTGCTAGTAATGCCATTTTTTCACCACATGTGTAATGTCTCTGACATATTGCGTAGAGATCTGACCTTGGTTTCATTACTACTATGTCAGTACATGTTTCTCGCCATATGTTTGAAAAAACTTTTAATTAAATAGGTTTCCCATTATCTGTTTCTTCATTGAAACATGCTTTATATTTGTTGTATACGGAGATCGAGCTTTGTGTCTCGATAACAGAAGCTTCAAATTAGCGCTGTAAACGGTGCTTGCTCTACCAGGTCAAACGAGCGCATTTTGTTCAGCATGATTGTTTAGGAATCTAATGACATTTTCTGCTCTGGGGAAGGATGTGGCATGTTTTGCTATTTTTCCTGCATTTCCATGAGGACTAGCAACCATCCCACATTTACTATACTGTTTTGTAAGCCGTTTAAAACTCTTGATTTTTACCTGGTTAGCAAACGTAAACATATGCTTACAAACTTCTTTGCCCCTTAATAGATACTTTGCTCTTTGCACTTCCCTCTTTTTTTGTATTTTTATAATCTTTGATGTAAATTCATCATCCCTCGGTTAAGCAATGTACCTAACTCAATATGACTTGATCAAGTTTATTAGCGTGGTTTTCATAGTAGTCTAGTTCAGCAGCGTCCACACGCATTTTAACTATAACATCGCAACTAAACTGATCGCAACAATGATTTTTGCACCCACAACCCGATTCTAAAAACTTTTTTATCTCAGCTACGTCTGAACTGTCTCCAGTTTCTAGTGAATAATGGTAAATTATATTGACAGGGATCAGTAATAACTACATAATTGTCAGAGTCACCGTCATTCATAGTCTGTGCTTTCTCACAGTCTGCTTCTATCTGAGTGTTTTGATTACGTCACCTACAGTATAAATACACCGTAGATACTGTAGTCTAGATCACCGGATTGTAAATCCTCCAGGGAAGGTACGTCTCATAGCAGGGATATTTCGGAAGCCACTGAAGAATTGCAATCGTTTGTGCCAGTAGCCGAGATTTTTACGCATTATTTGCCGGTTGGGAGCTCAAATAATGACGCACATGGCTTCAAGCAAATCTAACTTTATTAAAACAATTCAAGTTTAACTTCAAATTAACATGTGAGCATTTAACATTTACGAAACTTCATAAAAAAACTTCAGATTACTAATTAGGGGCCTAATTAATTTTGGGGGACAGAGAATGCGAACCGCGGCGGCGGCGCAGCGCGACGCAGCGCGGATAGCGCACACACGCATTTCCCGAGTCAACTCTTCGATTGACTGTTTCAAGGCTCAGCGGCAACGACCCGCTGACGCAGCTTGGCCCATGTGAAGCATGCTGACCATCAGCATCAGCATTCCCACATGAGTGCCTTACTGCGTTCTCGATTTTAGTTTGATAACTTTCTGTACAATTGTCCAAGAGACCCAATGTCAGTCTCTGGGCTCATTAATAATAAACTAGGGCTGGCAATCCTTTCATGCATGAAGGATTATTACCTTCAACAAACCATTAATCATAATATGTAGTGTCCTAATTTAAGGAGCTGTCCACAAAATACAGATTTTGGCGTGGGTATATAAGTTACAAAAAAAACTTAAAGAAAAACTAAAACCGTTTTAAATGTGTAACACCGTGCTCTGGCCTTGAATCTCAATGCACCTTATTGCTCTGGCAGGCTTTCCGAGTTATCCAGAATTCCGGGTTATCGAAGTCCGGGTTTGCGGGACTCTACTGTATAACAAAAGATTGCACCGCTGATTGAAAACATTTCACTTACCAATTTTATTCATTTCCATCCTTGGGTCTGTGAAAGCTGAAAATCGCTTTTCCGTGAATTCTTGAACACAAACCCAACACCTGACACCAAATGTGCCAGTAGCCAAGATTTTTACGCATTATTTGCCGGTTGGGAGCTCAAATAATGATGCACGTGGCTTCAAGCAAATCTAACTTTATTAAAACAATTCAACTGTTTAACTTCAAATTAACATGTGAGCATTTAACATTTACAAAACTTCAGATTACTAATTAGAGGCCTAATTAATTTTGGGGGACAGCGAACGCGAACCGTGGCATGGGCCGACCGACGCGCGGTGGCGCAGCGCAACGCGGCGCGGACAGCGCACACGCACTTCCCGAGTCAACTCTTCGACTGACTGTTTCTAGGCTCAGCGGCAACAACCCGCTGACGCAGCTTGACCCATGTGAAGCATGCTGACCATCAGCATTAGCATTCCCACATGAGTGTCTTATTGCGTTCTCGATTTTAGTTTGATAACTTTCTGTACAATTGTCCAAGAGACCCAATGTCAGTCTCTGGGCTCATTAATAATAAACTAGGGCTGGCGATCCTTTCATGCATGAAGGATTATTACCTTCAACAAACCATTAATCATAATATGTGGTGTCCTAATTTAAGGAGCTGTCCACAAAATACAGTTTTTGGGGTGGGTCGTCACACGTTCAGCAAATCACATCATCACTATCATTAACCACGTCCACGTCCACGTCTTTGCGCACAGAAAAATAGTCTTCGTATAGTTTGTAGTCATCGTCTGTAATATTATCAACACCAATATCGTTTAAAAGCTTTGATACCCGATCCTCCAACTAACAAAATGCGGCACAAGTCTTATCACAGCAATGCACTGATAAAAACTACGACAGCATAGTTCATTGTAAACAAACGACAGCAATGCTGCAGGTGGTCATTGGCGGAATCCAGAAATGGGACCCCAAGTCGGGAATTAGCCGACAGTCGACAGTATTCTTTGTTCACCAGATACTCTAAGTAGATACCAAAAATCACGGAAAAATACAGATTGTTAGTTGAAATGTTTGATATTGTGAAAAGGGATCTCAAGTCGCTATGGCGAAATAACATGTGCGACTTGAAGTCCCTTTTCGAATGCATGACATAGCTTACTAAATCAGCGATTATTTCATATTTATCGGCTTCTAATCGCTAAAATAACCGAATAAAACTGTAGAGGAAAGATTGAAGAATTGTATTCAGTTGTGAGGAAGTTTCCCCAAGCAGTAAGTTTTTACAGGGTTAGTAAGGGTTACTTAGTGAAAACGTCCGGATTGCCAGTCACTTGGTTTATTAACACAAACACTATTTATAATACACGGTTCGTTCCTATTTCTTCATTTACAACTTTATACAGATTTACACCTTTATCTTGATCCTGGTCACTGGCTTGTAGTCCCGAACGCGGCCGCCAGCAACCAGCTCACTGCATCAGTAGGTGGATCAGACCTTGTGCATCCGTGATGTCCCAGGGGGTTATTGCCACGTTCACAGTCCACCCTCTGTATATTCCGCAATGCTCCACACACGTCTAGGATCCCGAGGTAGCGACCCTGAGGATTACCCAGAAGGGGAATGCACAGTCGTGGCGGGGTTTATACACTGAACTCCTAACTATCCTCGGCTTAACACTGCTGTTGGAGGCTCAACATGCCAGTCCAGTCTTCCGCGGGCTCAACATGCCCGTCCGGTCTTCCACGGGCTCACCACGCCCATGCGGGGTGCTGGGGGCTCAACACGCCCATCCAGCGTACCGTGGGCCCAACACGTCCGTCCGGTCTCCCGCAGATTTAACACGCCCATGCGAGGTGCTGGGGGCTCAGCACGCCCGTCCAGCGTACCGGGGGCTCAACACGCCCGTCTGGTCTTCCGCGGGCTCAGTACGCCCATGCGGGGTGTCGGGGCTCAACACACCCGTCCGACGTACCGGAAGGCGCAGCACGCCCGTCCGGTCTTCCGCGGGCTCAACACGTCCATGCAGGGTGTCGGGGGCTCAGCACACCCGTCCGACAGTGCTGGGGGCTCACCATGCCCGTCCAGCGTACCGGGGCCTCACTACGCCCGTCCAGCCTAACAGGTCCCCACCACGCCTGTCCGATCATCCGCGGGCTCAACATGCCCATGCAGGTTGCTGGGGGCTCAAAACGCCCGTCCAGCGTACCGGGAGCTCAACACACCCGTCCAGTCTTCAGCGGGCTCAGCACGCCCCTGTGGGGTGCGGGGGCTCACGCCCGTCCAATGGTGCTCGGGGCTTACCACGCCCGTCCAGCATACCGGGAGCTCACCACACCCGTCCGGTCTTCCGCTGGCTCAGCATGCCGATGCAGGGTGTCGGGGGCTCAGCACGCCCGTCCAGCGTACCGGGGGCTCACCACGCCCGTCCGGTCTTTCGCAGGCTCAACACGCCCATGCGGGGTGCTGGGGGCTCAACACACCCGTCCAGCGTACCGGGGGCTCAGCACGCCCGTCCAGTCTTCCGCAGGCTCAACACGCCCATGTGGGGTGTCGGGGGCTCAGCACGCCCATCCGATGGTGCTGGGGGCTCACCACGCCCGCCCAGCGTAATGGGGCCTCACCACGCCCGCCCGGTCTTCCGCGGGCTCAACACACCCATGCGGGGTGTCAGGGGTTCACCACGCCCGTCCGACTGTGCTGGGGGCTCAGCACGCTCATCCAGCTCACCAGGGGCTTAACACGCCCATCCGGTGGGTCAGGCCGCTAGGGCCCAATTGCCCTCCTGGTCCCTAAAGTCCTCCTTATATGCCTGCTGTCCCCTCCATTGGGCACCATGGTGCTCCGTTCTCCCCTCCAGTGAGCACCAAGACGTACTTGGGTACCGGGGTGCTCGGGTACCTTAAGGTGTTCGGGTACCATAGGTGCTCAGGTACCGTAGGGTGTTTGGGTACTGTGAGATGCTCGGGCACCGTGAGGTGCTTGGGTACCGTGAGGAGTTCGGGTACCTTAGAGAGCTCTGGGTTCCCCTCCTCCTGAGTGCTAATTTAGGATTTTGTGTACGTTGTTTTATGAATTTTACCAGATTGAACCCCTGAACTTAGTCGAGATTTACTCAGTACCTTAAGAAGGATACCTTCGGTCTTGGTTGCTGTGGAAATCCCTTTGGGGTACCAAATCACTTCATTACACAGTCAAAACCCAAAAATCAATATTTTGGACCCAATTCGACGTAGTGTCAAATTTACTTCAGCGACTTGAGGTCCCTTTTCACTTTCTGCATCACATTTATTTTGAGAGTGTCTTTAACACAAAAGTTTATCAATACCCCCAAATATATTTATAATGAACTCACCATCTTGATCATCCTTTGATCCTCAAGTGATATTTATTGTAAATAATTCCATTACATTTCTTCATTAATTATGTTTTTTCTTCTTCAGACCTTATAGAGCTCACTGTCACTGAATTTAAGATACACTATTTCATAATGATTATAATATAAAAAAATACAGAGCAAAATTATAGCTTAGGTCAATGTTTCAAAAGTTTTAAAAAAACAGAATAATGAAATTGATTTGTACAGTGATAAGGAAAAAATAGAAAAATTATATGACATTAGTCAATTAAAAATTAAGTTTAATTAAATAGAAATAGGGCTTTTTGCAGGGATTTAGGAAGAAGTGGGTGAATAAAAGGAATTAAGTAACAAAGGAAATTAACACATATATAAAAATAATTTTAAAAAATAATAATATAATATTAAAATTTGATGGCCAGAGCTCATGTTCCCAACACTGTCTGTTCAATTTTATTAGTAGCGATAGGTAACTGTCCACAATTACAACTGAGCACACCTAAAGTTTTTAAACAATTAAATCAACCATTAGTGATATTTACTATCCCTCTACACTCCAGCTGTGAAGCGAAAACATTGTCATAACCAACACGATTGAGTATTCACTTCTGCCTCTTAATTTCTGCTTCGTGAAGTTAACAAAGTTTGAGAGGCTGTCATTTCCAAACTAATCGTACTTCTTCACTCGGGTTTGCAGCAATGTATTTCTCTAATATGATAAATTAGATATAATATGACATATGTTTACTTTGAGACTTCCTCAAGTCCCCCCAAAGTGAATAAACTGGTTTAAATGACACAAAGTCAGTAACTAGATTAAGAACGTTATTCTAGCATTTCATAGTTCTGCCTCAATTAATAAAAAAAATATTAAGGAGTTTCCAGGCTTTTTGAACACCCGGTATGTATATACAGTGTGTAAAAAAGTCCGTCCCCCCTCTTTAATTTTTTTCTTTGTTAAGACAAACAATTAACCTTTGGGGAATGATAAACCCCTTTTGAGAGACCCGTCATTTTAAAGAGCTTTAAAAAAATAGGTGAAGCTTTGGTAGGAGCATTCTTTTCTGTGATATTAAGGTCAAGTTCAGTGGACAAAAAAACAGAGCACCTCTAACCCCATATTTGGGGGATAAATGTCCCAAACTTTGAGTTTTTAGGTTAAAAAAGGGTAATATAAGCCCAGAATGTAAATTAAATCAATACTTTACTAAATACAATACAAATAGAAAAAATTTTAGACCTCTCCCAAAGTTTCAGCACCAAAAATGTGATTTATGAACAAAAAGGTGGATTTACTAAACACAGAATGTTGTCTTAGAGGAATTTCGCACCCTAGTGACCACAATTATCATTTGATTCTCTTAAAATTTGATAGATATGTTATTTTCTATGAACTGAGTGGGGGAATTAATCGGAAGCCTCTTTTCCATAAAGGGGGCATAAAGCCCAAAATGAGGGGTTTTTGGGTCTAAAATGGGCAATTCAAGGCC
Organism: Flexamia atlantica; assembly: GCA_035578135.1. Lineage (NCBI taxonomy): Eukaryota > Metazoa > Arthropoda > Insecta > Hemiptera > Cicadellidae > Flexamia > Flexamia atlantica. The sequence goes on from JAQJVK010000001.1 coordinate 178,230,933, forward strand.
TGAAATTGAAGTTTGCTCCTTCAAGTCAGCGTGCTGCATGAGTACTCGATTGCATCAAAACATATTACTGCTTTTGCTTCATTCAAAACTTTATGCTAGATTACAAAATATGTCGGATCTAAAAGCCAATTTACGATGAAGGTATTTTGTACTATAAAAAAGACAGATTATTTAATTTAAATTATGATTAACCCCTTTTAGCCCCTTCAAGCCACTAGTACAAATATAATGTAATAGCACAGTAACTAAATCTGTAAATACAGCCATAAATCAAGCATTTTCGGATGAACAATAAAGAATCATCGAATAGATATCAGAATTCATAATGCATATGATAAAAATTAGAAAAAATGTCAGTTCACTTTCTTGAAGTTTTACTCTCTTTAAAAATCTGGTTAATTTCAAAGCCAATCATTCCTCAATCAAAATAATAGTAGTATTGATGACAATATTTTAAGCTACGTTTTCCTAGCTCCGCAACTTTTGGGCAGCGCAGTACATTAATAACCTGCACGTTCGCGCATTATATCTCTGGCTATGGCTACTACGCTACTAACCATATAATATGATATTTTAAACATATCGTTTTGGTAAACACAGCGTTTGACAAACAGCGGGACAGTAGAACAATGTTTTCAAAAAAGTACCCCCTCTCCCCCCACCGCGCCTTGGAACCAGCTGACTCTACCACAGCGGAGATATAATGCACGAACATGAGCTGCTCTGCAGCTTTAAAGTATACATATAATTCAATGATTGGAGTAAATAAGCTTTTTATAAAAAACTTTGTTTGCTCAAATCTGCTGTTTTACTTGAAATTAATACTCCCATATTAAATTTTATTGATAAATACGAAGCTTAAAGGGCGTCTAGGGGCTCTTCCCTTTATCCTAACCTTCATAAATGTTATTTCCTGCAAAACATCACGTCGAGTTCTTTCCAAAGACACCTAAATTATTAAAATCGGTTCAGAATTGTAGGAGGAGATTTGATCGCAAAAAACCTCTAGCGATTAAATAACTATAGCTTAATATTTTCAACTTTTAAATTAATTTGTTAATGTATTAAAGTACCACAAAATTAACCAACGAATTAATATACAAATGTCGAATTTACTTTATAAAACAATGAATAATCTATATGCTATACTAATACGCAAGGAGTTTAGTTTGGTTTAAGGGTAAATTTGGTAGTCATAAAAACTACCAAAATTTAAAGACTGTCCTACTGTCTTCTCACCGTGAATTTTGTCAATTCCGTAGAACTTGAGTTTTTTGACATTTTAACCTTATTTTCCACAAAACCCCGCTAACCACGCTGCGTGATGCGCAACTGACTGGTCTCAGTCCGGTGGAGCACAGTTGGAGGCTAGTCACACACTGCGCAGCTAGGAAAACACTTCCATTGGTTTGTAAAGAACCGGAGTTTTCTCCAACCGTGGAGCACAGAGTGCGCAAAAAAAGCTAGGAAAACGTAGCTTTCCTAACGTAGCTTGACTCCTTATAATAGCCGTGCGGAAATAGACACTCACAAAGCCTCTCATTTATAGGTTGCACAACCATAGATCTAGGCAGGATTCACATACTGATTAAAATATGTGTGACTGTAGATATTTCATAACTTTGATTACAGAACTTTTAATTTTTTTCATGACTTATTACATTTGAACAGAATTTTTCAATGGTTTTTTACATAGATAGATTTGTTTACTGATGCCTGTTAGACTTGAATCCAATCAGGGGCGAACCCAGGATTTCATTTGGGGGGGGATATCCTATAAGAAGGGGGAAGGGGGTATTTAGGTAGACTCACTAAAACCGGTGACGGTATATAAATATCGTCGTCGCGGTAGGCGAGTATCACGTCATTCACTTCACAGCTAAACAGCGTTGTTTCTCATCTTTACAGCAAAACACAGCTAACACCAATATTTTCATGGATGAAATTTAGTTGCGTGAAGTTAAACCACTCAGTTTCTTGGATTAAATATAGATGGCAGATTTAATTGGGACTGTCAAGTGGATCATGTGTAAGAAAGTATCTTCAGGCCTCTACGCCTTAAGGCAATGTCTAAATTTAGTAGATTTAGTACCTTACAAATAATTTATCATGCTTTAATTGAATCGCACATTTCTTTTTAGTTACAGTATGTCTTTACGGATGTACATCTGTCAATAATTTAAATAGCACAATGAGACTAACTACAGAAAAAAGCAATTCGTATCATATTAAAATTAAATCAACAAGACTCTGTGAAAGAACATTTCAAAGAAAGAGGGATTATTACCGCTTGTAGATTATTTGTTTTTCACATAATTCTTCATATTAAATCGAACTTAGATAAATTACCAACACTTAATTCGTTTCATAACTATTCAACTAGAAAGGGCAACCAGCTGACATATAATAAACATAATTTATCAATTTACAAAAAAAATACCATTGTATAATGGCATACAACTTTACAATAATTTACCCAAAAACTTACAAAATATAACTGTCTTAAATTTATTTGAGGAACACTTTAAAATATTACTTGTCAATAGACCGTTATATGTAATAGAGGATTTTTTTTCTCACTCCTTTGTTAATTATAAGAGGCTAAAATCATTCTGATGAATTTTGGAAAATAGTCTTTATTTGTTGTTGCTCATTAATTTAAGAATATAAAATTTTCAGACATCATTCTGTACTTCTGTACTTGTACGAATGAAGATATTTTGATTTGATTTGACAATAGACAAATATGGACGTCGGGGTAGACCAATATCGTCGTCGCGGTAGACGATTGTCATTGATGTGGTAGACGCCACGGTAGACGAGTATCGCGCTGCATCGCGGTAGACGAATATGGTCGTCGCCGAAGACAAATAAATATCATTGTCGCGATAGTCACATAACGTTGTCACGGTAGACAAGGATTGTCGATGCGCTAGACGAGTATTCTCCTTGTGGTAGACGAATATCATTATCGCAGTAGAAAAATATCGTTGCCATGTCGTAATTAACAAAAATCGTCGTCGCGTCGCAGTAGCGAAAATCGTCTTCGCATCGCGGTAAACAAAAATCGTCTTCGCGTCACGGCAGACGAAAATCGTCTTCGCGTTGCGGTAGACGAAAATCGTCTTCGCGTCGCGGTAGACGAAAATCATCTTCGCGTCGCGGTAGACGAACATCGTCTTCGCGTCAAAAATGTTGGGGGGGGATATATCCCCTTTATCCCCCCCCTGGGTTCGCCCCTGAATCCAATACCACCAATGGTTGGAATAGTGAACTTTTCAATAATACATAACATGTAAAATTGTACTGTATCAGAAATAATAAGAACTAGACAAAATATTAAAGTTCTTTCAACAGAACAATGACTCTATGGAAATTAGCCAGGTAAAAATAAATCAACTCAACTGCCTGCAAAAAACTATCAGAGGTAAAAGAAAATTTAAAATGCAGCTGAAAAATATAGCTTTCTTTAATCAAATAAGTTTTGATAACCTCACCCAGAAAGGTACCAAACATTTTGCACTTGGGCTATCTTGATTTGCTTGGCACCACCCAAAAACTTCAGCATTAATAAATTAATAAATAGTTATCGATAAATGAGATTATTTTATTCATCATATAACTTTTTAATTATTTCTGATAACCAGTCATAACTAATCATTAAATAATTTAAACCAAAAATAAGTTAAAACATCTAGTAGCCTCCTTATAAGTTTTTAGGTTCCAAAGATTCTGGAGTTTGATTTATTCTTTAGAGATGATAATTTTAGTTTCATCCATGGAAGAAAATCTTTAGGAATTCTTTTGTAAAATTGTTTATAGTGCTGAATAGAATAATAAAAAACAAAATCACATCAGCTATTCATTTAAAACATGTTAAATGAATAGCAGAAAACTGTGAACATATTTTGTCATTTAATTAACAATGGAATTTTGGATGTCCCATAGGCATTATCACCAGAGGATTTAGAAGAAACAGAGATTCAGACAAAAGCTGCAACCGTAAGGGACCAGCCCCCCAAATGCTATACCTTGACTCCTTATAAAAGCCGTGCGGAAACAGACACTCACAAAGCCTCTCATTTACTTATATAGGTTGCACATCCATAGATCTAGGCAGGATCCATATTCAAATTTTTAAGCTATTTGACTTTGGGGCTGTCGAAGTACTTACCGAAATGTCAAACTGTAGGTAGTATATGGAGATTTACTTTGACAAAACATTGAAAACACAGGTTGTTCACATACATTACCTACATTTATTTCATACCATAAATTTAAACAATAGCATGGTTATTATTTTTTTACTATAAGTTCCATTAAATTTCAACTGACAAAATATTTTTTATCTTTATTTGTCGTAAGCATTTTTTCTTGAAATACAGAGTGTTGAACTATGAACAGTTTACTGTGATTACTTTCTTTATAGTTATGAAGATGATTTGAAATGATTAATAAGTTACTTGTTAATGCTAGTAAATTTCAAATATGTTACATCCATACATCTATCAACATGTTTAAAAACAAATTTTATGAATTTTATAATTACCCCTTCCGAAGCTCTCTTCAACTCCTTAGCAAGTTGGTTCATCCCTTCCAGTATCTGATCCATCTTTTCAGATATCTCCTTCTACAAAAACATGAATCCCATTATGCTTACATAATGTAACATAGTTCAGTAATCTAATTCAGAATAATTATTACTATTTTTTTCCTGTTTTAATGGGGTAAGGACAGTAGAAGCGTAAGATTTAAAAAAAAAGTTATACTTTAACTTTGTTTCTAACCCCATGAAACAAAGTTTACCACTACAATGTCAGCTTCTATCTACTGAACCCATTGTTGACCTCTTTACTAATATAAACCAGCCAGAGAGCCTTTTAGGGCCATAGCCTAGTGGTATTAACTCTTTATTTTAATATTTTTTTATAAGCTTTTAAAATCCCATGATAATTTTATGAAAACCCTGTATTATCTTAGTCCCCATGAAATCCATAGAAAAGAAGAAGGAGGCAACACACCGGGCTCATCTGACCGGAGTCAGAGGGTGGAGGAGGTTGATCTGGTGACCGACGTGTTGTTGCTGGTTCACCCTGCAATATAATTAAATTTGATAGAAAACAGGAAAAAATGGTATCCCGTAAAATGAGTGATGTCTGCAATATAATTGCAAGAATTGAACATACAGTACTAAGGATGGTGTCAAGTGCTCAGGATGATGAGTGATGGCAATATGCACTGTATTCATGAATTGATTCTATAAAAATACATGCTCATACAATAAAACATAAACATTTTATTTTATTTTAAAACCTCAATAGGCTTTGAAAAAACCCTGAAACTCTGAAAATCAGACACTTGGAGATTATATGAGTGGCATTCACTTAAATATATTAAGGTGATTGCCTGCTCCAGGAATGCCACAACAATAATAACAGCTTTTCCAATTAAGAAAACAAAACAAACTAATTATTTGGTTGGTGGTTCGCTTATTACCTGTAATGTAATGTAAAAAAAATCATAAACCATATTATTCATTTACAGTAATGACTATATTAGCTTTTGCCCAAGATTTTGTTCATGGTTTGTGTTTACTTATTAAGACCTTGTTCATGGTTTGTGTTTACTTATTACAGTGTACTCTCGATTGTCCGAGCCCCGGTTATCGGAGACTCTGGGTTATCCGAGGCAGCTCTAAGCTTAAACAAATGTGTTTATTTTCTTACTAAGCGTTTTATTTATGCATAAAACAAGTGTCTTTATTTAAAATTCTATTATTTGCAACTCAAAAGGACTTTCATTGTCATATTTATTGGTAAATACTATATAATAAAAACATTTTGAAGTGATCTTATTACAGCCCAACCTAAAAACACATGTAAACTCCTTATTTTCCGACGTTCGTGTTATCCGAGGAAACCTTGGTCCTGAAGACCTAGAATAATCGGGAGTGTACTGTAATATAGATACGGAGAGGTACGAGTACAAAATCATTCACGCTAAAGATAATATTCTCAAAGAAAAAGAAAACTGAACGTAACTCAAGTTCGATTAATGTGTTATTTTGTTCTTTCGACTTTTATAGCCCAACAGACCTATCTTTAAGTTATTAAACGGACAAGGCTAAATTTTTATGTAGTATGAACCAAAGCTTCGACTATGGCCTTAATCATGACTATTTTTGTGGTGGACACCAATGTTTGATCTACTATTTTGGCCCTGCCTGTGGACAAACAACCAATGTTCATTAAAAATACTACAGTATTAGCTTCAATATTTTAATATTCTAGTAAAAAATTTGTAAAATATATGAGAAGTAATAATTTAAGTTTCAAGTGAATAGAGGATACCAATAACAAAAGACATGATAATTCTAATTTTTTTGTTAGCAAAGCATCGTGATTCATGAACAATGACGGCTCCAAGACTTATTTTCAGAGGAGGCCATTAGATTGGAAAGGGGCGTTTGAGACTGTCATAGGAGTCAGTAACCTCACCCTATCTGGGAGCAGGTGAGAAATAAGAGGTGACCACCAAATCAGACCTTAAGGTTATTCCTATAAACAAAGTGATTAACAAACCTGTGTCCGTCACAGTCCTCTTCAATCCTGTTTGTGGATGACCTGGGTTTTGGTTCGCTTAAGCCTACAATCATATCCATACAGACCCTAATTTTATTCCATTTATCTAGGCACAATTTTTCCAATGAGTCTGTGTCAAAGCGTTCGTGTGTGAGTAATTCTTGTAATGATAAAATCTAAATGATGGATTTTTTAATTCCTCGTCAGGATATGATTATGTCTGAAGCAGACCAAAACCCAGGTTATCCACCAAAAGGATTGAAGAGAACTGCAGTGAATACAGGTTTGTTAACCACGTTTGTTATAAACGTCAGTTCTGGGGGCTCTTTCACAATGTATTCCTACAAAACCACTATGGACACTAATGACCTCAGTCACTGGTCTACTGGGCCCACCTTAAAGCCGCCATTTGTTCTTACTAAGCCAGACATGGTAATTTGCTATGAATAATTACCGGGGAGGACGGAGGAGCTGCAAATGGCGGAGTCTGCTGAGATGGTGGCGTACCTTGACCACCTGGAGCCCCAGGGCCACCCGGAGCCCCAGGGCCAGCCAGACCCCCAGGGCCACCCGGAGCCCCAGGGCCACCCGGAGCCCCAGGGCCAGCCAGACCCCCAGGGCCACCCGGAGCCCCAGGGCCACCCGGAGCCCCAGGGCCACCCGGAGCCCCAGGGCCAGCCAGACCCCCAGGGCCACCTGGGGCCCCAGGGCTTCCCAGAGCCCCTGGGTCACCTAGAGTCCCTCTTGGACTTCCTCCAGCACCGAACGGTGCATCTTGACCATAGGGCCCCCCTTGAGCACCGAACGGTGCATCTTGCCCATAAGGTGCCCCTTGAACACCATATGGTGCATCTTGCCCATAAGCACCATAGGGTGCATCTTGGCCATATGGTGGCGCTTGAGCACCATACATTTCGTCCTGATTATACATTTGGTCATAAGGTACTCCTTGACCAAAATTAGCTCCTTGGTTATACATGGCTTCTTGACCAAACGGTGGTGCTTGTCCCATGGCTCCATTCTGATCATGTGGCTGTAACAATTAATTTAAGTTGTTACGATTGGGCCTTAGTACGTGTGGATAGCGTAAATTTTCACCAAAACCTTGCACTCTTTGATACAGCTTATCCACTTGGTATGTGTATAGAAGATACCAGTAGAAGTATTTTTGTCCGAAGATCCAACTTTGAATTCGTGTAGAACACCCCCATATCAGCCATAAAAGATGGCCGCCATTACATTCATAAATTGCTCTATAACTCCGGTAATAGTATTCTGATCTTGATAAACCTTTTTTGTTTGAAAGATAATTTTAAAATAAAACTTTTTTGTATTTAAAATTTTTTTCTAAAGTTATTAGTTTTTATTGTAAATTTGAAAAACTAAATTTTCCATTTAATTCCATGGAAAAGTACAATTCCTCAATAAAATGCGTTTTGAGGGGTTCAACAAGGCTATGGCTAAATTTAGAATATTTTCTAGGTTGAAAACTTATACGCACAGAAATTTAATCTAATGGGTCAACTATTATCAGAATAATGGCCTGATATACGCACAGGACATTTTCCGAGTAAGCCTAGTTTTTTCGGTATTTTATGGAGTAAAAAAACTATTTATTAGGTGAAACCTGAAGAAAAATGAAGAAAAATAACTAAACGATTGAGAAAAATCTATCATAATAGTATAATTGTAGGTTTTCATCCATTTTGAAGGTTCAAAAGAAGTTTTTGGTCACCCCATGTTAAGTATTGGGAAAAAGGACAGGCTCAGACTTTTATCGTAATAAATACTTTATCCGTCAGTAGAAATGATAAAAAATACATGAACATATTTAACATTGGTATTTGAACGATATAACATAAAAAATCTTAGATAAATGATCGCTAAACAGAATTTATACATGTTTTGAAATGATTTTTAGTGGTAAAATTAAGCTCTGCTGCTAGCGTCCGCTGTGGGAAAATAATCGCAACGCAGTATTTACTGGTGAAATTGAGCCTTGATGCTGGCGCGCCCTTTTGGAATCTGGCGCAAGCGAGCGTAGCGCTGACTGTGGGTGTTTGAGAGCACTTCACCAAATCTCTTCAATTATACTGCTAAAAATAACTTTTTATTAGGTAGAAAGATAGAAAGAAAAAACATGCTTTATTTTCTTGAAAAGATACATATTCAAATACACCCGTTGCAGCAGACCTGCATACTCAGCGAATTTCAAATGCAAAAGAACATAATTCAATGCAACATAGCGAAATTTGACATGTTTTTGTAATCTCCATAAGAATAACATGGGGAATGAGTATGCAGGTTTGCTGCAACAGGTATGTTAAAACTGGTTGGTTTTAATTCATTATTTAATAGATCTTGACTAGAAGAAGCCATATACCAAGTTTTATCATGAAATGTTAAAAAATAAGGAAGATATAGATTTTTTTTGTTTCCCATAAGGATAACATGGGGAATGATTATGCAGGTTTGCTGCCACAAAAATGGAAATTTCGGGGGTTTTAGACTAAAATACATTAGACCTCATCTAGATGAAGCCACAAACCAAGTTTTATTAAGATTTGTTGAGAAATAAGCAAGATATAGAATTTTACTTATTCCCCATAAGGTTAACATAGGGACAACGTACTGTGTTTACCACTTTCAATATCTTGGTAACCAATGGAGATAGAGCAATGATTCAAGGTACTAAATTGTTTGTTTTTTTGAGCTGAATTCAATGGTGCCAACAAAAATTTGGTAAATTTTATTTTTCTTACTAAAAAACTCAAAAAACCCACTTTTGGGGGGGTTTATCCCCCTTTACCCCCCCTTCCATTGGTCCGATCGGGCTGGTTTACGAACTCGTCCAATTGATTACCACTTTACATGTCTGTACCAAATTTCATTAAGATCGGACCATATTTACGGCCGCTATCGTGCTTACAGACACACATATATATATATATATATATATATATATATATATATATATATATATATAGGTAGATAGATAGATAGATAGATATATAAATATAAATTCGAACGAATGGTGTTGTTTGCTTCTGGTGGCCCCAAAACGAAAAGTTATCACGGTCTCGGGCTTAGGTCTTACCATGAGACCTACGGTAATAGCTTCTTCCCTATAGGGGAAATTCGCTAAAAGACATAAAAAAACATATAAAACAATGGTTATACATAACCGTCTGTTGTGGTTGGCAAACCTGCAAGAAAAAAGCAAAGACAAATAAATAAACAGCTATTTTTGAGTTGAATGGCGATCTTATTTAATATAATATGGCACAAAAAACCACGGACTTAACTGAGAGCTTGCACAATTATAAATGATAAATTTTGAAAGAAATAAGTAAGTTTCATTAATGAATTGTAAACTTTTTATCACTTTAACCTTTCCTGCCTAAATGTAATTTTGATCTAATTAAGAAAAAAGAAAGAGAAAGACGTAAAATAGATTGATTATAGTTAATATTTTTTTCATTCAAAATTAAATTCTTTAATAATATCCCATCTATATTTCCAAGCCGATAGTAAACATTTTGAAGGTACCCGCCCATTCCTTCCATTTAGATATTCGTAACATTCATTTTGACTCAATGATCTCTTTCCGAAAAAAATATTTCTGATATGAATTAAAGCCGGACAGATAGCTATAAAATGATACGAGGTCTCATTTTCGTTAAGGTTACACAAGGAGCAAAGATAATTCCTTTCGAGCCACGGTTTGAAGTTTAAATCAATAAGCTCTGCTCTTGTAATAGTTCACAAACATTTACATTTAAATTTCATAAATGAACACCCATATAAATAAACAAACACACAGCTTAATAATTATTTGTATATAATATGTCAACCTAGTATATCACTCAGTTAATATAAATTATTTGATAATGTTATTTTCCTAAAATCATTCATTAATTTATTACCATCTACCATAAAAATTTTAGATAAGTTAAGTTAGATCAGCTGTATTCATAATTTAATGTAATTTATATTTATGGGTCAGGGAACGCTATCTCAAATTATCTATTTTATATAGCATGTTTTTCAAAATTTGATCTCTAATAATTCAGTGAAGTGTTTACCAAAGACCAAGTTAGTGAACCATGTGTTACATTGTTAAAGTGAAAAGTGGAACCATTGTAAAGGACTCCAGCTTCTATTCCAGAGAGAGATGGCCAAGTGTTAACTTCATTGTACCTGGACCTCGTTCCAATTTTAAATTTCATCCCCCTTAATTAGTAGATTTTTTTTTGGTTAGCCAGCGGTAAACCTGATCTTAGTTGATTCCCCTTTAAGTGGCCAAATTTATCTATCTGAAGAAAAGATCAGGGTGAAGAGATAAACTCTTGGTAAGACCAATCCAAAATTTACTTCACCAACCATTGTTGAAGAGGAACAGACTTTCAAACAAAGACTTGATTTAATTAAATATAAAAAGAGATCAGAATTGGCAATTTATATTATTATCAAAATTATTTATTCTATTTAAAAGTATTTATGATTGTGATATTCAAACAAATTAATTTTTCAATGTCATGCCCGCACGATTCCCAGAACCCTATGTGAAGAGATCATGCTTCTCAAGAACTGAGCTAATGCCCTTAAATTGTACCATATTAATCCAATTAGCATAAGTAATTTTATCTAACCCCATCCACTGTAATAATCCTTGTACGTCCCCCTAGAGTTCAATTTTGATATTCATATTTATTGTTATTGTTGAATAAATAATAGTTTTGTAACAGATTACCATTCTTTTATTTCAAATTTAAATATTAAATAGGCTAGTATCACACTAATTATAATGACGCCATCTTGAACAATAATAATTAATTAGAATTAAGAAGAAAATATAAGAGTCACCTACCTGTACTTATAATTAAAGGTATTTATTTATTTATTTATATTTACAAACCAAAAAGGCTGAGTTGTAATTGGCGCCCAACGTGGGGCATTGACAATGAAAAGTTAATGATCGCAGACATTATTTGAGATAGCAAGAAGATAATTTTGTAGGAGATAGCCTAGATTAAGACTCATCTCACCTCATTTAGATATAAGTATAATATCCAATTTATTGTATAATAATCCTAATTGCGTGCTTACTACCTCAATATGGGCGACGAACATAAATACCATTTAAGATCAACCGACAAACCTAAAGTTTCAACGACGCAGTCCGAGCAGACAAGTTTTGTTTTATTCGGCAATAACACGGAACCAATAAATGTACACCGCGAATCGGACAGTGACCCGTCAGTGAACAAAGAAAACATTGTTTCGGTAGGCGACTCAAATAATTCCGACAACGCGAGTGATTCTAATAATGAGACAACAATTTCGGCCGTGAGTGAAATGTCAGAACGTTCCGCCATTTTGTCCCAGCCGGCGTCTCCCACTTCAACACCAACGCCAACCTCAATCAGTGCTACCACTACTTCCGCGGCGATTTCCCCCGCTACATCGTCATTGAGCGAAATATACCGAACGGAACAACCAATCAGAACGCTAGTTTCTTTGACGAGCGACACAAGTACCGTCCCTCCTGTGCTGATTCCAGACCATACTCGTACTGAATCAGCTGTCGACAGTGTCGACCCACTCGTACAAATAGCAGCGGCGATCAATGCACTTAGAACCGACATGAATGAAATTAAATCGAGCAATGCTGCGATTAAAACTGACATGAATGCGCTTAAAACCGAGTTAAGAAATGAAATTAAAGCCGATATGAACGCAATCAAATCTGATATTAAAATACAACATGCAAACTTAAGATCTGAATTTCAAAATCACTCTGCCCGGGTCGAAAATCAAATTCAGCAAATTCACAATGAACAGTCAAATCTTAAAACTGACATAAATCAACTTAAAATTCTTCAGGAAAATTTGGCTAAGGAAGTCGATCAAATTGATACTAAATTAGAACAAGGGGAATACAAAATCAGAGAAAATTTAATACAAGACCTCATTCAACATAAACAGGAGGTTAGTCAAATCATCGTATCAGAAAATTGTAAAACCCAATTAAAAATCACTGAACAAATTAAACAGATTCAATTAGAGACACACAGGGAGGTAGAAAACATTTGTAAGGAAAATTATACACAAATCAAAGAACAAGTAACAGCTGAAATCAACCAAGTCAAATTAGAACTGAACCCAAACATTAAATCCAATGAATACCAAATTGCGAAATTGGCTGAGTCCGTGGAGGCGTGTCATAAGAAAATATTAGAAATACCTACTACACCCAACATTCAAACAACACAAGCGCCCGTCCCTATTAATATTGTGTGTAACGGCAGATCGACATTAACACCGGAAATGACCCACCCAAAATTTAATGGAAAGACACATAATTCCCAGGAATTTCTAAACAAACTTAAGAAATATTATGAGAAAAACCTACAGTTAAATCCAGAAAATAATAGTGCGGAAAGCCTAGTTGATCTCATTGAAATGTGCCTAGAAGGACATGCCTCAAAGTGGTTCAATTTAATCAAAACTGATATTCACACATGGGATGATTTTCAACATATGTTTGAATCGAAATATTGGAACCGAGATATCCAAAGAGGCGTCAAACAACGGATCGAAAATGAACGATATCGGCCAAATGGTTATCTGAACCGATCAGAGTATTTTATAGAGCGGGTGTTGACCCTTAAATCGCTAAACCCTCCCCTGGACGAAAAAGAAATCCTCGATTGCCTATCAAACCACTTTGGAGACATAATCCAAGATGCCTATAGAGTTCAAAATATTCAGACGGTCTGCGATTTTGAAGCTCTACTCCAGAGAGAAGATCTGCGAGAACAAGCAAGGTCACCTAACCATCAAAGGAACGAAAACCATAAACATAAAAAGGAAAATACACCTGAGGAAAATCATGTAAATAGAAACCACCACCAACACGGTAGAAAAGGTCATAACCAACACTACAATGAAAGAAACACGGACAATCGAGCGTACACACCTAAGTACCACCCGTACAATCGGAGACATGAGAATCACCTCCACCACGATAATCGGTACCAAAGAGACGACCGACGCCATCGATTTGGAAACGATTACCGTGACCTAAGACAGTTTCCCAATCTACCATCAAACCAACCGCCGTCTGAAGAGAGAAGACCACTGCCTAGATACCACCCGACACAAGAACAAAACCAGGTGTGCGCTGCCATTATTGAGGAGAACGCAAACCTAGTGCCAGAGGAAAATAATCAGGATTTAAACTGAGAGGCACTGATGATGGTGGTGACCTCATTCTCCATGTAAATAGCTCAAATCAGAAGAACACATCTTCAGTGCAAAATAAGAAAGAAGTCGGACATAAGAGGTCAATTGAAATTGTAAATAATGTAAATAACATGCATAATGAATCAGATACCAATAGTTTAACTTTGAGCAATATTTATTGTGATCGGGAGTTTTTATTTGAAGAAGAAACAGAACAAAATACTCATACGACTATATCGCAAAAATGCCCCGAAATAAGAATAAAGATCAAAAGCAAAGAAGTTACAGCTCTCATTGATACAGGTTCTAACATTACATGTCTAGCAGAAGATTGGTACATATCAAATCGGAGTGAATTAGGAAAAATAGAAGAATTACCAGTAAATAATATGCACATTAGAACAGCAACCAATGAAAAATCCCGGAAAATTTCAAAAATCGTAATGATTCCTATTACCATTGGTCAACAAACTATATTAACACAAATGCTCGTAGTACCAAAACTAATACAATCAGTAATTATCGGGATAGATACACTTAGTGCCTGGAAGATGAAGATAAATTTTGAAAAGGGTGAAATGCATATGAATATTAATGATACAGATTTAGTAATTCAATTCAATAACACAAATCGGGCTGGAATTTTATGCCATATAATCACTAATGATAAAAATGTGGATAATTTAGAAGATTACTGCTGCAATGAAGATCCATACGAAGAGTGTTATTATATTGAAGAAACAAACCCCAGAACATCATGTGAATTATCCCCTGAAATAATTACAGAATCCCTCAAAAATAATTTAAATCTAAATAGTATTCAAAAACAACAATTAACTGATTTGTTATTGGACTTTCAAGATGTATTCTCCGACCAACCTGGGTTATGTAACAAATACCAGCATGTATTAAGAGTCGAAAATCCTCAAAATTTTAAATGTCATACTTACCCAGTACCATTAGCACACCAAGACGCAGTCATGCGAGAAATAAGGGAAATGGAACGCCTAGGGATCATAGAGCGAAGCAACAGCACTTTTATAAACCCAATTATCCCGGTCGTCAAGAAAACTGGTGAAATAAGACTTTGTTTGGATGCTAGAAAAGCGAACGAAATTATTATTCCAGATTACGAATGTAATAGAAGTGTCAATGAATTATTAGCAAAATGTCAAGGTGCAAAATTTATCAGTAGTATCGATCTAACTTCATCATATTGGCAAGTTCCACTATCTGAAGAATCGAGAAAATACACAGCATTCCAGTTCCGAGGAAAGACCTACCACTACAAAGTTACACCATTTGGAATCAACACATCTCAGGCAGCATTAGTAAGGGCATTGGACAAAGTTTTCGATGAGGAAGTAGAAAAATTCACCTTAATTTATGTAGACGACATTTGTATAGTTTCACCCGACTTCCAAACACACTTAAAACATTTGAGGTATATTTTCAATAAATTAGCTGAAGCAAATATGACGATAAAGTTTTTAAAATCAAAATTTTGTCAAAGTTCAGTTCCGTTCTTGGGGTACACATTAACAGAAACCGGTTTGGAAATGGACCAGGAGCGGGTCAAACCAATCCTCGATTTCCCCACACCTAAAAATAGGACACAGTTAAAATCATTTTTGGGATGCATTAACTATTATAATAAATTTATTGACAAGTATTCAGAATCAATCCAACCCTTACTACGCCTCACCTCAAAGAAACAAAAATTTATCTGGACCGAAGAAGATGATAAAACTTTTCAAAGAGTTAAGAACCTATTTCTAAAAATGAATGTTCTTCACCATCCAGACCATACGAAGCCCTTCTACCTACAAACGGATGCATCAGATTTTTCGATAGGCGGACATTTATTTCAATACCGAGATAATGGAGACAAAGCAGCAATTATGTTTTTATCACGGACACTGCAGCCAGCAGAGCAAAGATATACGACCACTGAAAAAGAATTACTCGCCATCATCTATTGTTTACAGAAAACACGGTATATAATATTGGGCTCAAAATTAAACATCATAACTGACCATCATGCATTAACATTTCTAAAAACCTGTAAACTCTTGAATAATAGATTAACAAGGTGGGCATTGGCGATTCAAGAGTACAATTTCACGATCCATCACTGTAAAGGAGCCGATAATTCGACAGCCGACGCCCTGAGCAGAATAAGTTACCCAGTTGAAGAGAACCAGGAAACATCTCAGAGAGAATTAATTATCAATTATATTAGAAGAATTCCAGACCCTAGACTACAAGAAGATCTCCGAAACATTGGGAAATTACAGTCACAAGATCCCCGCCTTCAAGAGATTCGTCAAATATTATTAATACCCCAAGATACACCTGAACACACAAAAATCAAACAATCATATAAATTACACCAGGAAATACTATACCAAAAACACCTTAATAAATGGCTCATAGTAGTACCAGAAACCATCATAAATCGCCTTATTTGGGAGTGTCATTGCTACTACCTCCATTGCGGGTCTAAGAAATGTTTTGATTTACTCAGAGAATGTTTCATTTTCAAGAACATGAATCGAAGAATCCGGCAATACCTGGCATCCTGTGACTCGTGCCAACGGTGCAAAAATGATACTCATCCACCAAGAGGTTTCGCTCAAGGTATCAGTTGTAATCAGAAGAACGAACAGTTAGCTATCGACATTATAGGTCCTTTGCCGCCTGGCCGAGGAAATGTGAAATTCATGTTAATTGTCCTGGACATTTTCACTAAATTTATCAAATTATACCCAATGCAGCGTGCCACCACACAAACCATACTAAATAAATTGTTTAACCAACACTTTATAGAACATGGAATACCCCAGAGGATCCAAAGTGATAACGGTACGCAATTTAAGAGCCACAAATGGATAAGAAAGTTAGAAGAAAACAATATTATTCCAATATTTAACCCTGTGTACCATCCCCAATTTAATATGGCCGAAAGACCTATTAAAGAAGTGAAGCGCTGCTTAAGAACATACTGCTCAAGACAACACAGAAAATGGGCTCAGTGTATAACAGAAATTAATGAATACTTGAACGAAATTCCTCACGAAACTACAGGATTCAGTCCGAATGAACTACAGTTAGGAAGAAAAGATTTCAGGTTCTGGGAACGATATGTGGAAAACCCATTTTCAGAAGATGTCCCACTAGAACAGAAGATATTCCTCGCCTCCCAACGGATCCGAGAAAAGAAGGGAACACGAGCAAGAAGAGCTAACCGCGGTGTATTACCAACATTATTCAATTTAAACGATTTGGTATTGGTCAAAAATCATCAACTATCAAATGCAGCATTTGGAGAAACAGCCAAACTATTCGCCATATACGAAGGACCGTACCGCATCTCAAGTATCCTGGGACATTCGACTTATTTTGTACAAAAGTTAAATGAAGAACAAGAGTTTGGACCCTACCATGTAACTGCTCTTAGAAAATATATAACGCCAAACCGAGATCAACAATAAATACAGTGTAAATAGTGTTATTAACAGTTATATAAACATTTGGACAATACACGGACAACTAATTAAAAGTTGTAGATTAATTTGTTTATTTATGGATTGAGGGGATAAAAGACTCCAGTAAATATAAACAATAGTGTAATAAATGTTGAACAGTGAAACAAAATTTGAAATAAGTGAAGTGCGCGTGGACAGTATTAGGACCTGAAGTTATGATTGTAAATATTAGGTCATATAATCCATTTAGTTTTAAGAAATCATCATTTTAAATTATAAATAAATATTTTATCATTTAGTATAGTTTTGTAAATATTTGTTCCTATTATTATCGAGTTTTCATTAATTTCAATTCTTTAAATTAATTCAACTCTGAGGGGATATTGTAATAGTTCACAAACATTTACATTTAAATTTCATAAATGAACACCCATATAAATAAACAAACACACAGCTTAATAATTATTTGTATATAATATGTCAACCTAGTATATCACTCAGTTAATATAAATTATTTGATAATGTTATTTTCCTAAAATCATTCATTAATTTATTACCATCTACCATAAAAATTTTAGATAAGTTAAGTTAGATCAGCTGTATTCATAATTTAATGTAATTTATATTTATGGGTCAGGGAACGCTATCTCAAATTATCTATTTTATATAGCATGTTTTTCAAAATTTGATCTCTAATAATTCAGTGAAGTGTTTACCAAAGACCAAGTTAGTGAACCATGTGTTACATTGTTAAAGTGAAAAGTGGAACCATTGTAAAGGACTCCAGCTTCTATTCCAGAGAGAGATGGCCAAGTGTTAACTTCATTGTACCTGGACCTCGTTCCAATTTTAAATTTCATCCCCCTTAATTAGTAGATTTTTTTTTGGTTAGCCAGCGGTAAACCTGATCTTAGTTGATTCCCCTTTAAGTGGCCAAATTTATCTATCTGAAGAAAAGATCAGGGTGAAGAGATAAACTCTTGGTAAGACCAATCCAAAATTTACTTCACCAACCATTGTTGAAGAGGAACAGACTTTCAAACAAAGACTTGATTTAATTAAATATAAAAAGAGATCAGAATTGGCAATTTATATTATTATCAAAATTATTTATTCTATTTAAAAGTATTTATGATTGTGATATTCAAACAAATTAATTTTTCAATGTCATGCCCGCACGATTCCCAGAACCCTATGTGAAGAGATCATGCTTCTCAAGAACTGAGCTAATGCCCTTAAATTGTACCATATTAATCCAATTAGCATAAGTAATTTTATCTAACCCCATCCACTGTAATAATCCTTGTACGTCCCCCTAGAGTTCAATTTTGATATTCATATTTATTGTTATTGTTGAATAAATAATAGTTTTGTAACAGATTACCATTCTTTTATTTCAAATTTAAATATTAAATAGGCTAGTATCACACTAATTATAATGACGCCATCTTGAACAATAATAATTAATTAGAATTAAGAAGAAAATATAAGAGTCACCTACCTGTACTTATAATTAAAGGTATTTATTTATTTATTTATATTTACAAACCAAAAAGGCTGAGTTGTACTCTGCTTTAATTGCCTAAGAGATAACGCCAACGTCGTTATCATACAGTGGACTCCTCTCGCCGAGTTCGAGGTCAAGGGATAACAGCTGACTGTGGTACAAGGACGTTCGAGCCCTACCAATACATTCCGCCCGCCAAGCAGTCTTCACAGCTTCCACTACTTTTGTTAATTGGAGCTCCAGGTTTACATTTTCGAAATTTAATCTCAAATTTTGATCATACTTTTTAGCTAATAATTCCCAATCTCTGGCCCAAAATATAATCCTACTAATAACTTGTTTGGCAAGCACAAAAGGAAGACGGGTTTCTTGGAAAGATAATACCTTAATAATATAACGTAAATTCACATAAATTGTATAGAAAAATAATTTTTCTAGTCCAGTTTCTAAATAGAGCACATAATTAGGTGTGTTGTGGGGAAGATGAAATAACTTTTTAATGAACAATTTTAGTACCGATTCCACACGCTCATTTTCTTCGAAACCCCAAACCTCAGCTCCGTAACAAATAACTGACTTAACCACTGAATTAAAGCATACGACTTTACTATTTAAAGGTACGTCATTATTTGAAATCAATTTTTCCCATACTGAATTTAGAGCAAATTTCGCTAAACTAGATTTTTCTTTCAAATGTAAATTCCATGACAAAGTACATGTGAATGTAACCCCTAAATACTTGTAATCATTGACTACTTCAATTCTCTCACCCTTGTACCACCATCTACCACCTCCCTGCAGTTTCCCGCCGTTTCTAAAAACCATAATTTTGGATTTGGTTAAATTTACCTGTAAATTCCAAGTTTTACGATAACTTTCTAATTTAAAAATCATATGCTGCAGGGCTGCTGCAAGCAAAATTATATCGTCAGCATACATGAGCATGTTAACTTTATTACCCTCAAAGATACAGCCTTCCCCCACCGCATCTGGCAGGTCATTTACAAACAAACAGAAGGTGACAGGACTCCCTATACATCCCTGCCTCAAACCCATAGATGTGTTAAAGCTGTCGGTGACACCATCCTTACACCACACTCCCGCGGATGTACCAGTATAATAGTCATTTAAAACTGTCAACATTTGCGTAGATAAACCCAGACAAGACAACTTATAAATCAGAGCTTTACGGTCAATTGTGTCAAATGCAGCCTTAAAATCTACAAAAAAAGCAAAAAGTTTTCCCCCTTTGTTTGCTAACCTTAATTTTATCACACACGAGAGACTAAAGATGTTATCTGTGGTAGAATACCCGCGACGAAATCCAGCCTGAAACTCTGTCATTATATGATTTAAGTCGATCCAATTTTGGAGCCAATTTTTTTAATCAAAACCATGAATAGTTTTCCTACACAGTCAATAAAAGATAACCCTCTATAATTCACCACTGAATTTATATCGCCCTTCTTAAATAAAGGAAAAATTATAGATTTTTTAAAACTTTCCGGAACTTTTCCACTTTTATATATTTTGTTATAAACTAGGAGCAGTTTACTCAAAAAAGATTCTGAAGCAAACTTAAAGAATTCGTACGGGACTCAATCGAAGCCCGGGGCTTTATTATTTTTTACTCTAGTCAGCACCGTCTTCGATTCCGTTAAGGTAAATTCACTATCTAATCTTTCATTTTCGATAAGTGGCGCAGCGTAACTCACGCGTCCTGATAGTAGCGGAGGGTTCAACAAATTCCTAAAATGTTTTACCCAACTATCGGGTGAAACATTTCCCACGACATTATCTGGTCTCTTTTTGAACGATTTTAGCGCATATCAAAAACGTTTACTGTCAGAATTTTGATTTAAATTACTTATAATATTTTCATAATGTAATTTCCTTTTATTTCTGCAAATCAATTTTTATTTTTTATTTTCTGATGTATATTTTTGTTTGACAATTTCAGAATTGGTTTTTTTTTTGTGTAAGTTTAATAGTTTAAAAACACGTTTTCTTAATTATTGGCATTCAAAATCAAACCATGGTTGTTTTTTAACTAAAGAATTAATAGTTTTAGAATTTTGAGTAGTAGATGCTGACAATCGAATACATTCCACAATAGCATCTACAGTCTTTTGATTTTCATCAGAGAGTTCAACATTTGAAATGTTTTGGTCAATTCGCGCTCGGAAATTTAAGTCATCTTTTCTCGTCCAATTAAGTTTCGGCAGCAACTGCAGGGTGGTCACCTCGCCCCTCTCCTCACCCCCGGTGACAGGCCTGCCACTGCTGATATCCATTTCTAGTGGTAAGTGATCTGACCCGGGGAATGGCAATACTTGAAAGTCGTTCACAATATGCAAACAACCGATCGACACAGCTACAAAATCTATAACAGATTCGCCCATTGCACCTACAAAAGTAAATTCACCATCGAAGGTCACTAGGCGACCGGCCATTGAAAACTACTAGGCCATTGTTTTCAAATAAATCTAATATTTTGCGCCCATTCGAGTTCACCACAAGATCTTTTGATTTCCTGTCATCCACCAAGTTTTTATTTACATCTTCTAAAACATTTTCAGACAAATTTTGTTCATTTCCTATTTGACCATTCAAATTGCCCAAAAGAATTAAATTTTGAAAACGATTTCATCTAAAAACGTTACCAATTCTCTAAACTTTTCATCCCATTCATTAAAATTTAAATAAACAGGTAGGAACGTTAATAATTCAGTTTTACTGGAAATATTAGCTTGAACTAAACTGAAATTACATATTTCCAAAATATTAAATTCTCTGCTATGAACAGAGTTCAGATTTACAGCTATAATTTCACCTCCAATACCTCTGCCGAAACCAAAATTTCTGACTGCAAACTTAAAATTTACTTTAAAGCCATTTAGCTTATTAATAATGAATTCTTTATCTTTCTCCATAACAAAAGTTTCTATCAAAAAAATCAAATCATTCTTTTTTAATAAATCTATAAAATAAGGATCACTCACCTTTGCCTTTAATCCACAACAGTTATAAACTAAAACCTTAATATTACAGTTTATCTGTCCATTTTCTTGTTTTTTTCTGTCCATGCTGTTCTTCACTGACACTGTCCGCAGGATTGGCGGAACTCCCTCAATTCGCTGCCTGGTCGTTGTGGTTCGCCGTCATCTCTGTCATCCCCGCCGTCTGTGCTGACTGTGGAGCCCTGGGCCCAGTGGAATGTAGGTTGGTCGTCGTGTCGCTGGTCCGTCCTGTAGGCCACTGTCTCAATCCCACTAAGAAGTTCGAGAAGTCGTGTCCAAACATCTCCTCCAGTTTCTCGGCCCCCTCAGCCCTGCCTGCCATTAGCTTCCCTGATTCCCATGTCAGCCGACAGCCGTTAACCAGGAGGTGGTCGAAGGTTAGGGGCATCCTCATCGTCCAGCCAGTGACATGCTCGATCTCTGCCCTCACAGCAGACAGACAGGCGCGCTTGATTCGCACCTCCCTCGGGAAGTCGCAGTGCACAGCAAAGCCCGATCCCTTCAGGTCCTTGGCGTGCATCATTATGTAGTCGATGTCCGGGTCATAGGGTATGTGAGCTATTATAGCCTTCCCGTCCCTGCCAAGCGGGTGCGCCCTGTTCACACAAATCTTTCCACCATCCTTCAGCACCTCCTGACAGAACCACCTTACAAACTCCCTATGGTCAGGCCTTTTACCTCCCCACTGGAGACCACGAAATATAAGGTTATTTATTCTCGAGCGACCTTCCAAATCAAGAAGCTTTGACAAAATGACTCCCTCTTGTGATTTTAGGCTATCTATTTCTTTCCTAAGGCGAACATTTTCCTCATGTAAGGCCGTAACCATTCCATTAATATAAGTTAGGTCCTCTTTAGTAGCTAAATTAGAGAGCTTGGCATCCAATAGCTTACTAAAACCTGCCATCAACTGATCAAATGTTAAGTCACCTACTTTTTCGCTACCCATTTCTCCTCCCTGTCCGCCGTGTTCTAGGTTTTCAGGTGATGAGGAAGGTTTCTGCCTCTTTGCAGTGCGGTTCGTTGGAGTAAAAAAATCCACAATTTAAGTTTCAATCATAGATGGTAGATAGTTTCTGCCTTATTCAACTATTCACTGAACAGGTACCACACACACTCACGACCGACCGGTTGCGACCGGAGACCGAGTACCACATTGACACGGACGCGAATACACTT
The DNA here is from genome assembly GCA_035578135.1 of Flexamia atlantica. Taxonomy (NCBI): domain Eukaryota; kingdom Metazoa; phylum Arthropoda; class Insecta; order Hemiptera; family Cicadellidae; genus Flexamia; species Flexamia atlantica. The sequence continues at coordinate 178,253,956 of JAQJVK010000001.1, forward strand.
TAACCGATATCTCAGCAACGGTGATGTTAATTACTGCGAATCATGTTCTAAAATAACCGCAGTAGTACTCGTTTTAAGTTATCTCTAGAGATAAGACATCTCGAACACTTAGAACTTATTAAACCGCATTTGAACCGGGAGCCGACGCTAGCCTCTACTGTCCTTTACCGCAGCAGTGCTGCCAACCTTTTATTTTAGATATTTTTGTTTTATAGCCTTACGATACGTTTGTTAAACATTTTCAAGACTTTAAAAAATTATTTTCATAATTATTATACTTTTTTGATTGAAGGGATTCGGCGTAGCTCTCTCAAGTACGTGTGGTTAGCACCAGCTATGCTTGCGCCGAATTCCACAGGGGGCGCGCTAGCAGCGAGGCTTAATTTTACCACTAAAATTAATTTTAAATCACGTATAAATTCTGTTTAGCGATTATTTATCTAAGATTTTTTATATTACATCGTTCAAATGCTTATGTTAAATATGTTCGTGAATTTGTATTCATTTCTATCGACGGATAAAGTATTTATTACGACAAAAGTCAGAGCCTGTCCTTTTGCCCTATGCTTAACATGGGGCGACCAAAAACTTCTTTTTGGACCTTCAAAATGGATGAAAACCTAGAATTGTACTATTATGATCGATTTTTCTTGGTCGTTTAGTTATTTTTCTTCTTTTTATTCAGGTTCCACCTCAATAATAGTTTTTTACTCCATAAAATACCAAAAAAACTAGGCTAACTTGGAAAATGGCCTGTGCGTATTTTTTTTAGACCATTGTTCTAATAATAGTTGACCTATTGGAATAAAATTTCTGTGCGTATCAGTCTTCAGCCTAGAGAATATTCTAAATTTAGTCATAGCCTTGTTGAGCCCCTCAAAACACATTTTATTGAGGAATTAGACTTTCCCATGGAATTAAATGGAAAATTTAGTTTTTCAAATATACAATAAAAACTATTATCTTTAGAAAAAAATGTTAAATATAAAAAAGTTTTATTTTAAAATTATCTTTCAAACAAAAAAAGGTTTATCAAGATCAGAATACTACCCGAGTTATAGAGCAAATTATAAATGTAGTGGCGGCCATCTTTAATGGCTGATATGGAGGTGTTCTACACGAATTCAAGGTTGGATCTTCGGACAAAAATACTTCTACAGGTATCTTCTATACACATACCAAGCTGCTATGCTGTATCAAAAAGTGCAAGGTTTTTACGCTAACTACACATACTATTAAGGAATTTAAATTATTAACAGTAGTAGGGAATCACACCACCTTAAGAAAAGCAGATTCATTTCATAAAAAAAAATATTAAAAAGCTTATTATTTTAAATATAACTTAAGCATTCTATAGATATTCTGCTAATCTCACTTTTTTCAAAATTTTCCTTTCATGTTTATAGGTAAGAAAAGTACTTCATGATGTCTGCACAGGGGATTACCCTAGGTATCCGTGTTATCAACCAGGGCTGGATTTATCATTTGGGTGCCCCTATGCCCAGTAATACATTTTCATTCTCAAGTTTGCTATGAAAAATAAATTATTCATAAGAAAAAATACCACTGAAATAAAAGTTACCACTATCAAATGTTTCAAAAGTTCATTAGTTCTGGGTGCTGACAGCTTTTAAATTGGCTAGAAGCTTCTTAACTGCAGCAGGTGTTAACACTGCAACAGCATGATAGATGCTCAAGTTTATGCATTCCGACTTGTCTCTGACCCCATGCCCCTAACAATTTTCACAAAAATTTTTGACATCGTAAATTTTGAAGTGTATTTACCCCATAAAATTGACAAAAATCATAATTTTTTTTAAAACAGTTCTAACGATTTTGAAAACAATTTCATGGTTTTTTGTGCTAAAGATGTAAATCACAATGACACTACCTGTTTGTCTGTTAACATTCAGGTTCAAAAGTTATAGAAATTTACGTGACAAAAAAATTATTTTTCAATTTCAAAAATTTCTAAACTTAAATAAAAATTAATGTGAAACCATTAAATTTGGAGTGGAAAAATAAACAATCCATTCATTCTTTATAATTATTAGTGTCTGACAACTGGTCACGGAGAAAATTGATATTTTTGTTTGCCGGTAAACACAGTACGTTGTGTATTCTTATAGAAAATATTTAAAAATGAATATCTCCCATATTTACTGACCAATTTTGATAAAATTGTGGATGTATTTGTGATATGATCTTAAATTGATTTTATTTTATAGTAGGTTTCTTAATTTAACTTAAGGGGGGGCTGAATACAATTCAGTGTCGCCCTCGCAGGTAAGATACATGCTAACATTTCTCCACGCTGATAGTTAATTAAAGTAGCATTATTTAAAAAAAAACAAGTGGGACGTAGGGTAAAATTTTCAATATTAACTATTTACTAAGCTGGTGGTCTCCAAACCTAACTCCCAAATGGAATGGAGCCAGAGGCTCCTACGTGGAGCGTGGAAGCGTCAATGAGAAACCATTTTCTGATTTCATCCTCACCTATTTGCCTATTGGGTGAAAAATGTAGCTTCAATCAGAGGTTTCCGTAATAACTACCCTGTATAACTGACGAATATACAGTGTTTAAAAAAAGTCCGTCCCCCCCTCTTTAATTTTTTTGTTTGTGAAGACAAACAATTGATTTTTGGGGAATGATAGGTACTAACATAACCCAAATTATTTTTTGACGTTACCAAAAATTTTGAGTGCTGGAGTTTTTGGCAGCTAGTAAAAGTTTCAAGGAGTCGTATTCAAAACTTTGACAAGCTGCCAATTTTGATAGAAACACATTAGAGACCTCCAACCTCCACCAATCGCCAAATTTTTTAAAGCTCTTTAAAATGAGGTGTCACTCGAAAGGGGTTTGCATTCGAAAATTTTGAATTGCCCCCAAAATCCCCCATTTTTGGGGGACACTCAAACTTTTAAATATCACCAAAAGAAACCACTTTTTCATGTAATAATGTTTTTCCCAGGGTCATTTCGTTTTTAAGTCACCAAAGGTGAATTAAAACTCCAAACGTTCTAGACGCCAGGTTTCAAGGCTGTGTTGTATTCAAAACTTTGACAAGCTGTCAGTTTGGATAGAAACACGTTAGAGACCTCCATCTTTCACCATTCACCTACTTTTTTAATGCTCTCTAAAATGAGGGGTCACTCAATAGGGGTTTGCATTTGAACATTTTGAGTTGCCCCAAAATCCCCCATTTTTGGGAGACACTGACAATTTTTGGTAGCGTCAAAAAATAATTTGGTTTGATTTAGTATCATTCCCCAAAGGTTAATTGTTTGTCTTAACAAACAAAAAAATTAAAGAGGGGGGACGGCCTTTTTTTACACACTGTATACTTTTGAACCAGCTAGCCGGAGGCCATATACAAGCTTTATGACGAACTCTGGAGGAAGTCACAATTTGTTTACATTTTTGTGTTAAATCTCACGACTTTCCTGGGGATGAAAATTATGTGCTACAATCTGTGATTAACCTTAGAAATTCTTCAAACATGTTCATATGTTTAATTGTAAACAAAGTGAACTGGGTTTGTTTTGAGGTCGACGGATAATGCCACTGTTCCAAAAATTCAGCCCTTAACTATACTAAAGTAATGCCTTTCTTAAAAGTATGAAACGTACTAGCAAATTTCAAAAAACCTTTAACATTACACATCAAACGTTTTATAAATATTATCGATTATTAAATATCTTACATAAAATATTCAGCATTGATATTTTGTTTTTAAGGGTTTTTGCCCCCTCAGGCTACTAGTATCTAATATTGATGGGCAACTCAACAGCACACTGAACATCGTATATGATGTTTTTAAACATATTCAATCTGACTGGATAGGGAAGAATTCCCCAATTACCTATTAACATACTATCAACTTTGGAAAAATTACATGAAATACATGTCTTGTTACATGTGTTAATGTTTTCAAAACATTCCACTGCAATCAGGTAATTAAGATTTTTTTTTAATCACTCTTCTAACCCTGTTAAGTGGTACTTCTTCACTATAAGGCATCACCTGGCTGACTGGTCTCAATGCATTCGGTCCATCTTTTTCTGGTGGCCCCTCATTGCCAGGAGGCGCATCATCGGGTTTCTGAAATAAAATCACATGGATATTATAATTTTATGAATATATATTGTTATATATTATGGATATTATTAATTTTTGGGATAGTGTCGTCAATGGGAGGGGTCATGTCATTCAGACACAAATTTTTCTTTTTTAGTTTTTTTTTTCTTATAATCGATGAATTTGAGTTTCTTGACGAGTATAGAAGAATAAGTAGCAATTACATTGAGGATGTATTTAATAATGATTCATTCAAAAAATTTCACATAGGTTTAAACATAATACATTTAAATATAAGAAGCTATAACAAGAACATTGATTCATTTCTTATCTATATATAGATAATAAAAACTGAATGGAATATTATTGTTTTGAGTGAAACATGGCTCGCTGGTGTTGGGACGGGGATAAATCTTGATGGTTTTACTTGCTTAGGAGGGGTGTGAATAGAAATGATGGTATGTTAGTGTATGTAAGGGACAGCGTGAATGCGACAGTACGATTTGGACGATTTCACTGCCACACTAAGCCAGCACTACTGTGACCTAATCAAGACTAAATCTTACATACTAATTGGTGACATTAACGCTAACATATTGATGTCTGATCATAAAATTGAACGCTACTTAGATGTTCTGTACGACCTTGGGTTTATGTGTGGCATTTACTACTCGACTAGAGAAACTACTAACATTTCTACTTGCCTTGATCATATTTTTATTAGATACGACAAAGTTGATGACCTGAATACAATAGTGATCAAGACAGATATTACTGACCATTACTGCGTAGCACTGAATATTACATGTGTAACTAACAACGAAACCATTTCACCTACAACAACATACATCGACAAAAATCAATTAAGCGAGTACATAAACAACTTTGATTGGTCCACTGTAACAAACGTCGATAACATAAATAAATAACTGTACAGATTTGTTTTTTAAAATGCTAAATAATTTTGTTGAAAAGTCGAAAAAAGGTCTTATAATAATAGTAGATTGAAAAAATTAAACCGTGGATCACAGAGGATTTAATTTGAGAAATTAGAATGAGAGACAAATTGAGTAAACGATTAAAAAAACAGCCTTTTAATTTAAACCTAAAAGAAAACTATGTACAGTTGAGGAACAGACTAAATGCTCAAATAAAATCCACTAAATATAATTATTACAGATCAAAAATTAACCATGATAATAGTAATCCAAAACTTTTTGGGAACTTTTTTTTTGTTAGCTGGTAAAATAAATAAAAAAGATAGTTTCCCACTCCAAAAATTTTTGGACAATAAATCAATGGACATTACTGATGATAACGTTGATCAACTTAGTAATCAGGTGGCCGATGAGTTTAATGATTATTTTTCTCAAGTAGGGTATAATTTAGCTCGAGTTATAGACTCAAGCGGACCACCTGTTGTCGCCGACAATGATCACTCAGTTGATACAAAGTTTATTTTACGCACTATCACGGAGACTGACCTTTACCGATACGTTACTAGTATACGAGGCGGCTCAGCTACGGGGTATGATTGTATATCTGCTTCCTTCCTAAAAGACAATTTACTAGCACTTAGTTCACCTCTTCTACACATTATTAACCTTAGTATACGTTCCAGTAAATTTCCAGATGCCTTTAAAATAGCTAAAGTTATTCCTCTGTTCAAATCTAACGACGTAACCCAAAAATCAAACTACAGACCAATTAGTTTATTGAGTGTTTTCTCTAAAGTATTAGAGAAGATAATCAAAGATCAATTAGTTACATATCTGGA